>CM066984.1:16190000-16815000 GCA_033977485.1 Hydrangea macrophylla
ACTTACATAAGAATAAGTATAGTTTTTAGTGTTAATTTGTATTAAAGTTAGTGATATAGAAACATATACAAGCGAGAATATATGTGCGTATATGTATAGCATGTATATAGGTTTGTACATTTACATGCATATGAGCATATGTATGCGAATATGCATAAATATGTGTGCATACCTATTACCCGTATATTTATATACATATATGTTAATTGGTTGAGCATTTCACTTCGAAAGTGTCTTCTTGAGGATGGCTTACATTTTTTTTTTGTCATCCCCGTAAATCATGTTTAGTATTTTGAGCTACTTTCATTTTCGTGAAATTCTTTGGAAAATATTTTATGGACTACCAAATATCGAAAAATGCTGAAAACATTTTTCAGACAATGTTTTTATGTTTTAAGTCTAAACTAACGGAGCTTAGGCGTTGCCCAGCCCCATTAGAGTTTCTTAAGTTATTCACTTCCATTTTGTTGTTAGATTTGTCCATAATATTTGTAGATGTTTGTGCAGTAACCGAACCTATGTATCATGGTCATTTCTTTTACAGGGCTTTTTGTGGATGTCAATATTCGTCTTCCATCTTTTAGATGCTTGTATCCATTGGACCGAGTTGTTATTGCTCAAATATGCGATTATTTGACCGGTGATATAAAAAGTGCTCTATATGCAGTTAGTGAAAACTGTCACCTTAACTATTGTAGACAGAGTACAAGTGTTAAGTACAACTGAAGTGGAATGGAGTTTGTCCATGAGCTTTGCTTCATTAGTTTGGAGCAGTGGAAAGGTTTGCCCATCTTTGTATGAGTTTCAGAGGCTTCTGATTATTTGTTTTAAAAAAATGACGGGATTGAGTTTTGTATTATTTTTTTGATGGAGTGGGTTCCCCATTGTGACTGTAGATGTTGATTGGAAACTTCATCTTTATTTGTACTTTACTTCTTGGGGCAAGGTTTTTGCTGAATGCTTCAACTGGATTCTCTGGGTAAGCATTTATCATATTGATGACAAGTTTCCCTTTAAACTACTTCTTGGGCTGATATTGAAGAATGCCATTGTTATTTAAGAGCTTCTACTCATGATAATGTCTGTACCTGAAAAGTTATTTGGTGAGCTACCATTTTGATTTTTTGAATAAAAACGAATATTTGCACGATTTTTTGTTAAGTTCCTAGCTAAAATAAAATCTTGTTGAAAAGCAGCACTAATCATTTTACATTTTTCCTATGTCTCTTTAAGTTGAGCATGTTTTTGGCTATTTGGGATCTAAGTAAATGGGATAATTGTTAGGTTTCCATAACACTCGAGTATGCATTAATTTTGTTGGTCACCAATGTATTTCTCAAACTATCGTGGTTTCTAGTCTTTAAAGAATTGGACAAGGACCTCATATGTGGATGGCGGAGGATGATAGAAAGGGTGATTGTCAATGATTGGAGTAGGTGGTAAAAGATCAATCTAATTCACAATTGTAATGATGAAGTAAATGAGAAGTAGGCTAGTTTCTCTTTGACTCTCAGTGGTCCAGAAGAGATGAGAGATAAATAAACTTTTAGAGATGGTTCAAGGTATGATTTTGCTATTTTTGGATCTTTTATGCAAAGGGTGAAAGTAAGAGGTTTTAGGGAGATGTATGCCCTCTATAGAGTTTCACATAGCCTTTGGGGCACTCGAAAGCTCATGTTATCGAAGGTGGGAAGATATGGGCTTCGTCCCGTAAGCGAAGCTTCTACGATGAATGCCCCTAGCAAACTTTTTAAAATGAAGTCGTCGAAGGCAAGACAACGAGTGAAGGTAGGGAAGAGGAAAGGCATTTTGGACTCTGCTATTGTATCTCTTTTCTGGCTACTATTTCTGAAAATGGCTGTGAGCAGAGCCGGGAGCAGATATGGGAACAGAGAAACTTTTTCTTCATAGGGGGGCAAGAAAAAATGTAGCCCAAGCACTTTTGGCTTTATGTGAATTGCCAAAAAGAAAAAATCGAGGGAACGGGCAGCATGTGGTAGGAGGATTACAGCGAGAAGAGAATTATGCCCATGGAAGCAAAGTCTTTGTCTAAGAGGGGATAACAATTCCTTTATTTATTTTTGCATATCCATGTAACTGGAGCAGGATGTATGAAATATGTTGTTTTGTTAAAGTGCCTCCTAAACTAAATGAGAGGCATGCATGTCAAGGACTATAACACCAATGATAATTGGCCGTAGTAGGAATCTTCACCGTTGTAGTAGTAGAGCTTTTGAACTGGTTCAGTAGATCAAGTAATTTAACAGTGATTGACAAAATCATCATAATTTTTATTATAAAAGGCAGTAATAGAATGATCTTACACTGTGTAAGAGTAGATGGTGTCGATTCTAGAGTAGTAAGGTGGAGGAAGATCTTTGAGAGAACTTGTTAGAGCACGTTCCATCTTCCCCTCCTTTCTGTTATTTCCAAGTGATAGGGTGTCCCTATTTATAGAAGATTAGTAGAGTGGAGGACAACTGTAGGTTGTATTGTTGATTAACTGCTGATTATTGAGATTGTTACAGGGCACAATGGGAGCAGCTATGTGGCACGACAAGATGCAATTGTGTCAGTAATAAGGTGGCTTTGGCTGTGCTTGGGAGGTGCTTTGCGAGTACAGTCTCCACAAGCAGGTGAAGATCTGCTTCACAATAATCCCAATGTCACTACGTTCATTGCGCTAAAAGACCAAAAATATATCTATTTGTGGCAACCCCATCGCATCGTGGTTGCCAACTAGGCTCTTTGGAGAAGATGCGAACATGTGTCCGACTGAGACACGATTCTCCCCATCTCTCATAGGCCAATGTATTGTCAATGGTGGGAACCATGCACCAAGACAAAAGTGATGGTTCTTGCCTCCAATCCACAAAACTCTAGGATTTACTGAAATATGACTGCACTCAAGGAGTTCCCTAGGCCTCACTTGCGACCTAGGCTGCGATGGGATAGGAGAACGCGATGCTCAAGCAGTGTCACTTGGAGAAGAGACTTCTTTAGAAGTGAGTGCAATACTTGGATAATTTGCAAGTAGGTAGGCGAGGCAAGGTCCGACGCCCACTTGAGGCAAGGTCCAACGCCCACTTGATAATTCCGAGAGGAAAATCACTTACATAGGTGAGCACGATGCTCGAACATACTACTAGGTGAGTGAGGTGAGGCGTGGCACCCACGTAGTAACTTAGGGGTGAGAGATTCTTTGCCAAGTGAGTGGGAGGCAAGGGCTATTGCCCACGTGCGAAGGTCCTAGGGTCAAGGCACGAAGCACATTGGCTCACTCAGGTTCCAAGTTGGCCAGTGTGAGCGAGCAACCTGAGCGTGTTACTCAATCATTTGAGAAGTGAGTGCGATGCTCAACCGTTTGAGATAGTGAGCGTGGTGCTCAGATCAACGCTTGGCAAATGATGGTGATACTCTTTTGTTGGGGATTGCGGCGAAGTGCTAATTTCTCCACTAGGATATGGCAATGTTTTGTCCATTTCCATGGAAACAATAGGAAGTTTTGATCTGTGGTTTAAAATTTAAATAATACAAAAATGTCTTTATATTTTAAAAATCTCCTGACAATGAGATCAAAAGCTTAGTCACACATTTAAAAACTTCTAGAATCAGTTTCTCTTTATGTTGTGATCTTTATCCTTGAGTTGAATTCAAAATCTGTCATTATGTCCACATATCTTGAGAGAGAAGATATACTTGAAAATAATAATGAATCATGTTCTAATATACTATAGGTGTTTTTTTAATTCATTCTAAAGGATATACCCAACACACACACACAACCCCCCCCCCCCCCCCCCCCCCCCCAAACCCCATACCACATTTTTGATAGGGAGGCTGACATCCACTAACTGTGTTAAGAGATCACTGATGTGTCCAATGCCTAGTTTTATTTTGGCTAAGCTATTCATCACATCCTGTGTATCTTTTGAAGTTAATAGTGGCTTGAGAGCTTAGGCAAGACTGATATTTAGAATTTCTTTGGCTGAGAAGGAGACTGATGCTATTAACTTTGTCATACTATATTGTAGAAGTAGTTTCCATTGTCTCTGTGTGAGCTATGACCAACATGAGGGGAAGATTTAAGGGGATCTAACTCATTGAACGGATGAAGTTGATCTTAAAGTGCTGGATTGTTAAAGCCTAAGCCCCTTATACTAAAGGGAAAATTTATAGAAAAGCTGTGACTTGTGAGGCTCCCATGCTTTATGGTGTAGAATGTTGTGATAGATAGTATCACAGTAAGAATGTCCGCTAAATGAGTGTAACTGGAAATATGAGGATGTTAAACTGGGAAGTGGAAGGAATAGGAAGGATGGAATAATGGATGCAGTTCACAAAACTGGAAGTAATTTCACTGAAGACGAGATGAGAGTGTCAACTAAAATTCTTTGAACATGTGCATCAAAAACATAGATTGCTCAATGCTCGTAAAAGGAGGAAATCGTTGGTTTAATTTAAAAGTTGTCAATCAAAGCCTAGATGAAAGTATTCTACATTTTTTTTCCCGAAAGGATACAATGACGTTGGATCAATTTAGTTTACAGTCACAGACGAGACGGAAGGACTTCTATTTGAATCCCCATATAAATTCACAGTAGTAGGGCAAATTAGATATATCTTTTGTTCATATATAACTAGTCAATATCTAATATCACATATACATGTCTTTCTTTCATAACGTAAACCAACTATTCCTATCCTAGATTCAATCGGATTCTAAAATAATTTTTAGAAACATCCACAAGAGTTGATTTATAGCCATTAAATTGCATTTTTTTTCCCGAAAGGATACAATGACGTTGGATCAAAGTCAGCCTACATTCTTTGATTGATTGTAAAGTAGAGATTTGTGCAGCTAATTGTAAATGTACAGGGCCTGTTGATGACATATAAGTTCGTTTTATACACGTACCATTTTCGGTTTTTATATATTTGTCAATATGGCTTCTTTGTCTCTTTACTACGCAGGTATAAATTTGTTTTGCTCGCAATCCTTGTTTCAAGCTACTTCAAGATTTTTCTTATTGTCATGATGGTATGGTTTCTTACCGTCACTAGTCTATAAATAATGATAAATTTAAGCCACAGTACGACATTTCTACCTTTTTCTGCCATTACCGTTTTCACTTTAAAATGTCATTTATGCAACTCGTATGCATTTGTAGGTCTGGAAATTTCCTCCTTCTGCGATTTTTATCATTGATACGTTTGTACTATCATCCAATGCCGTGGCTTTAAAAGGTAAGAACTGCCTTCCATTTTGCACTATCTAAAGGCCCATTAGCAATTTTCTCATTTTCTTTCCGTGATAATCAGCGGATAAGATGTTCAGTTGTCTATTATCTCTTTTGTCTTAGGTGTGAATTGTTGAGAGTGTGTTTTTATTATTAGTACTTTGTGTTAACTAGTTATTAGTTGAGGTTTATGTGTAATTTAATTTTCTTTTCTCTTTGTGTATTATAAAGTGGGTTAGATTATTTTTGTAACCTAAGGTTTTATTTCTTCATAGTATCAGAGCCATGGATGAAAAAACCCCTAACCCAGCAACTACCCATCCTTCCGCAGCTAATCACTATCCACCACCCCTTCGCCTGACCACCACCACCTTCACCACTGCCCCCACCCATTCCCCAGACTTCGCCGCACTGCCCTACACCCTTCGCCGCTGCCCTACGCCACTCTCCAACTTGTGCCGCACCCCACCCAAACCCTCCAGCCTACGCCATATCCCACCCACACCCTCCAGCTTGCGCAACCCACTGTACACCCACCCTAGACCCTGCGAACACCCTAGTCTCACCCTGGATTGATTCAGCAATTGTTTTGATTAATTTTTTTGGTGCTTGCTAGGTCCTTTATGGACCCTTGATCTGTTTTAAGCTTTTTGTGGGTTCCATCTGCTCCGTTTTCCTTCTTTTTGTTGGGTTTTCCTTCATATCCGGAAAATTGGCTGTCCCTGCTAAATTGGAAGCTTCTACACCAACCACAATTCATACAGTGGTTGCTTCTTTGGATCCCAACCTTAAAATTACTCCCACTCCATTCGATGGCCAAAATTATCTGAAAGGGTCACAACTCACAAGCAGTGGAATTGTATCTGAAGGCACGTGGGAAGATGGGCTACCTTGATAGGCGCGTCACAACCTTTGTTTCCACGAATCCAGGCTATGATAGGTGGAGATTGAGAACTCCGTTATCATGGCATGGCTTATTAATTCTATGGTCACTAAAATTGGTGAGAATTTCTATCGCATGAAGACTGCTACGGCAATCTGGGACACTGTTACTTCCACTTTCTCTCGACGGGGGAACTATGCATAGGAATTTGAGTTGCTTCGTTCCATTGACCGTTCGGAACAAGGTGACCTGACTGTCACCAAATATTTTCAGTTTCTTACCACCATTTAGGATCAGATCGATCATCTTCAAGCCTATCAGCCTGTGTATGTTATTACTGACGCTGAGGGATATTGGTCCTATTGGAAACTACTAGAGAAGCAGAGGGTCTTTAAATTCCTTCAGGGACTTCATCCCGACTATGATGCAGTTCGTAGTCGGGTTCTTGGGATGGATACTCTTCCCACACTTCAGGAGGCCTTTGCTCATGTCCAAAATGAGGAGAGTCGTTGTTCTGTTATGCTACCTTCTGCACCTACCGAGAGATCTGCCTTAGTTTCTGTTCCACCTAGGGATGGGACTCAGCAGCCGGCTTCTTCCGATCGACCTGTTGTGATTTGTGACTACTGTTTTAAGCCCCATCATACTCGGGCCAACTGCTGCTGCTGGAGCCTCCATGGCAAACCACCTTGTGGTCGGGGAGGTCCTGGAGGCCGAGGAAGGGGTCGTGGAGGTCGTTTCGGTGGCTGTGGAGAGGCTGCCTGTGTACATCATTCTGCCGTTCCTGTGCCTACTGCTCCGGTTTTTAGTGGTTTTGTGATCTCTTCTGATGCCAGCTCTAGCTCCTTTACTGCCGCCAACCTTGAGACTCTCAGACAACTGATTGCCCGGTGTGTTACTTCGCCATCTACCAGCTCCTTCTCGTCCTTTTCCAAGTCAGGTAATGTTGTTACATCACCAAGAGCATTTCTTTCTCATGTCTCATCTCCCTGAATTATCGACTCCAGCGCCTCTGACCATATGTCACCTTCATCTAACCTTTTTTCTGACTATAAGTCTTCTTCTGGTCAAGATAAAGTTAAAAGAGCCGGTGATACGTTTTCCTTGGTTATTGGGAAAGGTCTAATTCATGCTACTTCCTCTCTACCCTTGACTTCTGTGCTACATGTTTCTCAGTTTTCTCACAATCTTTTGAATTGTAGTGTAATATTTATCCTTTTCGTTGTATGTTTCAGAATCTCATCACGAGGAGGACGATTGCCAGTGGTAGAGAGGAGCATGGTCTTTACATTCTAGATGAAGGGGAGAAGTTGGCTTATCATACCATATTTATAAAGAATAAAGCTGTAGATCTACACCTTTGGCATGGGAGATTAGGACACCCTTCTTTTTCTTTACTTAGGCATATGTTTCCTACTCAAGTAGCAAATACTGGTATTTTGAATTTTTCTTGTGATGTTTGTGAGTGGAAAACATTTTGAGCTTCTTATGCTCTTAGTGATAATAAAAGGTTAGCTCCATTTAATTTAATTTAATTCATACTGATTTGTGGGGTTCTTCTCGTACTATGACATTAAAAGGTCATCGTTGGTTTGTTTCTTTTTTTGATGATTTTTCTCGTACTACTTGGATATATATGATGAAAGAAAATGAGAGGTATTTTATATTTTCCAAAATTTTCACAACATGGTAAATACTCAATTTGGGGCTGTAGTGAAAATTTTGCATTCTGATCAAGGTGGTGATTTGTGAGAATATTGATTCCAGTTTGGGGGCATATTTTTCTTCTCACGGTATTATTCACCATACTTCTCTCCACAACAAAACGACGTGGCAGAACGCAAGAATCGTCACCTTCTAGATGTTGCTCGCTCCTTACTCTTCTAGGTTAATGCTCCCCGTACTTACTGGGATGAAGCCGTTCTTACAGCTGCTTATCTCATTAATAAGCTCCCCACTCGTGTCCTAAATAAACAAACACCACTTCAGGTTCTGTCTCATCCTTCCCTCTCCACATCTATTTCACTTCGTGTCTTTGGTTGTGTTTGTTTTGTTCATAATCA
This sequence comes from Hydrangea macrophylla, assembly GCA_033977485.1. Taxonomy (NCBI): domain Eukaryota; kingdom Viridiplantae; phylum Streptophyta; class Magnoliopsida; order Cornales; family Hydrangeaceae; genus Hydrangea; species Hydrangea macrophylla. The sequence continues at coordinate 16,198,187 of CM066984.1, forward strand.
TTCACCTAACCGGGGGAAGTTAGATCCTCGGTCTATTAAATGTGTGTTGGATATTCTCCAACACTGAAGGGTTACAAGTGTTACTATCCTCCTTTTAGGAAATGGTTTGTGTTGATGGATGTCACTTTTCACGAGTCTCAGTCTTACTTTGTTGACCCTCAGCCATCTCTTTAGGGGGAGACACGGTGTGAAGAGATGCCTGTTACTTCTGTGTTACCTATGATGATTGAGGTGGAGAAGGAAAGGGTTGAAAGGGAGAGTGAGGAAGTTGGAATAGAGAGGGAGCCCGAAGGAAAGGGAGTTGAGAGAGAGAAAGAGTTGAGAGAATATTCGAGGGGGGCATGGAGTAAAAGGAAGACTAGAGAGACTTCAGAGACTGTTGCTCCTCCTCATCCACTGCCATTCTCCCCGAGTGATGATGGTTAAGGTAATTCTTCTGATACACCCCCTCCAGAACCAAATGATTTAGGTGTTCCCATTGCTGTCCGTAAGGGTGTTAGATCTTGTACTCAACACCTATCGCTAATTTTGTGTCTTATTGACATTTGTCTGGCGCTTATAAATCATTCCTTTCAAAAATTTCCTCTGTCAGTGTTCCTAACCATGTCCAGGATACTCTTGCTGATCCCAAGTGGAAACATGCTATGAGTGAAAGAGATGAAAGCTCTTCACAGGACTGACACTTGGGAATTAACAACATTGCCTAAGGGTAAGAGGACTGTGGGGTGCAAGTGGATGTTTACAGTATAGCACTGGGCTGATGATTCCATTGAAAGGTATAAAGCTCAGTTGGTAGCAAAGGGGTACATTTAGACTTGCGGTGTGGACTACGAAGAGACCTTTGCTCCAGTCGCAAAAATGAACTCCGTAAGGATTCTTCTTTCCCTTACAGCAAAACTGGATTGGCCTCTTCATCAGTTTGCACGGTAACTTGGAAGAGGAAGTTTACATGGATGTTTCCCCGGGTTTTGAGGACTCCAAAACAGAGGGGAAGGTGTGTAGATTAAGAAAATCGTTTTATGGCCTTAAACTGTCTCCGAGAGCTTGGTTTGAGATTCACACAGGCTATGATTCGATTTGGTTTCAGGCAGAGCCATGCGGATCATACATTGTTCATTAAACATTCTACACAGGGTAAGACCACTGCTCTTATTGTATATGTTGATGATATTGTACTTACAGGAGACGACTTAGAGGAGATGGAGAAATTGAAAAACCAGTTAGCCACTGGGTTCGAGATAAAGGACTTGGGAGCGTTGAAGTTCTTTCTGGGATTTGAACTTGCTCGTTCCATTCCCAAAGGAAGTATGTGTTAGACTTGCTGAAGGAGACAAGGATGCTCGGTAGCAAGGCTTGTGATACTCCTATGGAACAAAATAAAAAGCGTAGTGAAGATAGTAACGGGGAATTGGTTGACAGGGGAGCTATCAAAGACTTGTTGGTAAGCTTATTTACTTGTCTCATACTCGTCCTGATATTGTTTTTACAGTTGGTGGTGTTAGTCAGTTTATGCATTCTCCTCTGGTGTCACACCAAGATGATGTTTTTCGAATTCTCCGCTATTTGAAGTCATCTCCTGGAAAGGGCTTTCTTTTTGTTAAGCATGATCACAAGAGGGTTGAGGCTTATACTGATGTTGATTGGGCTGATTCTGTCACTGATAGAAGCTCCACTTCTGGGTACTATACATTTGTGGGAGGTAACTTGGTTACCTGGCGAAGCAAGAAGCAGAATGTTGTGGCAGGATCTAGTGCAGAGGTTGAGTTCAGGGCAATGGCCCAAGGTATTTGTAAGCTTCTCTGGGTCAAATCATTGTTGAAGGATTTGAGGATTGAACAGGTAGATTCCATAAGACTATACTGTGATTACAAGGCAGCAATCAGTATAGCTCATAATCCTGTTCAACATGATAGAACCAAGCATGTCGATATTGATCGACATTTTATCAAGGAGAAGCTTAGTAGTGGAGTTATATGCATTCCTTTTGTGAAGAGTAGTGATCAAGTTGTGGATGTTTTCACCAAAGGGATTGGAAGTCAGCCTTTCCATACTGCTCTAGGCAAGCTGAGCATGAAAGATATATTTGTACCAGCTTGAGGGGGAGTGTTGAGAGTGTGTTTTTATTATTAGTACTTTGTGTTAATTAGTTATTAGTTGGGGTCTATGTGTAATTTAATTTTTCTTTTCTCTGTGTATTATAAAGTGGGTTAGATTATTTTTGTAACCTAAGGTTCAATAAAATTATTTCTTCATGAAAATGAATTCTCTGGTTCACAATCATTGATAAAATTGGACAATTTTTACATTAAAGACCGTATACATCCGCCTCTACATTGTAGAATTATTCGTTTTCATCATTGAAAGTAGAGACTTCATATTAGAGTGTTAGTACATTTGGAATGCATTGAACCGGATCACATGGAGACATCTTTAGAATATTCTCACTTATGGATTGTCCTAAGATGATAATGAGCTCAAATGAAGTGTTGGTTAATTTGTTTTGTTAATGAGTAAGATATATCGTTATCAATAACCTTGGTATCTTGGGTAATAAATTTTAGAGATTGTGGGAAATTATTTCTCAAAATGGAAGACATGGTCTCTTGTTTGAGACATTGATATCCCTTTGGGGTAAATTTTCAGATTTGATTACCTAAATTGTTGGAGAAATTTACGTTGTCAAAATGTTTTGGAAAAATAATTTGAAATGGTGATCAATTGTTAAATTAGGGAGACATTTAAAATTTGATCACCATTTAAATTTACTTTTGAAGAACAGCTTTCCAATTTTAAGTCGGTGACTTACTAGGAAAATTATTGAATAGGTGATTCAAGAAATTTAAGAAGAAAGTGAAGTTGGTATAACGTATTTAATCTAACCTTGAGTATCGACTACTTAGCAGAACCAAGGTTATTTAAGGCGCAAGGCGCACTGAGAGCCTAGGCACGAAGCGCGTGCCCCGAGTGAAGCGAGGCTCACATTGTACAAATGTTACGTAAATACACCTAATCAAACATAAATAACTCAAAAATTAACATATACAAGTTAAAAAGATCCTAAATCATCAATAATGAACACTTTAGCCTATAAGTTCCAACTGGTTAGAGCGTTGTGCGAAAGTGCAAAGGTTGTAGGTTCGAATCCTACATAGGCCACATACAACATTTAAGAGAAAATGAGCAAAAAGATGCATATCCACACTCTTAAAAGTGTAATATTACTCAATATTCAATTACTCAAACACATTACTAAGCAAGTCAACCACATGTCTAGTTAGCAAAAGCACAATAATAATAATAATAATAATAATAATAATAATAATAATAATAATGATGATGATGATGATGATGCATAGACCATAATCTAAACTCCAAGTCTCCAAATATGAAAGGTATCTAGAATCTAAATTTTTCAATGATCCTCCTCATCAAGAAAATCTCATCATCATCTTCGCCATCATTGCATTTGAACCTTATCATCTTCCTCTTCGGTCTCTTCTGAATTGGCCTCTTCCTCGTCATCTAAAGCTACAATCGGAGAAGTAGTTGCCCTTGCCCTTGTTGTTGATCTATTGCTTGAACTTGCTCTAGTCGGAAATCTACACTCTCCAACCCCTACAACTATTGAAACATCACCCCACGTCAACAAATCATCATCATACACGCGATCATTTTCGACATCTTCATCCACATCTCAGTCCATCCTCCTAATCAATCTCTCATTACTATCATCTATATCCTTCAATGAGATGGGATCAATGGTGTTACGCAAATCGTACTGCCTGCCTCAAAGCTCGGTTGTACTTAGCAAAAACCAAGTCATTCAACCGTTGTTGTGCTAGCCTATTTCTCTTCTTGCTATGAGTCTGCGAGAAATCATTGTCAAATAATCAGTTTTATATGTTTAATGTTTCAGGATGTTCAACAATTTTTTGTACTTACATGTTCAATGGCACTCCAATTTCATTCACAACCCGATGCACTACAAGTTAGGCTAAGAATTTTGATAGCGAATTTCTGCAAATCTGGAGGAGTAGATCCATGACAATTGTTTGCAGAAATTCGCTATCAAAATTCTTAGGCTAACTTGTAGTGCATCGGGTTGTGAATGAAATTGGAGTGTCTTTGAACATGTAAGTGCAAACAATTGTTGAACATCTTGAAACATTAAACGTGTAAAACTGATTTGTGGACGATGATTTCTCGCAAATTCATACCAAGAAGAGAAATAGGCTAGCACAACAACGGTTGAATGACTTGGTTTTTGTTAAGTACAACCGAGCTTTGAGGCGGCGGTGCGATTTGCGTAACACCATTGATCCCATCTCATTGAAGGATATAGATGATAGTAATGAGTGGTTGATTGGGAGGATGGACGGAGATATGGATGAAGATTCTGAAAATGATCGTATGTATGATGATGATTTGTTAACGTGGGGTGATGTTTCTAGAGCTGCAGGGGTTGGAGGCGTAGATTTCCGACTATAGCAAGTTCAAGCAATAGATCAACAACAAGGGCAAGGACTACTTCTTCCCCGGTTGTAGCTTTAGATGACGAGGAAGAGGCCAATTTAGAAGAGACTAAAGGAAGATGAGGAGGGTTACAAATCCAAGATGGTTAAGATGATGGTGAGATGTTTCTTGATGAGGAGGATCCTTAGAAGCACGAAGCGGGGGCGGGGGCGGGGAAGCGACGATACATAGAAGAGTTTGATGTTTGGGGCGGCTTGGAAGCGTCTATGTTATTATATATTAATTAATTTTAGTATTATAATAGGGAAAAATAATGGTGTCATATTTTGATATTTATTGTTTTCTTTGTGGCTATTTAGGAATTATAATACAGTTTGGGTTAAATTGGAAAATTTGTTAGAAAATAATGGTGTTAGATTGTTTAGGGTTACAATCTCAATTTATAAATATAAGAACTTAAGGGGTTCTATTCATAATAAATAAATATAATAGTTAAAGGGTTAAATGCACACACACATTTTAGGGTTTCATACTCTTTACTCCATTTCAGCCGCAGCAAGAGAGAGAGAGAGAGAGAGAGAGAGAGAGAGAGAGAGACTGCGAAGAAGAAGAAAAAGAACTGAGAAGAAGAAGAACTGCGAAGAAGAAGAAGAAGTACTACGAAGAAGAAGAAAGAAGAACTGTGAAGAAGAAGAAGAAGAAGAAGAAGAAGAAGAAGAACTTGTTTCGACGAGGAGGGGGGCTGCTGGTAAAAGACCAGGTTCTTCTTTTCTCTTCTTCTTTCTTCTCTTTGCCATTAGGGTCTATCTTCTTCTTTCTTCTCTCTGCTCTGGATAGTATCCCTCATGTACGCTTCGTCTCGAGTAGGAATCGCGAATCTGTAGTGAGAGCATCGCGAGTCTATTGCGAATCTCACTAAGAACCGCGGAACCGCGAATTTTACCGTGATTCGTAGGGCATATGCACGATTCCTGCTTCTAAGGGAGGATCATTGAAAAATTTAACTATAGTCTGTAACTCTTCAATTGGTCATTGGCTCTGCAGGTTCAAATCCTTCTTTTTCTTCGTACCTTCATATTTGGAGATTTGGAGTTTAGACTATGGTCTATGCATTATTATTATTATTATTATTATTATTATAGACCTTCTCCACAGGATCTTTTATTTGAAAAAAGTTTTTGGAGAAATTTGCAAAATTCTTATAGTGGAAAAGAATTATATGAATAGAACATAGATGGATATACTGAATATCAGATCTATGAGTGCATTCATAATATGCTTATGTGGGCCACAATGAGTAAAAATTGTGGTAATAGTGAAAAGAGCACTGCAATCCTTTTAACCAATGGATTTTCAGGATGTCTCAAAGGCTGGTGGGATAATGTCCTAACCAATGCTCAAAGAGAGGCTATTACTGACAGTGTTAAAATGGAAATAGATAATGGGCAATCAACTTCTGTGCCCGATGCTTGTATTACTCTTGCTCAGACTATTGTTGAGCACTTTGTAGGTTCATCACCACAAAGATCTGAAAGGGGAAAAGAGCTTCTTATGAATTTAAGATGTCCCTCTTTAACCCAGTTCAGATGGTATAAGGATGTTTTCCTTTGCAAAGTTATGCATAGACATGATGCAAATAATGAATTTTGGAAAGCTCGTTTTATCGATGGTTTGAACCAGCTACAGGCTTGTGAAATACCTGTTGCTTTTTTATGTTCTCTCCTTGTTCTATGATTTGATTTTCAATTCTATTTAATTGGGCCTCCATAGATTCTATGGAACGGTTTACCAGATTTCTGATTTCCTTTAATATATTCAAGCTGGAAATCAAAAGCAGATAAATCAGACTGCAACCTCCGGATAAAGAAGGATTTCAATTTCCTCAAAGGCATCCCAACAAAGGGAAGAGCCATCAACAGAACCCACCCAAGGTTTCCCAACCCAATAAAGGGTCCAATCAGCCAAATAAGGCTGGTCCTCAGCAGAAACCCTCTGCTAAGGACATCCTAATTCAAGATCCAGTTTTCCATCAAAAACAATTTTTGGAAACCTTTCTTGTTTTAGACAACATGAAAAATAGTGAAAAAATTGAATTAGATGCTTGGGGTTTTAAAGAAAGATTTCTTAACATGCACAATTTTATGACCCAAGAATCTAAACCTAGATTTGCTTACGAAGCAATTTTAATAGAAACAGGTTCTGCTCAAATTGAGCATTTCCATACTGTTCAAAATGACAAAAAGACTCTCATAACACATTCTAAGTGTTATATTATTAAAGTTCTTCATGCAAATCAGTGGGGTCGTAACCCTGCTCAGGCAAGAACTTTAAAAATTAATGGAGCAACATATAATTATTGGGATTATTTAGAAGCTTGGAATAAAGCTTTTCTTTATACTAATCTAACACGAAGGCACACATGGCTTTTCGTCATTAATGATCAAATTCTTAAAACTGGTCTTGACTGTTTTCCTAACTGGTTTTACCATTGGTGGGAGAAAATGGGACCCGAAATTGGAATTGTTCCTCGGGAAATTCTGGATTATTTCACAGTTTGGTTTGATCACCATCCTATTCTCCGAGGAAAGTCTTTACATAATATTCCATTGGGAATAAATGTTTTATTTTTCTTTGCCGAATTCAGATTAGTTTGGATTTGGAAATGGGATATCATTCATACTGAGGACAGTCTTAGAATTCCTATTCTCCAGAGAACATTCTGGGTGAAATGGTGGCCTGGATTTGACATTCCTCACACTCTCTCAAAAATCCAGCCAGCAGTAAAAAATTATGTAAAAATTTTTGAGGAAGAAGAAAAGAAAAGAGCTGACCAGTTTATGGTACAAGCCTCCCAACTTTCCTCACATTTAAATATGTTTGACCTCCTATTCAATTCCATTAGGGGGAAATTCCCACTTCTTTCTAGGGAAGAAATTCAAGTTAAGGTAATGGAAGCACTCAAGGAGCAATTCATTGCCTCTCAAAATTCCCAAGGAGAAAGCCAGGCTATTGCAAGCCCGGCCAAAGATCAGGGTCAGCCATCCCAAACTACACAAACAAACATTTTTGGATGTTTAGCAGGGGAAGCACAAGACCCTTATGAAGATGAAGAGGATATGGATACAACATCCATTTCCAGCCAGGTCCTATTAATGGAAGACTTCTTTGATGCCATGATTGCCACGGCATCACAGATCAGTAAGCCAAATAGTAAAACTGAATAATTTGGCTTTGTGACGCATGCAGTGACGTTCCCACACCTGTGACGCATGCAGTGACGTTCACACCCACAGGTTTTGCCCACAGTTTGGTATACCAGTGGTTTTGTTACAGTTTCCAGATAAAGAGTAATCAGAACGACTCCAACATTTATAGGACACGTGTATTACTTTTTATCTTCTTACTATTCATCTACAGTACCCTGTCTAAGAACTGTAGACCTTTTTCTTCTTATTTAAGATGACCCTCAGGCTTGTTCTCGTTTTGAAAGCTTTTCTCTCTCTCTCTCTCTCTCCTCTTTGTACCCTCCTTCTCCAGCTACTCTGTAATTGTGGTGAAACACAAGTAAGTAATAAAATCTTTCTGTTTTCTTTTTATTGGTCCTGTATTAATTTGGTATCAGAGCCATGTGTGGATAGTCTTTTGAGGCCACCATGGTATATACTTATGAATTATTACGAACAATAGAAATAAATTAATGTAATAATTCTTTGGAGGTCATAAGATTCCGTTAGTCGCATGAATGCTTGAGCCTGTTTGCCAAGGGATCGCTGTTTGGCTATTGCAATTGTTGACTGGAACAGACTTTATAAGAATTATTATAGAAATTTATGATAAGATTCATAATATGTAATATAGTATATACCAAGGTTGCCTCATCTTGGTCATGTTCAAAAGAACTACCAAGTCTGGACCTGGATCATCTTCAAGATCCAGATCTAATATAATAAATACAGAACTTGTTGCGTTTGATCAAACAGAACTAAATCAATGGACAATCCCGTCCATCTCTACTAAACAAATATATAAAAGTGGCACTTTCTCTTTTATATCTCAAGATCATGTTAAAACTGTTGAACATGACATTGTTCTTGAAAATAATGAACAAACTCTTGGATTATTATGTCTAAGAGTTATTGAGAAAAGCTTAGAAAAGTATCACTACATCCATATAGGATGCATTCAAATAGCATTTAAGCCTCTTACTTTGTTAGGTCTTAATGCAACTATTTTAGCCTACTTAAGGGATGCTAGATGTACAGACTTTGTACCATCTCTTATGGGAATTATACAAACAAGTTTGTGTCATGGTCCGGTTTATTTTGATGTTTATCCAAACTTGACACTCTCTTTAAAAGATAAAAATCTGTTTGAAGCCACTACTTTAAAAATTCAAACAACAGGGTATAATTACCTATCTGGTACAAGTACTGTAAATACTACATACAGGATATATTATAAAGTTATGAATACTTTATGTCCCAATGCTATTTTAAAAAGTATTCCGGGAAAAACAGTAGCAATTGACAGTAATTGTCTTACCACTAATATTGCTACTCCTAGGTTAATAAAGTGGGATGAAATAAATTTCCCAACGGATTGGACTTTACCTAATACTGTTCCCCCAGCACCTGTCCCTCCGTCTCAATTAGATCAAATCATCCAATCTAAAGTTGGTGATATTGAAGTTTCTTTTACTCCTAACAAATTTAGTAAATTATCTTTAAGTAGGAGTAATTCTGTAAGAAGTTTTTATACTGCCCCTTCCAAACTTCCTTACACTGTCTCATACCCTTCGTCTTCAAGACACTCCATGTCTGATCAACTTAGGCCAAACATGGATCTTGAACATCTCCAAAATATGGAAAGGGAAAATGTTTTAAAAGGATTTATAAACTCAAACCACCAAATACCTCAAGGAGTTTATGGTCCAGAAGAAAATAGTGAGAATAAAGAAAAAAGAGATCCATTTGATCCCTCTTATTCTCATGATATTTCCTCTGTTTATGTCTAATGGATTTTAGTCCAAATTCATTTTTAAAACAAGTTATAAGTAGAGATTTTATGTTGGAAAAAAACCTTGAGTTCCGACAAGAATATTTTAAATTTTTTAATAAAACAGATCTAGATCTTATAAAAAAGTTTTATTACAAAGATCTAGAACAAAAGCAAACTATAATCTGGTTTGTTGTCTGGTTTAATAAATGGTTTTCTACCCAAAAGGTATTGAATACCATTAATTCAACCAGATGGAGATTACATGGGGACAAAGGTTTTATTGAAAGCCTGCATCCTCCTCCTTTACATATAGACTTCAAGTCAAATGATAGAGATCTTGAAGCAGTTGCTTATATAAGCAAAACTGGTGGTGCTGGTGATTCTATTTTTAATAGCCATCTTGCCCATTAAAATAATTGGACAAACCGTTCCATAGAATCTATGGAGGCCCAATTAAATAGAATTGAAAATCAAATCATAGAACAAGGAGAGAACATAAAAAAGCAACAGGTATTTCACAAGCCTGTAGCTGGTTCTTCCTCTTTTGATAAAGCCACCTTTAAACCTCCTATGAAAGTAGATACTTTTAGAACACAGAGTAAAAAGGAGGAAGAAGAGTTCATAGAACTTCTTACTAATAAAATTAAAAATGTTTCTCTAAATGTCCTTTCTAAAGAGGATCCCTCTTCTGATATACAAGAATCAGAAGAAGAAGAGGAACAGGAAGTATTAAAAGAGGGAGAATTATGGAAAATTTTTTATATTACAGAAAGTAATTTTAAAGAAAGGCATTTTCCAAGTCCAAGTCCCTCTCTCCAAATAAATAGAATGGGAACAACAGATAATTTACCTGTCCCATATTATTACCATAGACCTTCTCCACAGGATCTTTTATTTGAAGAAAGTTTTTGGAGAAATTCGCAAAATTCTTATAGTGGAAAAGAATTATATGAATGGAACATAGATGGATATACTGAATATCAGATCTATGAGTGCATTCATAAAATGCTTATGTGGGCCACAATGAGTAAAAATTGTGGTAATAGTGAAAAGAGCACTGCAATCCTTTTAACCAATGGATTTTTAGGATGTCTCAAAGGCTGGTGGGATAATGTCCTAACCAATGCTCAAAGAGAGGCTATTACTGACAGTGTTAAAATGGAAATAGATAATGGGCAATCAACTTCTGTGCCCGATGCTATTATTACTCTTGCTCAGACTATTGTTGAGCACTTTGTAGGTTCATCACCACAAAGATCTGAAAGGGGAAGAGAGCTTCTTATGAATTTAAGATGTCCCTCTTTAACCCAGTTCAGATGGTATAAGGATGTTTTCCTTTGCAAAGTTATGCATAGACATGATGCAAATAATGAATTCTGGAAAGCTCGTTTTATCGATGGGCTTCCCAATTTATTTGCTGAAAAGGTCGGACAAAAACTTCGTGATCAGCGTGATGGAAATAATATTCCATATGCAAGTCTAAATTATGGACAGATCATTAGTGTCTGCACCCAAGTTGGATTAAGCATCTGTAATGACATGAAATTACAGTATTAAATGAGAAAACAAAATCTCACTGGTAAACAAGAACTGGGAGAATTTTGTAAACAATGGGGATATGATATGCCTGTCATTCCAACCAAAAAGAAAAGGAGACAGGGTAATCAAAATATCACTATAAGGAAAAGGAATACTACTCCTTATCCTAGAAACAATCCTAAACCACCTCCAAGAAAAAGCAACCCACCCAGGAAAAGGCCTGCAAAGAGTCCTGCTCCTAAAGAAAATAGGGTTTGTTGGAAGTGTGGAAAAGTAAGACATTTAGCCAATAAATGTACTACAAAGAAAAAATTAGCAGAATTACAGATTGATGAAGGCCTAAAGGCACAACTATGTAAAATTTTATTAAATAATCTCCAGAAATATCTGAAGAAGAGGACATTCCTGATAATGATTTTTATTCCCAAGAGGAAGAAAATCAAGACCAACCATCTTCATCCTGTGTTAATGGTTGTCCGGATGCTGACTATTGGAAGGTCATTGCAACCATGAATGGTCTCACCATTAATATTCTTACTGCAGAACATAGTGAAATGATAAACATAATTGATAAAATTTCTGATCCTGAACTCAAGGTGAAGATAATTCAATTATGTATCAATCAAACTAGAAAAGACAAACCTGAAGAAAATCCTTATAAAATTAATCAGTATAGTATTCAGGAAGTCTTTAACAGGATGGAAAAAGTTGAAAAGCCCATTACTGTACAAGATTTAAAGCATGAAATTAATTTGGTTAAAACAGACATTCGAGCTCTCCAAATTGCATTTTCTCACATGGAAGAAAAAATTGATAATTTAAATATTCCAAGTTCTTCCATTAGCATAGGTGATAATATTCCTAATATTGAGGAATCACCTATAGATGTGGCAGGAGATCAATATTTACATCTCCTCAATAAAATTACTTACCAAAAGTGGTATATCCGAATTAACCTGGTAATTCAAGAAGAGTATACCATTAGTAATGCTATTGCATTGGTTGATAGTGGAGCAGATCTAAACTGCATTCAAGAAGGTATAGTTCCTACTAAATATTTTGAAAAAACTCGGCAATCTTTGACATCAGCAAGTAGAAGTAGAATGAATATTCAATTCAAACTTTCTGATGTCTATATTTGTAATGAAGGAGCTTGTATCCCCTCTACTTTTTTACTTTGATACCAAATTACTACAGGACCAATAAAAAGAAAACAGAAAGATTTTATTACTTGTGTTTCACCACAATTACAGAGTAGCTGGAGAAGGAGGGTACAAAGAGGAGAGAGAGAGAGAAAAGCTTTCAAAACGAGATGCCCTTCAAGAAGCCTGAGGGTCATCTTAAATAAGAAGAAAAAGGTCTACAGTTCTTAGACAGGGTACTGTAGATGAATAGTAAGAAGATAAAAAGTAATACACGTGTCCTATAAATGTTGGAGTCGTTCTGATTACTCTTTATCTGGAAACTGTAACAAAACCACTGGTATACCAAAATGTGGGCAAAACCTGTGGGTGTGAACGTCACTGCATGCGTCACAGGTGTGGGAACGTCATTGCATGCGTCACAAGGCCAAATTATTCAGTTTTACTATTTGGCTTGCTGATCTGTGATGCCGTGGCAATCATGGCATCAAAGAAGTCTTCCATTAATGGGACTTGGCTGGAAATGGATGCTGTATCCATATCCTCTTCATCTTCATAAGGGTCTTGTGCTTCCCCTGCTAAACATCCAAAAAAGTTTGCTTGTGTAGTTTGAGATGGCTGACCCTGATCTTTGGCCGGGCTTGCAATAGCCTGGCTTTCTCCTTGGGAATTTTGAGAGGCAATGAATTGCTCCTTGAGTGCTTCCATTACCTTAACTTGAATTTCTTCCCTAGAAAGAAGTGGGAATTTCCAATTTCGGGTCCCATTTTCTCCCACCAATGGTAAAGCCAGTTAGGAAAACAGTCAAGACTAGTTTTAAGAATTTGATCATTAATGACGAAAAGCCATATGTGCCTTCGTGTTGGATTAGTATAAAGAAAAGCTTTATTCTAAGCTTCTAAATAATCCCAATAATTATATGTTGTTCCATTAATTTTTAAAGTTCTTGCCTGAGCAGGGTTACGACCCCACTGATTTGCATGAAGAACTTTAATAATATAACACTTAGAATGTGTTATGGGAGTCTTTTTGTCATTTTGAACAGTATGGAAATGCTCAATTTGAGCAGAACCTGTTTCTATTAAAATTGCTTCGTAAGCAAATCTAGGTTTAGATTCTTGGGTCATAAAATTGTGCATGTTAAGAAATCTTTCTTTAAAACCCCAAGCATCTAATTCAACTTTTTCACTATTTTTCATGTTGTCTAAAACAAGAAAGGTTTCCAAAAATTGTTTTTGATGGAAAACTGGATCTTGAATTAGGATGTCCTTAGCAGAGTGTTTCTGCTGAGGACCAGCCGTATTTGGCTGATTGGACCCTTTATTGGGTTGGGAACCCTTGGGTGGGTTCTGTTGATGGCTCTTCCCTTTGTTGGGACGCCTTTGAGGAAATTGAAATCCTCCTTTATCTGGAGGTTGCATCCTGTTTTTCCTGCAAAAATTCTCTAGTTAGAAAATCTGGTAAAGAATTCTGATTTCCTTTAATATATTCAAGCTGGAAATCAAAAGCAGATAAATCAGACTGCCATCTAGCAAAAATTTGCTTAGAAACAAGATTTTGTACATCTTTTTTAAGAATATGTTTAGCAAAACTGCAATCTATTCTGATAAGAAATGCTTGATTAAGTAAGTCATCTTGGAATTTAGTAACACACTTAACTATAGACAACATTTCTTTTTTAATAGTAGAATAATTTTTTGAAGGTCCTTTCCAAATACCAGAGGTGAAACGTAAAAGTTCTTCTTTATTAGTATTGGGATTCTTTTGTTTAAGAATTCCCCCATAACCAATGTCCGAGGCATCAGTTTCAGCAATTTTATCCCAATGGGGATTTGCCAAACCAAGACATGGTAATTTTTAACTCTAAGTTTAATTCTCTGAACTGCTTTAGTATGTTCAAAAGTTCATGGTAAAGGATTCTTTTGAAGCCTTTGGTGCAAGAGTGCACAATCATGGACTAATTTATTATAATGATTTCCAATGTAATTAAGGCTTCCCAAAAATCTTTGTAATTGGGTTTTATCTTTTAATTCATCAGGAAATTTAGAAGCAAAATCTATACTTCTATCAATGGGAATCACTTTCCCTTTATGAATATTAAACCCTAAAAATTTTATTTGCGTTTTAAAAAGATCCATTTTCTGCGCTGAAAGAACAAGACCATTATGAATAATAATATCTTGTAAAATTCTAAGATGTTTAAAATGCTGATCTATAGATGATGAGAAAACTAAAATATCATCTATATAAACCAAACAGAATTCAGAAAAAGGAGTAAAAATATCGTTCATAATATTTTGGAATTCTGATGGAGCATTCTTTAATCCAAAAGGCATAACATTCCATTCATAGTGTCCAAAGGGGACTGTGAATGCTGTTTTATATCTATCTTCTTCTTTTATCTGAATTTGCCAATATCCAGATTTTAAATCAAATTTTGAAAAGATAGAAGCTTTATAAAGTCTATCCAAAAGATCCTTTTTATTAGGAATTGGATATCTAATCCATTGTAAGGCATCATTTAATGGTTTGTAATTAACCACTAATCTGGGTCTGCCTCTTTCTTTTTCAGCATTTTTATTAACATAAAAAGCTGTACAGCTCCAAGGAGAATAACTTTTCCTAATGAGCTTTTTATCAATAAGACTTTGAATTTCTTTTTTACAAAGTTCTAAGAATTCAGAATTCATTTGGCTTGGTCTAGCCTTAGTATGAATCTAAGATCTCTCATCAAAATCAGGCTTATAGGGGAGAGAAACAATGTGTTTCTTCCTGGTCCAAAAAGCACTAGGAATCTCACTACAGACTTTATTTTGAAATTCCTTTTTTAGATTTTCAATTTTTCTAGAAACATTTGGCATCTTTAGCTGATGCTCAATTTGCATGATTCTAGTTTCTTCTTGGAGGAAATCAAGATGTTTTTCTTTTAAATCCAAAAGATTTAATTCATTGATAATCCTTGTTTCTGGTTCTTTTAAAAAAGTAAAAACCAGATCATTATCTTTATAATTTGCAAAAATGCCAGTTTGATAAACTTTTATTGGCATTATAAGTTTTAGAAAAGGAGTTCCCAAAATTACTTCTTGTTGTAAATCTTTGACAAGTAAAAAAGTAGAGGGGATACAAGCCCCTTCATTACAAATATAGACATCAGAAAGTTTGAATTGAATATTCATTCTACTTCCACTTGCTGATGTCAAAGATTGCATAGTTTTTTCAAAATATTTAGTAGGAACTATGCCTTCTTGAATGCAGTTTAGATCTGCTCCACTATCAACTAATGCAATAGCATTACTAATGGTATACTCTTCATGAATTACCAGGTTAATACGGATATACCACTTTTGGTAAGTAATTTTATTGAGGAGATGTAAATATTGATCTCCTGCCACATCTATAGGTGATTCCTCAATATTAGGAATATTATCACCTATGCTAATGGAAGAACTGGGAGAATTTTGTAAACAATGGGGATATGATATGCCTGTCATTCCAACTAAAAAGAAAAGGAGACAGGGTAATCAAAATACCACTATAAGGAAAAGGAATACTACTCCTCATCCTAGAAACAATCCTAAACCGCCTCCAAGAAAAAGCAACCCACCCAGGAAAAGGCCTGCAAAGAGTCCTGCTCCTAAAGAAAATAGGGTTTGTTGGAAGTGTGGAAAAGTAGGACATTTAGCCAATAAATGTACTACAAAGAAAAAATTAGCAGAATTACATATTGATGAAGGCCTAAAGGCACAACTCTGTAAAATTTTATTAAATATCTCTCCAGAAATATCTGAAGAAGAGGACATTCCTGATGATGATTTTTATTTCCAAGAGGAAGAAAATCAAGACCAACCATCTTCATCCTGTGTTAATGGTTGTCCGGATGCTGACTATTGGAAGGTCATTGCAACCATGAATGGTCTCACCATTAATATTCTTACTGCAGAACATAGTGAAATGACAAGTATAATTGATAAAATTTCTGATCCTGAACTCAAGGTGAAGATAATTCAATTATGTATCAATCAAACTAGAAAAGACAAACCTGAAGAAAATCCTTATAAAATTAATCAATATAGTATTCAGGAAGTCTTTAACAGGATGGAAAAAGTTGAAAAACTCATTACTGTACAAGATTTAAAGCATGAAATTAATTTGGTTAAAACAGACATTCGAGCTCTTCAAATTGCATTTTATTTTTATTATTATTATTATTTTTATTATTTTTAATTTTATGTTTATGTTTATGTTTATTTTTATTTTTATTTTTATTTTTATTTTTATTTTTATTTTTATGTTTTTGCTAACTAGACATGTGGTTGACTTGCTTAGTAATATGTTTGAGTTATTGAATATTGAGTAATATTATACTTTTAAGAGTGTGGATATGCATCTTTTTGTTCTTTTTCTCTTAAATGTTGTATGTGGCCTATGTAGGATTCGAACCTACAACCTTTGCGCTTTCGCACAACGCTCTAACAAGTTGAGCTTATAGGCTAAAGTGTTCATTATTGATGATTTAGGATCTTTTTAACTTGTGTATGTTAATTTTTTGAGTTATTTATGTTTGATTAGGTGTATTTACGTGACATTTGTTCAAAAGTGTGCCTCGCTTCACTTGGCCTCGCGCCTAGGCTCCAGGAGACCGTTGCGCCTCAGTGCTCCTTGCACCTTAAATAACCTTGCCAACAGGTATGTCGATACTTTTCATTATGGGCTCCCGTGTCTCCCAACAATTTGTATAAGAGCTACGACATGTAGATCTTGGCTAGGCAACTGGTAAGTGTTAAGGAGACAAGAATCCATGACGAAGGGCATTGATAAAAATTTTAAATTCTGACATGTTTAAATGGTTATGCAATGCACCTAAACTGAACTGCTGAAAGCTAGTTGAGATTTTTCTATATTTTAACCTCCATTTGATTTATGAACTTAGTGAGGGAAGAAAAGTCGAAGTAGAAGATAACACTTTTATTTGTTTGGTTGTTGAGAAGTATTTATAGTAAACCAGCAATTAAATATATTTAAGTTCTGCCAATTATCTTGAGGATGGTAGCGTGATGGTGGATTCCCATGGAGCATGGTGACTTTCGAGGAGGTAGTCTTGCAACCTTGTGGTCCTTGGATGAACGAGGACTCTTTGGACTGGGAGTTGATTGGAGTAGACTCACACATAAGGAGGAGATTGTTGAGGTCATTTGTAAGGGTGATTCATCTTGTATTGGAACCTCAATATAAGAAGGAAGGGTTGATATACATGATTAGGCCCATGACCAAATGGCTTAAGCTTTTGGGTCAAAGTTGGGGTCCAACATGTATGTCAAGGCCCTTCGTGGTGGATTCCTGTCTCCTCCACAATTAAGAGTTGTCTAGCCAAGATCTTCATGCCATAGCTTTGATACCAATTGTTGGGAGACATGGGAGCCGGCAATGGAATCTTGACATACATGTCGGAACCCAAGTTTGACCAAAAAGCTTAAGCCATTAGGTCTTGGGCTCAATCATGTATTTCAGCCCTTTTCTTCTTGTATTTAGTTTTCGATGTGGGACTAACCACCCTCATACATGACCTCAACAAGACTAAGATACTGTGCTGATGAAGTGTGGTTGACTCATGACAGCCTCTGCCAATTGTCGTAGAAAACTTGTGAGAGCAAGGAATGTAACGTTCAATAGTTTGCTGATACATAATGGAAGAAGAACTAGATAGAGGGGAGACTTGAAATTGGTTACTTTGAGCTGATGGTGGTTTCATTCATGCATTTCTTGTGAAAGAAAAATGGGAAACAGTTAGAGCCAACAACTGTATGGTGCATCTGTTGGTCTAATCGTAGGAAAGCCAGAAAGAGATTCTAAGGAATCTGTGGCTCAATATAATATTTTTCATATCATGCCTTTTAGTTTTTCTCAGGCTTTAGCTTAGACTTTAGGTATATTTTTCTAGTTTTGATGCTCAACTCTTTCATGTCAAGTATTCACAACCCCAACCCCCTAACCAAGAAAAACGGGAACAAATGGATGGTCATCTTTTATTTTATGTATTGAGTCTCAAAGTTTTCAGGTATGCCAAGCTGACTTTGGCTCTATCAAAACTGGGACAGCATGTAGGCTGGAAGTAAATTGGATAGTTTGTTAGATCTTTCTAAAATACACCAACCTCTGCATCTTGGTTTTAGTTATAATTATAACTACTGAGAGGAGCTTGTTCTGATTTTGCATATTATTGTCATTGAATCTGCAATTGGGGGTGGGGGTGGGGGTATGCATACTTCTTGACTGTGACCTCGTAAACAACTGGGAAAGCCATGTAAAGAAAGATTTCTCCGCCAGAAATGATTTGCAGCTAGCATAGAATAAAGGGCTGTTAAGAAATCACCCTTTTTTTTTTTTGGAGATTATAGTTGAAACAATGATTTCGATGTTTATGGGTTGAGAAAGTACAAATAAGGGTGGAGAAGGTGATAAAGATTCGAAAGGTAACAAATTTGCTACTGGCATGAACTAGTTGGAAAGGATATTATGAAACAAAAACTTGTAAATCTATCTGTATTCTACCTTATCTCCGTTTCACAATCTATGTTAAAGCGATGGCAATTTTCAGGTTCTACATGCTGATTGCACAAACTCGTTCTCTATTTTAATAGTATGGATAAATGGAAAAACTAAAATATAAACCTAGTACTTATATGTAGTTCACTGTCACTTAATTAATGTGCCATGTGCAACCCGTTTCGTATTGGTGTTTTAATTCTTGTGGTCCAGAACTCTTCCATGAACTTCAGCAACATCGCTCCTTTTGTCCTCTGTCATGGTTGTAGATATGACATCTAACTGCTTGCTTGCACTGTTAGAATCATCCATTTTACTCGAGAAATACCCTTCACTTCTACGTAATCTGTTCAAACGGAGCTGAGAATCTGCTCTGCAAGAGCAAAATTCAAGGAATGTTAGCATATTATTAAAACTAAAAAAACCGGTGTAATTTACTCATTTGACCACTCAATTACTTGAACCAACCTTAAGCTCAATTCTGAAGATTCAAGTTTCTAAATAAAGCATATCTATATGTATGGATAGTCGTATGTATGTAACTGTTTATTAACTTTTAATAATTTCTATGATGTATACTTTTATCTTGACTTGATACGCGGCATGCGTAAGATTATTTGACCGATTGTACTTTTCATTGATTTGTTACTGGTACACAAGTTTGAAACTTCATTCAAAGTTAGCAATGAAGATGTACTTATTCCTTTTAAGTAAACAGAGACTACTGTGTGCATTAGCTGAATGTGGTTGCTTCTTGTTTTATTGTCAGTTAAAAGTGTTAGAACATTTCAGTTTATGCTTTGGTAATAATCAGACTACATTCTTGTTATCATCATAGAATCCACTTATGACGCACTCTTTTATTGTGAACCAGTGATCACTGGATCAACTATGACTAGATGTGTAGGGGTCTGTTTCAGTGCGCATGCTGTTAAGTCCTTTGCTGATCTGTTGGTCAAGATGCTTCCACCAAGATAATTGAGGTATGTTTTTGCTACTTCCAGAGGTAATAGTAATACAGCAAGTGGGCTTTACATGTTTATGCGTACATCATTCTGGTACTATTGTTTTTTTTTTTTTTTTGTTTTTGTCCCTTTCCCTTCCTGTCTGGGATTTTTTATTTGTGGGTAATGTAGAATCCTTCCAACCAAGCAACACAACAATAACAAAGAACAACAGAAAGATAAATAACCCAGAGATTAATGTAGTTGGGCGTTGTGCTCATGTGCACAAGAGAGCCAAAAAATTTCAACTCTCTCAAAAACAAATTAGGGTTACAACTTAAGTAAATCCAAACACTGGTACATGTAAAATCCCCAATATACCCATATCGTACAGCGGGGATATCCCATATGACCCAGTGCCCAGTGTAACAACTAGCTCACTAAAACATAAGCCACTGCCCAACATAGGCGAATTCGAGAAGGATCGTGTTTCGCTATCAGACATGGCATACACCAGGCACTTCTTGTTACACGTCAAACGCACCAAAATCTGTCTTGCCTTTTTTTTTGTTTGTTGGGTTTATAGTTATTTCGTCCAGACTCGTCTAAAGACACATGACAAACACCTGGATACTTTGACCCAAACTGTAAGATAGTTGAAATTTTGAAAAGTGAAGTAGAAGTTGAAAGTGTTTAGATATTCTTAATGATGATGATTTTTTAAGTTTGAGCATTTTCAACTAGGAATAGTCTGAATAGAGAGGGTTTATGGAAGTGCTACAGGACTCACAAGTTGAGAATTACTGAAGTTGTGAAATCAAAATATAGCTGTCGAAGATTAGAATTAATCACAAGTTGAGAATAACTACAGTAATGAAATCAAAATACAGCTTTTGAAGATGAGAGAAAATTTGTACATTTTGGACTTTAGCAATAATTAGTATCAGTTTTAAAATAAATTATATTATTCTTGGCACCCATGGTCGTCAATATTTAAGTTTACGCTTATCATTTTGTCGTCCACTTACCTTGCCCGTGTCCAAATCGTTATGAAGTTGTTTGACACCGTAAGATATCGTGTTCGTATCCTCGTATCTGTATTAGTGCCTCTTAGCTTAATGAGAGAACTTGACTAGCAATCTCGAGTTATTAACCGATGAAGCCTTCTCCTCGGGGATTGTTGTTACTATCGTATTATTATTATTTTAGATTAGTAGTAGATCTTTGTAGATTTTGAAGGTTCTGCTTCAATGCTCGGTGACTTGTTATATCTTTAGCTCAACTCAAAGTTCAAAATGTAAAAAGTATTGGTTCTTTTTATGAGTACATAAATGGCCACATAAAAAGGAATGGAATGTAATTGTCAAAACTTTTTGAACAACTTTATTTATTTATTTATATTAATTCATAGCATATTTCGATGATTTATTGTCAACTTTATTTATTTATTTATATTAATTCATAGCATATTTAATGGATCACTTGATGAATTATGATTGACAAACTTAGCAAAAACAATAAAATTAATAATATGGTTGACCAATTGGTAAATGAAGAACGATGTCTTAAACACTCATAAAGGCTTGACTCTCTCTCTCTCTCTCTCTCTCTCTCTCTCTCTCTCTCTCTCTCTCTCTCTCTCTCTAAGTTGACAATTGCTGGTTGTAGATCTGATTCTGGGACCTATCTATGAATTCTAAAGATGTAGCGGACCATCTAGAAAGTGGCGAAGGAATCAAATCTCTACAAAAAACCTATGGCACAAATCAAAGGTTCTGTGGCTCCCGCAACGATTCAACTCTTCATCAACTCGACTGGTGTTGGTGGAGTGAGAGAGAGAGAGAGAGAGAGAGAGAGATCTAACTTGTTTGCTTGCCAAGAAAATGGGAGAAGGATTTCGACATGTATAACTCCATTATGAGATCTTTGACTTTGGAATATGACCATCCAAATTGCAATATTTTCTTGTGGGCAAGAAACATTTCAACTCAGAGAGAAGTTTTTCCAAGTTTGCTTTGTTTACTAGCTGCAGAATTAGGGAAGATATTCAAATAGAATTGTAAATTTGCTTTTATGGCTGTTTGGATTCACTGTAACTTTTGCGTTTAGGATAAAACAGCAGTAGAAGTAGAATTCGTAAAATCCAAATCTGCTTCACGCATCACATTTGAGTTGAAGAATCCTTAACCTACTTCACCCAGAAGGTGTTTTTCGGGCTCTAACTTATTATTATTATTATTATTATTTTTTCCAAACATGCTAACATATGTATCTTGAGTCACATAAGCACACTTGAACCAAAATCTGCATTTGGATAAATATTCTAAACAGGGCTTAGAGTCTCTCGTCAAATACAGTTTAGAAGCCTTTGGGCAGAATTTCGACTTGCAGTTTTTCACTTCCCAGACATTGACCCATCAATTTCTACCATATTTCTGAAAATCCAATTTATTTACGAAAAGTAAAGTGGCTCTCCTGAAAATCATATAAATAAAATTTGATGCATAAAAATTCCCCCCCCCCCCCCCCCCCCCCCCCCCCAAAGTCAAGATTTTTGATTTATTTTGAGACTTAAGAGGTTGTTTGGGAAGGCCTGAAACTGTATTCTAGTGTTTGGTTGATGCTCTTTTATTGCATAGGGGCCATGCTAGATCAAAAATCCGTGTTATACTTGTTATTTTTGAAACCAACTTGATACTAATTTTTTTTTTCTCGTTTTTTGCACCAACTCGTTGTGATGATTGCTCCCAACGTAGACTTTGAAACGAGTTGGTCTCTATGTTCTAAAGTGTTGCTCCCAACGTTATAAAAAGTTGTTCCAAAACGTCATGTAAAATTTAATAACTATTTAATTTTACAAAAAAAAGCAATTTAAAAAAAAAAAAAAAGCAATAGAATGAGTTTTAAATTCTATACAGAAAGTAGACTGAAGTCGGTTATCCCTATAGTATTATCATCCAAGAAGTTTCAGACACAAATGGTTGTGAAGTCCTGGATTTAATTGACATGCCCGTTGTTGAAGGTTTGGGTTCAACTGGAACGCGTATTATTGAAAGTTGAGAAAAAACGTATAAATCAAATTACAACATTCTAATGTTGTGCGAAAACTATTGGTGTTGGTTTTTTTTTCAATACATTTTCGAGAAACATTGTTGACAAATTAAATCTTGTAGATAGAGGTTCCAAATCCGGAGAGTGATTGAAATAAATTTGAAGAGAAAGTGCAATACAAAATTCGGAGAGTGATCGAAAAAAGTTTGAAGAGAGGTGCAATATATCTGATTTATTCCAATGAAGATGTAAACTCGAGGTCTGGTTTTGTTCAAGTGGTGGGGAATAATGTAGGACAAAAGCACACATGTTATTTTTTCTCTTGATATATTATTATTTAGTTTGTAATTTTCATTTTTTTAGTTTTATAAGCGTCTATTTTGTTGCTCCTATAAGTTTCTTCTTCTTCTTTTTTATTTTTATTTTTTATTTTATTTTCTTAATTTATAAATTCACCACTTTTGTGAAATTCACAAAAGTGTATGTAAGCAGAGACTTTTTAAAAAACTGTAAATTTTTAAGGTCCTTTAAATTCTTAAGTTCAAAATCAGGGACTTAAACGCTAAGTATTCATTTTTTTTTGGTCAAAAGTTTTAGTAGGTTAATAAAGAGGTTAGGCTTGTTTTTAATAAGGTCATGACTTATTATTCAAGTTATAATTAGACTTACTCCCTGTATCTCCAAAGGAGAAAATTGAGAAATACACCTTTACCAATAGTATAGTTTTTATTTATTTATTTTTATAGTGAAATTGAGTGTTCTTGTCTGTGGATCCCAGCGATTATCTGAAAAGTGGCAAAGGAATCAAATCTTTTCAGGGAAAGAGGAGTAACCAAAGATTCTATTGTTCGTGGAGAGAGAGAGAGAGAGAGGACCATCCAAGTTGCAATATACATTATTGTGGGTAGGGAGCCTTCTTTTTCCCACCTGGGCAAGTTGAGTAATGCTATCAAAAAAGAGTAATACTATCAATTGTATCAGATGTGGTGGTAGGCAGGGGACCAGGGGTAGATCTATTTATTAACAAAGAGGGCCTAGATTTAAAAAAAATTATATAATTACCTTAAAAAAATATGTTTGTACATTTAAACTCTCCCTAAAAATTTAGTAAACTCTATATTTTATTAGGATTTGAATTTTTGTGGAAGTTTTTATAGCATTATGTTATATCAATTATACGAAGAAAAAAAAAGGATAAACTGACCAAAAAAAAAATATTGCCTCAAGGGCGTTGCTGTCGAACCCCCGTAAATTTGATCACCCCATATTCAACTTACTAATTCTCTCTTTCCAAGCCCTCTAACTTAAAATTTCTAGATCCACCCCTGGTGGTATGTGATACCGTCAATCGTAATATATGATGCAATTGTTTGATTATTTGGGAACTAAATTTGAGATTCAAATATGAAAAGCATAGGTTAACCCCTATATGGGGATAATGCTGATTTAATCCACCTATGTGGGGCTAATTTTTTACACTTAAGTCTCGTGGGGATAATTTTGGGGTTAAGTGCTTATGTGAGGTTAGTTTTGACACTTAAACTCTTCTATGTGGGCTAATTTTAACACTTAGTCTCTATCTGGGGCTACTTTCAGAGAAATCTTAATAATTTCATTGTAGTCCAAAACGTACCGTAGGGGGTTAAGTGTTTACTTTTGAAGCACATGGGGTAAAGTGAATATGGAGCTAACCACAAGTAAGTAGAATGTAATTAACAAGGACTATGCAAGCACTATGGAAAAGAAGATAACTGATCTGTGTGTTTGGAAGCATAAAGTTTATGTCCAGAAATCTAAATTGAGAACCATATTACAAGTTCAAACCTCAAACTAGTTTTGTCCAGTTAAATATAGCGTATTAAAGAATACCATAATAGCATAGGTTGGCATAGCTCAACTGACAAAGAATTTGACATATATAAGTCCCCTCCAATACATAGGTTCGGGGTTCGAACCTCATCCTCCTCCCCATATCAAAAAAAAAAAAAAAAAAAAAAAATGAAAAAAAGAAAGAAAGAAAAAAGAATACTATAATAGTGCTTCATACTATTTAACAACTCGTAATTACCCGTACCCATGGGCACGGATGCAAAGGAAAAAAAAAAGACTAAATCCCTAAAATGCAAACTTATATCAAAATGAATATTCTTAACATTAAATTCATTTATTAGAACTATATCAATATTTTTATAGCTCTTTTCAATTGTATGGCATCTTTTTTGTTATAGTAATGGGCCTATGGGTCTTCTGTTTTATATCGTCAGATTGTGCCTCTACCCTAGAGACAAAGAATTGAAATAGACAAAATTATGTTATTTTTGTAATCTACGACCATGGGAAGCATAGTTTTACTCATATTAAAATGTTCCAACTCTTCTGCTTCATTTCAAGTCATGATTTTTTTCTATTTTTATTTATTTATTTAATAACTGACAAAATGATCAATTTATGTTCAAAATTTGGGACTCGATCAACTTTGGTAACCATAGAGTTACTGAAATTAAAATGTTCAACTGCTCTTTTTCTTTTTCTTTTTCTTTTTCTTTTTTCCCTTAGCTTCAATGAGAGACCCAATTGGAACATTCATAACCAAAGAAAACTATAAGGAATGTACAATGAATAGATTTTTGTTAAACACGTCCACATGCATACAGACACACAATGTGATCCCCAAAAAAATTTATGTATTGCGTAAAATATTGAAATTAGACACTTATTTTGAACACCTACATACTTTTTTTTAAAAATATTTTAAATAGAAATAATCAACCGAGTTCTGGATAATAAATGACTTGGTGTGTGAAGACACATTGTTTAGTAAGGGCATAGTGGTAGTAATTAAATTATAGGTTTCTAGTGTAAGATGTTTCCTAAATAATAATTTTAAAAAGACAATGTCACACACTTAACGTACAGATGCACTTTGAAGAATGGAAAAATAAATGTGAAAATACATGTATGTAGAGTGATGTAAGAGTGGAAAATGTTTAAGTTGTGCAAGAGGACAACACCTGGATTTAATTATTAAATGTTTCAAATTCGATGAAAAGAGGTGGATATATAATAGAGTGAAGGTGAGGGGGGAGACGGATATATATATATACCTGAATTAAATAAGGGAGAGTAAGAAGGTTAATAGTGGTGACCCTGATATATAGAGTAAATACAAATGCAATTAAGTTAGAGATGTCATCCATGGTAATCCAAGATGTTAATCTGCTTGTACATACATACACAACCAATTTTATTTTTATTTTTCCTGTAAAGAATTTAAAACCAAATAAGCTAACTAATGTAGTATATATCATGGCAAGCTTTGTTTGGTCATTGTGGCCAGGGACGGATCCAGGAATTTAATCTAGGGGGGGTGAAAACATGCGGGGGTTCGGGGGCAGCGCCCCCGAAAGAAATTTTTTTGGCGTTTACTTATACATTTTTGATAATGAGATAACTATATAAGGAGAAAAAAATACGAACTATTTGAATCAACAAGGTATGGAGCAATTTGTAAACTAAATTCAGAATTTATATTTACAAATACACCAAACTTTTTCAAAAATTACATATACACATCAGTTTTTTTAAAAAAAATCTAAGGGGGGGCGAGCTTAATAATTTAGAAAAAAATTTAGGGGGGGGCGAGAACGTGTATTTACGAATAATACTATTATAATTAAGCATTTTTTTTCCAAATCTAGGGGGGGCGGTCGCCCCCCTCGCCCCCCCTAGATCCATCCTTGATTGTGGCTTTAGGTATGTATGTGTGCGTGTCAGCAAGAGAAAATGGTGTAATGAATAAAAATTATATGGCATCTAACCTATAATCACATACTTGGCCTGAGAATTGGTGAAATGTTGCTGTAGAGAGAGAAGCATGAAGCTGGGAAAGAGGTTGCAGTTATTAAGTAAAAGAGAGATTCATAATTAAAAAGAGTGTATAATGTGATAGAACGTGTGAGAGGAGGCGGTTGATGTGTGATTAGAGCAGAGCAATTTTTGGATGTGGGTTTTGAATATGTCAGTAGTGGGTTTGCAGTTATGTATTTGTGTTGAGTTTTAAATATGTCAGTATTGGTCTGCTATGTTAGGAGGTGCAGTGTGTATACGGTTTTTGGTGGACAAAGAATTCGACGGTTCAAAATATCTAACTCTCTCTGAAGGGCTAAGATTGAAAAGTTGCTAAAATGGAAGGGACCCACACCGCCCTCCCTTATTATATAGATTATCATCCAAATGCACTAATTTTTCAATCCCTTTTAACTCCAAATTAATATTGATTCCGCAATTTAACATTTTACTTATAAAGTTATAAATTTTTAATTTTTCACCTGTCCAAACTTGCTTGTAATTTTGCAGCCACTATGGAAAGACATTTTGCTTTTAACTCAAACCAATAACAGAAGAATACAAATAAGACAAAGGAAAGGAAAGGAAAAGAAAAATGAGTAATGCTAGCTAGGTACACTTTGAAATTCATACTGAATTTGATATCTTATGCTTTAAATACATGTATCTTGTGTTGTGTGAAATTTTTACACTTTTTTGTGCACCACTTACACAGCACATTTGTACATATATTTAAAGCTGGATGTCAAATTCAATGTGGATTTCAAAATGTGCCTACATTACTCGAGAAAAATAGAAGGAATGAAAGCACTGATTCATAAACATTAGAGAAAAATAAATTTTAGAGCTTCATTTTGCTAGGTTTTCTTCTCTTTTTTACTTTCATTTTTTCTTTGGAAAACCATAAAAGCAAGGGCAAGATCAATTATGTACACTATGGATGTTGGCACAAGGCATAAAATGGTCACTCTCTTCTACTCTTATATGTACTGGCCCAAAAGGAGAGATCCTCCGTTGGAAAACTGTTTGGGATGTATAGCATTACTAGCGAGAGATACAAAAGTTCAGAGTAATGTTTTGCTTCCCAAATAAACACATGTTTGAACTTTGAATAATGTTATATTTTTCAAATTTTAAATTCCAAATTTATTTATGAATTCTTCGTTAATTATACCACATGCTGTGATACTAGTCAGTAGTATAATAGTATCATATGGTATAACTGACAAAGCATTTAGAGACAAATCTGAAATTCAAAAGCATTTATCAATATATAACTTTATGCTTTTTGTTTTTTTTTTTGTTGGTTTTTATACACTCGTACTTATTACACATTAACACTAATATTTTTTCTATTTCTTTCGTTTTTGTTTTGGACGGGGGACTGAGAATTTTGTGTGATTAGTAATGTTATGCTTCCAAAAAAAAAAAACTAATTTTAGGTTCCTAAATGCATTATAATTGTACTACAAGTGGTTCAACGTACAACATACAACTGCTAAAGTATTTGTGAACTAAATCTGGAAATTAAGTATACCATTACTCTAGTGTCATATATGCCTACAATGTTATTTGAGTAATGCTAATTGCTGAGCTTTCCAAATTTTGTTTTCCAAATATGGCTCTCAAGACATGTGGCTATGAGACGACATGATATAATAGTGAGACTACTTCAACATTCTCCAATAAAAATCAGTGGTTAAATCCAGCTACTCACTCGATCTCCTTGCTCTCCTTATTCTATGGTCATATTCGACTACTCATATTCACAGTTACAACATTGTCATTTCAAATCCGGCAATTTACTCATGTAGATTCGGCGTTGTATCCATAAGATCCGATGTTCTTTTGTCTGATCTGGCATTTTGGTGGGATCTCGTCGCAATTCCAACAAGTATCAATTCCAGCAAGTAATAGGGTGATCTTTGTTGTGAGTCTCGTTTGCAGCTTCCTCCCTCAGTTGGCTCAGTCTTGAGCTACGCCACAGTGTACAGATTTATTTGGGATTGGGGAGGTTTGCAATGTGGCTAAAGAAGTTTGTAGCTCTAAATTTTCATATATTTTCTTACTACCGTATGCTTGTATTAGCTCCTTTTGGGATCTACTAAAAAAAAAAAAAGAAGAAGAGAGAAATCTACATGTGTTTGATCATTAATTTTTGCATACCAATTTGTGACGAAAAAATTGTCACAAAAAATGTTGCATTTACCGATGTAAATATTTCGTCACTAATTGTTACAAATTCGTCACCTAAAATCCTCCACCCCAAATGATATTTAGCAATGAAAACAAATTTCCTTGACAAATGGTTCCCCTTTACCGCGAAATTGTCTTCGTCGCGCATGGAAAACTCCTTTGACAAACGATATTATTGTCGTAAATAATATACTATATAAGCGACGAAATCTATTTTGCGGGTAAATGTTTTGTCGTTAATTCCGACTTCTATTACAGAGAAATTATTCAGTGGTCCAGGCCAGCCGCGTCATCCACATGACGCGATGATCTTGGACCAATGGCTGAACTATGTATGTTTAAAAAGTCAATTAATAGCTTTGTTAACAAAAAAACTGTTTCTTAAAAAAAAAGAAAAAAAAAAAGAAAAAAAAGGAAACATCGCACAACAATCAAAATCAACGATGGAGATACAGTCTTCGAGGGGTTTTTCAATAAGGAAGCAGAGGAAACATGATAATTAGGTATTAATTTTGCTGGGTCTTTCTATCACAGGTGTTGGGTGTGTAGCGTTGGGCTAAATTAATCTGTTAAAATTTTTCGAAATTTTGGATTTTCCACCTTTGATCTCTAAGGTGCATGACTGAAATATTAGTCCCTCTTACAGACAACTTTCCAGTGGTACTATAGAATAAAGATTAGGGCACAAAATAATCCACAAACATCAAAATGTGTCTATCTTTTTTTTGATGGGTTTATTGACACTGTTAAGTCCGCTGAAACTGTAGGGATTCCGAACTCTGACACTCCGTTTGGTATGATTCTAAAATAGAATAGAATTGAATTGGAGAGAATAGAATTGAATTGGAGAATAGAATTGATTTGCAATTCTAATTCTCATGTTTGGTTTGAAAGAGAAATGAAATGAAATGAATCACGATCATTTACTACATTGCCCATATAAAGAGAGGAGGTGTGAAATATATAGGGGTAAGTTTGGTATATCACATTATTTCACTTAAAGTGAAATCATTTCTCACCAAATCCTACCAAAAGTGATAGGATT
Organism: Hydrangea macrophylla; assembly: GCA_033977485.1. Taxonomy (NCBI): domain Eukaryota; kingdom Viridiplantae; phylum Streptophyta; class Magnoliopsida; order Cornales; family Hydrangeaceae; genus Hydrangea; species Hydrangea macrophylla. Next base: position 16,227,964 of record CM066984.1, read on the forward strand.
TGTTTTTGGGCTAAAATAAGAATTGGTGAGAATTGGCTAGAATTGAAAATCAATTCTTTTGTCAAACCAAACACAAGAATTGCTACAAACAAGAATTGCAAATTAATTCTTTTCTAATTTGTGGCATACCAAACGGACCGTGAATTTGAACTTTGGACTTAGAGATCAAAGGCGGAAAGTTAACAAAGGTTGTGGCAAATCTTCATAAGATGTGATTCCGAACTTTTAATTTTGGACTTCTTGCTTAAAATTTTTTTGCAGAGAAAGAGGAAAAAGGGGAACAACCCTATATTTTGGGTCTTTTTTTAGGTTTCTAGATTTTTTTTTTTTTCGGGGCTGAGGAAGCTTTGTGTATTCTTTTTATTGTTTGTATCTTGCTCCCAAATGGGATTCTCTGTTGGTGGAATCTCCTTTGCGTGTTCCATTATCTTATTAATTATCAATGACTAAGTCTTTGGGCACAAGCAAATCTCACAAACACCATCATCATCATCTCTCTCTCTCTCTCTCTATCTCTCTCTCTCTCAGGGCCAATCTTGAGGGTAAACAAAGTAAGTAACTGCTTAGGGCCCCTAAATCCAATTGCAGTTATGACCAAAAAACAAAAAGAAAAAAAATCAATTTTACATATAATTATGTATAAGTAGTTCCAAACAAATTCGCTTCAAGGGCACTGACCCCAAACCCCTGTATAACCTTAGGGCCCATATGTTAGAGCTTGCATAGGACTCTAAAACTCAGGACCGACACAGATCTCTCTCTTCTATGAACCCCACTAGAAGATAGACACATTGTGATGATGGTGTTTATAGATTGTGTTTGTGAGATTTATTTGTGCCAAAAGACTTATTCATTATCAATAGATTCTATTGTCATTCAAAAAATATAAAAGCAATTTTGTACTTTTGTCCCCTTCATTACACCACTTGTTGGGAATGGGCCCACAATCACAACAAGAAAACCACACCCACAATTATGGAGATAAACAGAACAAGAACGACACAACCACGAAAGAAAATCAAGCAAACAAACACAACAAGATTTAAATGTGGTTCGGCCCAACAATGCCTACGTCCACGTGCAAAGGCGATCACCTCGATTAATATGAAGATTACAAACACTCAAGACCTCACGTGTATAACTCTCCAACCAAGTTATATGACACACACAATTGCTAGAAACTAATCTCTCCCTCACTAGTTTGCAGCCCTCTCTTGTGTATGTAGAAGATTTCCAACCAACCTTATCAATCCCTTGAGTAAGCCCTATATTTATAGAGATTGTATAGTCCTAATCCTAGTTGTAGTAGGATTTACCCCTATGGTAAGTCTTATACAACAAGGAATACTCTTACACACATTCCTATATAAACTAGGAACTTCCACCATCAAAGGAATCCTTATTTGATAAGGAAACCACCAAATAAGGAATCCAATCATAATTAGGAAATCATTCCACTAATAGAATTTTAGGCACAATCCTAACAATCTTCACCTTGCCTCAAATTCCTTCCCATCAGTCCTCAGAGTCTTCATCTTGTAATCTTCAACTTCCACATCGATAATGCATCACCTTTGCCACCCCCCAAGCTATTCAGCTACACCATTACTCAAGTTCACATCCCCCATGAACTTGAGATCACCAACGTCATCAAACACGAAACGCACGAGCTCCACTTTGCTATTGTGGTCGTCTTCACCTTGAGTAGAAGTTGTCATCATCGAAGTTGTTGGGGCCTCATCATCTATTCCCTCAATAGATTTCCCCACCGGCTTCCATACCCTCTTATTCTTCATGATATCTCCAAAATCTGTACTTCCAACAAAACGTACAAATTTCCAACCTTCTTTCCCAAGAACATTATACGAGAATCCCGCTTCACCTTTATGAAGCCTCTCTTCGCGACAAACGAGCATCCTTTGGAATCCAACATTCCCAAGGAAATTATGTTTCTCTTCAAACCCGGAACATGAAGCACATCTGTCAAAAGCCTTGTCAACCCATTTGAAGTCTTGATTCGAACGGTTCCAACACCCTTGATTTCTCCAACTGTGTTGTTCGCCATATAGACTTTTCCCTCCATCGATTTGTAGGACGAGAACCAATCTACATGCGAACACAAATGAGCAAAACAAGCTGAATCAAGAACCCAATTCGTGGTTTTCTCCTCCTCCTCTGTAATTGTCATGACTTCTACGACATCTTCATCCGAATGTTCCAACACGTTTGTAGTGGTACCACTATTATCTTTCTTTGCTGGGCAATCTCGCATAAAGTGACCCTTCCCTCCACAATAGTAACACTCCTTATCCTTCATAGGAGTTCTATGTCGTGCTCCTCCACTACCGCCTCCACTAGAGTTCTTCTTCCCTTGCCTTGGCCTCCCTTGTGTAACAAGTGCTTGTGCATCTTCCAACTTTTCCTCTTTGTTATCCATCTTCTCGCTAGAGAATAGAGCTTTCTTCACCTGTTCCACCGTTATGGTATCTCTCCCATACAACAATGTATTGAATAATTGATTATGGGTAGATTTTACCGACGTAAGGAGAATGATAGCTTTGTCCTCGTCATTTAGTTTGAAGCCAACGTTGGATAACTCGCACAACAACTTGTTAAACTCACCTATATGGGCTTGAAGATCAACTCCTTCTTTCCGCCTAAAGGAGTATAACTCTTGCTTCAACATAAGACGGTTGGTGAAGTTCTTCCCCAAATAGAGATCCTCAAGCTTTTCCCACAAAGCTTTTGCGGAGGTCTCCCCCATGACGTCGTACACCACATCGTCCACCAAACTAAGCCGCATGGTGCTAACGGCTTTAGAGTTAATCCTCTTCCACATCTTGTCGGTCATCCCTTCCGGCTTGTTATCTTCACCGCACAATGCATCCTCTATACATTGTTGCACCAAGGCATCCTTCATACGCACTTGCCACATGCTGAAATTCTTCTTGCCATCGAACTTTTCTATTGCCATTCGCATATCCCCAAGCGAACTATCTCCAGCTGCCATGGATTCTCAACCGAGCTTTGATACCACTTGTTGGGAATGGGCCCACAATCACAACAAGAAAACCACACCCACAATTATGGAGATAAACAGAACAAGAACGACACAACCACGAAAGAAAATCAAGCAAACAAACACAACAAGATTTAAATGTGGTTCGGCTCAACAATGCCTACGTCCACGTGCAAAGGCGATCACCTCGATTAATATGAAGATTACAAACACTCAAGACCTCACGTGTATAACTCTCCAACCAAGTTATATGACACACACAATTGCTAGAAACTAATCTCTCCCTCACTAGTTTGCAGCCCTCTCTTGTGTATGTAGAAGATTTCCAACCAACCTTATCAATCCCTTGAGTAAGCCTTATATTTATAGAGATTGTATAGTCCTAATCCTAGTTGTAGTAGGATTTACCCCTATGGTAAGTCTTATACAACAAGGAATACTCTTACACACATTCCTATATAAACTAAGAACTTCCACCATCAAAGGAATCCTTATTTGATAAGGAAACCACCAAATAAGGAATCCAATCATAATTAGGAAATCATTCCACTAATAGAATTTTAGGCACAATCCTAACACAAATGACTCTCTTCTACCAAAAAAACACGTAAAAAAGTTTTCTAATTTGATTATTGTGCTAAGAGTGACGTGGTCATTTAGAACACAAAATTACTTTCCATTCGCAAATCACTTTTTCTTTGCCAAAATATTGGAGTAATGCATATTGAGGACCAATGGTGGACACAGGATTTTATTTTAGGGGGTCAAGTAAAATGGGTTTGAGTTTTCTAGTAAACAAGTTTTATGCGGGGTTTCAGGGGCGCTACCCCCAATGCGAATTTGTTTTTGTCTATTTATACATATTTTGGTGCGAGAATGAGAGTCGAAAGAGTAGTTTCGTCGATTAGATTTAAGTCATTTTTGTCTCATAAGCTAGGTAGTTGAGTATTATTCTTCCCATTCTCTATTATGGGGAATAGTTAATGCCACACCTTTGAGTAAATAGTCCTTTATATGAGAACTATTAAGTTGATATTGACAATTAAGCTTGTAATACTATTTGGCCTACCAAAAAACGAACTATTAAATTCAAAATGATTGTTAGTCTAGATTTTTTTTTCCTTAGATTAGTCCTGCAAAACAAACTGTGGTATTGGGGCTTTTGATTTCAAATTGACTTTTTTGGATAATTTATATTGTAAATGTTAAAAATTTGAGAGGGCCAATTTCTAAAATATTTTTCAAATATTAAAAGTACATATATATATCCCACAAATTTTCAAAAATTTTGGGGGGTATCTTCACTTCGGTCCGCCCCTGTTGAGGACTGTAATCTCCATATATGAATGTGGATATATGTACGTTTATGACATATATATATATACACACACACAAGCTACTATATGAGTGTAATAGGATATCATGTTTAATTGTGCTTAATTTTAAATAAATATTAAGGTTTTATAATTTGTAACAAATTCTTAAATCTGTGTTTAGGCCCTACGAGATGCAAAAAAATTCAAAAAATTGTCTGTTTGAATAAATTTCTTGGATAAATTTTAAGTACTTTAGAGTACTAAAAGTCCGCTTTAGCTAAAAACATGTACAAAGGTGCTTTAATCAAATGTGATGCATGAAACAGATTTAGGTGTAAATGCAGTGTCTCATATTTTACATGTGAGAATAGATAAAATTTTGGTGGGCGCATCAAGCAACTTCCTTCATTTTACTTTCATCTTCTATAAACTATTTAATGCATGCCCCAGCAAGAACATTTAGGCCACATTTGGATTGACCGGAACTTTTGCATTTAGAAAGAAGAACAACCAGAGTAGGAGCCCTAATCCCTAATCACTGGGCACCGTTGAAATAAGCCCTAATCCCTTGTTATATATTGTGGGTGTAGAGACAAATATGGTAAGTATATTTAGCAGCACTGTTTTAAGAAAAGACTTGAATTATGGCATAACTGTTCTACCTTCATTAAAACATTATCATAATACCAACATTATAGTACGAACATGAGGTGGTACAGATTCTTCATATTTTTCGAGTAATGCTAGGTACACCAGGTTATTGTTGATGTGAACTTCTTTAATTAGAAAATAAAAACACTTCGAGTTAGCTTTTATTTCAAAAACACCATTCACAGATCTAATAATATAAAAGAAGTGTTCAACACTAGTATGTTTAACTACTAGGTTATTATCTTGACGCACCGAAGGGAAAATTAAATTCACAATCTCGAATGAATTAAAAGGGACATTATAATGCCAGAACAGTTTCTTTTAATGCCAGAGAAGATTCTAACACTTATTTATGTGTAACGGAAAAAATTCGTTAATAATGTCAAAAATCCGTTAGAAAAATTGTGGGCTAATCTGACATTAAAAAAATTGCTCTGGCATTATTGGCAGCCGAAAAAAAATAAAGGAAAAAAAACAAAAATAAAATTCATGCATACTTTATTTTCTTAAAAGCATTGCTATGAAAAAGAAAAAAAATTGAGCATGAGTATTTATAGTGTGAGCAATAATATATTCAAACTTTAATTCATTATATATTGACAATTGTGATGGGTACTCCTAATTCTTCACTAGAAGAAAAGAAAAATCTCATAAAAAAGCTAGAGAGAGAAGCATAATTAATTGCCAAAAAGCCCCTAACCCCACTTCTTCCAAATTTATCAAAAACTATTATAGTGTGATCACATACATTTTTCAACATGAGTTAAAGGACAAAGAGCTTGAACCATAGTGGTGGTTGTGGTGGTGGTGGCCACTTGTTTCCTTCTCAATCCGCCATCGGAGATGAAGAAAATCGTCGACCGAGCACGGAAGCCGAAGCGATCCGGTGGTGTGGTACCCATAAAGCTCATGAGCTTTTTCCAAAAGCCTTTGGAAGAGAGGGTGATAGATATAGTATATAGGTATGACAAATCTTTTAAACCCTCCATCTTCTTCTTCCAACCCTACTCGGACTGCTAGCCACCCTTTCTTCACCTTCATCTTCTTATCTTCTTGCATCTTTGTGTGTGTATATATATCTATATTTATATTTGTTTGTGCAATATATGTAGAGAGTGTTTGTAGAATTTAGTTGGTACGAGGGGGCAAGTATGTTGGTAAACGGTTATATATAGCTATATGGGTGTGTGAAGAGGTTTGTCTATTAGGGAAAAAAAGTGTACTTTAATGTGTGTCCTTGGGTACTCTATACGGAATCATATTGCTATTGCTTTGTGATTCTCCACTTTTATGTATTATACATGTTCATGACTCACTATTCACTTTCAATTCTAGTGGTCCCTTTTTTTTAGTATTTATTTTTTATTTTTTATTATCATAGAGTTTGTGCTTTTGAGGGAGGTGTAACACATGGAAAGTCCATGTTTTCTTGTTGGGTCCGTTTGGTTCACGAATTTTGTTTGAGGGGAATTTAAAATTGTTGCTGTAGAAACTAAAAAGAACAATGTTATCAATAACAGTAATCTTTGACGTTTTTCTTGGGATGAGTCGCGGACTTAGTCACTCTCTTTAAGACGCTTCGCGGTTCTGTTCAAGTTGTGCACGCAGTTCGGATGAATGCCATGACGTCCCCAGGATAAAGCAGCCCAGAAATCGCCTCTGTCTCGAAAATCCTTGCACAGAGGAAAATCGGAAAACCCACACCCTATCAGAACTAGTTGCTCAGAAACTGTGAAGAAAACTGTGTTTTAGAAAAACTTCTGTAACTCTTTTTGCTCTCAGTAATTGTGTTATTTTTTTTATTTATGAAAGTAGTTTTCTGTATTTATAAAATATATTATAAACGTTGGGGAAATATAACGTTGCAAAACGTGGAGAGAAAAATTGGGAACGTTGGAAAAAAATTCTGGAGTAAAAAACGTGGAGGAGTTTTATAGAGACTTGGTCTCCAACTGATTCAATCCAACTAAAACTCTTCAGCTTATAAAATATTTATTTTCCAAATAAATTTTGTATAAAAAGATATATATAGGAGTATACCCACACCCAAGTCTGGAACGGGGCGGCGGTGGCGGCGCGCGCGCGTGTGTGTTTTGTGGTAAACCCAATTGAGCCTAGGTCCTCCCCCTTCACAAAACTTGGTAACCCCCAAGGGGTCCAACCCTTACTCCAATATACACTTATATTTGTCCTTCCCACTTCCTCTAATTTTCCTACGTGGGACAAGTAAAATAACATTTGGGTTGATTTGTGAATAAGACAAAACTCAAAACCAATTTTCAAAAGTTTTCCCTCAAAAATTCCCTCCAAATTTAAAACACACATTTTCCAACAAAAAGAATTTCGGGTATAATAATTTTCTTGGTCTGATTAACAAGAAGCTCAATCAAATAGCTAGATTTATTTGATCATTTGCTTTTGACTAGACTAATATTCATCAGCCTTGAACCTACTATTTTTTTCCTTTGCTTTCTCAAGTAGTGTTCTTCGACACAAGGTCTTGGCGGACGGTAAAGTTACTAAAAATATGACTTGATAATTACAAGTTCAAAATTCGACACAAATCCCTTGGATATTATTACAATGAAAGGGAATTTAGAGCTCCCCTTCAACCCCTCATAATGAATTGCCAAAACAATCCATTCATTAACCATTCCGGATACAACTACCTTCCTTAATCAGTTGATCACCCCGATCGACGATGCGAGCAACATAATTAACTCGTTGATTTATCAAGAATAATGTCGAGAACATTAGAAAACAGAACTCTCAAAGAATGTGGGTATATTGTTAAAACCAAAGCTGCTAGTACTCCAAGGTAATTTACAACGTTTATATGAACTCCTTGTGGGTCGAATCATGATAAAGAAGGTTCGGTAACTCTAAACTGATTAGAAAAGAAAAAACCCCAAAATTACCAAAATAATAAAATTTAGAAAAATAAATACTATAAATTAAAACCATTTAAAGAAAATATCCAAATCGGATTGTTATTAAAAGAGAAATGGTAAAATTGCGCAAAAGACGATGAAAATGCTTCAAACAATGTTTCTTGGATTCAAAAATTGCATAACTGCAAAGCAATTAACTATGGTGTAGAGCCGGAAAAGACATTCTTTTTGATTGCTGCCACAGGAAATAGGTTTTCGAGAGCAAAGTTGCGCTTAATTAGTGAATATGGGTCAAAATCATATGATTGTGACTCTAGGCTGAAAATTGGCTATCCACGAGTACCACATTGCATTCCAAAACACATGATTAATCAATCAAATAATAGATAAAACACGAGTCAGTTTAAAAAACAAAAGATTTGCAAGTTGTGGAATATTATTTTTGCCAGACTTAAAACAACTCTTTGCACGGAGGTAAGGCTGGATACGCACAGTGACAAACCCATGTGCTATTGGTTCCTATTGAAATTTAACCGGACTTTACAGTGCCACTTAAGAGAGAGATAAAGATAATTATAAATAAGTTATAAAAAATAATTATACCCTAAACATTGTCTATTCCTTTATTGCTTGGTCTTTCTAAACTACTATAGGTCATCAGATCAAAGCACTTTTAAATTGCAGTTTGGACACAGGTCAGAGAGGTCTTTAATTAGGGCCCTCCACAGTACAAGTGGGCTTGACAAAGGACCATGTAATCTTCATCTTTTTAAAGTGGCATATTTCATTGTGTGGTGAATTTTCTTAGTATGTTCTCTTTATTATCTTCAAACATTCTTCTACTTTAAAAATTTTATTTATTTATTTATTTATTATTATTTTTTTTTATCTGAATTGAATATTAGTTTAGAAAAATGGAACCATTTTGTTGACTAACCAATCACTTTGGCTTAGGAAGTATTATAATAAATTCTCTGATTAAACTAGCTATAATCATTATTAAAAAACAACTGACGAAAATTTCGATTTGAAATTAGAAAATTAGTTTCAAATTTTGAAATTTCGAATTCTGAAAAATCTGAAAATATTTAATTAGAATTAGAATAATACTGGAAATTCCGATTTTTCAATCCTAAAATTCTGAGATAATCCGACCAACTTCTAAACTAAATATTTTAAACATTCTAAATTATAATAAATGTAAGGTAAATTACAATAACACCCCTGATCTATGACCATTTTTCACTAACACCTCCTAAACTTTAAAACTGAACAAACTAAGGGTGTTAGTGAAAAATGGTCATAGTCCCCCTCGTCAGGGGTGAATTTGTTCATTTTAAATAGTTCAGGGGTGAGTCTGTTCAGTTTTAAAATTTAAGAGGTATTAGTGAAAAATGGTCATAATTTAGGAGGTGGTGCTATAATTTACCCTAAATGTAAACATACATGTATGTAAATTATGATAGCTAAAATTTTGAATTTTCCAAAAAATTATGATTTGAAACTTTTCGAAGAGTCCAAAATTTTTGAAGTTTCAGAACTGGTGTGGAATTTTGATATTTCAAAGTTTTGGAGTTGAAATCGAAATGAGTTACTCTGCTCTGGAATTTTTGGAATTTTTTCGAAAATCACAATTCCAATCCGATGTGATCCATCCGAACATTAATTCTAAACCTACTACGTACATGTCTAAAAGTATGCACATCCTTTCAAACCCAAAAAAATAAAAATAAAATAAAAAATCCATGTACGTCATTAAAGCATGATAACATTAAAGTAATCTAACCATTGAACTAAAGGAATTTAACTACCTTAATGCCCTCATTGTAAAATTACTCAAACATCCCTATTTTAATAAGATAACATGCGTTTTTTTGCCATTTCTAAATCTGAACACAATATTATCCTACTACATGAATTAGATATCAAGCCTATACATACATAAGTAATGCACAAATTTATAATAATGCAAATGGGATGTTAGTGACCCTCATTGGCACATACGAAGCAGCACTATACAACATTTGCAAGAATTCATAGCCGTTGGATTGTGTCATCCGTACCAAAGGACAGTACTAAAGCTGATTAGTCTTACTAACACCTTTAATACCACACAATCACTACAAATGACAGCGCATAATCATATTTATACTCCAAAAGGCGTACTTTGAGAGGAAGACAGAGAGATAATGCGTTACAAAGTTTATTTAGGTTAGATTAATATTGTATATAAGTCTTTAATATACCTAATAACCTAAAGTATAACAAATTCACCCACAAATTTTCAGCTCCATAAATCCAATCTTCTGATTGCTTATTTGTTTGTTTCATGAATGTAAAGGTTAATTTGTTTGATTCATGGATTAATAAGGAAAAAAATAATAAAGAAAATGAACAAAGAATGAAAATGAAATATAAAATTTTGAATTTTATGAGTCACTTACCTTCCTCTTTCTTTGGTTCCTCTTCAATTAAATTTTTTTTTTCTAATGGTATTTAAGAATGGAGAAAAACATTTGCGAGAAACTGTTTTTGTTTTGATTTTTCTTTCCCTTTTCATTTCCTTCCATAACTACATGACACTACAAGAAAATTGACTTTTAGGGACGAAAATTTTCGTTACTAAAGGTTAGATTTTCATCACTAAAGGTTTTTAGTGATGAAAAAAATTTTGTCGCACATTCGTCGCTAATTCCTCGACGGGAAAGCTCTTTCGCGACGGAATCATATTTCGTCACCAAAGAGTAGCATTTAGCGACGAAATATTTCTTCGCGAAAAGTGTATTTTTTCCAACGAACCAAATTCCGTCACAAAAGAGTCTATACTATTAGCGACGAAATTTCGTTGGAAGAAGTGTATTTTTTCCAACGAACCAAATTTCGTCACGAAAGAGTCCTATTATTAGTGATAAAATTTTGCAGCTAAAAGTACCCTTTAGTGACAAAATATTTCATCAAGAAAAGTGTATTTTTCCCAACGAACGAAATTTCATCACGAAAGAGTCCTACTATTAGCGATGAAACTTTGTCGCTAAAAGTACCCTTTAGCGACAAAATTTTTCGTCGGAAAAAGTATATTTTTCCAACGAACCAAATCTCGTCACGAAAGAGTCCTACTATTAGTGACAAAGTATGTTTTGTTGGCAAAAGATCTCTGTTCCCAATGAAATATTTCGTTGTTAAAAAGTAATCATTAGTGACGAAGAAAGTTTCGTCGGTAAGAATGTTTAATTAGTGACGAAAGTTTTGTCGCTAAAGGTAAAACTAAAAAAATACAATTTGACTATTAGTGACAAACAATTTCGTCGCTGAACGCATTTCCATTTTTTTAATATATATTTTATTCACACTAATTTTTTATTTATTTTTGGTCCACCTGCTAACGAATAATATAAAACATCCACAACATACATATTAACCAATAAAAGTTTCATTCATTAATAAATCACCTACTCAAAGCAGAAAGTGCTAATGCCAAAGCAGAAAGTGTCGCTAAAAGTTTTAGCGACACTTCGATACTGTCACTAAAATTTTTAGTGACACTTTCTATTTTGGCATTAGCAATTTCTGCTTTGGCATTAGCACTAGCCATTCCAAAAACAATATAATATCTCAAACATTAATGTAAATTGCTCTAGAAAATGAGATCAAAACTATGCGTAGTTTTCATCCATGCACTCCATATGCTCGTAAATCTGCAATACAAAAATACATACATCAATTTTAAATAAAGTAATAAAAAAAAAGTGTGCAACAATTCGTTAAAGAACGGGTTTAGGCTTTAAAATGCATTTTTGTGTCATTCTCCCTAACTGGGAGTCGATATTCAATTCTGTTTCTTCCTACAACTTTGTTTTAGTACAAATGAGTTTCTCGAAGTGGTCCCGGTCCATTCAGACCAGTACTAGATAATTTTGACCCCCAACACCCCGTATGTCCTTTTATGAAATAGTTGAGGCTTCAAAATGTATTTTTGCGTCATTCGCCCTAACCGGGATTCAATTTTCAATTCTGTTTCTTCCTGCAACTTTGTTTAGGCACAATTGGGGTGCTCAAAGTGGTCTTGGTCCATTCGGACCATTATTGGACGATTTTGACCCCCAAAACCCCGTATACCCTTTATTGAAAGAGTTAAGGTTTCAAAATGCTTTTTTGCCTTATTCTCCCTAACTGGGACTCGATTTTCAATTTCGTTTCTTTCTACAACTTTGTTTAGGCACAATTGAGGTGCTCGAAGTGGTCTCGGTCCATTCGGACCATTATTGGACAATTTTGACCCCCACCACGTATGCCCTCTATTGAAAGAGTTAAGGTTTCAAAGTACATTTTTGCGTCATTCTCACTTCGAGCACCTTGATTTTGAATTTCGTTTCTTCCCACAACTTTTTTTAGGCACAATTGAGGTGCTTGAAGTGGACCCGGTCCATTCGGACCATTATTGGACGATTTTGACCCCCAAAACACCGTATGCCCTTTATTGAAAGAATTAAGGTTTCAAAATGCTTTTTTGCCTCATTCTCCCTAACTTGGACTCAGTTTTCAATTCAGTTTCTTCCTACAACTTTTTTTGGGCACAATTGAGGTGCTCGAAGTGGTCTTGGTCCATTCGGACCATTATTGGACAATTTTGACCCCCCAACAACTTGTATGCCCTTTATTGAAAGAGTTAAGGTTTCAAAATGCATTTTTGCGTCATTGTCACTAACTGGGACTCGATTTTCAATTCTATTTCTTCCCACAACTTTGTTTAGGAACAATTGATGCACTCAAAGTGGTTCTCGTCTATTTGGACCATTATTGGACAATTTTGACAACCAACACCCTGTATACCCTTTATTAAAAGAGTCCAGGTTTCAAAATGCTTTTTTGGTTAATTCTCCCTAAACGGGACTCGGTTTTCAATTTCGTGTCTTCCCACAACTTTCTTTAGGAACAATTGATGCACTCGAAGTAGTCCTGGTCCATTCGGACCATTATTGGATGATTTTGGCCCCCAGCACCCCGTATGCCCTTTAATGAAATAGCTGAAGTTTAAAAATGCATTTTTGCGTCATTCTCCCTAACTGGGACTCTGTTTTTAATTTTGTTTCTTCCTACAACTTTTTTTAGGTACAATTGAGGTGCTCAAAGTGGCCTTGGTCTATTTGGACCATTATTGGACAATTTTGACCCCCCATACCCCTCATGCCCTTTATTGAAAGAGTTAAGGTTTCAAAATGCTTTTTTGCCTTATTCTCCCTATCTGGGACTAGGTTTTCAATTACGTTTATTCCTACAACATTTTTTAGGCACAATTGAGGTGCTCGAAGCAGTCTTGGTCCATTCGGACCATTATTGGACGATTTTGACCCCTAACACCCCATATGCACTTTATTGAAAGAGTTAAGGTTTCAAAATGCATTTTTACGCCAATCTCACTTCGAGCACCTCGATTTTCAATTCCGATTCTTCCCACAACTTTGTTTAGGAACAATTGAGGTGCTCGAAGTGGTACCAGTTCATTCGGACCATTATTGGACAATTTTAACCCCCAAAACCCCGTATGCCCTTTATTGAAAGAGTTAAGGTTTCCAAATGCTTTTTTGCCTCATTCTCCTTAACTGGGACTCAGTTTTCAATTCTATTTCTTCCTATAACTTTTTTTAGGCACAACCAAGGTGCTCGAAGTGGTCTTGGTCCATTCGGACCATTATTAGACGATTTTGACCCCCAGCACCCCGTATGCCCTTTATTGAAAGAGTTAAGGTTTCAAAATGCATTTTTGTGTCATTGTCCCTAACTAGGACTTGATTTTCAATTTTATTTCTTCCCACAGCTTTGTTTAGGAACAATTGATGCACTTGAAGTGGTTCCGATCCATTTGGACCATTATTGGACAATTTTGACAACCAACACCCGTATACCCTTTATTGAAAGAGTTAATGTTTCAAAATGCTTTTTTGGTTAATTCTCCCTAACCGGGACTCGATTTTTAATTCCGTTTCTTCCCACAACTTTTTTTAGGAACAAATGATGCACTCGAAGTGGTCCCGGTCCATTTGGACCATTATTGGACGATTTTGGCACCCAACACCCCGTATGCCCTTTAATGAAATAGTAGAGGTTGCAAAATGCATTTTTGCGTCATTCTCCCTAACCGGGACTCGATTTTTAATTCTGTTTCATTTTGTAACTTTATTTAGGCACAATTAAGGTGCTCGAAGTGGTCTTGGTCCATTCGGACTATTATTGGACAATTTTGACCCCCAATACCCCGTATGCCCTTTATTAAATGAGTTAAGGTTTCAAAAAGCTTTTTTGCTTCATTCTCCCTAATCGGGACTTGTTTTCAATTCTGTTTCTTCCTACAAATTTCTTTAGAAAAAATTGAGGTGCTCAAAGTAGTCTTGGTCCATTCGGACCATTATTGGACGATTTTGACCCCCAACACCCCGTATACCCTTTATTGATAGAGTTAAGGTTTCAAAATGATTTTTGTGTCATTCTCGCTTCGAGCACCTCGATTTTCAATTCCATTTCTTCCCACAACTTTGTTTTATCATAATTGAGGTGCTCGAAGTGGTCCCGGTCCATTCGGACCATTATTGGACGATTTTGACCCCCAAAACCCCGTATGCCCTTTATTGAAAGAGTTAAGGTTTCAAAATACTTTTTTGCCTCATTCTCCCTAATTGGGACTCGGTTTTCAATTCTGTTTCTTCCTACAACTTTTCTTAGGCACAATTGAGGTGCTCAAAGTGGTCCTGGTCCATTAGGACCATTATTGGATGATTTTGACCCCTAACACCCCGTATGCCCTTTATTGAAAGTGTTAAGGTTTCAAAATGCATTTTTGCATTATTCTCACTTCGAGCACCTCGATTTTCAATTCCGTTTCTTCCCATAACTTTTTTTAGGCACAATTGATGTGGTCGAATTGCTCCCGGTCCATTTGGACCATTATTGTATAATTTTGACCCCAACACCCCGTATGCCCTTTATTAAAAGAGTTAAGGTTTCAAAATGCATTATTGCGTCATTCTCTCAAGTATTAGACTAGTATTTCATGGTGTTTATTTTCATTTCTTCCTATAATTATCTTTAGTAAAATAATCAAGGATTAATTTTTAAACTTAAATTAACTTACCATGAATTCAGTTTCGATGATGATAGTAGTTGTTGTATCATTTCCTTCATTTCGTCATATTCTGCTGCCATCCGATATATGGTATCTTGCTGTCTCTCAACAATGCCACGTAAGGAAGTCACCTCTAGATCAGGTCCTCTAGATACTGTTTGAGATGTGTGTGACTGCATTGGCTTGGGCCCGTGACCAAGACCCTTAACATATCCTAGCTTCTTCCCCAACACACAATCAGCAACCTCATCCTCTGTCGGGCGAGTCCCTCCCTGAGACACAGGCTCGTTCAACCTCACCTTCATTTCATCCTACATAGAATGTGGAAACTTATATAAGCATTCATTACCAAAACAAAATACAAGTTTAATAAGATATAACTAGAAACTTACATGTATCACCCTGGCCTGGTCACAACACCAACCATTCGCGTCTGTGTGGCATGACCATTTAAACCATTCACAGCGGCCGAGAGGCTTATTTAAATTCTTTTCCTATAATAAAAAAAATTAAATATAATCGGAAATAAATATTCTTAATTTAAAGACTTCTATAAATATTATATTTACCTTCTTTGCTTTACCCGCCACAAATGCTCGTGATCCCATACAATGGGTGACAGTCTGACAGGCTCTGTTCTTCTTATTTGTCTCAGACCGTTTCTTCGAGAGTAAATAATTTGAAGTAAGTTTACAAGGTTAAATGTCATTCTCAAATTTTAAAATTATACTTGTAATTGTACCTTAAAGGCTTCCGATGAGAAATAGTCACATTTATTATCCCACTCTTCCCGAGTCAAGATAATGGGGCAATGGGTACCTGCCTCATCCACTGAGGGGTACTTTTGAAACAACTTGTGCACCTCGTGGTTGTTGCTCCTCCTACGTGCCATTACGAGCTCAGTGCAGGTTCGTTTAGCATGAGGTGCAGTTGTATCCACATGAATCCTCATCCGCAAGTTAATAAAATCAAACATATGAAATACAAAAGTCCATTTTTGTCTAAAATATGTATATATAAAGCTTTAATAATAAACACTATTTAATATACATTCAAACGGGTGAACAACTCCTCCTTATCTGTTTCAGACAATTCACTCCATTTGTTGTATTTCTTTTAATTGTTCTCCCTGGTAAGGACGCCGATCTTACTAGAGAGCTTGGCAGACTGAATTTCGTCAGTTGGTCTACCCAAGACAGGATCTATATCAACTTTGAGCTTGTGGCCGGTAGCTCGTATCAACTTATCTAGCCCCTTACCTCTAGTGCGCCCACGACCACTCACGTTAGAGCCAATAATAAACAAACAAACAAAAGAAACACAAATCATTAATATTAATAATCATCACTGTAACGCATTTGATCATGTATAAGACATTATGCTAGCTCTAAACATAATATATACATATATATTTATATAAATAACATAAGCTATTTTTTAGTGTATCTTGATAACGGGAGTTCGATTCCTTTTCCGTTTCTTCCTACAACATTTTTTATATGTTTGGGAGGTGCGACTTAAGTTTCATGGTTATCGGATCGGCGATTTGAATTTGATCCCCCAAACCCCCAAAACTTAGTTTTTTATAGTCTATAATGTGAAAAAGTTATTTTTTAGTGTATCTTGATAATTGGGAGTCCTATTCCCGTTCTGTTTCTTCCTACAACTTTTTTTAGACGTGTGGGAGGTACGAGTTAAGTTTCGTGGTTATTGGATCGACGGTTTGCATTTTGACCCCCCAAACCTCAAATCCTTAGTTTTTTATAGTCTACAATGTGAAAAAGATGTTTTTTAGTGTCTTGATAACCGGGAGGCCGTTTTCCGTTCCGTTTCTTCCTACAACTTTCTTTAGACATGTGGGAGGTGTGAGTTAAGTTTCATGGTTATCGAATCGACGGTTTGCATTTTGACCCCCCAAACCCCAAAAATATAGTTTTTCATAGTCTATAATGTGAAAAAGTTATTTTTTTTAGTGTATCTTGATAACCGGGAGTCCGATTCCCTTTCCGTTTCTTCCTACAACTTTCTTTATATGTGTGGGAGGTGCGAGTTATGTTTCATGGTTATCGGATTGTAGACACCCCATTTTTTGGGCTATCAAATTTAGGAGACCCATAGCTTGGTAGTTTACAATGATCGAAAAAGACTCAAAAAGGACTCTAGGAAGTTAGTTCTATCTCTCAAAATGCTCAAAATGACCAAAATACCCCGAAAAGCTCGGAAACTCCCAGATTTGGGACCAAAAGCTCTGGAAACATACTGCGTCATAAGAAAAGTGGTAAAATGAGTTTTAAAGCAAAACCAGATGAAATTGTCGGCTCACAGAGACCACTGAAAGTCCCGGAAGTTCCCAGAAAGCCCCTGTTGACCGGTTTGACCAAGGTTTGATCGAAATCGTCCAAATTCGCCGAAAAGTTTTGAGATCATGCTAGATCATGTGAAAAGTACTAAAACGAGTTTCAATAGAAAAGCACACAAAAACATCAGCTCCTGTGAGCTCCCAGAGGTTCCTAGAACTTCCTGAAGGTCCCTGATTTGACCAGTTTGACCAAAAGTTGACTTTGAAACTGGAGCACCGTACAATTTTTCAAATATTTTTCACGGATACTAGAGGTCAATAGATTTCCAACGGTATATCTTGCATAATTTCTGGATTTAAAATGAATTTATTTTGAATTTCCGAAGGTGAAAAAAGACGATCAAATCAGGTTTTATCGCGAATACCGCAAAACTTTTCAAAGTGACCTATCTCCAAACTATTTTTTCATGGAAAATAGACTCCATTATCTTTCCAACAGTATATCACAACCCCAGGTTGGAGTTCATACGCATTTTCTGTGAATTTTGGACAAAATAGGGTCTTCTCGCGAATACCGGAACCTCCGGGGGCCTAAAAAGAATTATTTGGACAAATGAGGAGCAGTGCCGCCGCGGCACTCTCCTTCAGAGCAGTCCATTTTTGCAATTTCTTTTGGGGGTCCATTTTGATTAATTAAAAACTAAAATGACGTAAAACTATGTTTTCAGTTGTTTGGGACCAATGGGAGTACTTCTAAAACCCCAAACCACCCCAAATTGGCCTTGTTGGGTTTGTGCCCTCAAACCATTACTTTCTGTATGAGACATTGACATTTTAATATATGGATATCAGCTTTACATTTTATTGTGTATGTTCTTTTCATGAGATGATTGTTAATCCTTAAGTATTATAGTAAGTAATTCGTGTGTGTATGAGATGCACACAAGTGAGATACGAATTACTATTCTTTAATACTTAGAATGTGTCACAGTGGATGATGAGACTGGATACCTCATCAAGTCTACACTGTAGTATAATTAACTACCATTGGATGGAGTGATTAATCTCAATCACTAGAGTGTAGCTCTTAGTTGATATGCTAGTGCTTATAGTGCATTGACGGACCTGAGTTTCCTATTGACGCTTAAGACTGTCAAACAGTCAATAGGAACTCATAACTTGTATAAGGTACGTGTTCTCAATCTTGAGACGATTATGAACACAGACTGTGGATATGACTGCTTTGATTTACCAATCAGTGAGGTCTATAAAAGATCAACACCTGGGTATCTTGGGTATGTCATATTCATAGGGTTGTGAACATATATTGTCAAGATAGAATCTACCCTCTGTTTCAGAGTAAGCATTCCCTTGAGAATGTCACCATGTCGATTACTGAGTACTGCAGTCTTGTTGATAAGAGTTATCAACATGTTTGGTAATCATGAGAGGTGAATGGGACTCAAGGAATACAAGAAGTAATCATGATTCAGGTTGACAGTAACAGTTATCCGATTACCTGAATATGATTACGAATGCTGACGGTAGAGGGACATTAGTACACCATACAAGTCTAGTTATCGCTTCGGATATGTTCTTTTGCGTTGGAGTTCAGTTATCGTTTTATAGTGGAGTAAACTTTAACTGACCAGTTAGTTAGTTTGCTGATCAAAGAGTTTGGTCATGGTAATTAACAAACTGGTCTGAGCCAACAATAAAGAGCCTAGGAGGTCCCACTCTTAGCTCCGCCAGGATGCTTGGAAAGATGCTTGAGGATGATGTCCAGACAGGTTCGATCGATCGAAGATGTCTCGATCGATTGAAGTCTGAAGGTTCGATCGATCGAAGATGGTTCGATCGATCGAATGTTCGATCGATCGAAGTCACTTCGATCGATCGAAGGTTAGGTCGGTTCTGGGAATCTATAAATAGGGCAGCTACGTTCTGGAAACATGAGTTCGTCGTTTTGAACGTCAGAAGCTGCAGAAACTGTTTTGGAGTCCCAAAACCTTCTCTATCCTCTCCATTAGGGTTCCCACCAACCCTAGTCTTTCTGGCAGGCATCCGCAGGAGTCATAAGGGTGAAGATCATCTAGTGGAGGCTGCTGGAAGTTGAAGATCAGAATTGGGTTCAAGACACTAAGGTATAACTCGTGTCCCCTCTTGTGCGTATCTGTAGAATTGACGAGTAGTAGATCCAGGCATGCCAATAAAGTTTCATAACTTGATTTTTCCGCTGCGCGTTTAAACTTTCCATTTAAACCTGTTTTTCCTACAATTGGTATCAGAGCCACGCTCGTTTGGATCTATAGATGCGGCTTTTGGAACACTATTTTGATTTGCATGTTGATTTTAGAACTGTTTTTGAAACTGCATCGTCACAGATCTGTTTCTGCAGTGTTATCGCAGCAGTATACAAATCTGTGATTGCATTGGATGCAAGATGGGTTCGATCGATCGAAGAATGTTCGATCGATCGAACGCTCTGTATTCGAGCGATCGAACAGGTTTCGATCGATCGAAACATTCTGTTGTTCGAGCGATCGAATTGAGTTCGATCGATCGAGACAGACTCTTTGTCAGGTTTTCTGTTTCATAGTTTTAAAAGTATTTTGAAATTAAAAGTTTAATTTTAACGTATTCTGCAAAATTTTTAATCATTCTGTGAAATAGAATGTTCAAGCGATTGAACAGTGTTCAATCGATCGAAGGTTCGAGCGATCGAACGGTCTTCGATCGATCGAACTATGACAGAGAAGTTAGATGCTGTTTTGAGTTCTAATTCAGTATGTAAGGAGTTTATATACTGTGTGAATCAATTAAGGGTTCTAATAGTTATATTTTGTTATATATATGCGTGGATGTGTGTTCAACTAACCTTTTGCAGCAAAAGTTAGTCGCTATCTCCCATGGCGCCAAGAGCATTTAATTTTGTGTTTGAATGTTTTTAGATTGGTGTGTTGTTTTAAGTTTGGTTTGGTTTTAAGGCATATGTAAAGGGCGATGCGACTTCAATCCTACGAAAAGGAAAGTCGCACCGGTTTCCCTAGCCTTTTATTTTGTTGTTGCTATTTCTATTTCTAGATAAGTTGTAAGCTTCAAAAGAGGCATAGGTTCAATGTAATAGAATTAGAATATCCATGAAGATGGAGCAAGGAGCCGTTGTCCATGAAGATGGAGCTGGAGGCGATCAAACCAAAAGCAGGTTCTATGGAGATAGAGCCATGGGAGATAGAGGCATCGTTTGGATGTCTTTTATTTCATTTTAGTTTTTTGTTTTATGTGCTTTGTTTGTGATTGGCGTATAATACATTGTTGCATGCACGCAAAACAAGTTTTCTAAAATAAAATTCAAAAACCGTTTTCAACACATTAGTAAACATTAGATGTTTATGGGAAGTGTGTAGAAACAGATTTTCTCAAAAAGCAAAATCCTTTTTACTAAATCTAGTGGGAGAGGGTCTTATTTATTACACCCACGATCTTCCATTAACGGTTCACTGTAAGATGAGTGATGCATTCTGTGTCACCTCGCTAGGGGTGATCATTCCATACGGAGGGTGTATTACTCATTGGTTACTAGATGTGAACTTCTTTTGATAAGATCAATCAGACGTGTTAGAGGGTGACCACCATACGGAGGCGCTACTTGAGACGGTTATGATTGGATCCTAGTTAATGGTACACACTAGCTAAGCTATGGATAAGGGATCCCACACGGGGCATTATTCAAAAACTTAGAGATCAAATAGGTTCGGAAGTCATAACTTGTTTTGCAAGAGTTGCATAGCGGATAAGTTATGATAAATCGAAAGATCGAACATTGACCACCATACGGAGGCTTTATTCTTTCGTTTCGATATTCCGGCGACTTTGTTTTAAAATAAGAGTTTTAAAAGGATTCTTTTATTTCAAACTGTCAAATTCTGATATCCATATTTATTTTGTTTGATTTTTTCAGTAAATCATAATGTCTGGATCTGCATTTAGTCCACTTGCCACCATACTCACTCAAAACAAGTTAACTGGAAACAACTACACTGAATGGAAACGTAATCTTGACATCGTGTTAACTGCGGAGGATCACATATATGTCCTCACCACCCCATGCCCCGAAGAACCCGCTGCAAATGCTTCGGCTGCTGCTAGACGCGAGTTCGATAAATGGAAAAAGTCGAATGGGATGGCTCGTTGTTACATATTGGCTTCTATGGCTAATGTGTTACAACACCAATACCAGTCGAACAATTCCGCCAGTGACATTATCGAATCCCTGAAAAAGATGTTTGGGGAGCATGGCAGGCCTGCCAGACAGGTAGCTATGCAGAAGATAATGAGTGCTAAGATGTCGGAAGGGACTCCAGTCAAAGAACATGTTTTGAAAATGATTGGTTATTTAAACGAGCTGGAGACCCTAGGCGCCAACATCGATGCACAGACCCAAGTTGATATGATCCTCAATACGCTGTCGCCATCATTCGCTCAATTTAAACTGAATTATAATATGAATAAAATGGATTTTTCAATGAGCGAATTGATGAGCTCTTTATTGGCAGCGGAAGGGGTGATCAAACCTGGGGGCAGCGTTTTAAACGTTGAGAAAAGCGCTTCCTCTTCCCGATCTGTGCCGAAAGGAAAGAAAGGGAAGAAGAAGGCTAGCACTGGAGGTTCAAGTGTTGGACCGGTCCCTAAGATTACAAAATCTAAGGGAAAAGGTAAGGGCAAAGGGAAGGTGGGTGGCCAAGGCAAAGGAAAGTGTTTCCAATGCGGTGAGAAAGGCCACTGGAAGAGGAACTGTCCAGAATTCTTAGCTACAAGAGTTCAAGGTATGATTGAATCACATGTGATTGAAGTAAGTTTTATAACGGATACTTCAAACACTTGGTGCATTGATTCTGGTGCGACTAACCATATCTGTAATTCATTGCAGGGGTTCAGATCAACCAGGAAGTGCAGTGATGGGGAAATCGTACTTACTCTAGGTTCTAGCGCAACCGTTTCTGCGGTTGCTATAGGAGTCGTAGTTTTAGAATTTCTAGACAATAAAGTTTTGATTTTATCAGATGTACTTTACGTCCCTTCAATGAGACGTAATTTAATTTCAGTTTCTAATTTATCGAATAATGGTTATTCTTTTCATTTTGGAACTGAAGTTGTGATTAAAAGAAATAGTTCTTTTATATGTTCTGGTGTTAAATCAAATGGTTTGTATGTGATTACTCCCAATATTTCTAAAGATTCTTGTATGGAACTTAATAACTCAGTGGTAACTGTACCATCTAAAAGAAAAAGACCTTCCACTAATCCAACAAAGCTTTGGCATATGAGGCTTGGTCATATCAATCTAAATAGGATTGGCAGACTAGTCAAAGAAGGGGTCTTAGGCGATTTGGTTCTCGAACCAATAGAAGTCTGCGAGTCTTGTTTAGAGGGTAAAATGACCAAAAGACCCTTTCCGGCAAAGGGCAATAGAACCAATGCATTGTTGGAATTAGTTCATACTGATGTGTGTGGACCAATAAATATTAGAGCAAGGGGTGGTTATGAGTATTTCATAACATTTACTGATGACCACTCTAGGTATGGATATGTGTACCTAATGCAGCACAAGTCTGAAGCCTTTGAAAAGTTCAAAGAGTATAGGGCTGAAGTGGAGAAGCAATTGGGCACACATATCAAGGCCATTCGATCTGATCGAGGTGGCGAGTACCTCTCTAATGAATTTATTGATCACCTCGTACAGAATGGGATTCTGTCACAGTTGACTGCACCTGGCACGCCTCAGCAAAATGGTGTAGCGGAGAGAAGGAATCGGACTCTTTTAGACATGACTAGGTCAATGATGAGTTATTCTGAGTTGCCATTATTCCTTTGGGGTTATGTTTTGGAAACCGCTGCTTACATACTAAATCTAGTACCAAGTAAATCTGTTCCAAGGACACCACGAGAGATGTGGATTGGGCGCAAGCCTTCTTTGCAACATCTCCGGATATGGGGGTGTCCGGCACATGTGCTGAAAGGAAAGATGAGCAAATTGGATTCTAGATCGGAAGTATGTTACTTTGTGGGTTATCCAAAGGGTACTTATGGATGGTATTTTTATGATCCAAGAGAACAGAAGGTGTTCGTCAGTACGAATGCTATTTTCTTGGAGGATGATTATATCATGAACCATAAACCTAAGGGAAGGATAGATCTTAGAGAGATAGAAGGAGAGCCCTCAGTCCAACCCGTAGTTAATAACGATGTAAATCAGGAAAACACCACTTCTTCACCTATTTCCGCACCAGTACCTCGTCGTAGTGGGAGGATTATCAGCCAGCCTGATAGATACATGTTCTTAGGAGAAGTTTTTGAAGCTGTCTCCATAGAATCTGAATCTGATCCTACCACATACGAAGAGGCAATGGCTGATGTTGATTCAGCTCATTGGGTTAAAGCTATGAAGGCTGAATTGGAATCTATGGATTCTAATCAGGTCTGGGATCTTGTAGAACTTCCAGCCAATATTAAACCCATTGGCTGTAAGTGGGTCTACAAGAGGAAAAGAGGATCTGATGGAAAGGTTGAGACCTTTAAGGCAAGGCTTGTTGCGAAAGGTTATACTCAGAGGGAGGGCATTGACTATGAGGAAACCTTCTCGCCGGTGGCCATGCTCAAGTCCATCAGAATACTCTTATCCGTTGCTGCATGCCTAGATTTTGAGATCTGGCAGATGGACGTCAAGACTGCATTCTTGAATGGCAATCTTGAGGAGGACATCTATATGCAACAACCAGAAGGGTTCATAGCTGGTCGGAAAGGTAACTTGGTATGCAAGTTGCAAAAATCCATTTATGGGCTTAAGCAGGCATCCAGAAGTTGGAACATACGATTTGACCAAGCGGTCAAATCGTTTGGTTTCATACAGAATCTGGATGAACCTTGTGTATACAAGAAAAGTGAAGGAAAAGTGGTGGCTTTTCTTGTGCTTTACGTTGACGACATTCTACTCATTGGAAATGATGTAGCGGCATTGTCAACGGTCAAGGTTTGGCTAGCTAGTACTTTCGATATGAAGGATCTAGGAGAGGCGAGCTATATTCTTGGGATAAAGCTCTTTCGGGATCGCAAGCGAAAGATAATGGGATTATCTCAAGCTGGTTATATCGATAAGGTGCTAACTAGGTTTTCAATGGATAATTCGAAGAAAGGTTTGTTACCTTTCAGGCATGGTTTAGCGTTCTCCAAGGACCAGTGTCCAAAGACACAGGAGGAGAGGAATCGCATGACAGGAGTTCCCTATGCTTCTGCAGTGGGAAGTCTCATGTATGCGATGTTATGCACTAGACCAGATATCTGCTTTGCCGTTGGCATGGTTAGCAGATATCAGTCGAATCCGGGTCCAGAGCACTGGACAGCCGTTAAGCACATTCTTAAGTACTTGAGAAGAACTAAAGATTACATGCTTATGTACGGTGGTAGTGAGTTAATTCCAGTGGGATACACTGACTCGGACTTTATGTCAGATAAAGATTCGAGGAAGTCGACGTCCGGTCATCTCTTTACCTTGGGAGGTGGTGCTGTCAGTTGGAGGAGCATTAAGCAGAAATGCATTGCAGACTCAACTACAGAAGCTGAGTATGTGGCTGCTTGTGAAGCCGCAAAGGAAGCTGTTTGGCTCAAGAAGTTCCTTATGGAACTCGAGGTGGTACCAGCGTCGCTGTCGCCTATTACGCTTTATTGTGATAATAGTGGGGCAGTGGCTCAGTCCAAGGAGCCAAGGAACCACGGAAAGGGAAAGCACGTAGAGCGGAAATATCATCTTATCCGAGATATTGTTCAACGTGGAGATGTGACTGTCACCAAGATTGCCACAGCTGACAATCTTGCTGATCCGTTTACAAAGGCCTTGCCACAGAAGGTCTTTGATCGTCATCTAGATAGTCTAGGTCTTAGATGTAGTTCTGAATGGTTATGAGTGCAAGTGGGAGTTTGTTGGGTTTGTGCCCTCAAACCATTACTTTCTGTATGAGACATTGACATTTTAATATATGGATATCAGCTTTACATTTTATTGTGTATGTTCTTTTCATGAGATGATTGTTAATCCTTAAGTATTATAGTAAGTAATTCGTGTGTGTATGAGATGCACACAAGTGAGATACGAATTACTATTCTTTAATACTTAGAATGTGTCACAGTGGATGATGAGACTGGATACCTCATCAAGTCTACACTGTAGTATAATTAACTACCATTGGATGGAGTGATTAATCTCAATCACTAGAGTGTAGCTCTTAGTTGATATGCTAGTGCTTATAGTGCATTGACGGACCTGAGTTTCCTATTGACGCTTAAGACTGTCAAACAGTCAATAAGAACTCATAACTTGTATAAGGTACGTGTTCTCAATCTTGAGACGATTATGAACACAGACTGTGGATATGACTGCTTTGATTTACCAATCAGTGAGGTCTATAAAAGATCAACACCTGGGTATCTTGGGTATGTCATATTCATAGGGTTGTGAACATATATTGTCAAGATAGAATCTACCCTCTGTTTCAGAGTAAGCATTCCCTTGAGAATGTCACCATGTCGATTACTGAGTACTGCAGTCTTGTTGATAAGAGTTATCAACATGTTTGGTAATCATGAGAGGTGAATGGGACTCAAGGAATACAAGAAGTAATCATGATTCAGGTTGACAGTAACAGTTATCCGATTACCTGAATATGATTACGAATGCTGACGGTAGAGGGACATTAGTACACCATACAAGTCTAGTTATCGCTTCGGATATGTTCTTTTGCGTTGGAGTTCAGTTATCGTTTTATAGTGGAGTAAACTTTAACTGACCAGTTAGTTAGTTTGCTGATCAAAGAGTTTGGTCATGGTAATTAACAAACTGGTCTGAGCCAACAATAAAGAGCCTAGGAGGTCCCACTCTTAGCTCCGCCAGGATGCTTGGAAAGATGCTTGAGGATGATGTCCAGACAGGTTCGATCGATCGAAGATGTCTCGATCGATTGAAGTCTGAAGGTTCGATCGATCGAAGATGGTTCGATCGATCGAATGTTCGATCGATCGAAGTCACTTCGATCGATCGAAGGTTAGGTCGGTTCTGGGAATCTATAAATAGGGCAGCTACGTTCTGGAAACATGAGTTCGTCGTTTTGAACGTCAGAAGCTGCAGAAACTGTTTTGGAGTCCCAAAACCTTCTCTATCCTCTCCATTAGGGTTCCCACCAACCCTAGTCTTTCTGGCAGGCATCCGCAGGAGTCATAAGGGTGAAGATCATCTAGTGGAGGCTGCTGGAAGTTGAAGATCAGAATTGGGTTCAAGACACTAAGGTATAACTCGTGTCCCCTCTTGTGCGTATCTGTAGAATTGACGAGTAGTAGATCCAGGCATGCCAATAAAGTTTCATAACTTGATTTTTCCGCTGCGCGTTTAAACTTTCCATTTAAACCTGTTTTTCCTACATGCCTATATAAACCCCACTTGACTTCTCATTTTGGGGGTGCAAAAGACAAGTTTAGAAAAGTTGTAGAGAGAAAGTTGTAGAGATAATGTTAGAATAGACAGAAAGAGAGCTTCATCCTTTGATTTCCAACAAGAAAGTGAGTTCCCAACCTTATTTTTACTCCATTGCTTCTCTTTACTTCACATTCAATACAACCAACCACCATTTTTGTGAGCATTTATGAGATAGAAAGTTACTTCCATGTCCAAAGTCATCATATATGAGTGAAACACCAAGCTACAAGTCCAAAATCATCATGAATATCATCTATTGATTACTTACTTGCTTGTTTACATATTATGCTCATCTCTTCTTAATCTCATTTCTTTTTGTTGATTTTCTTTATTTACTTACTAGTTCATCATCATCTAGATGATGACATGAAGTTTGAGGTGAGTGAATCCTTATGGATAGTAGCTCTTAACCTCAAAAACATGTTTGATAGATGATGATTATGATTTCAATACTTCCATAGTATTCTTGAAGTCATATTCAAATAAAAACAATGCTCTCCAACAATCTTGGAGATTCTTTATGTGAGATAGATGTTGATATTACAATTGGTTTTAATCTTCTTTGAGTATTGAAAACATGCTTTCAAAACCCTTATTTCAAAACCCCTCTAGAATCCCTCATTTTGATTTCAAGAAATAAAACTCCTATTCTTCACGAAAATCTTCGAAACAGTGAGTAATCTAAGTTCAAAGATTTCTCTAGAACTCAATATTCAAAGTATAAACATGAGACCACTTGGAAAGTCTTCCTAACTCATTATAAAACATCCATGATTTTTGGCTTGGCTTGAGAAGACTTGGAAGTGGTCCATTTGGACCAAAAAACTCTCTCCAGATATTATGTTTTTGCTGTCACAGCAGCTTGGTTGACTTTCAACTTGTTTTACAGAAAACTTTTCCAAAACGAGTGGTCATAAATCATTTTTCCCTTGAACTTCAGTGTCTTAGGAAACGTTCTGTATATTATGGGCCTCTAGATATTTTGTTTTCATTTTCTCAGATTTTTCAACATTTCAGTCGACAGTACGAATTCTGTTTCTGAGTAACTTCTTTTGTTTATATGATTTATCTCAATGTGTAATAGTTATTGAGGGTTGGATTTTTGATTTGTGTTCTAGACACAATAAGGATGATCTCCATAAAAAATCATGCATTGAAAACATTCCTAACCCTACTTTCCATTTTCCACAAGATAAAGTCACCGTTCTGCTCACTATTCATAGCGAGTATACTTTTACTTCAATCATTTGATTTGATGTTTACATGCACTCCAAATTTGTTCATATCTTAGGAAGTAGTCCATACTACATTTTTACATATCACATGATGATTCCTTTCATGCATTCATTCATATTGTAGATTTCTAAGTCACTTTAGAAAGTCCATGTACACAAACACACTACAACCTTTGCACATTCTAGGATCATACATTGCATCCATGCAAGATTTGGAGTTTTTGTGACTCCCAATTTAAGAAGATTATAAGGATTGAACTTGATCACACGTCCATGCTTCCCCTCGATCTAATCATCCTTTCTCATCCGTCCCGGGGATTGAGAGGTCTTCTTTTCTCAAAGATTAACATGCATCATTCTAGCTTGCTATGCATATTTCGATTCCTTTGATTATTTGTTTCAAGAACAATTCACGTCCCCTCCTAGATTAGGAAAACTTGATTACTTGATATATGATTAGACGATTTTTCCTAGGTTTATTTGTGTGATCTTTCACTTTACATTGTATGATATTTGGCTTAGATCTTATGAATGATATCTAATCTTTAGATCTTCCATTTCAAGATTCTTATGTGACGTAATATACTATCATAGTATTAATTGTCGAACCAAACATAGTATAAGATGATTATTTGGATGCTAATTGAGGCCCGTCGAAAGACGGGGCGAGTTGAGGGTGTTTTAGTCGTGACAAAGGCTCCTTCCTATCTCGTACCAAAACCTTGCGCCAAGTTCTTTGGTTATGAAAGGCCGGTGCCCTTTATCCGTTTGGGTGAGTCAAATTAGGTTTCTTGGTTCCTTAAAGATCAAGTGGCGACTCTGTATCTGTTTTCAACAGACCACTTGTTTTCTTTTAAATCAATTTCAAAACAAAGGGGTGGAATTCTGCGTGTCCACACGGATCGACAATTTGCATTTTGACTCCCCAAACCCCAAAAACTTAGTTTTTCATAGTCTACAATATGAAAAAGTTCTTTTTTAGTGTATCTTGATAACCAGGAGTCCGATTCTCGTTCCTTTTCTTTCCAAAACTTTCTTTAGACATGTGGGAGGTGCGAGTTAAATTTCGTGGCTATCGGATCGACGGTTTACATTTTGACCCCCCAAACCCACAAAACATAGTTTTTCATAGTCTACAAAGTGAAAAAGTTATTTTTAGTGTATCTTGATAACTGGGACTCTGATTCCCTTTTTGTTTCTTCCTACAACTTTATTTAGATGTGTGGGAGGTACGAGTTAAGTTTCGTAGTTATCGGATAAACGGTTTGCATTTTGATCCCCCAAACCCCAAAAACTTAATTTTTTTTATAGTCTACAATGTGAATATGTTGTTTTTTTTAGTGCATTTTGATAACGGGAGTCTGATCCCTTTCTGTTTCTTCTTACAACTTTCTTTATATTTGTGGAAGGTGCAAGTTTAGTTTCGTGATTATCGGATTGACAGTTTGCATTTTAACCCCCCAAACCCCAAAAACTTAGTTTTTTTTTTTTATAGTCTACAATGTAAAAAAGTAGTTTTTAGTGTATTTTGATAACCGGGAGTTCGATTCCCTTTCCGTTTCCTCCTACAACTTTCTTCATATTTGGGGAAGGTGCGAGTTAGTTTTGTGGTTATCGGATCGACGATTTGGATTTTGAACCTCCGAACCCCAAAAACTTAGTTTAGAGAGGTTATACAGTATGTGGTACGTACAAACGACGACAATGCATTTGGGAATTGAGTAATTTCATATATGGCACCACTCTTCCCTATCACAATCTTTAAAATTATGTGATTAACATGATTTTTTTAGGGACAATTAGTGGAAAACACATTATGGTATAAATATTTTTAGAGTTAAGGACAATTCAGATTCACTAATAGAAAAAATGGGTATTAGCGATGAAATCTTTCGTCGGTAAAAATAAGATTTCGTCACTAAAAGTAAAACAATTCTTGACAAAAAATTTTCGTCGGCAAAAGTAAACAATTCCTGACGAAATGTTTCGTCGTGAAAGGGTCAACTATTCTCGACGAAATATTTCATCACTAATAGTAAGACAATTACCGACGAAATAATTTTGTCACTAATGGTTACAATTCCCGACGAAATTATTTCGTCACGAAAATTTAATTAATTTTCGACGAAATATTTCACAATTACTGACGAAACAATTTCGTCACCAATTGTAACAATTCCTGACGAAAGTTTTTCTTCACGAAAAGTTAAACAATTTCCGATGAAATATTTCGTCACTAAAAGTAAAACAATTACCGACGAAAGTATTTCGTCGCCAATGGTTACAATTTCTGACGAAAATTTTGTCACTAAAGGGTAAACAATTCTCGACAAAATATTTCGTTACTAATAGTAAAACAATTACAGACGAAAGTATTTCGTCGCCAATGGTTATAAATCTCGACGAAAATATTTTGTCATGAAAGGGTTAAGAATTCCCGACGAAATATTTCGTCACTAAAAGTAAAATAATTCCCGACGAAATATTTCGTCACCAATTGATAATGTATCATCACCTAAATTTATTGCCAACTATTAGCGACGAATTTTAGTGACAAAATGAATTTTCGTCTGTAATTTTTTGACTTTTACCCGCAATATTGGTTTCGTCGAGAAAGGTAAACACTTTTGCCGATGAACGTTGATTTCGTCACTAATAGTATACTATTAGTGACGAAAATAATTTTGCGGATAGAAGTTTCGTCAGTAAAAGTCAGATTCGTTGTAGTGTGAACGAC
Organism: Hydrangea macrophylla; assembly: GCA_033977485.1. Taxonomy (NCBI): domain Eukaryota; kingdom Viridiplantae; phylum Streptophyta; class Magnoliopsida; order Cornales; family Hydrangeaceae; genus Hydrangea; species Hydrangea macrophylla. The sequence goes on from CM066984.1 coordinate 16,258,752, forward strand.
ATGGAGCCTAAATGTACTAATTGGGAAAAAAAGAAGAAGAAATAAGTTTATTGAATTTTTAACCTTTGGTAAAAAATTTGTATAAAAATACGTCATGTGTAATTAGATCAGTTGAATAAAAACGACAGCAATAAAAAAAGTCATGGTTTAATCATAGGTGTAAGAATGACTACATGTGAAGAAACATTCTAAAGTGTTCCATTTCTATAAATTAACTGAATTTAAGATGATGAATTCCCATTTAAAAATATTTTAATAATTGTGAATTGGTGCATTTAAATTCATAGAATGCACAATCAGGCCATTTAAAGTTAAAGACTCTAATTTCATGTTTCACAAGTATATAGTTGAAGTTTTCAATGCCAACATATGATTTATTCGGGAAGGTCAGAGATATGTTGATTAGATATGGCCTTGATGTGTGATAATTATGATTCAGGGATGGGAAAGTGATTGTATCATGAGTTCAACCTTGGTTAATTATTACTCCACATGTTTAGAGATTTATGAATAATGGATAAGAGACAATTGTAATGCACATTCTTCCCATAGTGGAGAAAGGATTCTTTTTGGATAATTGCACAAGTTTTTTAAATTTTATTGGGTGAAATGCATTTTACATAATTTATTATGCACCAATTTACAATTTGGTCCTTTATGTTTCATTTATAACAGTTTGCTCCTTGCATTTTAAGGACAATTACAATGTCAATCTTTAGTCAGTATTTGTCAGAAAAATAACTAAAAATTCATCACATAAATAGTTGACACTGCACCATGTGACACTATTTGACGAGTTTTCATCACCAAAAAAAGAAGCATTATTTGTATCTTGACCTACATTGCACCATCAGTACCCCTTCCCTAACCAAGGTTTAGTTTGGCCTTTATTTTGGTGCTTATATTTTTTTAAAGCATAATTTCATGTTAATTCATTTGGTAACTAGTTTATGAGCTTTGCAAAAATTGAACTTAGGGCTTTTTTGGAGGGAGCTTTTAAAAGCTCTAAAATGGAGCTTTTGAAAGCTCAAGGTTGCTTTTTGGTTTTACAATATCTTTTTAAAGAGTAGTGTGTTACTTGTATAAAATTATCAAATGACTTAGTAATAAATTTATAAACTCCTTTTAAAAAATCACGTGGGAGCCAAACTAAGCCCAAGTATATCAATAAGACTATTTTTTTCTTGGAACCTATGATGCCTTAGACATGACATTTTTTTTTTTTTTGAGGAATTAGGCATGACATTCTCAGAAGCTATTTTTGCCACTTGTAATTAACTATCAATTTTATTTTAAACATGGTTCACGGATGCATACTAATTATATAAAACCTTTTATAATGTTCTGATTATTAGGGACAGTGATTTACTTTGAATTAGAATTGACTTCAAGGTCAACAAGCAAAATGTCTGTGAGTGTCAGGGCAAGTAGAGTCTCCCACCACCACTAGATAAAATTCAACTCTTGTAATAAGTACATAGACATTTTTGGGATGGTGCTTATCCTAGTATTGGATATCTCAAATCATGGACAGGATGTGGATTGAGTCAATTCCATTATTGTTGTAGCTGAGTGGCAATGATCATATGCCCACATGGCACAGGCCTATGGTTACAGTTTGTATAGGAAGAGGGCACCAACCACTCACTCAAAGTAGAAATCCCCACAACAATAACTTCCACTAGGTTCATGTTAATCTCTCTCTCATAAAAACACATTTACACATTCTAGACTTTCTAGTGTGGGAATGACAAAATTTCCCACCCTTGTTTGGCCCACCCTATTCCAAATGGAATGAATTTAGTAGAGCTATTGTAGAGTAGGGATGAGTTTAGTACTTTCAATTTAGAATCTTACAGGGTGAAGGTCAGAGTTGGTAAAAGGTTGTCTAACCCTGCTATGTCTCGATTACTAGATGGATTTACTAGTGTACTTTTAATGTTGAAAATACTTTTGCTCACCCAAAATAAGTTTACTAATGCTCATTCAAGTATTCTATTGGCCAATACAGTGGGACTTAGGATTAAACACATAATCCTGGGTCCTATTGCATTGGCCAATGGGATGCTTGGGTGAGCAATATGTTTAATTCTGTGTCCCATTGCATTGGCCAATGAGATGCTTGGGTGACCATTGGTGAATCTTTTTTTGGGTGAGCAAATATGCCCTCTTTAATCTTTTACTCCATTCGTCCCACTTTTTAAGTCTACATTTGGAAACTCAACTTATTAGTGAAACAAAAAGAATATACATTTACTTTCTACAATTGCCCATAATCATTACAACAACTTTTTAAATTTTGTCTTAGGGTGTGTTTGATAACCCAATAAAGTGATGAAAATGAAAATTTTCAGTAGTTAATTTTTTTTAGTGCGTTTGATAATGTACCATTTAATTGAACAAGCAGCAAAAAATTCACTGAAAACGTTAAGTGAAAATTTTCTACTGAAAATAATCACTGAATGCAGTCTATTTAAATTCTTGAAATATTGTTTTCAGTATTGCAAATACAAATCACTTAAAATTTTTAGTATTTTAATTCAGCACTTAATTTTCAGTACTTAATTTTCAGTTTCATCAAACGCACCCTTAGTGTAGATTTCAAGGAAGGATAATTTTGGAAAGTAAGTAAAAATTGTATACCAATTTAGGAAAACGAACACAAATTTGGGACATTCCAAAATAGAATATAAGACTCAAAAAATGAGATGGATGGAGTAACTTATTTGCGTTTACGCTTGTTCTGTAAATATCTTAATTATGTGCATCCAACCTTCAATTATGTAAATGATGTATTTGATCATTCTAAAACCTAAGTTGTATATATTTTGTTGTGGTCAACATACATTTTAGATATTAAATTAATTCTTTTTGAAACATTATTGAAAATTCTTACTCAATACTAATATCTGTAAGAAAAAAAATCTTTTAAGTGAGGCGGGGACCGGGGTGAAGTCAGAGTTCCCAATACTAAGCGGAGTAGGAGCTGGTTTGACTCATTAGTCGAGACATGGCAGAGTTGGAATAACGTACCTTTAGACGAGATGAAATTGGTAAGGACTCTTAACCAAATTTGCAGCATTGCCATTCTTATTCCATTCATTCTCATTTTGTGTGTGTATATGGAATGCTAAACTAATATGTATTTAAAAGTATCCATTTGCAAATGAACAAAAAATTTTCACTACCCCATTAAATGATGTAAAGTAATTTTAAAAATGATTCAAGGTCATGTATAACTTGAGTTCCCTCATAATAAATTTTTAAGAGGAGCAACTGTGTGACTGCTGATTGCTACACCTATCCATAAATGAAATATTTTTCTTTTATCAATAAATATTCCTAGTCTGTGCACGAAAAATTTGTAATTAAACAAAAATATAAAAATAATCATATATAAAAAAAATTACTCCCTCCGTCCCATATTAAGAGTCTCTTTTGGGAATTTCAAATTATTAATGGGACAACCTTGATTTTGGTGAGATTTTTAACTTTCCAATATTGCCCCTTTTGAAATTCAAAATTATAGTATCACATAAAAAAAAAAGAGAGGGAAGAGTTGGATATAATAAAAAGCAAATTTGAAAAGTGTGTATTAAAGTATTTTGACTTTTCAAAGAGAACTCTTAAAATGGGACATCAAAAAATGACATCAAGAACTCTTAATATGGGACAGAAGGAGTACAAGAAAAAAGATAGCACTTATAGTTTTATAAAATTTTTTTATATATGTTTTTTTTTTTGGCTCATATTTTCATGTATGTGTGTTAAGTTATTCAAACCTTTTTCTGTATTGAGGAGATAGCTTGATCTACTATGAATGTAAAATAATCAATTCTAAATGAATATTCAGATTGCGTTGTATCGGTATCTCTTGAGAAAACAAGCACATTAAGATTCGGTACATTAGTGTAACACTTACTGTGCATAAAACCACCAAAATACGAATATGCAGAAAATATGCGAAATTCACTAATAAAAAAATCCATATTTTATAAAGTTATGTGAAATTCACTAACTTTTGTAAAAAATTGTACTAGTTATGTGAAGTTTCACATAATAAAAAAGTTAGTGGATTTCATATAGCTTTTTCAAATATAGGAGCTTTATCTAAATAAGTTTCACTAGTCATGGAGTTTTGTCCATCCAAAATAAAAAAATGGGCATCTTTAAACTGGATTAATCTAAAATGAGAGACTTTTCACTAAATTTCTATTGTTTTAATGTGATTTGAGCATTTTTTTATTTATTAATTTTTTTTCTATTTTCAAACAAAATAAGAAACTATTATTATCGTGAGACCTTATTATTATTATTTTTAATTATAAAAAAAAAGCAAGGTTTTTTTTTAATGGTCGAGTCGGACTTATTTATAGACTTAAAATTATGTCTATAACTACCTTAATTTTGCAATCTATTTAACTTGAACATATTTTTAAAAACACATATAATAACCTAAGATGAATCTTAAACTCATACATGAATAACTCTTCTAGTCGAGAAATTTGTCTCGAATAAGGTCAACATACATATATATATATATATAATATATATATATATATATAGTGCCCCATTCCTTTAAGTTCAAGGATCGATACCTGACCCCTCTTCTCCCAACCCCCACTAACACACTAATAACAATCTACTGACCTATTTACCAGACCAAAGAAGAAAAATTCTTCAATTTCATGCACTCGAGTTGTTAGAAACTTAATTAATAATAGATAAATATTTAAAGAAATGTAAATGAATATTTTTTTTACTTGATAATTCCATGTGGCAACAAAGCAATAGAAAATAGTGTATATAATAAAGAATTGGATATTTTTAACACACGTGTTTGAACTTAAGATGAATCTTAAACCCCATACATGAACAACTCTTCTAGTAGTACTCCATGCAAATATTTAGTTAAATATACCAAAATAACGTGAAAAGACACACATTTGTTGTAGTGACACTTGAATTATTAGACAATTAAACAGTCTAGGTAAAAAGTAAAAATAAAATATAATAAATAAATCCTTTTTCGGTGATGCCACATAGCAGTGTCTTCGAGTGGCACTAGCCAACCCAACCTTAAAAAGAGTAAAAATTGGGACACTCTCAAAGACACAAAATTTTGGGATATAACTCAAAAGATGTGTCTATATTTATCCTACAGTGACACAGGAGAGAGATAGACACATCTCTTAGGTTGCGTCAAAAAAATTGTATCTTTGGGTGTGTCCCAAATATTATCCGCTTAAAAATAGTATCTATAGGGATATGTTTGATAAAGTTCTTTGAGCTTGTTCTAGGACCCAAAATTTTCCTCCGAGTCCAAGGAAAATCATAGGGAATTGACAAGCCAAATAAGATCAGCTCAATGGAACCATTTGACCTACAAGTAATCTTTCTTGGAGCGACAACCAATAAGTGCCTAAGGATTATAGCTTTGTTCTAGGTCTTCAAGCCTATTGAGCCATAAGTTCAATGGGATTGCATAGCTAGAGTAACCCATTGAACTTTATGTTTGAATTTGTGGTCCAAATTAGGTGTTTTGAAATAATAATACTATCATTTCTTTCTCTACATCTCTCTTATTGGAGTGGTTTTACTTAAAGTGTGATAATGACCTTTATCTTATATTGTTTAGGAAGAGGAAGTTCAGACGTTTAATATAAACTTTTACAATATAGGTGTAGTAATTACTTGACACATGTGCACTCTCACGAGCACGTGAGCCAAACCCAAATAATTTAATAAAAAATTGAGTTTCGATTCGGAAATCATTTAACCGAACGTGTTACGTTTAACTTGCACGTAGAGGGGGAGGTGCGAGTATTAATTGCTTGCATTGTACTTTGGATGTAGGCACCAAGTCTCTTAGAAGGGCGGAGCTCCTTGAGGTTGGCATGACCCCTAGGTGGTGGAGCTACCGGAGATGAATGTCCCATGGAGATGGGTACGTGCCTGACTAGGAGTCGTATTGGAGATATGGGTATATACTATGGCTGATTGTCACGTGAGATTACCTACAAACATGATCTTCGAAGGGGTTGTATTTATTTTGGTGAGCATAAAACTAATAATGATTTTTTTTTTTTTTGACTGACTGCTGGGCTTTTGTTTAAATGTGAATTGAGCAATTTTATTCAATTTCTAAACTTCACGACCATGCAAATTTAGTTAAATATTCTAAAATAATGTGAAAGACACTAGAATTATTAGAGAATTATTTAACGATTGTTAAAATGTCAACAATATTATAATTTCTTTTTTGGTGATGCCACGTAGCAGTCTAAAAATAGTATACATAGAGAGATATGTTTGATTGTAAAGTTCTTTGCACTAGTTCTAAGACCCAAAATTTGCAAATCATAGGGAATTGAGAGTTCTATTCCATGGAACTATTTGACCCACGAGGAATTTTTTTGGAGCAGACTACCAATAAGTGCCTATGAATTATTGCGTTGTTCAAAGTCTTCAAGCCTTCAAAACCCATTGAACTTTATTGAGAACCCTTCAAGTCAACCCTAGACCAAAGGAAATTCATGATTGTCCTTTCAATAGTCTTAGTGAGATCTTCTTAGCTAGGGGCATTGCACCAAAAGTCCTTGATACTCAGAGACTGGTGGATCCAGAAGCTTAAAGGTTGGTGTGGCAAATATCTAGAATCTTTTTTAGGTTAGTGTGTGGCAAAATCTAGAATTTCTTAATTATTGGATATATAACCAAAATCTTCAAATTTTAGGCACCAAAGGTCCAAAATATAAGAATTTCAAAAATGAGGGGAGCGGTTATCATTGTTTGTCTCTAAATAGATTCGCCTAGTGGCAGATACAAGGGGAGGGCGGGGACCTTAGCCCCCATGATTTTAAAATTTTATTAAGATTGTCCCCTTCAAAAAGTTGTGTTGCTTGCATGATCCCCCAAAATATTGGCTTAACCAAAAACAAAAATTTTGCATGTAATATATTGGCCCAATTTTAATCTAGCCCATTCAAAAATTGGTAAAATCAATTAAACATAAATTTAGTGTTAAATCCCCCATTAGGGAGTAGTTATTCTCACATACCAACTTAGCTAAATTCAAATTATTTTCCTTCCATTGGAGTACTACAAAATTACAATTAACAATCAATCTATCACAACCCATCTTGCTATGGGCGGAAAGAGTACATGTGGCACACCACCAAGACCCATCCAATTCCTTAAAGATTATAGCAACAGAAAAAGAACTTAAAAATAACGTTGAGTATTCAAAACATTTGGAAACAACACCTTCCGAGTTGTAAAATCCGTATTAAATTGAAAACGTAATTAAATTTTGAAACTAATGAATATATGTTGATAGGAGTCCAAAAGGTACCCTAAGAACCAATTAAAACATTTAAATAATTTTCAGAAGGGGTAGAAAAAATGTTCATGCAGGGGTCATTTCGACCAGTCGAGTTGCCCCGTTCGCCCAGTCGAATGACCCTTTTGCATAATTCCTTGTAGTAGCAGAATTCTTGCTAAGGATCCATTTAACCTCATACTTTGCAACTTCCAACACTCCCAATCCTCAATCCAAAACTTTTCAAGTGTACCAAGGTTGCAAGAATATGTAACCATCTTACTAATCCTTGGAAAGAAATGATATACAAACAAGTTAAGGCTTGTTTCAATTAAAACACTAAAGTAATATTACATTCCTCCAAAAATACGAATTTAATGAGTTAAGCATTCAAAACACGAATCCATGAGTTCAGATTCATTACGACATAACCAAACCGAGTTTGTTACCTATTACAACATTACAAAATCATTCCATGGTTCCCGAGTTATAACAAACGTAGTCTAGTTCCTTAAAAACATATTTTTTGATATTGGGATGTAGAACAAAAACATGTAAAAGGGAGATCCCTAGCATTCCCATTGGCTTCACTCTTCTCGCTTCTTCTTTCCTTTCTTTTTGTCACATGCAATGGAGTAAAGCTCCACTGCTGAGCTATATGCCGAGTGCGCAATTTCTGAGATATGCATATATGACAAAATCATGCTTCAACATCGCAATTCACATCAAAATGATCTCTAGGGAAAAAAATACACATTCATCCGGTAGCAGCAAGTCCAAGCCTTGAACCGTGATGCTAATGGCTAGTCCAAGCTACAACCATCGCATCCCAGTGCCTTGGCAAGTCCAAGCCTTAAACCATGCACAGTAGCCGTCGCTACTGAATTCTCAAACGTCGAGAATCTTACCCCGACATGAATTTGTATAAAACATCCCTTTGACCTATATAGTCATATAATGTGTTCATGTAAATAACTAGACATGCATTTTATAATCTGTCGCGTTCATAATTAACGAACCAAACACTAACACATGAATTTTGCCCGGATCACAAATTCGTCGTCAAAAATCAAAATATGTAATTTTCCTATATATCATAGGTTAGAAATTTATACCTCGCGCGATATCTCTCTAACTTTGAGGAAAGTACTAGGAGTTCGATTAAACGTTGAATCTCCGATTATAAGCAATTCCTATAAGTGTACATGTGTTTTTCTCAAATTCTTAGAATTAGGATTTTTATAAAACTAAGCCAAACAAGACCTAAGGGGTATCAAATCGAAACCCTTACCTCGAGGAGTTCGAATATGAAATTTGGAGAAAAACTGAAACGATCGGACGTCGATTTGTGTCTTGAAGCTCTAAGTAATAAATCTCCCTCTTGATTTTAGGTTTTGGAAAACTTTAGAATGAAAATATCTTGAGTTCACTATATATAGGCAACACTCTAAAAAATTATGTTTACCTCCCCACGAGTTTTCAAAACTTCTAATTATACTCCAAAACTTCTTATATGTATAATTCATTGCTACATGAGTGAAGACTATAAATTATAAAATTTTTCGTCGAAGTTCCGTTTGTCGCCGTAATTACGTTCCGAAATCTAATTTTGTGAACTTTCTAGATAACCTATTTTTTATGCAACGCATCCTATCGGTTGTCGTTAAAACAATCAAAATGATCTTTATCAAGATCCAAACTACCAGAAAATACCTAAAATAGGTAAACTTACTATTCACATATACCAGATATATCAAATAATATTTAATCACATAAATGTCATTTAATTCATATCAATGCCCCTTTGATTTTTCGATTACCGTGTCTTTAATTGACACTCTCCGTTGACTCTCAGTCAACTCCAACCACAATTATTAAAGAAAAGTGATAATTCTCAAAACTTCAATTACGCATTTAAAATGAAAGTAATCCCCAGGACGGGTGTGACACAATCTTTATTATCGTGAAAGGTGATAATTTGATTGCTAGGGTGAAATAACAAATGGGACAATCACTGATGATGCCAAAATTTGGATAAGAATAACTTAGAGAGAGAGATGGACACGATGCATTTTGTATGTGGTTCGGTCCCGTTAATGAGGTGACCTACGTCCACGGGGTGCGTCGGTGCGCTTTCACTAAAAGATCATCGATGGCTATTGGTGAGCCAACAGATTGGGCGGCACTACCAACCAAACCGACCGGGTATATACGTATGAGTGAATATATGCGTATGAGTGAATATAATATGCTATTCTTTAGGTTCAGAATGCGATCCCCTTCAATGGGGGTGAGTGGCCTCTTTTATAGGTGCAAGAGATCACCCGTACAAAGTAAGTCTGCAGATTAGGAAGCCTAATCTGATTACAACCGATTTACGCGAATTTAGGAGAGTTTCCTACGCGGTTTAGGAAACCAATTGCTCCTTCCATTTAAACTTCCAGTTGGGATAGAAAACTGTCTGGTTGCTTGCTGGGCAAGCAACCACACCTTCTGGAGGTACGCCCATGTGGGGCCAGCCCAGGAGTGGACGCCTGGGCTTTGGATCGAACTGGGCAATTTTGTGTAACGCCCCGGGATGGTTGGGTAGTCAGCCCAGATTTAAGGTGACTTGGCTTCTTTTTGCTGAGATGGCGAGGTTTGACTTTGACCTGATATTTTTGTACATATCAGCTGGCCCCTATTTTTGAAACTGATGTGATGCTCTATCAGATGAGGTTTGCAAATTAAAACTACTTTCCAAAAATAGTCCGGAGAAGAGGCCGGGTCAAACCGGGGCATGACCGGTTGTGTTGGTCAACTGGGGTCTGGATCGAACGGTGACCATGTAGGCCTGGGACCGACTCCCGCCATGTGTCGATTGGCCACTGGTCTGGTCATGACTTAACGAGGTCGGTTCAGGAGTAACTAAGCAATCACGTAAAAACCAGGCTGTCACATCCTGCATTTAATGCGCACGCCTTTTGAGGCGACGCTTCATGTGCCTGAGGTGACAGTTATTAGACGGTCCTGGTAGGAAAGCTTCTTGGCCGTTGGATCTAATTTAATCTGGACCGTCCACGCTATGTATATAAGGAACACTTGTTCATTTCTTCCATTCTTGCTTCCAAGAAGTAGATTTACCGAGCAGTTTGAGAGCAAAAAGTTCCTGATCACGCTTTCCAAGCCCTTTTTCTGCATTAATTTGCATAAGTCCCTCTTTTTCGAGTTTTAATTAATTGTTCTTCCCTTCATCTTCTTTTCCTTTTATTTCCCGAGTGAAGCTGGAGAGGACATATCCGTTAGGTTTCGAACGAGAGTGGAATTTTTTTTTCTTAAGGTTCTGTTCTTTCTTTAGATCAGGCAACACGTTAGGTAGGTTGAACCGAGCAGGCTGTCCCGGGGTAGTTTAACTGAGTGTCACCTTACTTTAAGGACCTTGTACTCTTTGCCCTTTAGATTGATAACCTTACCCCTTTTGTACCTCAGACTCGGAGTTTCTGACCCATACCTAGGTCGTCATTTGCTTCCTTGCCCAGTCATCGAGACCCTAAGGATGTGTCACTCCGGTTTTGACTCGTCTTCCTGGTCGGAGGATGAGCGATCTGGGTCAGGGACGCCGGACACAAGTCTAAGTCCTCCCTCTGCGACCCCCTTTGATCACCATAGTGAGGGAAGAATCCCAATCCGTCTATCTGACGATAAGCCGGACCATGAGGCCCCTGTTGCCTCCGTTTCCCAGGGTTCAGGTGATGAGACACCAGGGAAACCCGACCCTGAGGTAGCCTTCGCTAGTGAGTTCATCCCATCCACCCTGTGTGCTCAAGATCTCAGCCGTATTAGGGATAGGTATAGCCTTCCCGACTACTGCTCCCTGGCTGTGAATGCCGGTGGAGCCCATATCTACCGGCGGGGTTTCACTACCCTATATGAGGACACCCTCATGGCTGGATTCCGTATTCCTCTTCATTCGGTCGCTCGAGACGTCCTGATATATTTGGGGATCGCCCTAGGGCAACTGGCCCCGAACGGTTGGAGGTTTCTCATGGGGACCATCTCCCTTTGGCCCCAAGTTTTTAGGTATGAGCTTTCCGTTCAGGAGTTTTCTGGACGCATCGACCATTTCCCATACATGGGGAGGTTGGGTTCTTCTCTCTCGGGGCTCGGCAGGGGAGAAAAATCATAGTTAATTGCCCAAGCAATGACAAGGGTTGGAAGAATAGATTCTTCCAAGTATCTACCCTTGGGCTTTGTGAGCCGGCCCCGGGGATCCAGATGAGGACTTCCTGTAGGAGAACTGAGGGGTAAGCTAGTCCAGTATCTTTTGTCTACTTTCTTTACTTCGATCCTGGGACAAACTGCATTGTATTTTGCCTTACAGCGGGGTTAGCCAGCCCACCTAGTATTACCGAGGAGTGCCAGGCCAGGATCAGGGGTTTGGCAGATTTGCCAACAAATATTTGGAACGTGCTGACCCAAACGGGCGATTTCAAAGCATCCTACGCCCGACCGAGCCCATCGAAGCTCCTGTCTTTTCACCCATACTTCCTAGTAAGTGTCCGAGCACATTTGGTCTCATCTATACTCCCATCGTATTCTCTGCTATCTTTGCTGGTTACTGAACGCTTATCTTATCTTTTTGTAGAAATGGCCCCCAAGAGAGATCTTGAATAGTTGAGGGCCAGGCAGGCTGCTGCCACCGCCCGGGCGGTAATAAGAGGAGGAAAGAGGCTAGCTGCGGAGGCCTCAGGCGGCAAATGCCTACTAAGACAAATCTGGCACGGGACCTCAAATCGTCCGGAGCTCGTGGGGACCTCAACTCCCCCCTGTGGTGGTGGTGGAAACTTCCCCCCGAGCCGGATTACCGTCCGGGGTGCCGGTTGAAGAATCGGCAGTGGTTAGGGAGAGGGTCAAGTCTACCCTTCTCCCCAGTCGAGTGGAGACGTGTGCAAATATGTCTCCCGAGGTATTCCAGGGATGGCTATATAGCCTCTCTTGTATGGTAAGCACTGGCGCCTCTGCCCATTCATTGCCACGACTTTTTCTGTGTTTGCCCTATTGACTGATCAGTTTGGATTTCTTACAGGTTGGATGCATGGCCACCGGGGCCGAGTCCTTCCTACCTTCCCTAGCCAGGAGGGCCGCTACTGTTGAAACCGCTCTGTCAGAGGAGCGGGCGACCTTGAAGGCCAGACAAAACACCCTGGCTCTGGAGAAGGACAAGGTAAAGGGCTTGACCCAGGCAGAGTTGGCGATTGCCCTGGCAGATTTGGAGGCATCCCTGGCCATTATGGTGGCTGTAGTGGCTCGAACGAAGGCTGCGGCTGAGGCAACGGCGGTGGGGGCCACGGAGGAGGCTTTTGATGACGGCTTCTTCCAAGGTTACAAAGACCTGAAGCGAAGGCTAGCCCTAGATCACCTCGAATGGGACATCTTATCCTATGAGGGGATTGATTCAGACTACTGGGACCTCGGTCCTCCTGTTGCTGAGGATTCTGTTGCCTTGGCTGGAGGCGCTGATGACTCTATTGCCATAGCTAGAGCTGCTGATGGTTCTGCTGCCCTGGGTAGTAGCTTGGTCCCAAGAGAAGGAACCCCCCGCGGGGGGGGGGGGGGGGGGGGGGGGGGGGAGAGACCGAAGATGTGGTCGAGATTGACGACGCTTAGTCCCGACCTGTAATTTTTTTTTTTGGGAAGCTACTACAACTGCCTCCCAGGCAATGTATAATTTTTTCTTTTTAATTAATGAAAAGGTCCTTTGAGACCATCTTTTTCATCAAATGTTTTTACTACATGTACGTGTATGCCTGTTTATGATTGCCAACACTCGACCGGTTGTTAGCCGATCTAAATGCCTGCCTTAGTAAAAGGTTTATGACTGTAACTGGTAGATAACACTTGGTCTTGTAGGGGCCTGTTTTAATGGTCCCGCTGTTGGGTTTGTGCCCTCAAACCATTACTTTATATATGAGACATTGACATTTTAATATATGGATATCAGCTTTACATTTAGTTATGTATGTTTCTTTCATGAGATGATTGTTATCCTTAAGTACCATAGTAAGTAATTCGTGTATGTATGGGATACATACAAGTGAGATACGGATTACTATTCTTTCTTACTTAGAATGTGTCACAGTGGATGATGAGACTGGATATGTCATCAGGTTTACACTGTAGCATGATTAACTACCATTGGATGGAGTGATTATTCTCAATCACTAGAGTTTTACTCTTAGTTAAACTGCTAGTGCTTATAGTGCATTGACGGACCTGAGCTTTCCTATTGACACTCAAGACTGTCAAATCAGTCGATAGGAACTCATAACTTGTATAAGGTACGTGTTCTTAATCTTGAGACGATTATGAACACAGACTGTGGATATGGCTGCTTTGACTTACCAATCAGTGAGGTCTATAGAAGATCAACACCTGGGTATCTTGGGTATGTCATATTCATAGCGTTGTGAACATATATTGTCAAGATAGAATCTACCCTCTGTTTCAGAGTAAGCATTCCCTTGAGAATGTCACCAAGTCGATTACTGAGTACTGCAGTCTTGTTGATAAGAGTTATCAACATGTTTGGTAATCATGATAGGTGAATGGGACTCAAGGAATACAAGAAGTAATCATGATTCAGGTTGACAGTAACAGTTATCCGACTACCTGAATATGATTATGAATGCTGAAGGTAGAGGGACATTAGTACAACATACAAGTCTAGTTATCACTTCGGATATGTTCTTTTGCGTTGGAGTTCAGTTATCATTTTATAGTGGAGTAAACGTTAACTGATCAGTTAGTTAGTTTGCTGATCAAAGAATTTAGTCACGGTAATTAACAAACTAGTCTGAGCCAACAATAAAGAGCCTAGGAGGTCCCACTCTTAGCTCCGCCAGGATACTTGGAAAGACACATAAGGAAGTTGTCAAGACATGTTCGATCGATTGAAGTCTTGGCAGTCTCGATCGATCGAGAATGGTTCGATCGATCGAAGGTTCGATCGATCAAAGATCTTCGATCGCTCGAAGTCTAGGTCGGTTCTGGAAATCTATAAATAGGGCAGCTGCGTTCTGGAAAACGAATTCGTCATTTTAGAACGTTAGAAGCTGCAAAAACTATTTTTAGAGCCCCAAACCTTCTTTTTCCTCTCTATTAGAGATCCCACCATCTCTAGTCTCTCCGGCAAGCATCTGCAGGACACATAAGGGTAAAGATAACCTAGTGGAGGCTGCTGCATCACCAAGGAAGAAGAAGAAAATCAGAATTGGGTTCAAGACACTAAGGTATAACTCTTGTCCCCTCTTGTGCGCATCTATGGAGTTAACGAGTAGTAGATCCTGGGCTACCATTAAGTTTTTATAACTTGACTTTTCCGCTACGCGTTTAAACTTTTAACTTAAACTGGTTTTTCCATCAATTGGTATCAGAGCCACGCTTGTTTGGATCTATAGATGCGTTTTGGAACACTAGTTTTGATTTGCATGTTGATTTTAGAACTATTTTCGTAACGACATTGTCATAGATCTGTTTCTGTAGTGTTATCGTAGCAGAGTACAAATCAGTGATTTCATAGGATGCAAGGCGGGTTTGATCGATCGAACATGTTTCGATCGATCGAACATCCTCTGTACTTGAGCGATCGAACAATCTTCGATCGATCGAAACCTTCTGGTGTTCGATCGATCGAATGAAGTTAGATCGATCGAGACAGATTCTTTGTTAGGCTCTCTGTTTCACAGTTTTAAGGAGTTTTGAAATTAAAAGCTTTATTTTTAAAGTATTATTCAAAATTTTAAAATCATTCTGTGAACAGAAAGTTCAAGCGATTGAACAGAGTTCAATCGATCGAAGGTTTGAGCGATCGAACGGTCTTCGATCGATCGAATAGTGACAGAGAAGAAAGATGCTGTTTTAAGTTCTAATTCAGTGCGTAAAGGGTTTATACACTGTGTGAATCAATTGGGGGTTCCAATAGTTAGATATATTTGTTATATATGTGTGGATGCATGTACGACTAACCCTTTTGTAGCAAGTTTAGTCGCTATCTCCTATGGCACCAAGATCTATTTAAATTTTGGTATTTGAATGTTTTGAGATTGGTGTATATCATGTTTATTATTGTTTTGGTTTGAAGGCATATGTATAGGGCGCTGCGATTTCAATCCTACGAAAAGGAAAGTCGCACCGGTTTCCCTAGCCTTTTTATTTTATTGTTACTGTTGTATTTTCTATTTCAAGATAAATTGTAAGCTTCGAAAGAAGCATAGGACCAATGTAATAGAATTAGAAAATCCATAAAGAAGGAAGAGCAAGCCGTTGTCCATAAAGATGGAGCTGGAGGCGACCAAACCAAGAGGAGGTTCTATGGAGATAGAGCCATAGGAGATAGAGGCATCGTTTGGATGTCTTTATTTTCATTTTCATTTTTTGTTTTATGTGCTTGTTTTGTCATTGGCATTTAATTATATTGTTACTACTTACATGCACGTAAAACAAGTTTTCTAAAATAAAATTCAAATTTCGTTTTTAACGCATTAATAAACATTGGATGTTTATGGGTAATGTATAAAAACAAATTTTTCTTTAAAAGCAAAATCCTTAATTTACCAAATCTAGTGGGAGAGGGTCTTATTTATTGACACCCACGATCTTCCATTAACGGTTCACTGTAAGATAAGTAGTGCATTCTGTGTCACCTCGCCTGGGGTGATCATTCCATACGGAGGGTGCATTACTCATTGGTTACTAGATGTGAACTTATTTTGATAGGATCAATCAGACATGTTAGAGGGTGACCACTACACGGAGGCGCTACTTGAGACGGTTGTGATTGGATCTTAGTTAATGGTACACACTAGCTAAGCTATGTATAAGGGATCCCACACGGGACATTATTCAGAAACTTAGAGATCAAAAGGGATCGGGAGTCATAACTTGTATTGCAAGAGTTGCATAGAGGACAAGTCTTGATTAATCGAAAAATCGAAAATTGACCACCACATGGAGGCTTTATTCTTTTGTTTTGATATTCTGGCGACTTTGTTTTAAAATAAGAGTTTTAAGGATTCTTTTATTTCAAACTGTCAAATCTGATATTCATATTTATTTTGTCTTTTGATTTTACAGTAAATCATAATGTCTGGATCTACATTTAGTCCACTTGCCACCATACTCACTTAAAACAAGTTAACTGGAAATAACTACACTGAATGGAAACAAAACCTTGACATTGTATTAACTGCGGAGGATCACATATATGTCCTCACCACCCCATGCCCCGAAGAACCTGCGGCAAATGCTTCGGCAGCTGCCAGACGCGAGTTTGACAAATGGAAGAAGTCGAATGGAATGGCTCGTTGCTATATTCTGGCCTCAATGGCTGGTGTGTCGCAACACCAATTCCAATTGAATGATTCTGCCAGTGACATTATCACATCCCTGAAAAAGATGTTCGGGGAGCATGGCAGGCCTGCTAGATAGGTAGCCATGCAAAAGATAATGAGTGCAAAGATGTCGAAAGGGACTCCAGTCAAGGAACATGTTTTAAAAATGATTGGTTATTTAAACGAGCTGGAGACCCTAGGTGCCAACATCGATGCACAGACCCAAGTTGATATGATCCTCAATTCGCTGTCGCCTTCATTCGCTCAATTTAAACTTAACTATAATATGAATCAAATGAATTTTTCAATGAGCGAATTGATGAGTTCTCTTTTGGCAGCAAAAGGGGTGATCAAACCTGGGGTCAACGTCTTGAACGTTGAGAAAAGCGCTTCCTCTTCCCGATCAACACCGAAAGGAAAGAAAGGGAAGAAGAAGGCTGGCACTGGTGGTCCAAGTGTTGGACCGGTCCCTAAGATTGCAAAATCTAAGGGAAAAGGTAAGGACAAAGGGAAGGTGGGTGGCCAAGGAAAAGGAAAGTGTTTCTAATGCGGTGAGAAGGGCCACTGGAAGAGGAACTGTCCAGAATTCTTAGCTACAAGAGTTCAAGGTATGATTGAATCACATGTGATTGAAGTAAGTTTTATTACGGATACTTCAAACACTTGGTGCATTGATTCTGGTGCGACTAGCCATATTTGTAATTCATTGCAGGGGTTCAGATCAACCAGGAAGTGCAGTGATGGGGAAATCATACTTACTCTAGGTTCTAGTGCAACCGTTTCTGCGGTTGCTATAGGAGTCGTAGTTTTAGAATTTCTAGACAATAAAGTTTTGAATAAAGTTTTGATTTTATCAGATGTACTTTACGTCCCTTCAATGAGACGTAATTTAATTTCAGTTTCTAATATATCGAATAATGGTTATTCTTTTCATTTTGGAACTGAAGTTGTTATTAAAAGAAATAGTTCTTTTATATGTTCTGGTGTTAAATCAAATGGTTTGTATGTGATCACTCCCAATATTTCTAAAGATTCTTGCTTGGAACTTAATAACTCATTGGTAACTATACCATCTAAAAGAAAAGAACCTTCCACTAATCCAACAAGGCTTTGGCATATGAGGCTTGGCCATATCAATCTAAATAGGATAGGCAGACTAGTCAAAGAAGGGATCTTAGGCGATTTGGTTCTCGAACCAATGGAAGTCTGCGAGTCTTGTTTAGAGGGTAAGATGACCAAAAGGCCCTTTCCTACAAAGGGCAATAGAACCAATGCATTGTTGGAATTAGTTCATACTGATGTGTGTGGACCAATAAATATTAGAGCAAGGGGTGGTTATGAGTATTTCATAACATTTACTGATGACCACTCTAGGTATGGATATGTGTACCTAATGCAGCACAAGTCTGAAGCCTTTGAAAAGTTCAAAGAGTTTAGGGCTGAAGTGGAGAAGCAATTGGGCTCACATATCAAGGCCATTTGATCTGATCGAGGTGGCAAGTACCTCTCTAATGAGTTTATTGATCACCTCGTACAAAATGGGATTCTGTCACAGTTGACTGCACCTGGCACGCCTCAGCAGAATGGTGTAGTAGAGAGAAGGAATCGGACTCTTTTAGACATGACTAGGTCAATGATGAGTTATTCAGAGTTGCCATTATTCCTTTGGGGTTATGCTTTGAAAACCGCTGCATACATACTAAATCTAGTACCAAGAAAATCTATTCCCAGGATACCACGGGAGATGTGGATTGGGCGCAAGCCTTCTTTGCAACATCTCCGGATATGGGGGTGTCCGGCACATGTGCTGAAAGGAAAGATGAGCAAGTTGGATTCTAGATCAGAAGTATGTTATTTTGTAGGGTATCCAAAGGGTACTTATGGATGGTATTTTTATGATCCAAGAGAACAGAAAGTGTTTGTTAGTACAAATACTATTTTCTTAGAGGATGATTATATCATGAACCATAAACCTAAGGGAAGGATAGATCTGAGAGAAATATAAGGAGAGCCCTCAGTCCAACCCACAGTTAATAATGATGTAAATCAAGAAAATACCACTTCTTCACCCATTTCCGCACCGATACCTTGTCGCAGTGGGAGGATTATCAGCCAGCCTGATAGATACATGTTCTTAAGAGAAGTTTTTGAAGCTGTCTCCATAGAATCTGAATCTGATCCTGCCACATATGAAGAGGCAATGGCTGATGTTGATTCAGATCATTGGGTTAAAGCTATGAAGGCTGAATTAGAATCTATGGATTCTAATCAGGTCTGGGATCTTGTAGAACTTCCAGCCAATATTAAACCCATTGGTTGTAAGTGGGTCTATAAGAGGAAAGAGCATTTGATGGAAAGGTTGAGATCCATAAGGCTAGGCTTGTAGCGAAAGGTTATACTCAGAGGGAGGGCATTAACTATGAGGAAACCTTCTCGCCGGTGGCCATGCTCAAGTCCATCAAGATACTCCTATCCATTGCTGCATGCCTAGATTATGAGATCTGGCAGATGGACGTCAAGACTGCATTCTTGAATGGTAATCTTGAGGAGGACTTCTATATGCAACAACCAGAAGGGTTCATAGCTGGTCGGAAAGGTAACTTAGTATGCAAGTTGCAAAAGTCCATTTATGGGCTTAAGCAGGCATCTAGAAGTTGGAACATCCGATTTGACCAAGCGGTCAAGTTGTTTGGTTTTATACAAAATCTGGATGAACCTTGTGTATACAAGAAGTGTGAAGGAAAAGTGGTGGCTTTTCTTGTGCTTTACGTTGACGACATTCTACTCATTGGAAATCATGTAGCGGCATTGTCAACGGTCAAGGTTTGGCTAGCTAGTACTTTTGATATGAAGGATCTAGGAGAGGCGAGCTATATTCTAGGGATAAAACTCTTTCGGGATCGTAAGCGAAAGATAATGGGATTATCTCAAGCTGGTTATATCGATAAAGTGCTAACTAGGTTTTCAATGGATAATTCGAAGAAAGGTTTGTTACCTTTCAGGCATGCTTTAGCGTTCTCCAAGGACCAGTGTCCTAAGACACAGGAGGAGAGGAATCGCATGGCAGGAATTCCATATGCTTTGGCAGTTGGAAGTCTTATGTATGCGATGTTATGCACTAGACCAGATATCTATTTTGCCGTTGGCATGGTTAGCAGATATCAATTGAATCCAGGTCCAGAGCACTGGACAGCCGTTAAGCACATTCTTAAGTACTTGAGAAGGACTAAAGATTACATGCTTATGTACGACGGTAGTGAGTTAATTCCAATAGGATATACTGACTCGGACTTTATGTCAGATAAAGATTCGAGGAAGTCAACATCCGGACATCTTTTTACCTTGGGAGGTGGTGCTGTTAGTTGGAGGAGCATTAAGCAGAAATGCATTGTAGACTCTACTACAGAAGCTGAGTATGTGGCTGCTTGTGAAGCCGCAAAGGAAGCTATTTGGCTCAAGAAGTTCCTTATGGAGCTCGAGGTGGTACCATCGTCATTGTCACCTATTATGCTTTACTGTGATAATAGTGGGACAGTGGCTCAGTCCAAGGAGCCAAGGTACCACGGGAAGGGAACGCACATAGAGCGGAAATATCATCTTATCCGAGATATTGTTCAACGTGGAGATGTGACTGTCACCAAGATTGCCACCGCTGACAATCTTGCTGATCCGTTTACAAAGGCCTTGCCACAGAAGGTCTTTGATCGTCATCTAGATAGTCTAGATCTTAGATGTAGTTCAGAATGGTTATGAGTGTAAGTGGGAGTTTGTTGGGTTTGTGCCCTCAAACCATTACTTTATATATGAGACATTGACATTTTAATATATGGATATCAGCTTTACATTTAGTTATGTATGTTTCTTTCATGAGATGATTATTATCCTTAAGTATCATAGTAAGTAATTCGTGTATGTATGAGATACATACAAGTGAGATACGAATTACTATTCTTTCTTACTTAGAATGTGTCACAGTGGATGATGAGACTGGATATGTCATTAGGTTTACACTGTAGCATGATTAACTACCATTGGATGGAGTGATTAATCTCAATCACTAGAGTTTAACTCTTAGTTAAACTGCTAGTGCTTATAGTGCATTGACGGACCTGAGCTTTCCTATTGACACTCAAGACTGTCAAATCAGTCAATAGGAACTCATAACTTGTATAAGGTACGTGTTCTTAAT
Source organism: Hydrangea macrophylla (assembly GCA_033977485.1). Taxonomy (NCBI): domain Eukaryota; kingdom Viridiplantae; phylum Streptophyta; class Magnoliopsida; order Cornales; family Hydrangeaceae; genus Hydrangea; species Hydrangea macrophylla. Next base: position 16,279,630 of record CM066984.1, read on the forward strand.
CTTGAGACGATTATGAACACAGACTGTGGATATGGCTGCTTTGACTTACCAATCAGTGAGGTCTATAGAAGATCAACACCTGGGTATCTTGGGTATGTCATATTCATAGGGTTGTGAACATATATTGTCAAGACAGAATCTACCCTCTGTTTCAGAGTAAGCATTCCCTTGAGAATGTCACCAAGTCGATTATTGAGTACTGCAGTCTTGTTGATAAGAGTTATCAACATGTTTGGTAATCATGAGAGGTGAATGGGACTCAAGGAATACAAGAAGTAATCATGATTCAGGTTGACAGTAACAGTTATCCGACTACCTGAATATGATTACGAATGCTGAAGGTAGAGGGACATTAGTACAACATACAAGTCTAGTTATCGCTTCGGATATGTTCTTTTGCGTTGGAGTTCAGTTATCGTTTTATAGTGGAGTAAACGTTAACTGATCAGTTAGTTAGTTTGCTGATCAAAGAGTTTGGTCACGGTAATTAACAAACTAGTCTGAGCCAACAATAAAGAGCCTAGGAGGTCCCACTCTTAGCTCCGCCAGGATACTTGGAAAGACACATGAGGAAGTTGTCAAGACATGTTCGATCGATTGAAGTCTTGGCAGTCTCGATCGATCGAGAATGGTTCGATCGATCGAAGGTTCGATCGATCGAAGATCTTCGATCGCTCGAAGTCTAGGTCGGTTCTGGAAATCTATAAATAGGGCAGTTGCGTTCTAGAAAAGGAGTTCATCGTTTTAGAGCGTCAGAAGCTGCAGAAACTATTTTTAGAGCCCCAAACCTTCTTTTTCCTCTCTATTAGAGATCCCACCATCTCTAGTCTCTCCGGCAAGCATCCGCAGGAGACATAAGGGTGAAGACAACCTAGTGGAGGCTGTTGCATCACCAAGGAAGAAGAAGAAAATCAGAATTGGGTTTAAGACACTAAGGTATAACTCTTGTCTCCTCTTGTGCGCATCCATGGAATTAACGAGTAGTAGATCCTGGGCTACCATTAAGTTTTTATAACTTGACTTTTCCGCTGCGCGTTTAAACTTTTAACTTAAACCGGTTTTTCCATCACCCGCCTGGTATAGTGTAGGATTTTTGTCCTATTTATTATCCGGGCAGTTTCTCTGGGTACTGTAGGTACTTGGAAATGTTAGGAATGTTCTAGGATTTCAAGTCTTGTTAGTACCCGGTGTGGTTTTCTATTTTTGTTTGGTATTTCCTGCCCCATGAGCTTTTGCTGAGGAAGGCGTGTAGAGGGAGTGACCGTAGCAAACCGACCTAGAACGTGGGTGATTGCAGGGTCTTTTGAGACTTGCCATCATCAGCCACCTAGGAGGATTTACCCCCATTGTCGGTTGGACCTAAGCAAAGCCGGCGCCTCGGGAGTGGATCCCGAGGTCTTTTATGCCTTGGATTTTAGCCAGGATCTTTTGAGACTCGCCACCATCAGCCACCTAGGGGATTTACCCCCATTGTCGGTTGGACCTAAGCGAAGATGGTGCCTCGGGGGTTGATTCTGAGGTCTTTTGCCTCGGGTGTTAGACCGAGGTCTTTGAACATAACACTTGTAGGGGTCGCACCTTGTAGTAAGAACAGAAAATCTTTATTTTTTTTAAAGCCATAAATAATGCCCAAATTGAGCTACAAATTTCCTAACTAATGCTAGATTGAACTTATCCAATCATCACTGAAAATACTTACGTAGGTGATATACGTTCCATGGGTGAGATAGATCGCGCCCGTCCAGAGTCTGTAACCAATAGGTGCCCGACCTGTTTACCCGTGTGACTAGGTATGGGCCTTCCCAGTGTGGCCCCAACTTTCCATGGCTCGGGACTCTGGTAGACTGGTTTACTGCCTTTAAAACGAGATCTCCCACCTGAAAACTACGGTGCTTTTCCTTACTGTTGAAGTACCGGGAGACCCTCTGTTTGTAGGCTGCCACTTTCAGATATGCCCGATCCCTTCTCTCTTCTACTAGATCGAGTTCTCCTCTGAGGGCTTCCTCATTGTCCTGCTCGCTGAAATTTGCTACCCAGTACGTAGGCAATGTGAGCTTCGTGGGGACTACCGCTTTTAAGCCATAGGTTAGTGAGAATGGTGTCTCGCCTGTTGTCGCTCGGGGGGTGGTATGGTAGGCCCACAGGAGGGTCGGTAATTCCTTCGCCCATAGGCCTTTGGCATTTTCGAGCCTTGTTTTGATCGACTATAGAATAGTCCGGTTTGAAACCTCGGCTTGGCCATTGGCTTGTGGGTGCTTGGGAGAGGAGTAGTGATTTGATATCCTGTAGCCCGAGCAGAACTGCCTGAATACCGGGGTGTCAAAGTGCTTACCGTTATCGCTGACCAGAACCCGAGGAATGCCAAACCTTCACAGGATGTTTTTCTCAATAAAACTTTCCATCTTTTCCTCGGTGATTGTTGCCAAGGGCTCGGCCTCCACCCACTTGGTGAAGCAGTCTATGGCGATAACAACAAACTTAACTTGGCCTTTTCCCATTGGGAGGGGACCGACAATATCGATTCCCCACTGAGCGAACGACCAGGGGCTGAGGATTGGTATTTAAAGCTCTCCCAATCGGTTGATCATGGGGGAATGTCTTTGGCATTTGTCACATTTTTTGACGTACTCTTGGGAATCCCGAGCCATTATCGGCCAGTAATAACCTTGCAGCAGGGCCTTACGTGAGAGTGCCAGACCTTCTACATGACTGCCGCATACACCTTCGTGGATTTCATACAGTATTAGCTGTACCTGGGCAGGGTGAAGACAACAGAGATAGAGGATACCATCAACAAAGTGATATCTGGCCGCTCAGTACTTGACCCGGTAATGTGCCAGTAGTGAGGAATGTCGTGATCGAATCCATCCAGCTGGGGCCTAGGGCTACCGGCTCGACCTCCATGCCTTTCAAGTTGATCACACTTGGCTCTGGTAAGTATTCTATCCTTATCCTGGGCAAGTCTGACTCGGAGGATGAGGCAAGGCGGGCTAACCGATCAGCCCTAGTGTTCTCTTTCCTCGAGATTTGTGTAATTGAGAAACCCTTAAGCTTTCTCGAGATCATTCGGATGAGGGCTAGGTAACCTTCAATGTTATCTTCTCGGGCTTCGTACTCCTGATTAACTTGGTTGACCACGAGCTGGGAGTCACTATACCCTTGAACCTACTGTGCACGTATTGACATAGCCAATTGTAACCCAACCAACAGGGCTTTATACTCGGCCTTGTTGTTGGAGGCACAAAACTCGAACCTCAGTGCATACACAAGCTGGATTTCATCGGGAGTAGTCAGGATGATCCTCGCCCCGCTGCCTTGCTTGTTGTAAGACCCATCTACGTAAAGTATCCAGGTCGGGATGTCTTTCTGTAGCCCAGGTCAAACTCTTCAACCGGGTCTTCTAGGTATGTGAACTCCACGAGAAAATCTGCTACGGCCTGTCCCTTGATCGCTGTGCGGGGTTTATAGGTTACTTCGAATTCTTCTAGCTCCAAGGCCCACTTGACAAGCCTTCTGGATGTTTCTGGCCTACTCAAGATCTGGCCGAGAGGCTGATCTATAAGGACCACGATTACGTGGGCCTAGAAATACGGGATAAGTCTCCGGGCAGAAGTGATGAGGGCAAAAGTGAGCTTTTCAATGCAGGAATATCTACTTTTTGCGCCTTGTAGTGCCTGACTGATGTAGTAGACCAAGAATTGTATCCCGTGTTCTTTTTGGATGAGAGCCGAGCTGACCGTTGAGGGTGACACTTCCAAATGTAAGAACAATTCCTCATTTTGCATGGGTATTAAGAGTAAAGGGGGTGATGCCAAGTATTTCTTGAGTTCCTGAAATGACTCCTCACACTCTTCCGACCACTGAAAGGCCTTGCGGAGGATTTTGAAAATTGGTAGACACCGGTCGGTAGCTCGGGAGACAAATCTGTTCAGTGCAGCGACCCGCCCAGCCAAGCTCTAAACTTCTTTGGTTGACCTGGGCGACCGCATGTTTATGATGGCCTGGATTTTCTCGAGTTTTGCTTCGATACCCCGTCTGCTGACTAGGTGCCCCGGGAACTTCCCGGACGAGACGCCAAATGTGCACTTGGCCAGGTTCAACCTCATTCCGAACTTCCTCAAAATTTTGAAGGCCCTGGCCAGATGTTCAAGGTGGTTAGATTCATCTCGGCTTTTGACCAAGAGATCATCAACGTAGACTTCCATAGATTTCCCGATCATATCCTTAAACATATGATTGACCAGGCATTGATAGGTTGCCCTGGCATTTTTAAGGCCAAAGGTCATCACCTTGTAGCAGTATGTTCCTTGATCTATGATGAAGGAAGTCTTCTCTTCATCCCTGGGGTACATGCTGATTTGATTGTACCCCGAGTAGGCATCCATGAACGAGAGGAGTGCATGACCGGTTGTGGAGTCCACAAGGAGGTCTATCTTGGGCAATGGGTAGCAATCCTTGGGGTAGGCCTTGTTCAAGTCGGTGAAATCTAAGCACATTCTACACTTCCCGTTGCTTTTCTTGACAGTACGATGTTTGCTAACCAGTCGGGATAGTGGACCTCTCGGATAGATTCTGCATTCAGGAGCTTCTCGACTTCTTCTACTGCTTCTTGTCTCTCGGGTGCCATACCCCGTCTCTTTTGCTTGACTGATTGGGAGTCTGGGTTGATGTTGAGGCGGTGAGACATGACTTGGGGATCTATCCCAGGTATGTCTTCATGGCATGGCTCTAGGCGAAGACACCTTGGCTCTGCTGCAGGAATCAGATCAACTTCTCCTTGAGGCCTGGCTCCAAGAGGGTGCCTATGCTAACGCACCGGTCAGGAAACTTCGTGTCCAACACCACTTGCTCCAATTCTTCCACCGAACCTACTCCATCGCTTTGGTCCCTCGGGTCCATTCCCTGAATATTCATGTTTCAGTGATGGCCTTTCTATGTAGGGAGTTGATGTAGCAGTTCTGAGCGGTCACGTGGTCTCTATGCAAGCTTCCAGATTCTTGGGAGGTTGGAAACTTGATCACCAGGCTATGCGTCGACACAACCGCCTTGGCTTTGCTGAGAGTTGGTCTCCCAAGGATGACGTTGTACGCGGACGGAGCTTCTACAACTACAAAGTTTTCCAATACAGATGTCTGCTGGGGGTAAGTCCCCATAAGAATCGGGAGCTCGATGGTACTGAGCGGTTGTGTGCTGGACCCATTGAAACCTACCAGGGGAATGGCCACTGGTCGAAGCCGATCCCTGGATATCCTGATCTGATCGAATGTTGAGACGAACATGATATCAGACGAGTTGCCCGTATCCACCAACACCCTTTTAACCACATAGTTTGCCATGGAAAGCGTCATCACCAACGAATCATCATGAGGGCACTACAGGCCTAACATATCCTCAGATGAGAACATTAACACGTTGGTCAGGGGGAGCTGGTGGATTGGACATGCCAGACATCCGATCGGGATGCCTGACCATGCCTCTTCTTGGTCGATTGTGAATTCCCTCTGCCCAAAGTTCCTCCGGAGATTACATTGATCTGCCCGAGGGCCGCGGCTGCTTGGGAGCTCAGGTATCTTTCCGAGGTCGTCTGTCTGCTACCACGAACTCAGTTAGATGGCCCTACTCAATTAGCTTCTGAATGGCGATCTTAGGCTTAAAACAATCCTCTGTGTCATGGCCATGGTCTTTATGGAAGCAACAAAACTTATCCAAGTTTCTCTTACCGGGCGAGCTTTTCAGCTTCGCTGGCTGCTGGAGTAGCCTCTGGGTCTTAGTGGTGGCCATGACCTCGTGGTGTGAGGGTAAATGGGGCTAGATCCCAGTTGCCTCTTTGTTGATCTTGCCTGGGCTTCTTTCCCGGACCCTTCTCAGAACCCTCACTTTTCTATTTAGCTTTTGGGGACTCGTCTCCCATGAAGCTGGCGCGCTTGGAATTTAGAAACTCCTCCATGTCGATGTACTTTCCGACCCTTTCTGAGAGTCCCACAAGGGTTTCCAGTTGGTCTCGATGAAACAACGTAGCAAGTTTGGTGTGTTGAACTCCCGAGCAGAAGGCCATGATAGCGGCCGTTTCATTCAAGTGGCGAATTTGAAGCCTCTGTTGATTGAAGCGGTCCACCTAGTCCTTTAAGGATTCCCCTTTACGTTGCTTGACAGTCAGTAGTTGGGTGTCCAATTGTGACCGATCAAGCATCCCTACAAATTGGCTAATGAAAAAGCTTGCTCAGTATCTTGAAATCATCAACCATTTGGGGTTTAAGAGCGTAGAACCACTACGTAGCTGGCCCCTTGAGGGTGCTAGGAAAGGCCAGGCATAGTAACTCGTCGACGGTGGTGACTAAAGCCATCTGGGCCTTGTAGGTACGAACGTGATCCACTAGGCACCCTGCCCCGTCATAGGAGTTGAGATACGGTGGCTTAAACTTCCACGGGATGCGGAATCTAGTGACCTGAACGGTGTAGGGTGACTCGGTCTCTGTGTTGGTATGATCATGGCGCTGCTTGCGGCTCAATTGCTCAATCTGTTTCTGCAGGTCCTAGATTTGAGCCTTCACACCTTCCCACTCGGTCTTCCTTTCTATGTCCGAGTGGTAGGTCTGATCAGGTGACGAGGCCTCTTCTTTAAAGTGTGTTGTCCTTGGGGATAGGACCCGGCTCCGGCTCTGGCTCCAAGTGATCGTGTGCCGAAGGTCTCCCTTGCTCCTGGCCGGGGGGTCCTCGGCCAATTCCCGGGCCATATGTCCTGGCCCCTCCCTTTTGGCAGCACGCCTACTATTGATGATGTCCCTGGCATCTCCTGCCTGGCACTGGTTAGCCTGGGCATGTTGTCGGGTTCATCTGGGCCCTGGATACGTTCTTCATCCCTGTACCGTGTCCAATCCGGTGGGGATGCAAGGACAATGGGGTGTATTGGCTGGCCCGTGGAGGCTTTTGGTTGGGCGCGCCATTCCCGGGCTGCTCCTCAATTTGGGAGAGCTCATCCTGTTGGGCCAGCAGTGCTTCAATCTGCTGCTGGGTTCACCGCTGGTCCTCTAGGAGTTGTATGAGAGCCGCGGTGACCTGCTCAGAGGTCATAGAAATAGCCAGTCATCCATCTTGTAAGTTTGCGGTTCCCGTTGGAGTAGTGGTGTTCTTACCTTTGTTTGGAGGCATGTTGATTAGTCGAAGATTTGTTTTTGGAGAAAGCAGTAGATATTCCCACAGACGGCGCCATACTGATGATGCCAAAATCTGGATAAGAATAGCTTAGAGAGAGAGAGATGGACACGATGAATTTTGTATGTGGTTCAGCCTCGTTAATGAGGTGACCTACGTCCACGGGTGCATCAGTGCACTTTCACTAACAGATCACTGGCGGCTATTGGTGAGCCAACAGATTGGGCAGCACTACCAACCAAACCGACCGGATATATGCGTATGAGTGAATATAATATGCTATTCTTTAGGTTCAGAATACGATCCCCTTCAATGGGGGTGAGTGGCCTCTTTTATAGGTGCAAGAGACCACCCGTACAAGGTAAGTCTGCAGATTAGGAAGCCTAATATGATTACCACCGATTTACGCAAATTTAGGAGAGTTTCCTAAGCGGTTTAGGAAACCTTTTTCTCCTTCTATTTAGACTTCCAGCAGGGATAGGACACAGTCTGGTTACTTGCTGTAAGCAACCACGTCTTCTGAAGGTGCGCCCATGTGGGGCCAGCCCAGGAACGGACGCCCGGGCTTTGGACTGAACCAGGCAGTTTTGTGTAACGCCCCGGGATGGTTGGGGTAGTCAGCCCAGATTCAAGGTGACTTGGCTTCTCTTTGCTGAGGTGGCGAGGCTTGACTTTGACCTGATATTTTTGTATATATCAATCACTAAACCTCTCAACTCTCAAAATGACCAGAAAACCTTACAAAGTAAAAATTGTAATCTTTCTAATACTAGAAAAATATCCCAAAAAGACCCAAAATTTTTCACCTTATGGGCATTGCTCTCGAACCCCCTAGCTATTATTATTCCTAAACTCGCCATCGGATTCACCCGTGTCCATTAGAATGCATAGAGTCGACAAATGAGGTGAGTTCATTAACAATTCACAGATGAACAAATGGCAAAAAAGAAAGCATTCACTCCTTTTCTTTATCTTGCATCTATAGTACTTTTGCCTTAGTAGATTTCTCTCTCATTTGATGAAAGTCTGGAATCTTGGGTTACAAATTGGTGGAATACTAGACGATATCCAAACTTTTTTGACTGATATTCAATAAAAGAGTGTTATAGAATAATTCATAGAATTAGAGGAATTCCTCCTCTTAGAAGAAATGATAGATGAATATCTCTTGATGATGCTATTTTTGGAGTAAGAAGGATCTAATATGTTTGATACATGTGTGTATGTGTGTGTGTGTGTGTGTGTGAGAGAGAGAGAGAGAGAGAGAGAGAGAGAGAGAGAGAGAGTTTGGATGTGGTTCGGTCTTGTTAATAAAGAAACCTACATCCACGTATATGTCAAAGCACTGCATTATGTAAAAGAAACTACTGCAGGGACCTTAGTGATCCAATACTGGTGATTGGAACTACCAAGGGTCGGCTGTGCAGGGTGAATGTTAGGGTTTCTTGGGAGAAGCTTGACAATACAGTATGTTTATTTCGGTTAAACTTAGATCCTTTCTAAGGGGGATGGAAGGACCCTTTTATTGAAGGAAGAGTCCTCCCTTACAAGGCATTTTAGTTCAATTAGGTAACCTGCTCATCGTGCTACCCTCCCATCATACGAGCTTCTCATCATGCCATTTGCTGATCGTGCTGTTGACTCATCATGCTGCCTCTCCTATCGACATGATGAAAGCTTCCTTGAGAAGTTTTGGCATAAGTTCCAGAAAGCAAATATCTCTAGGGGACGGAAGAAATTGCCAAAAGGGTGTAAGAACTCATGATGAGAATGCAAGTGGCAAGGGCGGTTGAAGTGAGATTCCAACCAATGAGAGAGTTTGGAAGTTCCAAGGACTATCAACGTGGTCGAAGATCATTGGGTGTGACTTCCCAAGGATGCTCGGCCTCAAACTACCAGAAGCAAGAACTTTCCCTACAAATACATGACAATGTCGATAGGGAAAGAAGACCCCGCATCTCAAAACAAAAACCCTAGAAAAGCATACTAAATACACTGTTCCCTACAAAGAATTCCTTTGTCATTGGTCATCTTTGTAACTTTAGTGAAACCCACAGTCTGCTCTTAGGTTCTTCTTTTTATTTAGTCCAACTCTTTGATCTTGGACTAAATAAAAAGGAAAAGAGAATGTCTTTGATCATATCTTTATGAAAAAATTTGACTTGCGTGCTTCAATACTGTCAAAGAACCTTAACTAGGTTACTTTTATGCTAGTTTTTAACAATCACCATTACGATACAAGTCAGATCATGCATCACTTGCACAAAGTATTAGGAAAAACTACGTTTTCCTTCATACACATACACACACACACACACACATACAATTGAGCTTTAAAACAGCTCTGGCAATCTAGAAGAAAAATAATAAGAGCGAGCAACTTTGGCACGCCTGGTGGGACCACTTGTGTCTAAAGCCGTGGTTTAAAACCATGCTCCCTAAAAAAACTAGAAAAGGAACAAACGTGATAGGGAAAAAAACTGGCCAAGAAAGTGATTTGTCTGGAGAAGTTAATGACGAAACTTTTGGCCGTCCAGAGATGACCGTTGTCACCTTCAATGAAGGAATGCTTTCTCAGTGCTTAGAGCATTCTCTCGCCTCTTTGCATGACACTCTGGCCCCCTGGTATCACAAGGGAGAGAAGCCATTGATGTCACTAGGAAACACAAGAAAACAACTTGGCATTGCAAAGGTCTATAATGAATTTAACAAAGATGATGGAGGCCATCCTCTTGGCCAAGCCTTCATTTCCTAGCTCTGAGGATAAAGATGAGGCCATCATTGAATCGGACAAAGATCCATCTCTCTCTCTTAAGTACGTGTTGCCTTCCGTTCATAGGAAATAGAGAGCGGATCGTAGGAAGTAGATGATTACCTTATCCAGGAACCTTGAATCTAGCAAGGAAACATCTACTTCGTCTAGAAATATATTACCCCCCCAGGAAGGCAGCCGAGGGACAATTTAGGCCTTCTATAGCCTTTGGGCACGTTGGCCTTAATGGGCCAACGAAAAATGGTTCAGGTCATTATGACCTAGCCTAAACCCAGCCTCAATAACCCCAAAACCAAGGATGGCCTCTTCTAGAGCTTATTTTTAAGCAACCAAGAAACACGTTGGGGGTAGGAAGGGCCGAACAAGAGTTCTGGCTACACAAGAATCAAGAACAACATGCCGTGTTACCCCCTATGGTAAATCGGCCAGCCCCTAGGATAAATATTGATAGGAATCAACTGGTTGAGGCCATCACGAGGAATATGGCCCCTTTATAAGGATAATCGGGCGACCGATGTATCGTCGGCCCTACCCAACCTACATTGACCAATTGGAATTCCCTATGAACTATAAGATACCAAGCTTTTCTCTCTTTTCTGGAGAAAGTGAGTAGTTCACAATGCAATGTGGTCATGTAGGGGCAACGAACCTTTGAAGATGAGATTGTTCCCTAACTCCTTAACAGGAATAACCTTCACCTAGTATGCCAATTTATCTAACAACTCGGTATTCAATTGGCAACAGATGGAAGAGCTGTTTCATGGCCAGTTCTATCGAACAGATCCTGAAACATCCATGGACGACTTATCCAAAATGCATCAATTATCAAGAGAATCGGTTAAAACATACATCAGCCGATTAAAAAAAGCTAAGTATCGGTACAGGATCAGTCTCCCCGAGAGAGAATTCATAAAACTAGCCAATAGAGGCTTTAACTTTGAACTCCGCAAAAGGTTTGACAGAATGGAGTTCAGAGATTTGTTTGAATTAGCCTCCAGGGCAGCTTGATATGAGAGCATTTTGATGGATGAACAAGAAATGAGAAATTCGTCAAAAGGGACTTACTACAAAGATCCAAATTATGAAGTCCATATCACTGAATGTGACTTCGATTAGGGGGAACTAGATATGGCTAAGTTAATAGTCAAATGGCCAGTAATTTGCTCTGTACTAAGTAAGCTCATTAACAATAACACGTTTGTAAGACAGCAAACCTTTGAGGCTAAAAGTCTATACCTTTGATCTAACAAAGGCAGACTTAATCTTTGACACCTTATTAGCCGAAAGGGCCATAAAGTTAACTGATGGACATCGAATCCCTAAGGCCGATGACATTAAAGGGAAGGAATATTACGAATGACATAACTCTTAGAGACAAGCCACCAATAATTGTGTTGTTTTTTGAAATGTCATACAGGAAAACATAGAGAAAGGAATCTTCAAGTTCTCCGACAAGGCAGTGGGGGTGGACTTAGACCCGTTTCTGAAGGTGGCAGCCTCCAATATGACCATACTCAATATGTCAAAACTTTCTAGGCCACAAATGAAGGTGGATCTCACAGAATCAGCTAATCAAAACCCTCCACGAATGAAAGAAAAGTAGCCAATGATGGAACCAGCAAGCTGCAAGAAAGATTGGCCAAAAAACACAATTCACGATCTACAGGAAACCTATGAGCAATGAAGAATCTTATAAAGAGGTAAGGAGGCCAAAGGGATTAGTTTAGCCTCTAGAGGAATGGAGCAGCTGCTGTCAGAACTAAGACATCAGTTGAGATTGGTAGAAGAGGGGCTTTGTCCAAAATCCAAGATTGAAATACAGATAAGACATCCTAGCCCTATTTAAAGACTGAGAGAGCCAGATGTTGAAGAAGTACGAAGGCCAGCTTAAAAATGAATCGTGCTTCCAGAAAGAGAAATAAGAAGATCAGTCTATGGTCAAATTTTATTTCCAGAGTAGTTAAGAGGCTGGGCTATAAGAAACAAGGCCAAACCTCTACATGTTAATCACTAATCAGGGCAACACGACCTTGCCTCTACACATAGGGAGTGGTGTCTAGCTAATCTTGCATCTTTAAAGGGCCATCCTAGGATTGTCTTACCACCAAAAGTCGAACCTAGAAGATGGCATCAGGTGGAGCATCCTAAGTTTCCCAAGCCTTACTCTTAGTCTAAAAAAAAGAGGCACCAAAGGCACATGCAGATAGCAAGAAAGTAGGCGCTGAGGCGTTTGGAGACCCCGAAGAAAGGTGAGGACTTCCAAATCCTAGAAAAGGTTAATGCTCCTCAGGCACCCACTATCTAGACAAGCACTGACAAAAGTAAGGTAGGGGTACCAGAACTTGAAATACTAGACCTGATGATAAAAGATGATGGTGATTCCAAAGATTGACTGAATACGTTTGACTTTAAAATAGAAGTTATCCAGTTTGGAACCATCCCAATAGCTTATTCATCCAACATGGTTTTTGCCTTCCCGATGGAGTTCATGGCCAAGTCAGACCAACCGACGGCTATGAATTGGGACATTTATGAGCAAAATGGAAAAAAATGTCAGTCCTCGATCTTTTCAAGGAACTCAGAAAGGTGGTTAGTGGAGCATCAATGCCTAACGACTCCCTGCCAAACAATAGAGGTATGGAAATGGTCGAACAGTAATCAGATAGGTCCAGGATCACCATATGGAAGCCTAAGGTTGGTCGAGACAATGATTCTAAGGGAAGGAGGTCGGTAAAAGTGGTCTTTGAAAAACTAACTCACCAAATGGCGTAGCACTTAAAGCCATTCTATATCAAGGGCCATGTAGAAGGAGTTCAAGTAAACAGAATTTTAGTTGATGGAGGTTTAACCATCAATATCATGCCTCAATCTATGCTGAAATGTCTACAAAAGTTTGAGGCAGATCTTATTCCTACCGAACTAAATGTACAGAGTTTCCCAGGCTCCACATCAATGACTAAGGGAATTTTGCTTATGGAACTAACGATAGGCAGTAGAACTATGATGGCTGCCATTTTTATGGTAGAAACCTTGGCCTTATACAATACGCTATTGGGCCGAGACTGCATTCACCTGAATTACTGTATTCCCTCTACTCTATACCAACTCTTAATCTTTTGGAATATAGATGATGTAGAGGTGGTCAGAGCAGACATAAGACCATTTTAGGGTAAAATACATTCAGTAGATGCGCTCTTATATGAAGACAACATTGGGCCTGTCAAGCTTCTCAATTTTATTAAAGAAGGCAGGCCAAGTGTAGCCATGGGCATCAAAGAAATTGCCTTAGAGATCAAGGATTATTATGAGAATTCCAATTGGAGTGAGGGAGAATGGTCGATGAAATTAATCCAACAGAAAGTGGTAGATGAATCATTAACTCCATGAGCTCTGGGGTCACCTAGCCTGGAAGGCCAGCTTATCTAGGTTATAGGCCTTTGTGACTGACCAAAGACTACAGGTCAGTCTAGAAGATAGTTTTACGAACCTAGCAGACTGTATATTTAAAGAGGAGGCCTTTAAAGAAGAAATGATTTAATTGGAGGAGTTAGAAACTGCTCCAGCTAAATTGGATGATTTAAAAGCTGACGTCCAAGACCCACTCTTGTAGATCAATCTAGGTTCAAAAGGAGAGCATTACCCATTTATGTTAGCCAATTACTGGAATCCGACTTCCAGACCAAATTGATTATGGTACTAAGAGAATACAAGGATTGTTTTACCTGGGATTATAACAAAATGCCAGGCCTATAAAGGGAATTGGTAGAGCACCGTCTACTAATTCAAGACGGGGTATGGCCATTCAAGTAATTGCCCAGGAAGATGTCACCTGAAGTCAAGACGGGCTTGGCTTCAACCCACTTAGTGAAATAGTCCATGGTGATGACCGCGAATCTAACTTGCCCTTTTCCGACCGAAAGTGGACTGACTATGTTAATACCCTACTGAGCGAATGGACAAGGACTGAGGATTGGTGTCTAGGGCTCTCCCGGGTGGTTTATCATGGGTGAGTATCTCTGGAATTTGTCACATCACTTGACATATTCTTACGAATCCTTGGCCATCGTTGGCCAGTAATAACCTTACAGAAGGGCTTTTCAGGATACTGCCCAACCTCCTATATGGCTTCCACACACTCCCTCATGGATTTTACTCAATATTCCTTGCACTTGTGTAGGGTGGACACAGTAGATATGGGATAGAGAACTCCTTTTTATAGAGGATGCCGTCAACGAGGTGGTATCTAGCCGCTCGGTACCTTACCCGTCGGTCTTCTTCCTTTCCTTCGGGTAAGGAACCATTCGTGAGGAACATCATTATCAGGTCCATCCAGCTGAGCCCTATAGCGACTGTGTTGATCTCCATGCCCCTTGGGTCAATTATGCTGGGCTCGAATAAGTATTCAATTCTTATCCTAGGCAAATCTGACTCAAAAGACTAGGCGAGGCGGGTCAATCGGTCGGCCCTTGCATTTTTTTCCCTCGAGATCTGTGTGACAGAGAATCCCTTAAGCTTCTTTGAAACTTCTCAGACAAGGGTTAGGTAGGCTACTATGTTATCCTTTTGAGCTTCTTACTCTTGGTTTACTTGGTTGACCACAAGCTGGGAGTCACTATATGCTTGAACTTGCTGCACGCCCATTGAAGTAGCCAATTATAGGCCGACCAGCAGGGCTTTATACTCAGCCTCGTTATTGGAGGCCTGAAAACCAAACCTTAGCATATACTCCAATTGGATTTTGTCAGGCATGGTCAAGATGACTTCAGCCCCACTGCCTTATTGGTTAGAGGACTCGTCCACATAGAGTACCCAAGTTGGGACGTCGGGTTATAGACTGGGTGGTATTACCGGCTGGTCGAGCTCTTCTATCAAATCTTTTGGGTATGTGAACTCCATGAGAAAATTTTCTACGACCTGTCCTTTCATGGCTGTTCAAGGTCTGTAAACTACCTTAAACTCCTCTAGCTCCAACGCCCATTTGACGAGCCTTCCAGATGTCTCGGGCCTGTTTAAGATCCAGCAAAGGTGTTGGTCTGTGAGGACCACGATGACATGTGCTTGGAAGTACAGGCAGAGTCTCTGGGCAGTGGTGATTAGGGCGAAGGCCAACTTCTCAATGCGGGAGTACCTACTTTCCACGCCTTAGAGCGCTCTACTAATTAAACCATGTGCTCTTCTCGGACAAGTGCTGGACTTACTGCTAAGGGAGACACCACCAAATACAAGAATAACTCCTCCTCTGGTACGGGTGTGTAGAGTAGACGGGGCGATGTCAGGTACTTCTTGAGTTCCTGAAATGCCTCCTCATACTCCTCTGACCACTGAAAAGCCTTACTAAGGATCTTGAAAAATGGGAGACACCGGTCCATAGCTCGGGAAACGAATCTATTTAGTGCGGCCACCTGGTCAGCCAAGCTTTGTACTTCTTTGGTCGACCAGGGTGACCGCATGTTGATAATGGCTTGGATCTTTTCGGGGTTCGCATCGATTCCTCGCCTACTGATCAAGTGCCCTAAAAATTTCCCAGACAAGACTCCAAACGTGCATTTGGCTGGGTTCAACCTCATTCAGAATTTTCTTAGGATGCTGAAGGCCCCTGCTAGATACTCGAGGTGGTCAGTATCATCTCGGCTTTTTACCAAGAGGTCGTCTACGTATACCTCCATCGACTTCCTGATCAAGTCCCTGAACATGTAACTAACCAGGCATTGGTATGTTGCCCTGGCATTTTTGAAGCTAAGAAGCATCACCTTGTAGCAATATGTGCCCTGGTCGATGATGAAGGAAGTATTCTCCTCGTCCCCGAGTACATGCTGATCTGGTTGTACCCTGAGTAGGTGTCCATGAACGAAAGAAATGAGTGACCGGCCGTGGCGTCCACAAGGAGGTTTATCCTAGGCAGTGGATAGCAATTCTTGGGATAGGCTTTATTTAAGTCGGTAAAGTCCACACATATTCGCCACTTCTCGTTACTCTTTTTTACTAGAATCACATTGGCCAACCAGTTGGGATAGTGAACTTCCTTGATGGATTTCTCTTTTAAGAGCTTCACCACTTCTTCACGCACCGCCACTTATCGCTTAGGGACCATGCCCCTTCTCTTCTATTTTACCAATTGGGAATCGGAGTTAATGTTGAGGTTGTGAGACATGACCCGGGGGTTAATCCCTGGCATATCTTCATGGCACTAGGCAAAGATATCCTGGTTACCTCTTAGGAACTCGATCAACTTTACCCTCAAACTTAGGTCTAGTATGCCAATACTCACAAATCGGCCGGGGCATGCGGGGTCGAGCACCACCTGTTCTGATTCCTCCACCAGGCCTACTCCATCCTTTATGTCCCTCGGATCCATCTCCTGCATGCTCAACATTTCTGTGACTACCTCACGGTGTAGGGAACTGACATAGCAACTCCGTGTGGTTGGCTGATCTCCACGTAAACTCCCTAGGGCCTTGGGGGTCTGAAACTTGACAACTAGAGCATAGATAAAAATGACCTCTTTGGCTTTATTGATCGTTGGCCTCCCAAGGATGATGTTGTATGTAGATGGAGCCTCGACAATCACAAAGTTTGTGAGCGCAGAGACCTGCTGGGGATGGGTACCCATAAGTACCAAGAGTTCAATCATACTGATCGATTGTATGCTTGAACCATTGAATCCGACCAAAGGTGTGGCAACAGGCCAGAGTCTATCCCTTGAAATCCCCAACTGGTCGAATACCGAGGCAAAAAGAATGTGGAAGAGCTGTCGGTGTCCACCAATACTCTTTTCACCGTGTAGTTGGCTATGGTTATTGTTACTACCCGCAGGTCATCGTTGGGGCAGTGGAAGCCCTTCACATCGTCATACCAGAATGTTAACACATCGGTTGGTCAGGAGCCGATGGATTGTACATACCAAACATCCGCTCGAGATGCCCGAGTATGCCTCTTCCTAGCCGATTATGTGTCCTCTCTGCCCGAGGTTCCTCCAGAGATCATATTGATTTACCTGAGCAGTTGCGACTGCTCGGGGGTTCGGGTGTCCGGCCTAGGTCGTCTGTCTGCCGTGATGAACTTGGCCAGATGGCCCTGTTTTATCAGCCTTTTGATGGCCATCTTGAGCTTAAAGCAGTCTTCTGTGTCATGACCATGGTCCTTGTGATACCGGTAATATTTATCCCGGTTTCTCTTACCGGGAGGGCTCTTTAGCTTGGCCAGTAGTTGGAGGAGCCTTTGGGTTTCAGCGGCGACCATGACTTCGTGAATATGGTAGAAAAGGGGCGTAAAACTGTTTGGAGCCTACACCCGGCCACTTTTTTGCTAATCCAGCTTCGACTTCTTCCCCGAGCCCTTCTCAGAACTATCACACTTCCGTTCGGCCCTCGGGGACTCATCTTCTGTAAGGCTAGCACGCTTAGCTTTCAGGAATTCTTCCGTGTCAATGTACTTTTCAACCCTTTCTGAGGGCTCAACCAAAGTGGCCGGTCGATTGTTGTGAAACGACATTGCAACTTTGGTGTGCTGTACTCCCGAGCAGAAGGCCATAATCGCGACTGTTTCGTTTAGGTTGCAAATCTGTAGCCTTTCCTGATTGAAACGGTCGATGTAATCTTTTAGGGACTCCCCCCTACATTGCTTGACGGTCAGCAATTGAGTGTCCAGCTGTGGCTGATCGACCATTCCTACGAACTGTCCGATGAAGAGCTTACTGAGTGATTTGAATTCGCTGATCGTTTGGGGTTTTATGGTGTGGAACCACTATACTGCTGCCCCCTTGAGGGTACCGGGAAAGGCAAGACATAGTAGTTCGTCAACGGTGGTAACTAGCGCCATTTGGGCCTTATAAGTCCGGCATGATCCACCGGGCTTCCCAAACCATCATAAGAATCGAGGTGTGGTGGCTTAAATTTTCGTGGGCTTGGGAATCCCGTGACCCGGATGGTGAAAGGCAATTCTATTTATGTATTTGTGTGATCATGGTGTGATTTACGACTCAGTTTCTTAATCTGTTTCTGCAGGTCCTCGATCTGGGCCTTGACATTCGTTTGACCGGTCTTTCGTTCTGTGTCTGAATAGTACATTGGGTCAGATGATGAGGCCTCCTCCTCGAAGCGAGTTATCCTCGGGGATAGGGCCCAGCTTCGGCTCCAGGTAATCATGTGCCTAAGATCCTTATGGCTCTTGGCCGGGGGGTCCTTGGCTGAATCCCGAGTTGTCCGGTCTTGCCCCTCCCCTCTGGCAGCATGCCGATTGTTGATGATTTCTCTGGCATTCCCTACTTGACATGGGTTGGTCCGAGGGCATCGCCGAGTCTACTCGGGAGCCTGGCTATGCTTGTCGTTCTCGAGCTGACCCAGATTCGGTGGAGATATAGGCTTAGTATGGGCGCGCCTTCAGACCCGTACAGGCTCCCGGTCGTGCACGCCCTTCCCCGACTGTTCCTCTATTTAAGGGAGCTTTTCCTAGCAGGCCAGCAATGCTTCGATCTACTACTGGGTTTTTCGCTGTCCCTCCAGGAGCTATGCAATGGCTGCGGTAACCTGCTCGGGGGTCATAGAAGCACTCGATTGCCCGACTTGTGAATCTGTCTGACCTTCTAGAGCGGCGATTTTCTTACCCTTCTTCGGCAGCATATTTGTCAGTCAAAGATTTGTTGATGAGAAACTTCTTGTTCCCACAAACGGTGCCAAGCTGATGATGCCAAAAACTAGTAGAAGAAGGATAAGAGAGGGACAATTAGAAGTTTGTATGTGGTTCGACCCCGTTAATGAGGTGACTTATGTCCACATGTGCGTCGGTGCGCTTTTACTAACAGATCACTGGTGGATTCTGGTGAACACAAAAGGAGGGCTATACTACCAGAGATTGACCGTGTATATACATAATAGTGTTGTGTTCTACTCTTTTGTGAGTTAGGAATCCCCTCCTCTCTTACGGGGGTGGGTGGCCTCTTTTATAGATGCAAGAAACCACTCATACATGGTAACCAATAGATTAGGAAGCCTAATCTAATTACAATCCGATGAGCACAAATCATGGCAAGTTTTCTAATCGGTTTAGGAAACACCTTCTATAACACCTGCTCCCGCGGTTTATATTTAATATTGCTTTAGCATGCATAATCATGAGTTAATGTTAATTAATGTGTTATGTGACACTTATTGGAGGTGGGATTAACCCACTAAGTTGATTATGGGTGTCCAATTGGGAACCAAGTTATGGCTAGTACGATAATCCCAAGTTGGGATATGTGTTGGTGGGTCCCAGTTGAGATGGGACAGTAAGATGTGGAATACCCTATGTGCTTAAATGTTCATTAAGTCTTAAATGATTTATTATTTTATTGTTAATAATATCATGTTATTAGGTGGTGACCACTTTTGGGGTCAATTAGGGGTACCTTTGTGAGCACAAATTGAACACGTTACATAGTAGGCTAATTAACAACTTCATAAATTATATGGGACCACATATGGGACCCATGCAAGACATAGACAAATACCCATTTAGGTTTGGGATAGTTTTAATACAGTCTCATAATTAGTAGGGGCGTAATCGCAAAACTAGTAAAATTATGTGGAGGTAATACTAAAATTGAAAAAAATTCCTTATAACAAGCCATGTCTTGGATTAAGACGAGACAATCTCATCATTGTCATTTGGACTTACAACAGAAGAGGTATAGGAGATTAACTGGGTTTCGTTAGTGACATCTCGACGCCTATTGACGTGCCGAATGACGTTGGTTTTTAAAATAGGCAATATATTCGGACTCCTGGAGGTGAGTCTAATCTATTAGTACTAATTTTATTGAGTTCTGTGACAGTTTTTTCGTGACCCATTTTAGGGTTTTAGCTTATGACTTGTAGTTTTTATATAGGATTTGTACCTGGTTCTTATTAGGGCTTTACTCTCACAATTAGGAGCGAAACCCAAGTGGTGAGTGATGTTAATTTTGATAATTAGATGATTTTCATGTTGCGTTCAATTGTGATGCCAAAGCATGCCTAATTTGTTTAATTTAACTTATTTAGTTTATTATTGGGCAAAATTCATGTGGCTAAATTAGGCCCAATTTATTTGTGAAAGCACGGTGTAATGATTAAATGAGCATGTTGAGTTGCCTATTTGGGTCAATGGAAATTCCTAGTTCTATACCGCCATGAGTAATCTTTGTGGTGACAACCACGGCCGCCAGAGGCCTATGGGACCACACGTGTGAGGGCATGGGTCATGACTAGTCATGTGGGCTTGGGGAGTGGAGCCGCGGGCTAGCCAGTAGTGGTGGGAGTGAACTAGTAATTGCCAGAGACTATAGTTCTTTGTGATATGTTGAATTGAGCGTGTTTATTATCCATGTTCATGATTGGCATTGCTCACAAGCATATAGCTTTTATATTTTAGTGGTTATTGAATAACCATCATAGGTGATCGCGGCAAGGAATCGGTGGAGTGAGCTGGGAAGTGGCTTGGCTAGTTTATGGGTTTGGGAAGCTGTTGTAATTTTGTTAATAATGACATGCTTTTTAGTGTTAAACTTGTAATATGTTTGTAATTAGTTTCAAATTCCAATGGTAGTGTATATTTTAATATAGTTGGCGTAAAACTTGTATAATAGGAATTGGTAGCCTTGATGCTTGTAATATATGGTTTTGGTGGTTAAATGTTTATGTATGGAGCTTGGGTTAGTTTGGGACGTTAATCTTGGAGTTTCACTCTTTGGGTTTGATCGGTTAATGGTTATATTTAGTACTTTTATTAAAGTGTTTTTAAACTCTTGCTTGAACTTAGAAGCTCATGTTTGTGACTTTGGTTTTATTCTAAATGGTTTAAAGTATTAGTGCTGATTTCAACTTGTGATTTGGTAATATTATTTGAGAATTTACTATTTGCTAAAACAGGGTTTTTGGCTGATTGCAAAGACTGGATTTTGTCGTTTGTCGGTTGAGCTTCTTTGGTTTAAGCTTATTTTAAACTTATTTTGGAACTTTAATCACTTGTGTAAGGCCTTGGTGGCGTGCCACGCGTCCTATGATCATCTGGGTGGTTCTGTGGCGTGACATTTAGTGGTATCAGAGCGATAGGCTTAGAACCTTGGGTATGAGAGATGACG
Organism: Hydrangea macrophylla; assembly: GCA_033977485.1. Lineage (NCBI taxonomy): Eukaryota > Viridiplantae > Streptophyta > Magnoliopsida > Cornales > Hydrangeaceae > Hydrangea > Hydrangea macrophylla. The sequence continues at coordinate 16,300,653 of CM066984.1, forward strand.
ATTGAGTGTACATGTAGATAATGAGCATGTTGATGCATTTTCATGAATACATACGAGTAATTGCTGCTATGTTGTATTATAATATGCTGGCATGGCATGCAATATATTTATGTAAAATGATTGACAGGTAAAGAATGGATCATAACCAGATCCATCATAAGCTGATCATTGGGTAATGGATATCGAACGTATCTTTCGAGCAGTGGAGTGTACAGATGGGGAGAAGATAATGTGTGCTACTGATACTTTGAAAGGTGAAGCCCAGAACTGGCGGATAAATGTGATTGAGCAAGGGGCACCAGAGACCTGGAACAGATTTGTAAAAGTTTTCTATATGCGGTACTTTCCAACATCCGTCAAGACTCAGATGGGCCCTGAGTTTGCAAATCTACAACAAGGGACATGATAGTAAATGAATATGCAACGAAATATAATAGCCTACTTCGGTTTACACATCAAACAGTACCAAGGGAAGTGGATAGGGCACGGAAGTTTGAAGAAGGACTACGGGATAATATTATAAGCCGAGTGGATACGCACCAACTTTGAAAAGTGACTGATGTACAAGATGTTGCCTTGATAGCAGAAAGAGATATTGACAAGTATAAACAGAGCCAATAGAATAAGCGGCCAGCTGAGGGAAACGGCAAAGCATAAGGTTTCTTTAAGAAGCTGTTCTCGCAAGATTCTAGTTCTAGCTCGGGAGTTCAAAGGGGAAGTTCCTTTTCTGGGGAGAGTCGCCCATTATGTCTAACTTGTAATCGTCAGCATGGGGGAGTGTGCCATTTGACACTTGTGTGTAACGTCTGTAGGTAGAAGGGGCATATAGCAAGAAATTGCCTACAAGCTCTGACTCAGAGTACGGGGAGTATTAATCTAGACATGAGAGGAAAATGCTTTGAATGTGGAAAACCTGGACATCAAGCAAAAGATTGCCCAACAAGACAACAACGAGGGATAGGTTCTGTAGTTTCAACTGGGGCAAAACCAGGGATAAGTGTGGATAAGGGATAAGGCCAGAACAAAGACAAGGAAGGTATTTTTGACTAACGCCGAGGGATGCTATAGCTACCAATTTTGTGGTATCACGTACATTACTCATTTGCCCACACCCAGCATATGTTTTAATAGATTCAGGGTCAACACATTCTTTTGTTGGACATGAATTTGTTAAACACTTAGACAGTATGTCAGAACCTTTAGGGTATGATTTGTCGATATCGTTACCCTTAAGTAAACCTATGGTGACCTCATCAATATTTAAAGCATGTGATATCAGGATAAATGATAGGGTTTGGACAGTGAATTTAATTCTGTTGGCCATTAATTATTTTGATGTGATTTTGGGTATGGATTGGTTATCCGTAAACCAAGCTACTATTGATTGTGAACATAAAAGAATTACTTTTTGACCAATGGAACAAGGGGAGTTTAGTTTTTAGGGAACTAGTGTTGTAGCACCACCATATTTGGTTTCAGGAATCCGGGGGATTTATGTTCAATAATTGAGACACAGGTCACAGGGACTAAAGTAGAAGATATTTCAGTTGTACGGGAGTTTCCAGATGTCTTTCCTGAAGATCTATCTAATGTATTGGTTGAGCGGGAAATTAAATTTACTATTAAAGTAACTTCAGGGTCACAGCCAGTATTGAAAACACCGTACAGAATGGCACTAGTGGAGTTGAAAGAGCTCAAGGTTCAACTGCAGGATCTTCTAGATAAGGGATTCATTCGACTTAGTGTATCATCGTGGGGTGCACCAGTTTTGTTTGTTAAGAAGAAGGACGAGACTATGAGCATGTGTATCGATTATCGAGAACTCGACAAGTTAACTAACAAGAACAAATATCGCTTGCCTAGAATTGATGACTTGTTTGATCAACTTCAAGGAGCCCAGGTCTTTTCAAAGATTGATTTGCGATCAGGTTACCACCAATTAAAAGTCAAAGAGGAAGATGTGGAGAAAACAACATTAAGGACCCGCTATGGTCATTATGAATTTCTTATTATGCCTTTTGGAGTTACGAACGCACTGGCAGTATTTATGGATTTGATGAATCGAGTATTCAAAGACTATCTGGACGAGTTTGTTATTATCTTCATAGATGACATTATAATATATTCTAAGAGTGTGGAAGATCATAAAAGACAGATACAGTTGGTTCTACAGCGACTCTGTGAAAAGAAGTTGTTCGGAAAGTTGAAGAAATGTGAATTTTGGTTAACTGAGATAGCATTTTTGGGTCACGTGATATCAAAAGAGGGGGTATCAATAGATCCGCAAAAGATTGAAGCTGTGGTCAATTGGAAGTCGCCAACCAGTGTGCCAGAAGTAAGAAGCTTCTTAGGATTAGCTGGATATTACTTAAGATTTGTGGAAAATTTTTCAAGAATTGCAATGCCAATGACACAACTTATGTGAAAAGATGTTCCTTTTGTTTGGAGTCCAGAGTGTGAAGAAAGTTTTATTGATTTGAAGACTCGTTTAATGACGGCACCATATTGACTATTCCTTCGGGGACTGAGGGGTTTGTGATATACAACGATGCTTTATACCGAGGTTTGGTTTGTGTTTTGGTGCAAAACAACAAGGTAATTGCCTATGCTTCACGACAGTTAAGGCCACACGAAGTAAATTATCCGACTCATGATCTTAAGTTAGCAACATTTATCTTTGCATCGAAGATCTGGAGGCATTATCTCTATGGGGAAAAGTGTAAAATTTATACCAATCATAAGAGTCTAAAATATCTGTTTGCACAGTAAGATTTGAATATGAGGTAGAGGAGATGGTTAGAACTAATGAAGGATTATGATTTAATAATCTAGTTTTATCCAGGGAAAGCTAATGTGGTGGCCGATGCGTTGAGTCAAAAGTCTATAACCAATTTGGCCTATGCTTTGACTTCACAAGAAAATTTAATTCAGGAAATGGAGCATCTAAAGTTGGAAGTGATTCCAGAAACCAGAGGTGCTTTAATGTCAACTATTATTGCACAGACGTCCCTTATTGATGAAATTCAAGCTAAGCAACTTCAAGATCCAATATTGAAGAAGATTCATGATGAGATACATGAGGGTAAGCAATCATAATTTACTTTTGTGAATGGTATATTTAAATTCAGGAATCGGGTTTGTGTACCCAATATAAATGGTATCATGGAAATAATTTTGGAGGAGGTACACAATATGAGGTACTCAATCCATCCGGGTAGTACTAAGATGTATCGTGACTTGCGAGAAATCTATTAGTGGTCAGGGATGAAACGTGAAGTGGCAGAGTACGTGGCAAAGTGTGTAGGTTGTCAGAGGGTAAAAGTGGAACATCAAAAACCCACGGGAAAATTGGAATCGCTACCTATACCAGAGTGGAAATGGGAAAATATCACAATGGATTTTGTAGGTGGTTTACCGAGGTCTAGGAAGTCAAATGACAGTGTATGGGTAATCGTTGATCGATTGACCAAGTTGGCACATTTTTTACTGATTAAGACCAATGATCTGAATAAATTAGCTGAATTGTATGTTCAAGAAATTGTGAAACTACATGGAGTTCTAGTATCTATAGTCTCTGATCGAGATAGTGCATTTACATCAAGATTTTGGCAATGAATGCAGAGAGCGATGGGTACAAGATTGAGTTTCAGTACAGTTTTTCATCCTCAAATCGATGGACAATCAGAGCGTGTAATTCAGATACTTGAAGATATGCTTCGACTTTGTGTTTTGTATTTTAAAGGTGGCTGGGAAGAGCACTTGCCATTGGCTGAATTTGCTTATAACCACAGCTATCAATCCAGTATTGGGATGACGCCTTTTGAGGCTTTACATGGGCGTAAGTGTCATTCTCCAATTTGTTGGACCGAGGTTGGTGAGAGGAGATTAATAGGGCCTGAAACTGTTCAGCAGACTACAAAAAAGATAAAGACAATACAACAACAGCTTTAAACAGTCCAAAGTAGATATAAAGTTATGCGAACTTGAAAAGAAGACCGATGGAGTTTTAAGTTGGAGATTTTGTATTGTTGAAAGTGTCGCCTGCAAAGGGGATCACAAGATTTGGGAAATGTGGGAAGTTGAATCCAAGATACGTTGGACCATTTGAGAATATTAGGAGAGTTGGACCAGTGGCTTATCGGTTGGAGTTACCACCAGAATTAGCTAATGTACATGATATATTTTATATATCAATGTTAAGAAGATGTGTATCGTATCCGAAGAAAGTGATTATCCCAGAGCCGTTGGCTTATCGGTTGGAGTTACCACCAGAATTAGCTAATGTACATGATGTATTTCATATATCAATGTTAAGAAGATGTGAATCATATCCGAAGAAAGTGATTATCCCAGAGCCGTTGGAAGTCAGGGAAGACTTGACATATATGGAGCATCCAGTCAATATTCTTGACAGAAAAGAACAAGTTGTGAGGACAAAGATTATTCCTTTGGTTATGGTGCTGTGGCGGAATCACTCCGTTGAGGAAGCCACATGGGAAAGAGAAGATGAAATGAAAGAGAAGTATCCGTTCTTGTTCGAAACTTGAGGTACTACGAGTATGGGGAAAAACTCCTTTTTAAGGAGGGGAGAGATATAACACCCGCTCCTGCAGTTTATATTTAATATTGCTTTAGCATGCATAATCATGAGTTAATGTTAATTAATGTGTTATGTGACATTTATTGGAGGTAGGATTAACCCACTAAGTTGATTATGGGTGTCCAGTTGGGAACCCAGTTATGGCCAGTACGACGATCCCAAGTTGGGATATGTGTTGGTGGGTCCTAGTTGAGATGGGACAATAAGATGTGGAATACCCTATGTGCTTAAATGTTTATTAAGGCTTAAATGATTTATTATTTTATTGTTAATAATATCATGTTATTAGATGGTGACCACTTTTGGGGTCAATTAGGGGTACCTTTGTGAGCACGAATTGAACACGTTACATAATGAGTAGGCTAATTTGCAACTTCATAAATTATATGGGACCACTTATGGAAGCCATGCGAGACATAGACAAATACCCATTTAGGTTTGGGATAGTTTTAATACAGTCTCGTAATTAGTAGGAGCGTAATCGCAAAACTAGTAAAATTATGTGGAGGCAATACTAAAATTGAAAAAAATTCCTTATAACAAGCCACGTCTTGGATTAAGATGAGTCAATCTCATCATTGTCATTTGGACTTACAACAGAAGAGGTATAGAAGATTAACGGGTTTCGTCGGTGATATCTCGACGTCGATTGACACTCCGAATGATGTTGGTTTTTAAAATAGGCTATATATTCGGACTCCTGGAGGTGAGTCTAATCTATTGGTGCTAATTTTATTGAGTTCTGTGATAGTTTTTTCGTGACCCATTTTAGGGTTTTAGTTCATAACTTATAGTTTTTATATAGGATTTGTACCTGGTTCTTAGTAGGGCTTTAATCTCACAATTAGGAGCGAAACCCAAGAGGTGAGTGATGTTAATTTTGATAATTGGATGATTTTCATGTTGGGTTCAATTGTGATGCCAAAGCATGCCTAGTTTGCTTAATTTAACTTATTTAGTTTATTATTGGGCAAAATTCATGTGGCTAAATTAGGCCCAATTTATTTGTGAAAACACGGTGTAATGATTAAATGAGCATGTTGAGTTGCCTATTTGGGTCAATGGAAATTGCTAGTTCTATACCACCATGAGGTAATTGACAAACACTGAATATTGCACATTTATGTGCCAATATAATAGACATAATGCTCATTTAATCCCTCAAATCCCTAGTTTTACATGCATATTTGAATTAATATAATTTAACAGTGATGTCACTCAAATGCATGTACTTATTTGTTTTTACACATTTTATATATTTAGGTGAAAATGAAGTGAAATAAAGGGAATGAAAGAAGTAGCAACCACACCGAATAATTTCTCATTTTTTAGTCAAAGTTCACATTCGTTTGGTGAACAAAACTTTCAAAAACAGACAAAGAAAAGAATAAAAAAATCAAAGAAAAAAAAACAAAAGAAAACAAAACGTCTGACAAAATCTTGAAAACTTAACAAATGATAATATTATAGATATTTATATTTGTTCTCTCTCTCTCTCTCTCAATTTCTTTTGCAGGGTTTGTCAAAAATCTCTGACAACCAGTTTGAAAAAAATTGAGACGAGCTAAAGAAATTAGGCGAATGATTGAACACGCGGAGGAAAAAATGGGCGCATGACGAATGAAGTGATGAATTCATCACATAATTTTGCCTATAAAAGAGACAAGTAGGAGAAGCATAAGGAAGGGGCCATCAACACAATACACAACCATTCAACAACAGTTCACAATCACTGTTAGGGAGAGAATAGTTTAGGGGAGGTTATTATGTGAGCACTTTATATTGTCCCTAGAAATAAGAAACTTTAATTTTTCTTTGCCTTTTCTAGTTCTAGTAGTTGTAAAATTTTACTTTTATGTAATTGATGATTTTATGTTCAAAAATATGTAGCAAAACTTTGGGTACTGTATTTCTTAAATTTAAAATATTTGTTTTCTTGTATGACCTTTGTCACTTTGTAGTAGTAAAAATAGTCCTATTTAAAATTAGATTTAATATTTCTAGTCTAGTAGTACTTATAGTTGCCCCCTAAAATAGTTAGAAACTCCAAATTTCTAGTTTTTATAGCAATATTTTTCATTCACTAAAAGACAAATTTTGCGATTAAATGCCAGATTTCTTAGCCACGTAGTTGTTATAATCACCTATCAAAGCCTCAAGCACACCATATTCATATCTCACCCCAAAATTATATTTGGATTTGGTTTGGCCTTATTTGTGTTCTTGGAGTTCAACCACTGTGACCCCACAAGAATCCAAAGTCAAAGGTTTAGTATTTTATTTTTGGTTCAGTATTTCCATTTATGTATATTTTATTAGCATAGTTGTACTAAACTTTGCTATTTTGCAGATTCCACAAATTCAACCCCAGCTCATGTTAAGTAAAGAAAATAATATAATAATATTAGTTTTCACCCTTACCTTAGTTTTACAACTTTAGTTTTAATTAAGCAGTCACTGTTTACACCTATTTAATTTATCTTTTAAATTTTATTTGGAAGACAGTTTCAATTCCAAAATGGTAGGCTAAAACTTTAATTGGGGATATGTAATAAAAACTTAGAAACCACAGCTTCTGTGCACTAATCTTAAATGGGCAAATTTATCTAGATGGGTTGTTTTTCCATTTATGGCCAAAAATATCTATGTATCTATGGTTTATGACCATTTAACATGTTTATATACTATGGCTATATTGGGCTCAAAAGAGTACATATTTGAAATAAAAAGCCTAATTATGTGGATTGTCAAACTATGCCTTTTGTCATAAAAAACACCTAGCATACTCAAACAACTCATATGACAAAGTTAATATTTCAAATATGTGTTTATATATATATTTCTATCCAATAATGAATAGACAATTGTGTAGTGGCAGAGTGGTGGGGACTGGACGCCGAATAACCCACGTCCGCGGCGGGACACGGTTCGAACCTGGCTACTGCCCAATTGTCTATTTATTTTTCTTTAAACCAAACGACGTCGTTTCATATCAAACCTGACACACTTGATACGACCCTGACTAGTGAAAGTTTATTTTTAAATAAAGAATGACTCTGCGGTCTTAAATGCCAAACGCTTTTCAAATGCACAAAAGTTGTGGGATCTAGTGTTGGTTTGCATATTCCCAATTCCTTTAAATCATTTCCCCCTAGTTAATTAATATTTCCTGTTTTATAATAGTTTTGCTTAAATATTTGTATTATTTCCATCTTTTGCTATTATTAAATCTAAAAAGTTTTTCTTACAAAAATTTAGCTTTTATTTATTTTTCTTCATTTTCTTACTAGTATGTTAGTTAATTTATTTTGCACTGTTAAAATCTTTACCATAAACTGTTAAGAAAAAAATAGCTTTAATTACTTTTATTGCAAAACTATAAAAATTAGTAGTTTAGTAAAACCCCACAAAAATCCATCATCTTTTATTTTCTTTTTAGTGACAAAATAGTTATCTGCCTAACTTTATAAAATTTTATTCCGTTCCCTGTGGGTTCGACCTGGACTTCTAGAACTTTATTACTTGTACGATCACCTACACTTGGGTGTGATAAGAAAACGCGTCAATAGGATGTCGTCAGTAATCTTTGTTGTAACGACCACGACCGCTAGAGGCCTATGGGACCGCACATGTGAGGGCGTGGGTCATGATTAGTCACGTGGGCTTGGGGAGTGGAGCTGCGGGCTAGTCGGTAGTGGTTGGAGTGAACTAGTAATTGCCAGAGACTATAGTTCTTTGTGATATGTTGAATTGAGCGTGTTTATTATCCATGTTCATGATTGGCATTGCTCACAAGCATATAGCTTTTATATTGTAGTGGTTATTGAATAACCATCATAGGTGATCGCGGCAAGGAATCGGTGGAGTGAGCTGGGAAGTGGCTTGGCTAGTTTATGGGTTTGGGAAGCTGTTGTAAATAATTACATGCTTTTTAGTGTTAAACTTGTAATATGTTTGTAATTAGTTTCAAATCCCGATGGTAGTGTATGTTGTAACATAGTTGGTGTAAAACTTGTATAATAGGAGTTGGTAGCCTTAATGCTTGTAATATATGGTTTTGGTGGTTAAATGTTTATGTATAGAGCTTGGGTTAGTTTGGGACGTTAATCTTGGAGTTTCACTCTTTGGGTTTGATCGGTTAATGGTTATATTTAGTACTTTTATTAAAGTGTTTTTAAACTCTTGCTTGAACTTAGAAGCTCATGTTTGTGACTTTGGTTTTATTCTAAATGGTTTAAAGTATTAGTGCTGATTTCAACTTGTGATTTGGTAATATTATTTGAGAATTTACTATTTGCTAAAACAGGGTTTTTGGCTGATTGCAAAGACAGGATTTTACCCTTTGTCGGTTGAGCTTCTTTGGTTTAAGATTATTTTAAACTTATTTTGGAACTTTAATCACTAGTGTAAGGCCTTGGTGGCGTGCCACGTGTCCTAGGATCATCTGGGTGGTTTCGGGGTGTGACACCTTTTTCTTTCCGTTATCTTCTGATCGAGTTTGGAAACTGCTGGAACTGTCCATCGTGAGTTACGGGGTCAGGCTTGGGCTACACCCATCTTGGTCTGTCAACATTACAAACCCCGAGTGGTATTTAACAGACTGGTTGGTTTCGGACGGGACATCCCGGGATGGTCGAGTAACATGTCCCCATCCCGGGTGACTTGGCATTTTGCTGCTGACGTAGCAATTTGACTTTGACTGGATATTTTTTGACCTATCAGAGCCTTTCCATACAAATCCATTGTTATAGCACCATTTGAAGAACCATGAATATATTATAGCCACGCCTCTTCCAGGAAGGTAGTTCAAAACATCATTATATGATTATTTGGTATTTGCAATCCCATAATTGCTAGTACTACTGTAGCAACTTCAATATTGGAGTTGCTATTACGATTGGACACCAATTTCTTCTCATGGTGGTGCTCTACTTCCCCTTCTACAATTAGGTGTAACCCCATGTCGAAGAAATCATTATTACAAATATTACCACGATTATTTGGTATTTGTAATCCATAATTGGTAGTACTACCGTAGCAATTTCAAGATTGTGGTTGCTATTAGGATTGGACTCCAATTGATCACATTGTGTGAGTATGACTTAGAACATTTCTTGCGTATCTTGCCGCATCCGATCAAGGATTGGCCAAAGATTTTTTAATGCAATTTCAAGATGGTTAAGCGTTTCCTTATCCATGACCGGCTCTGATACCACTATTAGGGTCAAAACCCAAATAGCAACAGAAAATGGAAGGAAATTATTATAGAGAGAGGGAGAAAGAGGAAGATAGTAATAAGATAATATTTTGCATATCCATATACTCCAATAACCAAGCTAATTAAAGGGATACAATCCAACTCACATAATTAATACATGCAAGAAAGAGGGAAAAATGTACTAATGCATGTAAGAAAAATTTGTGTAACTTATGGAGAGTAACAAATGCCAATAAACAAGTGATGATGAGCAACTAATGCCCATGCAATGCATGGACTTATCTATCGTCTAAAAGCATGGGATAATGGAGATCATGGTTTTACTTGCATGGCTTTATGCATGGATTGTGCACATATTAATCCATCCCCCTTAGAATGACCTTGTCCTCAAGGTCATTGTACCAAATATAATATTCCCTCCAGGATCTGAAAGTTTAATGAACACTACTCCTGTTATGAAATCATTTTTGGCTGAGTCTTTCCACACAAATCCATTATTGTAAAATTTCCCTTCTACAACTGTGTATAACCCAAAGTCTATGGAATCATCATTACTATGATTATTTGGTAACTCCATAATGGGTAGTATGACCGTTTCAATATTGGGGCTGCTATGTCAATTAGAAACCAATGTCTTCTCATGGTGGTGCTCAAATTCCCCTTTTACAGTCATGACTTGCTGGTTGATCGTGAAGTGCTAGAATTCAAAATATCGTTCATCCCGATAAATGCATCTAGTAGGTTCGTCACCAGTGAAATTGGGAAAAGTTAATTTGTGGTTGGATGTAGGGTTGGCTTGGGGTCGTGGATTAGTGCAGCGATGGGACTGAGCATGGGGTTAGGGAGCCAGTAGAAGAGGGTGCGGGTGCAATGGTGGGTAATGGGTGGACATCGATCGGGTCAATGGTGGCTAATGGGTTGACATCGATCAGGTCAGAAACAGGGTTTGGGGGCAAGCGTCTCGCAGGGCTTGTAATTTGGAAAGAATCAATTGCAGGATGTGATTGGCTTAATTGAAGTTGTTATCCATGTGGTCGACATGTTGGTTTAGGATTTCACAAACTTCATTGCGGAACTCCATGCCAGATTTACCACGGGAGTCCATGAGACCGCGTGGCTCTAATACCACTGATATGAATCAAACCCAGGAATGAAGACAATATTATGAGTGTCCTTTATTCCCTATTGCCTTGGCTATATATAGCCTTATATCCCAATCAAACAATGCATGCTTAAGAAAGGAAACGTGATTACATGATAACTAAATGCATGGAGTAACTAAATGCATGAATACATATAGGCTAGTCAATAGCTAACTAAATGCATAAATATAGTTAGGCTAGTCAATGACTAATGGAAATAATGCCTATAAATTAGCACATGGAGATAATGGAGGATAGGAATAAAACAGTCCAATGTGCTCCTATAATTGCACACTCCAGCTAACAACCTTGACCACACATCCTTTGACCACATGATGGCTATGCATGAGAATGTACATAACTTGGGTTTGCACGTATCAGGTGATTTCTATTAGAAATTCCTTAATGCGAAAGGCAGAAATGTACAATCGTATAAATCTAAATCTAACTAGACATAAACCATAAATCCCTATGATCTTCATCTTAATGATCTCACAACATAAACTTAAATTACATACCTTGACCGATAACCTCAATCTTGAGACAGAAAACCTTTGAACCGTGTGGGTGCGATGTGCTATTTGGTGACGGTAACAAATGAACTTTGCAATCTACAAAGTTTGGATATTGAATTTTTCCCTCTTGTCCTATAAACTCTTCTTAATGTGTATTTTTTTTTTGTGTATTCACATGTTGTAGATTTTTGATGGAGCCACCTATATATTTATAGGGAGAGAAAGGACCCAATCCCTAATAGGACTTAATTTTTTTACCTTCCATCATAGTAGACTTAAATTAGGAAACTAATTCCCCACAATCTTTATCAATATGAACTTTCCTAATTATATCCTTATTAGACCTATATTATTATATGGATAATACAAAGTTAGGAAATTGAATTAATTTCGAATTTACATTAAACAAAATTAAATGCAACAGTCTCCCACTTGGCCCGTACATAAGGATTATTCTACAGATCAAGTGGGAGGTTCACCTTAATCAAATAAACCACGAATGTGAGTCATGTCAGTTTCATAATAATTTAAGAGTATTGTCCCTTCCATGTACTATGACAATAATGACTTATTCAACAAGGCCTGTAAATTGGGTATTTACATTAATGGTCCCATAGTGTCTTTGAAAAGACTATTTATGTCAAATTCATTCATTCATTTACACACACACACACATACACACACACACACACACACACATATATATATATATATGTACACATTAATGCAAGACAGAAAATTGAAGAATCCAGAATAATTGATCAAAATATATTGTCAAATAATAAGCACTAGGAATCCATAATTCAAACCTTCTATTGGCTATACCCAAGACTGGTTTCTTTAACATGCTTCATAAATGTCTTTGGTGATAACCCTTTCATGAATTGATTTTCTATATTAACACTCATACTAATGTGTTCAATTGACATTCATCATTTTTGAACTTCTTTCTTAAGAGACAGATATTTTATCTTAATCTGCTTACCTGTGTTATAATATCTATCATTCTTTTGAAGAAACTTTATCACAATAAACTTTCAATGTCTTTAAAAGAAACATTATGACAATAAAATTTTTAGGGTCCTGAAAATATCACCATGTCTTTGTGATGACAAATACTTAATTGAACAGTCCATAAATTTGCTTCATTTATTATTTACAATTATCGTCCAACTTTTAAGATCGTTAGTACATTCATTCATGCTGAATGTCTCCAAATCTGCTCATGAGACAAACTTAATGTATTTTTAAAATGCATCTCTGTGATTTCTATGTCTAATGACACAGAAGAATTCACTCAAAATCTCTATTTCAAAAGTTGGAGAGAGTCAAGTAAGTCATTCGCATGTAGTAAATTTAAGATAGTGGTTATAAGTGAAAGATTATCCACATCTAATTACTCCCTCTAACCTCAAGGTATATTCAAGTACTTATGACATTCTTTGTCGAACCTTACGAAACTGTGAAACTTTAAACACCATTTAAAGAGATCCATATAGGAAAGAATTAGCTATAAAATCAAATTACTATCTTTATTAGAACAAAATTCCAATTTCCTCGAGTATACTTATCTCATTTGCTTTCGCCTAATATAGCTTCAAAATTTAAGGAGCCAATAATACCATGAATCTTAATAAGCCTTTTTTTTTTTTTTACCAAAATAGAAGGTGCTAGGGCAGATGATGTCTTCCATTGAGCTTTTTTCATACTCTAGATATCATACTCAATAGTTTGAAGTTTCCTTTAGTCATGAAATATGAATGCAAGATGAGTTTAAGTAAGGTTTATCATTAATATCATTCTAAATTTACAGGATGCAGATAATATGTTGACTTGTTCCTCATAGGTGGTTCTTGAATTGGTTAACAACTTACATTTACTCATATTGTACTTAAATCTTATGATCCTCTCACTCAAGTCAACATAACTCATAAATTTAGCATTACTTATATCAATAGTTTTTGATGTGCAAAAGAGATATCTTATAGCCAATGGAAAGTCCATTAATTGTTTATGGGATTATTTTTAATTTATGGATTTCATGCCTTAACCTCAATAGGACAAAACTTAATGTGTAACTTAATTAAATTAGGATCCACCATTCTTTACCTCAAAAAGCGCCTAAGAAATAACCTTAAATGGAACTCTATTTATGATTTACGCTTATGTCCTTAAAGGATTATTCCACGAGCGACGAAGAAGATCCATAAACATATTAAGTACTCACCATGTCATATCCATAAGGGTATGGTTTCACCTCTTTGTAACTCATTTTATAAGGTATATGAGGCATGATGTACTAAACAATAATTCCTTATTCTTTAGCCCATATTTTGTCCTATTTTGGTGTACCTATGTCACACCCCAAATTTTGGATAACTAAATGTTCAATCCAGAGCATGTATCCAGACGAATATTCAATTGCCAAAATTTCGAGAGACACTCTCACACAAGCTAATAGATAATTTATTGAAAAAAATATTTAATACTCATTAAATAAAGACATGTGATCTTGTTTTTAAAGAAAAAATCTTTAGTATTAAATCTGTATTCCCAAACATCAATTTCATTATAAAATAAATAAAGTTCCATTGTAATCATTATTCCCTTTTCAATTTAAAAAAAACCCATCATTTTCATTAATAAAATCTCCATACAGAGTTCAGCGGAAATAAAATAAATTTTAGACATCCTTTGGTCAAGAACCACTGCACCATTCCTATTCTCAATAATACAATTCATACTACAACATCATAAATATGGCTCACATTACCAGAAATAAAAAAATCAAGTACAATAAGAAAACAAATGCAACTCTGATAAGAAATAGCACATCAGCAATCTCTTCACACAAACAGAAGCTCCACGGAAAATTTCCCTCCATTACTAAACCTGCACATACATTCGGCTACATTTCATATAGAAATGCCCCTGAATGCATAACACACTCGGGTCAATCACCTGGCTGGTATGAGTTAAACAAAACAACAAGTCTTAGGGATCCAACTTGAACCCGTAGACTACAAACCATACTACAACACTCTTGGGCCAAGACAGGTAGTTCCACTCACATATCTGGACAATAGAGTAGTTTCCATTTATATGGTGGCAAGTAGTTTCTTGCCCGAAACCCAAAGCTACAACGAATTTCATACTTACCAATCTACTTATGGTGAGCCAAACCTATGAAACGTTAATGGGCCCACCATCCTGCGATACAAAAGTTAGTTACCACAAAAATACCACGAAGATGTGCGGAACACATTTTTATTAAAATATCACCAAAATGGAAATCTTAGTCCTAAGTTACATATTAAAAACAATTAAAGTTAAACTAACAGCAATCAAAGAAGTAATTTATTTGAATGGTTAACTCTTCGGGAATTTATTTACAACCACACTCTTACTTTTATGAGTGATTCATTATTCAATTTCCTAGGTTCACCACTTGGCCACCCTCCATGGTACACCCACACATATATCCCATGTGTGCCCGGACATATTACCAACATCCACTCTGGTGCTAGTTTGGTTGGGGAATTAACCAAACCAGGTATACACAACAGAAGGCTGGTCAATATGCCTAGACGTCTATAAATTAAGCCAAGCATAAGGATTTGGCCAACTTGAACATGAAGCCATTGGCATAAAGGTACACTCAACAAGTCGAGCTACCAAAAAAATTAACACAACGGGGAGCGGTGAACACTAAGGAACTTGAAACCATTTCTGCATTCTCGGAATTACAAAATTTCATCCGACTCAAAGACAATGACTATCACCTATTTTTTATAGCTCAACATTATATGAGAATTCATGTATCTCCAAGTAATTTTTCATTAAACATATTAACGAATAGAAAATCACCAAATAAATCATATTCTCCAAATTTTGCACGTTTAACTATACTAAAAATTGCTACTGTAATATTATATTTCTGCCCAAACGATGGAGAATCAGGAAAAACTTAATACACAAAAAGTCTGTAGAATCACATTTTACATAAGATGCCTGGACAGAATGCTAAAATTCAAAGCCACGATTTTCTAATATTTTTCTGAAGTTTTAGCAACTGTTAGAATTATAAAAAAAAAATGAATTTCACAAAAAAATTTCTAAATTATCATGAGTATTTCATATATGTATTCATCACACTATCTACCTAACTTTTATGAATACATAAAGTCACGCGAAGGGGAAAGAAATATCCATACTAATTCGACAGTACCGACGTGCATCCAATACAAAAATATAACCCTAACAATTAAATTAAGTATGCAAGAATTTAATTACTCATGTATATATATAAACATGTGTTTATATATACCCGGATATACATATTTAACTCACCTAGTTTGGGTCAAAAATTGACAACACGAACCGCTTACGCTTTGCGATTCCACATGTGCCTACGAATCTGAGACCCTTCTCCTTCTTCCTCCCTTGTAGCCCTTCTTCTCTTTTTCTTCTTCTTCTTCTAGGTGGCTAGGGTTGCCTCTTCTCTCTTTCTGTCTATCTCACGTCTGTTCTCTCTTTTCTTTTTTCATTTTCTTTTTTTTTTTCCTTATTTTTTTTTTCTTTTCTCTTCTAACCCTAGGGCACCTAGATATATGTAGGTAGAAAGATATAAACACACCCATGTATATTATTAACACACAAACAAACCAATACTAAAAATCCCGTTTTTCATCTTATGAGTTTACCAAAAGACATCATATGGGCCCAAAACACAGTACAAAGTATTAAAATGAGTAGCCAAATGGGTACCCATGACCTCGGTGCTTAATCTGAATGTTAATTAAATTATTTAACACATTTACGGGCCTATAAATACTGCTAAAAAATTAATACATCACTCTTCAATAACTTGGCCAATTTAAACTTTTATTACTCTAACCCCACCACTTAACTTTACAAAACTTCATACAGTAATTAATGGCAATAAAAAATAATTACACACAAATAAATAAAGGGTTAATTAGTATTATATTCCTCTGTTATAGGCTTTTTTGGTAATAGGACCCTCGGTTAATACATTTTGGGATGAAGTCCCTTTCATATTTTCAGTCCCAAACTACCCCTAGGACCATTCGTGCAGGAGAAATAGTTGGGTCTTCATCACGCCATTTATTGCAATGGTAACCCCTTCCAAAACCATTTTCTCCCAAATTTCTCCCTAAAATTCTACTTTTTACAAATGGAAAGTTCATAATCTATCATAAATTCACCATTGAGACTATCCAAGATGGCCTTGCTTTGTTTTTGATGCAATTTTCCTGCGGTACGTTGGGGTTTTTGTACATCCGTGTTGGTTTGTGGGATTTTGCTACCGTGTTCCTTCTCTTTGGTACTTCTCAGATTGCTCCAATGGTCTCACTTTCTTGGATCCTCATGTCTGGGAGTTGCCTTTGTTTCTCCCCCCTTTTCTGGGTGTTGAGGTTGCTCCTTTTTGTATGGGTTGTTGAATTCAACTCAAAAGCATAGAATGTAAGAGATTTATGATTTTCTAGAATAGTCGATCCTGTGTTTTTTTGTTATTCATATTGTTGATCAGTTTGTATCGTGAATTTCACAAGATGGTCTGGTATATGTTTATGTGGCTCATTCTAATTATGTGCTGGGAATTTCACAAGATGGTCTATTATGCACATGTAACCCATTCTAATTCTTTGTTTCTCCCCCCGGGATCTACTACACAAAATCAACGAACATGGTAGTCAAAGGTAAGTTTATTTAGTTCAAGTTTCATAGCATATAAACGTGTAGTGCTACCATTAATCCAAATATGAATATGTGCGTGTTAATGTAACAGTGCCACAATCTACGAAGCCAAGGAAACTCCGGACGTAATCACACTTGCAGACATCCTATCCATCATTCGGGAGGATAAGCATCACAAGAAAAGAGCCACAAAATAGGCCCATCATCAAGTTTTATTACGCTTGTCCATTAGTTAGGACTTTTGGCTACTTCCTTGTTTGACTCTATGCAAATGTAGGTGGCAAAAATTTTGATATTGTTTTGCGGATTGGAGTATGGTAAATTTTTTTTGGTGAAATCATCATATATGTTGTCTATTAGTTTGCTAATTTTCTGAGATACCGGCGTGTTAATTTCTAGTTAGCCATGTTACTCACAAGCTATCTAGTTAGAATCCAATCACTAAAGACACGTACTTACATTATGAATTTCACAACTGTATCATGATTGTTAAAAGGTTACAAGCCTCAAAACAGTAATGTTTGTGAGAGTCGCAAGCCTCAAAATAGTAATGTTTGTGAAATTCACAAGACTCAAAACAGTAATGGTTGTGAAATTCTCAAGCCTCAAATCAGAAATGTTAGTGAATTCAACAAGTGTCAAAACAGTAATGTTAGTGGAATTCACAAGCGTCAAAATAGTTCTGTTTGTGAAATTCACAATGCAACCTGTCAGCATACAAAACAAACATAGTGTGCTGCAGTCAGTCTAAATTGTGGGGCGTATAATCCATTTGTTTTCCTTCTCTATCTACGGGTCATATTTTGTTTCTCGGGCTGCTAAAGAATAAAGCTTAATGCACGCGTTAAAGTGACAACAGACACGTTGAGATCGTAATCCAAAAACTTAAGTTGTGATTTTCATGCAACTATGTGGTATTCATGGGCACAATATCGAAAGTCATTGGGCATCCAAAATGACCTCAAACTATCGCAAGTATGAATGCAAAATACATCATTAACAACAGTTGTTAACCTTATACCATGAGTGTAATTCACCAGTTAACTAGTACACAGTTAGTGAAAATCACAATGCAAGCTGCCAACAAACATAGAAAACAAAATGTGCAGCAATCAGTCTAACTTGTGAGATTCACAATCCATCAGTCTTGCATGCCTACAGCTCCAATTCATATTTTTGGCTGCCAGACTGCTAAAGGATATAGCTGAACGCACTATATTATTTGCCATTTTCACTGTTTGTGAAATTCACAAAACAATCTATGTACGCATGCATTGGCTTGTTGAGATGTGATGTGGAACAACTTTGAACACAATGAGAAACAACTTGTATTGTGAATTTCACAAATAGTGAAAATGGCAAATAAATTGATGATGATCTTCTTGTTCCAAGATTGGCGTTATGAGTATCAATGACTGAAAGAATTGTAAATGCACTATTTGAACACAATGAGAAACGCAGCAAATCAAAATAAATGTGTTAAAAGAGCCGCATGGATTAAGAGGAGTAAATGGATGTAATTAGCCTCACATTCAATGTAAATCAGGTAATGGAAAATTGGGAATTAAGAAGAGCATTAAGTCATTGCTTTACTGCATATATGCTGCATATATATATATATATATAGTATAAATAAGGGTATTTAGGGAACAAATAAAATTCTTAACCATGATTAAGGAATCTAACTAAGATTGTAGGGATCTAAAACCAAAATAGATTAATGAGTGTCCTCTAACCATACAATTACATAAATAGAGGATTTAGTGGTAATATTCTAATAATTAAATGACCATAAAAATATAAATGCACACAACTAATTAATAATACGTAAAAATTCAGGTTGCTTCCTTAACATATTTAAAAATGAATATTTATATCAGAAAAAAGTACGGGGTGTTACATTCTACCCTACTTAAAGAAATTTTTTGTCCTGAAATTTAAAGCAACGGTAAACACAAGTAGTATTCATAAATAATGTCAACGCACAATTAATACAAAGCATATGATCATTCACATTTAGCCCTCAATCATACATGGCCTAGTACATCGAACGAATAATCCAAACAAGAAAACCCTTATTTATATATCTATAGTCGATACTTAAATTCTAACAAGTACTCAAACACAACACAATAAAGCCACCAATAATAATAATGTGATGAACAAAACACACCAAAGTTATTGTTTTACCCATTATACTCAGATCATATTGTACATATCACATAGACAAAAACAAATACAAATATGATTAACATGTAGCTTCACATAAACACTTAGATATCCAATAATTAGAACACAAAATGCTACAATTCACACAACTAAAACTATATGCATGTCTATGTTCACCTCTTACCGGGTCCTGCATTACACCTCCTCATAAATACCCTTTACTTACTGTTTACGCAGATGACTTTAAGAATACAGAATACTGTTTGATTGAAAGAACAAAACTTCTTGTTGAAAATAAATCAACATTTCACTAGATTTATGGCAGCTGTTGTAGATACAAGAAGGTTGTCGGCACGATATACATCTCAGAAAGAATAAAACTCTCACATCGGAATATAAAGAACAACTGCATGGACAGAATATAGATAACATCGTCTTCTTAATAAGGAATCCAGAACACTGATATTAATCAGGTCTTCACATAAATAAATAAGAGCTGGTTGTAGTAGCAGAATACCCTGTGATAATAATTAATATCATACTAAGAAGAAACCCATAATGTTTGAAATAATAAATCCGCTTCATTATACACTATGATAAATATGTGTATTAGCAAGGAATCATGGCAAGGAAATATAAATTTCCTTGCTAAAACTATTGTATTAGCAAGGAAATGTTATTTGGTTGCTAAAAGGCTGAAAAACATACACATTTGGTGATGAAAAATTAATTCCTTGCCAAAAGTGAAGTCTTTGGCAACGAAATAGCATTTTCTTTGCCAAAACTGAAGTCTTTGGCAACGAAATAGCATTTTCTTTGCCAATAGTGAATTTTTTGGCAACAAAATCTCACATTCCTTGCCAAAAGTTAGTTGTAAATCCCTTTTATTTAGCAACGAAATCAGTTTCCTTGCCACTAGTCTCAATTGTGTCAAGGAAATACAATTTCCTTGCTAAAAGAATGTTTTGGCAAGGAAAAGGAGATTCCTTACTAAATTTTGAATTCAATATTTTGTTTTTGGGTTATATTTTAATGTATACCATGAATAATACTATGCTTTCCATATTTCTCAACACCTGTGATAGTGGGATCATCTTCAACAATGGTGGGACCACTTTAAATGGCAATATTATCTCCATATAGGGAATTAACCCCACAATTAACCTCATAAAGGGGAGTTAAGTGTTAACATTTTTGGCCAATTTTAGAATTTTCATCAATTTTAAAGAAAATCTTAACAATTTCACTTTAATCCGAAAACCACAAAGGATTAAGTGCTCGCTCACTACAACAAAAATGGCCAGAACACACATTTATTTTGGAGTGCAGTTTTGGTCACCTCAAATATGCTCACCCATTGCTCACCTAACTCTGATCTATTGACGAATGCAGTGGGACCTATGACTTTTTAACATTAATTAATATTTATTTAATACTGGGGAGCAATGAGTTATCAATTTTGGAGTGAATAAACATGTACTCTCTCCATCCCATATTTTGAGTCCACCATTGGGGACTCAATTTATTAAGGGGACAAAAGGAATATACGTATACATACTTTTCATAATTGTCCCTAATCATTACAACTTTTTTTTTAGTTTTGTCTTACTGTAGATTTCAAGGAAGGGTAGTTTTGAAAAGTAAGTAAAACTTATATACCAATTTAGGAAAGTGGACACTAATTTTGGGACATCCCAAAATACAATACAAGACTCACAAAATGGGACAGAGGGAGTATTCTTTATTTTGAGACATCAAACAGAAAATTAAAAGTGTTGGTTCCCCCCAAAATGTCTCTAAGTACAGTTGGCGCCCAATTTTTTCCCCAACATTGCTTCCCCCCAAAATAACTCTACGTGTGCCTAATTTCTCACACGCATCTCAGGATATTTAGAGAGGGAAAAAGAGAAAGAGAAAGAGACTGGCTTAGGCTTGCCGACTCCACCGCCGCTCCCCAACCCCTCGCCGCTGCTCGCCCCTACCTGGGCCTTCCACTCTCCGATCACTATCACTATTACATAGCAAACCTAGATTTGATCTCAAGAATGTTGTTGTTGGATTTTTGGGTAAAGCTTGATTTTCAAGTTTATATTTCCTTTCTCTTTTTTCTGCTATTTAACTTGCATTAAATTGTGAGCTAGAAACAATAGAAGCTTAGGTTACAATAGATATACATTTTATTTATGAAAACTCATGTCTTTCACCATTTTTACTTTCCATTAAAGTAATTTTGAGTTGAGGTGTTGTCAAAACATGAGTTGTATTGGTATTGGAATTGAAGAGGCTGGCTTTGTGTCGGTATGTTTGCATTTGTGTGTACTAGATGTTTATTTTCCCAAGTATTTGTATGCACTAAATGTTTGTGTACATTGACTGTTTGATAAAATGCTTCAGTGGGATAAGATTGTTTAGGTTTCATTTGGTTCCAAACCATTTAATTAGTTTCAGTGGGATAAGATTGTTTAGGTTTCATTTGGTTCCAAACTGTATAAGTTTTAGTATTAGTTCAACATATATGTAAAGAATACATTAGAATTTAGAATACATATGATTAGATGTACCACATGAAATGGCATTGATACCAATTATCACTTACACAATATGTGATACAAATTTAAATAATTTCAAAGTGCTTCCCTAATGATGAGTAATGGTATGCTTCCCAAATTTTGCCATGTAGACTTAACACCCTCTAAATGATGAGTAATGGTATGCTTCCCAAATTTGTATCCCAAAAGTGCTTCCCAAATGATGTCAGAGTGGGGCCAAATCTAATAAAGTGGGACCAATTAAATTTTGATTGGAAGTTATTTACATGGATTCATTACCACATCATTTGGGAAGCATTTTTGGGATAAAAATTTGGAAAGAACAACATTACTCCTAAATGACTAGTGCAACTAACTCGCAAAAAAAAAAAAAAAATTAATACAATTAAAATAAGCATTACTCCCATAAGCATTACTCCATTGCTATAAGAACAAAATCTGTGAAGTCCCCCAAATTTGGGGTTGAATAAGAACAAAATTTGTGATAACCAGTATTTTCACATAGTTATTTATTGTATTCACATCACTTGTGGTACCCATGTGTGACATTGATTGATACCTTTATATAAGGTCATATGTTATTAAATATATTTTGGTACTTGAAAATAATTCATATAGCCGACCCCATTTGATTGGGATGCAAGGTTTAAATTTGGTTTGGTGGTTATGTGACATATTGACTAAATGTAGTAAATCAAATGGACACCATTTGAGTGTACTGATATGTTACACAAACAAACTTGTGAGCAATTAAATGGTGCATATGTGTATGAGGATAAGCATTGGAATAGATAAGAGTAAATGAACTTAGAGTTCAAGTTATAAACACAATTTACAATTTACAATGTTCATCTATCATGGATAAACAATCATGTGCATGGAGTATTTTATTGATAAAATAATCATGAGAGTTATCCAATTCATTAGTTTATTCTTTGTCTTTGTGATTAGTGGAAGATAAGAATAAAGATGAGACAAACATGTGGCAATTGAGTTGATGGACTGGCCACGTGTGTAGTTGGTACTCAAACTTCTTGTGCCTATATAAATACATACGAACCCAGAGAGAGGAAACAAAAAAAGACAATAAAAAGAAAGTAAAGGGAAGAGGAGTTGCACAAATTTATAGGAGTTGCAAGAGTATGGGTAGCGGTTTAGAATTGAAGAAGCAGACTAAATTCCAAGTCAAAACACTGAGTATAGTGGTTGTAAATTTGTGAGTTACATGTGATGGGTAGTTGTGTAATTAAAAGCACTGTTGTGTCAAGTGGATCAAGCGCAAATCTTATTTTATTTAAATGGGATCCGGGGTGTGACAAAATTTGGGGAGTCCAAATGCTATTTTGTGTTAGAGAGTCATGCACTCATCCATGTCCATTGCCTTAATCAAATTGTGCCAAGACCAATATTTTCCCAAGCCAACCGGCCTATAGAGATTTTGGGGTGAGCAAAAATGTATTGTTTGTAATTAGGAATGTATATATGACATGTTAATGAGAGGTCTTAGTTGTAGGTGATACTCAATTTTTTTGGCTGTGGTGATCGAGGTTGGTGCTGATGTTCTTAGGTGGTCATCATTTGTTCAGATTTGAATTCAAGGTACCATCGTGTTCTTGGGCATCCTTATCTAATTTGTTTATTTTTATTCTTGCTAAAACTGTGCAAGTTTGGGGTCTAATTATTTTGTTAAATGGGAAGAATTAAAAAAGGGTCCCAAATTGGTAATTAGATTCAAATTACTTTTCATAGAATGAATGAGTGAATGATTTGTTCCAGGTTTAAGATCGTCTTGAATAAAGAGAAATTGTCTTTTAAAAGTATGATTCTATATTGTAGAGTTATGTTGAATTTGCACAGTTTATAATAAAACAACCCCTTATTGCAATATGATTCTATAATGTTTTTTTTTCTCCCTCTACACTTGTTTAGGTTTAGCTGCTTATTTGCATTACCTTCGTACATATGGTTAGACCTTGTTTATATACTCCCTCGGAGATATGCTTGCATCATTATTCACTTGCTAAATCAGAACTTGCACATTTTATTAAATATGGACAAGAGTTGGATACCATTGACTACCACACGATTGGGTAGGTTGAGTGAGCAATATGTAAATGTTGTAAAATCGTATATCAACTTTGCAGTTGTGGTTAAGGACCATGAAGGTAATATTCGGTGTCCTTGTACAAGCTGTGTGAACATTCTACTGCAGTTGGTTACAATTGTTCACCTTCATTTGATCAAGAACGGGATTATGAAATCATATGTTCACTGGGTGGAACATGGGGAACCTCAAGTCTCGCGTAGCATTGCCGAGGAACATGGCTATGATCATCAAATGGCAGATAATGATAGTGGGGCTCTGGATGGTATGGATGAAATGGTAGAGGATCGAGTAAGGGGTGAGCCGGTCGATATGACCCAGAGGGAAGAAGTGCGAAATTTTGATAGACTAACAATGATGCAAAACGTGACCTTTACCCAGGTTGCAAAGATTTTACTCTATTGAAGTTCGTCATTAGTATACTTGATGTGAAAGTACTGAACAATTGGAGTAATAAGTCGCTTAACATGCTTCTTGGGTTATTGATGAAACTTTAATGAAGTTTTAAGGGGCAACTTGAACAATCAACTATCTGGCTGCCACCAAAAGCATACGTCCACCTCGAGTATGACTAAATAGAGTTGTAGGAAGAAACGGAACAAATAGCGGACTCCCAAGGTTGATTCCATAGCAAAAAAGGTCAAAAAACAACTCAAAACACCCAAAAATGAGATTTTAAGGGGCAACTTGGACAACCGACTATCTGGCTGCCACCAAACCCACACGTCCTCCACGAGTATGACTAACTAGGGTTATAGGAAGAAACGGAACAAATAACAGACTCCCAGGGTGGATTCCATAGCAAAAAATGTCTCAAAACATCTCAAAACACTTAAAAATGAGGTGTTAAGGGGCAACTTGGACAACCGACTGTCCGGCTGCCACCAAAATCATACGCCCACCTTGAGTATGACTAAATAGAGTTGTAGGAAGAAACGAAACAAATAACGGACTCCCGGGGTGGATTCCATAGCAAAAAAGGTCAAAAAATAACTCAAAACACCAAAAAATGAGGTTTTAAGGGACAACTTGGACAACCGACTATTCAGCCACCACCAAACCCACACGTCCACCCCTGTATGACTAACTAGAGTTTTAGGAAGAAACAAAACCAATAACAGACTCCCGGGGTGGATTTTATAGCAAAAAAGGTAGAAAAACACCTCAAAACACCCAGAAGTGAGGTTCTAAGGGGCAACTTGGACAACCGACTATTTGGATGTTAGCAAACCCACATGCCCACATTATGACTAAATAGAGTTTTTGGAAGAAACAGAACCAATAACGGACTCCCCGGGGTGGATTCCATAGCAAAAAATGTCGAAAAACACATCAAAACACCCAAAAATGAGGTTTTAAGGGGCAACTTGAACAATCGACTGTCTGGATGTCACCAAACTAGTGCGTCCACCTCGAGTATAACTAACTAGATTTGTAGGAAGAAACAGAACCAATAATGGACTCCCGGGGTGGATTCCATAGCAAAAAATGTCAAAAAACACCTCAAAACACTTAAAAATGAGGTTTTAAGGGGCAACTTACACAACCGACTATCCGGTTACCACCAAACCCACACGCCTACCTTGAGTATGACCAAATAGAGTTTTAGGAAGAAATAGAATAAATAACGGACTCCCGGGGTGGAATCTATAGCAAAAAAGGTAAAAAAATAACTCAAAACACCCAAAAAAGAGGTTTTAAGGGGCAACTTGGACAACCGACTATCCGGCTGCCACCAAACCCACACGTCCACCCCAAGTATGACTAACTAGAGTTGTAGGAAGAAACAGAACAAATAACGGACTCCCGGGGTGGATTCCATAGCAAAAAATGTCAAAAAATACCTCGAAACACTTAAAAATGAGGTGCTAAGGGGCAACTTGGACAACCGATTGTCCGGCTGCCACCAAACCCACATGTCGACCTCACGTATGAGTAAATAGAGTTGTAGAAAGAAACAGAACAAATAACGGACTCCGAGGGTGGATTCCATAGCAAAAAAGGTCAAAAAAATACCTTAAAACACCAAAAAGAGGTTTTAAGGGGCAACTTGGACTTCCGTTTATTTTTTTCCTCTTATTTTTTTGATTGATAAGGTACTGATTTTATTATTTTACTTGTGATGCAGATGGGGGCGCAGATGGGATGCAGAAGTTTGGATTACAAGCTGGAGTTTGTGCTGCAATTTATTGGTGGATGTTATGTAGTGAGATTTATTTAGTATTATGTCGGATATATGAAAATTATATTTGTTGGGTTTTTTTGGTTGTGACATATTAGTTATTTCTTGGATAAATATTACTTATGTTGAATGTGATTATGTAATATTATGCTATGTTGGACATGTTTTGATCATTCTATATTCGTATATTTGACAACTTTCAAAATTTTACAGGATTAACAATAAAACTATATCCTTGCCTTTGAGGAACCAAATTAGCAAGGAACCATATTTTCGTCGCTAAAAATCACATTTAGCAAGGAAATTATTTCCTTGCCTTAGATAAATACAATTGCCAATAAAATAGTTTTTCCTCGCTAAAAAACTCATTTAGCAAGGAAATTATTTCATTGCCTTATCTTAATACTATTTGCAAGGAAACAAGATTTCCTTGCTAAACATGGCTTTTAGCAAGGAACAAATTTCCTTGCCTTAGAGTTCTGTATTTAGCGACGAAATTGTTTCCTTGCCAATTGTCCATTTTACAACACAAAAATAGGTTTTTGGCAAGGAAATTAAGTCATTTAGACACAAAAATGTTGTTCAATAGCAAGGAAAAATTTCCTTGCCAAAAGTTAAGAGTTGGCAAGGAGAATATTTTTTATCACTAGAAGCAATGGGTAGGAAGCTTTAGCAAGCAATCGAGCGACGAAATTTTTTCCTTGCTAAAGGCTTTTACAACGAAATTGTGACTTTTAGCAAGGAATTTTTTCCTTGCAAAAACACTTTTTTGTTGTAGTGATATCCGGCGATAATAAGAAAGAAGTAGAGCAACGCTAGTCATGTAATAAGGCTTATGAGAATATGAGAAATTTTGATACTCCAGTAAAATAATAACCCTCCTAAATAATAAACTGGCATATGGCAGGAAATAATATCTTGAAGAAAATTGGTTTGATATTACGCAAGAACTCCACCGCATGATCAAAACTCCAACTCCCCTAAACTACTCCGCCATTTTCAACAATAAATATATGCACTATTATGCAAGAATTTATAATAACGCACATTATTATCATGTAATATCATGCAGTTATACTCAGTCATCATGCAATAACATGCACTTAGAGCTATACAAATTAATATATTACTAAATTAAAAGCACATACATGTCACGTAAGCAACACACAAATACCACATAAACAATACATAAGTGAAACAAAGAAAACACATAAGTACCACGTAGCCCCAAGCCCAAAGAAATTCATAAACCTAAAGCTCTGACCAACTCCTAATCACGATCCGAGAATCATCTAGTCACACACAGTCTAGGATAACCTAAAGCTCTAATACCAAACTGTCATACCCCGAATTTTGGACAACCAAATATTCAATTCAGAGCATGTATCCGGACGGATATTCAATTGCCAAAGACTCGAGACTGACACTCTCGCACAAGCTAATAGATAATTTATTGAAAATAATTTAATACTCATTAAATAAGGACATGTGATCTTGTTTTTAAAGAAAGACTCTTTAGTATTAAATTTATATTCCCAAACATCAATTTTATTATAAAATAAATAAAGTTCCACTGTAATCATTATTCCCTTTTCAATTTTTTTCAAATTGTTTTTTTTTAAAAAACCATCATTTTCATTAATAAAATCTCCATACAAAGTTCAGTAGAAAAAAAATTCTAGACATCCTTTGGTCAAGAACCACTACACCATTCCCAATCTCAATAATATAATTCATACCACAACATCATAAATATGGCTCACATTGCCAGAAATAAAAATTAAGTACAACAAGAAAATAAACACAATACTGATAAGAAAAAGCACATAAGCAATCTCTTCACATAGACAGATGCTCCATAGAAAATCTCCCCCCTTACTAAACTTGCACATACATTCAACTACATTTCATATAGAAATGCACCTGAATGCATAACACATTCGGGTCAGTCACATGACTGGTGTGAGTTAAACAAAACAACAAGTGTTAGGGATCCAACTTGAACCCGTAGACCACAAACCATACTACAACACTATTGGGCCAAGACAGGTAGTTCCACGCACATATTTGGACAATAGAGTAGTGTAGACACCCCATTTTGTCGGCTATCAGATTTAGGAGACCCATAGCTTGGTGGTTCACAATGATCGTAAAAGACTCAAAAGGACTCCTGAAAGTCAGCTCTATCTCTCAGAATGCTCAAAATGACCAAAATGCCCCTAAAAGCCCGAAAACTCCCAGATTTGGTCCCAAAGTTCTGAAAACATGCTATGTCGTAAGAGAAGCGATAAAATGAGTTTCTAAGAGAAATTGGGTGAAATCGTCAGCTCCCAGAGAACCCCGGAAGTCCCGGAAGTTCCCGGAAAGTCCCCGTTGACCGGTTTGACCAAGGTTTGACTAGGTTTGACCAAGGTTTGACCAGGTTTGACCAAGTTTGACCAAGTTTGACCAAAATCGTCCGAATTCACCAGAATCATTTTAAATCATGAGATAAGTGTTAAAACAAGTTCCAAAAGAAAATCGAGCGAGAACGTCAGCTCCTGGGAACTCCCGGAGGTTTCCAGAACTTCTCGGGAATCCCAGGTTTGACCAGTTTGACCAGAATTTGACTTTGGAACCGGGGCACCAAAACAATTTTCAAACATACTAGAGGTCAATAGCTTTCCAACGGTATATCGCACGTAATTTCTAGATTTAAAACGAATTTATTATGAATTTTCAAAGGCGAAAAAGGCGATCAAATCAGCTTTTAACGCGAATACCGCAAAACTTTTCAAGGTGACCTATCCCCGAACTATTTTTTTATGTAAATTAGACTCCATTACCTTTCCAACGGTATATCATAACCTCAATTTGGAGTTCGTACGCATTTTCTGTGAATTTCGGACGAAATAGGGCCTTTTCGCGAATACCGGAACCTCTGGGGGCCTAAACGTAATTTTCTGGGCTTCTGAGGAGCAGTGCCGCCGCGGCACTGGCCCAGTGCCGCCGCGGCACTCAACCCTCGCAGAGTCCATTTTTGTAATTTTTTTGGGGGTCCAATTTGATTAATTGAAAGTCAAAACGACATAGTTTTATGTTCACAGTTGTTTGGGACCAATGGGAGTACTTCTAAAACCCCAAAACCACCCCAAATTGGCCTATTTAAACCCTCCATTGCTCTTCATTTTGGGGGGGGGGGGCAAGTGCAAAGCTTGAAAAGTTGTAGAGAAGAAGAGAGATATAGATAGGTTTAGAAGAGAGAAAGGGAGCTTCTCCCATTGATTTTCCATAAGAAAGTGAGTTTTATTCTTGTTTTCTTCCATCATCCTTCTATATACTTCACATTCAAAGTCCACTCCAACCCTCATTCTTGAGCATTCATGAGATAAGAAGCTACTTCCATGTCCAAATGTCAAAATCTATGAGTGAAACACCAAGCTACAAGTCCAAAATCACATTGATTATCATCTATTGATTGCTATTTACTTGCTTTGATTATATATATGTTCATCTCTCCTTATCTCATTTCTTTTTCTTTTCTTTATTTACTTACTAGTTCATCATCATCTAAGTGATGACATGAAGTTTGGGGTGAGTGAATCCTTATGGATAGTAGCTCTTGACCTCAAAAACATGTTTGATAGATGATGATCATAACCTCAATACTTCCAAGGTATTCTTGGAATGTATTGAAGTTATGTCCAAAAACAAAATAAATCTCTCCAACAATCTTGGAGGTTCTTAAATGATGAGTTTGATGTAGGTATTCTAAGTGGCTATGATCCTTATTGAGTGTTGAAAACATGTTTTCAAAACATCTATTTCAAAACCCCTCTCAATCCCTCTCATTTGGTTTCAAGAAACAAAACTTTGTTTTCTCCAAAATCTTCAAAACAATGAGTCAAAACAGTGAGTGAGTTGAGTTCAAAGATTTTTCTAGAACTCAATACTCAACATATGGATACAAGGCCACTTGGAAAGTCTTCCTAACTCATTGGAGAACACCCATGATTTTTGGTTTGACTTGGAAGTACTTGGAAATGGTCCATTTGGGTCCCAACATTCCTTCCAAACATTCTGTTTTTGCTGTCACAGCAGCTAGGTCAACTTACGACCTCTTTTCCAGAAAACTTTTCCAAAAGGGGTGGTCCTAACTTATTTTTCCCTTAAAATTAAATGTCTTAGGAAACTTTCTGTATAAAATGGGCCTCTAGATCATTCTCTTTCATTTTCTAAGATTTTCTAACATTTCAGTCGACAGTACGAACTCTGTTTCTGAGTGACCTCTATTGTTTATATAATGTCTCTCAATCTGTGATAGATATTCAAGATTGGCCTTTTGGGTTGTGTTCTAGACACAATAAGGAACATCCCCATAAAAAATCATGCATTGAAAACATTCCTAACCCCTCTTTTCATTTTCTACAAGATCATGTTACTGTTCTGTCCACTATTCACAGCGAACACCTTTTAACTTTCATTCTTTGATTTGATGCTTACATGAACTCCAAATTAGTTCATATCTTAGGAAGTAGTTCATACTACATTTGTACACATCCCATGTTGATTTCATTCATCCATCCATACACATTTTAGACTTCTAAGTCATTCTAGAAATCCATGTACACAAAACACACTACAACCTTTGCACATTTTAGATACATACGTTGCATTCATGCAAGATTTGGGGTTTTTGTAACTCTTAATCTAAGGAGATTATAAGGAATGAACTCGATCACCCGTTCATGCTTCCCCTTGATCTAATCATCCTTTCTCATCCGTCCCGGGGATTGAGAGGTCTTCTTTTATCAAAGATTAACATGCGTCATACTAGCTTGCTAAGCATATTTTGACTTCTTTGTTTATTTGTTTCAATAACGATTCATGTCCCCTTTAGATTAAGGAAACCTAATTACTTGAAGCGTGATTAGACGATTTTTTCCTAGGTGTATTTGTGTGATCTTTCACTTTACATTGCATGATATTTGATTTAGATCTTATGAATGATATTTTATCTTTAGATCTTCCATTTTCAAGTTTCTTATGTAATGTAATATACTATCATAGTATTATTTGTCGAACCATACATAGTATAAGATGATTATTTGGATGCTAATTGAGGCCCGTCGAAAGACGGGGCGAGTTGAGGGTGTTTTAGTCGCGACAAAGGCTCCTTCCTCTCTCGTACCAAAACCCCGAACCAAGTTCTTTGGTGATGAAGGGCCGGTGCCCTTATCCGCTTGGGTGAGTCAAAATTAGGTTTCTTGGTTCCTTAAAGACCAAGTGGCGACTCTGTATCTGTTTTCAACAGACCATTTTCTTTTCTTTGATCCAAGTCAAATTCCTTTTCAAAACAATCTCAAACGAGAGAAGTGGTCCACTTCCGGTGTCCACAAGTAGTTTCCGTTTATGTGGTGGCAAGTAGTTTCTTGCCTGAAAACCAAAGTTTTCATACTTACCAATCTACTAATGGTGAGCCAAACCTGTAAAACGTTAATGGTCTCACCATCCTACAATACAAAAGTTAGTAACCACAAAAATACCACGAAGATGTGAGGAACACCTTTTTATTAAAATATCACAAAAATGGAAATCTTAGTCCTAAGCTACATATTAAAAACAATTGAAGTTAAACTAATAGCAATCAAAGAAGTAATTTATTTGAACGGTTAATTCTTCGGGAATTTATTTACAACCACACTCTTACTTTTATGAACGATTCATTATTCAAATTCCTAGGCTCACCACTTGGCCACCCTCATGGTACACTCACACACATATTCCATGTGTGCCCGGACATACTACCAACATCCACTCTGGTGCTAGTTTGGTTTGGGAATCAACCAAACCAGGTATACACAATAGAAGGCCGATCAAGATGCTTAGATGTCTATAAATTAAGCCAAGCATAAGGCTTAGGCCAACTTGATCACGAAGCCACTGGCATAAAGATACACTCAGCAAGTTGAGCTACCAAAACAATTAACACAACGGGGAGCGGTGAATACTAAGGAACTTGAAACCATTTCTGCATTCTCGGAATTACAAAATTTCATCTGACTCAAAGTCAATGACTATCACCTATTTTTCATAGCTCAACATTATATAAGAATTCATGTATCTCCAAGTAATTTTTCGTTAAACATATTAACGAATAGAAATTCCATAAATAAATCATATTCCCCAAATGTTGCACGTTTAACTATACTAAAAACTGCTACTGTAATCTTAAATTTATGTCCAAACGGTGCAGAATCAGAAAAAACTTAAAACACAAAAAGTGTGCAGAATCACGTTTTACACAGGACTTGCAGACAAAATGCTAAAATTCAAAACCGTGATTTTCTAATATTTTTCTGAAGTTTCAGGATCTGATAGAATTATAAAAAAAAAATGAATTTCACAAAAAAATTTCTTAATTATCATGAGCATTTCACATATGTATTCTTCACACTAACTATCAACCTAACTTTTACCAATACACAAAGTCACGTGAAGGGGAAAGAAATATCTATACTAATTCGACAGTAAGAACGTGCAACCAATACAAAAATTTAACCCCAACAATTTAATTAAACATGCAAGAATTTAATTACTGATCACATATACATATATACATACGTGTATATATATACCCGGATATACATATTTAACTCACCTAGTTTGGATAAAAAATTGACAACATGAACCGGTTACGCTCCTCAATTCTACACGTGCTTACGAATCCGAGACTCTTCTCCTTCTTCCTCGCTTGTAACCCTTCTCATCTCTTTTTCTTCTTCTTCTTCTAGGTGGCTAGGGTTGCCTCTTCTCTCTTTCTCTCTGTCTCACGTCCGTTCTCTCTTTTTTTTTTCCTCTTCTAACCCTAGGGCACCTAGATATATGTAGGTAGAAAGATATAAACACACCCATGTATATTATTAACACACAAACACAACAATACTAAAAATCTCATTTTTCATCTTATGAGCTCACAAAAAGACATCATATGGGCCCAAAATGCAGTACAAAGTATTAAAATGTGTAGCCCAATCGGTACCCTAACCCCGATACTTAATCTGAATGTTATTAAATTATTTAACACATTTACGAGCCTATAAATACTGCTAAAAAATTTACACATCATTCTTCAATAACTTGGCCAATTTAAACTTTTACCACTCTAACCCCACTACTTAACTTTACAAAACTTCATACATCAATTAATAACAATAAAAAAATAATTGCCCACAATTAAATAAATGACCATAAAAATATAAATGCACACAACCAATTAATAATACATAAAAATTCAGGTTGCTTCCTTAACATATTTTAAAATAAATATTTTTATCAGAAAAAAGGGGTGTTACAACCTATCATATTATTTTAAAAAGTATAATATTTATACTTTTGTTCAAATATTTCTCCACTTCCTTCTTACACTCTATAATGGCATCCACTACCTCACAATTGTCAAAAGAAGGTGGAGATTCATTAACTATTAATGATCATCAATAAATGAGATAGAATATCTCCAGATCGTCTAGACAAAAGATAGGACCAATTCCCACAAGGTATGTGTGTGATTCCAATATGTATATATATACATATATTTCTTTATTCCTCCTTACAACTTTATTGGACTTGTTAGTCTGCCACTTCTTCATGCAGCCCACACAAATACCAAGGTTGGAAGAGATCAAAATTCTTTCAAGACTCTAACCAACCCTTTGAATTAGTTTTAAGAAGATTGTACCAATCTTCTATCCTACAATATAAAGGAAGTCTCATCTAAAGTTTGCAATCTTCAAAGTTTGGATATTGAATTTCTCCATTTTGTCCTATAAACCCTTCTTAATGTGTATTTTTTTGTGTATACACATATTGTAGTTTCCGATGGAACCACATACATATTTATAGGGAGAGATAGGACCCAATTCCTAATAGGACTTAATTTCTACTTTCCATCATAGTAGACTTGAATTAGGAAACTAATTCTCCACAATCCTTATCAATATAGACTTTCCTAATTATATCCTTATTAGACCTTTATTGTTATATGGACCATGCAAAGTTAGAAAATGGAATTAATTCCGAATTTACATTAAACAAAATTAATTACAACACTTTTTCATATGAGAAGCTTCTTGTAATAACATTACCCAAAAAAATATAAAGAAGGAAAAGTAACTTTGAAGTATTTTCCTTTTAACTCATACCCATCATATCTTCATCCTATGATTAATTATGAGGATGGGAGTGGATCTCTCTCTCTTTCTCTCTCTCTCTCTCTCTCTCTCTCTACAGTGGGAGTGGGATATCGATATCTCTCTCTTTCTCTCCTCTCAAAAAGCATGATACTAGGATATTAAACCCATCATGTCTTCATCCTATGATTATGAGGATGGGAGTGGATCTCTCTCTCTGCCAAGTGGGAGTGGGATATCTCTGTCTCTCTAACTCTTTTTCTCTTTTTCCCTTCTCAAAAAGCATGATAATAGGATAAAGTTAATAGGAGGAAGTAGGAAAAAGATCAAGTGGTGTAGTGTATTATTCAGTCCTTATCAAGGTAGACACAAGTTA
The DNA here is from genome assembly GCA_033977485.1 of Hydrangea macrophylla. Lineage (NCBI taxonomy): Eukaryota > Viridiplantae > Streptophyta > Magnoliopsida > Cornales > Hydrangeaceae > Hydrangea > Hydrangea macrophylla. Next base: position 16,335,400 of record CM066984.1, read on the forward strand.
GCTTGCTTTCTAAAGGTATACTAGTCTATTTGGTAATGGAATATAGCAATTGAAGGTGATGTGAAAGGCCCATATAAGATATGTGTGTTGCTGTATGTGTCTATCTAGGTATATACATAAATATAGTCCTTTTCTTGTATATGCGTGTCTATCTACCTTTGGCTGGTGCTGGGTGCATACATTTTTCTTTCCGATATTCGTGACTCTAGCTCTTCCAAATTTATGCAAGTAATATCCGCCTAACGACTTTATAACGTCCTCTCCCTCTGTGTGTGTGTGTGTGTGTGGAAGATTTTATGCAATTCATTTGTTTAAATCATTGAAACCTAGTAGTTAGAAAAGAAAAAAGAGATGGAAATAGAAAAGAAAACTTTTGAACAACTATTTGTTTGCGGAACAACTAATCTAAAGCTAAGTTTAAAGTTATTGGAGTAATGCAACAAGTTTATTTATTTATTTATTTTTATGTTTGTGTTTAGAATTTGGATCTCAAATTATATAGCTGAAGGAGGGGTCCTTAATTTGGTTATAAGTTCAAAATTTGGAACTTGTTTGGCCAAAAGTCCCTATCCAAAGCAGTTCTATTCAAATTCCATCTCTCTTGTTTTGTGTCCGAAATACCCCTCAATTAAAAAGCGATATCAAGAAACACATCCTTTAAATATCTCCTTATTAAATTCAAAACTTTAAGACTTGTAACTCAATCTTCTTTCTCATTCTTCAAATTCGTGACCCTCCACTCTTATTTCACCTTCTTTAAAGAAAAAAACAACAGAGCATCTAAGTAAACGTTATTGATGAAACAAAGTATTCAAAAAGCTAATTTTTTTTTCTTTAGAAAACTGTTTGAGAAAATTCACAAAGTGTTAAAAATGTTGATTTTTCCAGAAAATTGTTTGAGAAATTTCACAATGTGTTTAAAAATCATGTGTTTTCCAAAAAGTTTGAGAAAATTCACAAAGTGTTCAAAATGCTAATTTTCACTAAAAAGTGGTTGAGAAATTCCACAAAGTGTTCAAAATATTGATTTTTCTAGAGCAATGTTCGAAAATTTTCACAATGTGTTTGAAATGCTGTGTTTTCTGGAAAGCTATTTGAGAAAATTCACAAAGTGTTCAAAATGCTAATTTTCCCAGAAAAGTGGTTGAAAAATTCTACAAAAATGTTCAAAATATTGATTTTTCCAAAAAAAAAAACAATTTGAGAAATTTCACAAGGTGTTTAAAAAAGCTATATTTTCCAGGTTACTATTTGAGAAAATTCACTAAGTATTCAAAAATGGCATATTTTTCAGAAAACTATTTGAGAAATTTTATAAAATGTGTATTGGGACAAACAAGGTTTTGAAAAAAATTAACAAACTACTACCTTGATAAATTTGAAAAGTCGACCAAACATCTCAAAAAAAAAAAAAAAAAAAAAAAAAACACGCACGTCTATACGTGTGTGCAATGTGTGGGTGTAGAGCACACCGTAACACACATGTGTATACATGTGCGGTTGTATGTACACATATATGCATATTTTCTGAGAAAAGATAGAAGGCTGAAAAAAATGAAAACATCAAACATACCTATGTAATGAAAATGACCATCATTAGAGATTGAGCTTTGAAGTTCTATGTCTTGAATCTACCTACATCTCTCTATGTATTACATATCATATGTGTGTGTGTATGTGCATGTGTGATATTGTATAGGTAATAATAGTATTCTAGAGAATAAAGTGATTGTATATATGTATGTATATATAAGAGTCTTTTTTGATGACATATATAAGAGTTTTTTAAGTTGACAATTAATTCAAATTTGATTTACCAAATAAAAAGAATGATTTAAGTGATTTATATAATATCTTCCCTTATATCATAAAATGTGATGCATGTAAATGCATATGAATACTCAGTAAAGAGAATAGATTAAGAACAAACTAGGGTTTGGAAGACCAAAACCCTAAAAGAAGAGCTCTAGGCTCAATTGGTATAAAACCAATTCCAAATACAGTATAATCAAAAGCTACTTTGCCTTAGCCCTAGCCTACTATTTATACTAAATACAAGTCATGCTAATATTACATGCTTGTGACCAACACTAAATGACAACCAACACAAATAAGATAAAAGAAACTATTAGTAAAGCCTAAAATGCTACTAATAAAATTATTACTAATAAGAACATATAGTATTACAAATTACTGCATCAGACTCTCTAAAGAAAACATGTCTTCAAGTTTAAAAACAAACTTCCTCATTTGCATTTCGGCGGTAGTTTTTCTCTTGAGATTAACTTTTGAAAATATCAGGATTACCACTCTATGTTCAATTGCATCTTCAACAAGCAAGATTGAAAACAAGATGTAGCTCTCTTCTTTAAAGGCCCAATTCTCTTTGTGGTCCATAAAATTTTCCCCTACATTTGTCACCTTCAAAACTCTTCTCACTTCCACTAGTACACCACTCGAATTCGTATTCATCACCCAATGAAACATCTTGAATTTGTTGTCCAATCTGAATGCCTTGGATTTGTCACCAATCTCCATACCAATAAAAGCTTCCAAACCAACCTCCTCCTTATTATCGATACAAAGATGCCCTTCAAAAGAATCAATGACATTGTCTCTTAGTTTCTCCCTTTCATAGCCATAGTCTTCTTCATAACTAGTTGTGGAAACATCACGCTTCTTTGGAGACCAAAGAAGTTCAACAAAGTCCAATTCCTTGTCCTCAAACTCACTATCATAACAAACATCAAATATCGGCTTCTCAACCCATTCCTTGTCATCTACTTTGCCTATGCTTTCATCAAGCTCAATTTCAAGACAATAATCAAATATTGGTTCCTCATAAAACTCCTTGTCATAGTTGTGGTTTAATTCTTCCTCAAACTGCAATACCCTATATTTTGGATGTCTATTAATAATATGAGATTCAGTATGTTTGCCTTAATTATTCTTGTAAATCTTTCCCAATCAATTGGACTATTCTCAATTGACTTACTTGATGTCTTTCCCAATCGATTGAACCCATCTCAATCGATTGAACCACTGCTGACATGAATCAGTTGATTGGAGCCATCTTAATTGATTGAACCACTATCGACCTATTCTCAATTAATTAAACCAATGTTAATCGATTGATTGGGGTCAGAACTTAATCTCCAAGTTTGTGCAGGGATCTGCCACCTATACCTCTTTTTCCTTATATATATGTATGATTATTCGTGTGTGTGTATGTATGTATGTGTATATATATGTGTTTGACAGTTTAGAGAGTTTACACATGTACACTCTCACATATATATACACACATACTCCCTAATATATATATATACAAATTATCAAGAAGAAGAAACAAGCAGAAGAAGGAGAAGAAAGAGAAGAAGAAGGAAAACAGAAAGAGAAGAGAAGAAGAGCAATAGGGAGAGAAAAAAAGAAGAAAGAGGAAGTTGCACCATTAGAGGCCACGCTCCAAAGTTCTCCAAACACCCCCTTGGTCACTTTGGTGAGTTCCAAACTCACTCAATAACCTATGTTTTTAGAAGTTTAAAGATGAAGAAATGAACCCTAATGGATTTCCAAAAAATTAGGACGTCTCTGTCCTGTTTTGGGAGAAGATGACTCTTTAAATTAATTAGAAAGGTTCTAATCAATTGAACTTGTCTCAGTCGATTGAATTTTTATTCAATCGATTAGATAGGACCCAATCAATTGAAAGCAATTTTAATCGATTAACATTACTTTTTCCCCAATCAATTAAATTCCTGTCTCAATTGATTGGTACTTATAGAACTTTGATATATCATGTTGTTTATGTTATGAACTATCTATCTATTTAAACGTTGATCCATGCTTTCGATATGCGATGTTGTTGATAAAGAGATAATGTGACATAGTAACGAGTTAACATTAAGTATAACGAGATAACGTATTGTAACATTAGATAATTTAGTAGTCGTAAACCATTCGGGTTATCGCTCATTTCATTTAATGAAGTCAGGCCACATGGGAATGTCTTGTATCACTTTTAGTACGGAACACATATAGGTTTGTTAAGTTTTGGGAATCTTGCGTGGAGAGACACTTGGTCATGATATGTTCTTAAAAGTCGGTGAGCTGTTAATATGTTCTTAAAAGGCAGTGAGCTAGACCAAGTAGTCCTAAGATAGACCAGGTGATCCATGATATGTTCTTAAAAGGCAGCGATCTGGGATCACTGGTAGACGTTGCTAAGTCATGGCAATAGATTTATATGCCTTGTTCAAATGTTGAGTCCTTGTAATGCGTGAGCTGTGAATATGTTCTTAAAAGGTGGGGACGGACTGATGTGGTGTCCAGGACCTGCAGTGAGCTGTGAATATGTTCTTAAAAGCAGTGGACGAAATGATGGTGTATCTATAGAGTTAACTATTGAGTCTGTTCATCAATTATGAGTACTTTATCGGTCTTTGGGTAACAAGACGATAGTAATCGGATAGCGAATTGGAATAAATAGAAGATATTATTAGTATCATTACTATATAACGCTCTAACTAGTAAGTACTTCACCCTTATAATATTGTGTAAGTTTCTACTCACTCAGATTTTAATAAGCTAACGATCTTTTATGCCTAGACATTCCCCATCCAAACTGCTATGTCTTTGATAATACAAGTAACAAACCCTATGATGCTGCCAACTACCGAGAAGAAGGGTACGCAGAGGGTGGCCCTGCAGAAATTGAATGTGCTGGGGAGAACTACTATGCTGACAACTACGTGTATGCCAGCTGAAGCCTAGACTAGGATAGTTTATAGTTCTTGTTTCATTCATTATGTTTGAATTCATGTATCTGTTGCCTAAGACTCTGATGTACTTATATTTCTACACTATGACGTAACATCTTATTATGTTATTTTAGTTTTAGTTTAATTACTGTTGTCTTATAATTTGTTGCTTAGAACTGTGTGGTGTGGACAATCAGTGACTTCACTAGTCCTGGCCAACGGACCCAATAAAGAATTTTATTTTATCTATTTATGCTATCTAGGGTGTGACAGGTTTGTGGTATCAGAGCCAGGTTGATACTTTTGCTCACTAATTGCCCACACCACGTGGTCCTAGAGTATTGAGATCCCTAAGACATTGGTATTAACATTAGTTCATAATTATGACGTTAGATAGTTTATTGTAGGTTAGCATAGATCCAGATTAGCATAAGTTTGTGGACGACACTTATGGAGGATAGGTAATCTATGGGGACACCATGGAGTTGTACAATAGGCGCATACGCCGTACAACCAATCGTTATCTAGAGGAGGATCTGTGTAGAGCCCTTTATGTTGATGGATGGACCCACTCGACAAAGATGTATATGGACACCTATCACTACGCAAGGACTCGAGAGGTGATATATCATGAGATGGCTTATTTGATTCAGAGTAAGCTAGAGATGGATGCCATTGAGTTACAAGCTATCCTAGGAAGACCTGACTTTCTACTAGTACCTGTAACTGTACTAGCATAGGTAGTATCACTAGCACCGATAATAGATGTATTGATGCTAGAGCCTTAGGATTAGCCTGATGAGCATGAGACTGAGCTGATCCAAAAGGATGAGGACCCTACAAAGGATGAGGGTATGGATGATGATGATGATGAGGAGACTACGGAGGACCCTAAGGAGGACCGTGATGTGCCTGAATTTGAGGATATGGAGGTACCGATTAGAGTTGATATTGTAGTAGTAGAGGGAGATGAGGTCATTAAGGACGAGGAGCCAAAGGAGACAATTATACCTGAGGCACCTATAGGGGCTATAGCACAGATGGTAGCCATAGCACAGATGCCAGTCATATAGGTCGCTGAGATGGCCGTACAACCAGACAGATTTGCCATAGAGGAGGCTGAGTCAGTAGAGGCTATTGCAATAATTGAGGGATTTGCTGCTATAGCCGTCACCGCCACTAAGTTTGCATTGGACGATATAGATGAGGGTAATGATGACGTGATGGTTGAGGATTGGGATGTCAGGATCATGATAGGAGATCTTGATACACCAATGGAGGACGATCCACCAGAGGAGCTAGATATTGCACTCGAGGATGAGGCCCTGCTGTTTGGATCAGATGTGGATGACTTTTGAGTCAGGACAGTCAGGGTTACATGTTGTCCACTTTTTGAGGATTTTAGAGATATCTATCTGACCATAGCCTTTTTTATAGGCAGCAACCAGTAGTAGAAGTATTGTAAAGAGTTGACTTCAGTACTAGTATTAGCTCCTGTCCCACGTGGTATATAGTTTAACTAGTATGTACTACGTGTTACATCTTTTGATATATGTATATATGAGTATCATCTTTTGGAGTATTTGTGATGTAATCTTGATAAGTGTTATTTAATGTAGTTAAAATATAGGACAGGTAGTGTGTTATGTTTATCACTTTATCATGATTTTTCTTTCTTCGAGAAGACTGTTAGCTAATCGTTAGGTCTTTTTGTAGGTACACAACACATAGATCATCATGGTAGGATCTACGAGACAACAGTCACATTTAGGACCCCCTATTCATCAGGGTATGGACCCGTCAGGCATTTTCAAAGCCTCATGCGATGGATGGAGCATGTGGGGATACCTATAATCATGCCACTCATTAGCACCCTATTAACTACCCAGTTGCACCACTGCCACCTCTGTTGAGGCAAACTAGTGACAAAATGTTAGAGCATTTTCGTGCACTGCGCCCGGAGAAATTCGATGGCATAATGGAACCATAGAAGGAAGATAAGTGGTTATGAGAGATGGCACTTATCGTTGTAGCCCTTGAGTATAACGAGCAGGACAAGCATCATCTATCCACTTTTCAACTCACCTACGTCATCGCTGACTGGTAGGATGCTGAATGAGATATTGTAGGAATGGATGCTATGAGAAGGATGCCTTGGGAGATGTTTAAAGGCAGATTTTCTCAAGAAATACTTTACAGAAGACGAGAATGACCAACAAGAGAAGAATTTCTTGAGTTTAGTTCAAGGAGGTTAGACTGTGAAGGAGTATACGATGCAGTATGAAGTAGAAGATGGAGAAGAAGAAGGAAAACAAAAAGGGAAGAGGAGAAGAGCAAGAGGGAGAGAAAGGAAAAAGAAAATGGAAGTTGTACCATTGGAGGCCAAGCTCCAAAGTTCTCTCCAAACACCCCCTTGATCACTTTGGTGAGTTCTAAATTCACTCAATAGCCTAAGGTTGATTTTTTTGAAGTTTAAACTTGATGAAATGAACCTTAATGGAATTCCAGAAAACCAGGGCATCTCTGCCCAGTACTAGGCGAAGATGACACTTTCATCGATTGGAAAGGTTTTAATCGATTGAACTTGTCTCAATCGATTGAATTTTATTCAATCAATTGGATGGGACCCAATCGATTGAAATGACATTACTTTTTCCCCAATCGTTTGAACCCTTATCTTAATCGATTAGTACTTACAGAACTTTGACATATCATGTTGTTTATGTTATGAACTGTTTAGCTATTTAAACGTTGATCCATGCTTTTGATATGCGATGCTATTGATAAAGAGATAATGTGACACAGTAATGAGTTAACACTAAGAGTAATGAGATAACGTAATGTAATATTGGATAAATGAATGGTCGTAAACCATTCGGGTTATTGCTCGTTCATTTAATGAAGTCAGGCCACATGAGAAAGTCTTGTATTGGTTTTAGTATAGAACATAGATAAATTTGTTACGTTCTAGGAATCTTGCGTGGGTGGCCACTTGGTAATGATATGTTCTTAAAAGCATGTGAGCTGTTAATATGTTCTTAAAAGGTAGTGATCTGGACCAAGAAGTCTTAAGATAGACTAGGTGATCGTTGATATGTTCTTAAAAGTCGGTGAGCTATTAATATATTCTTAAAAGGTGGTGAGCTGGTATCATTGGTAGACGTTACTATGTCGTGGGAATAGATTGATATGCCTTGTTCAAACACTGTGTCCTTGTAATGCGATGAGCTGTGAATATGTTCTTAAAAGCTGGGGATGGACTGATGTGGTATCCACCACATGCGGTGAGCTGTGCATATGTTCTTAAAAGCGGTGGACAGAATGATGGTATATCTATAGAGTTGACTATTGAGTCTGTTCATCAATCATGAGTACTTTATCGGTCTTTGGGTAACAAGACGATAGTAATTGGATCGAGACGATAGTAATAGGGAGGTAAGTGAGATTCTAGATTACTATTGGGGAAAACTACAATGCTGACGACTGTGTAGGATTTAGGTTTTAAAAAACTTTAAATCATGCATAGCGGAAAAAAAATAGTTTATAAAACTAATTGGTAGCCCGGATGTACTACTCATCAACTCTATAGATGCGTACTAGAGAGGGGACAAGAATTATACCTTTAAGTCTTGAACCCAATTATGAAATCTTTGACTTCCAGCAGCCTCCACTAGATGGTCTTCACTCTTATGACTCCTATGGATGCTCCCAGAGAGACTAGGGTTGGTGGGAACCCTAATAGAGAGGATGGAGAAGGTTTGGGAAGCCCTAAATAGTTTCTGTAGCTTCTGGTATAATAAAACGACGAACTCTAATTTCTGGAAGTAACTAACCTATTTATAGATTCCCATAACCGACAATAATTTGAATCGATCGAAGTCACTTGGATTGATCGAATGTTCGATCGATTGAACCACTTTTGATCGATCGAATGTTTCTTGACTTCAATCGATTGAAACAACTTTGTTCGATCGAACTAGTCTTGACAACATCCTCATATGCCTCTCCAACTATCCTGGTGGAGCTAAGAGTGGGACCTCCTAGGTTCTTTATTGTTGGCTCAGACCAGTTGGTAATCCCATGACCAAACTCTTTGATCAGCAAATTAACCAACTGATCAATTAACGTTTACTCCGCTATAAAATGGTATCTGAACTTCAACGTAAAAGAACATATTCGAAGTGATAACTAGACTAGTATGGTGTACTAATGTCCCTCTACCATCAGCACTCGTAACTATATTCAGGTAGTTGGATAAACTATTACTGTCAACCTGAATCATGATTACTTCTTGTATTACTTGAGTCTCATTTATCTCTCATGATTACCAAACATGTTAATAACAATGAACTTGGTGACATTCTCAAGGGAATGCTTACTCTTTATTAGAGGATAGATTCTATCTTGACAATAGATGTTCAGAACCCTATGAACATGCCATACCCATGATGCCCAGGTGCTAACTAAGTGTAGGATTTAGGTTTTAAAAACTTTAAATCATGCATAGCGGAAAAAGTAGTTTACAAAACTAATTGGTAGCCCAGATCTACTACTCGTTAACTCTATAGATGCGTACTAGAGAGGGGTTAAGAATTATACATTTAAGCCTTGAACCCAATTTTGAAATCTTTGACTTCTAGCAGTCTCCAATAGATGGTCTTCACTCTTATGACTCCTATGGATAATCCTAGAGAGAATAGGGTTGGTGGAAACCCTAATAGAGAGGATAGAGAAGGGTAGGGAAGCACTAAATAGTTTCTGCAGCTTTTGGTATAACAAAACGACGAACTCTAATTTCTGGATGTAGCTGCCCTATTTATAGATTCCTAGAACCGACCTTAATTTCAATCGATCGAAGTCACTTCGATTGATCGAACCTTTGATCGATTAAACCACTTTTGATCTATCGAATGTGTCTTGACTTCAATCGATCGAAACAACTTTAATCGATCGAACTAGTCTTCACAACATTCTCATATGCCTCTTCAACTATCCTTGCAAAGCTAAGAATGGGACCTCCTAGGTTCTTTATTGTTAACTCAGACTAGTTGTTAATCCCATGACCAAACTCTTTGATCAGCAAGTTAACCAACTGAGCACTTAACGTTTACTCCACTATAAAATGGTAACTGAACTCCAACGCAAAAGAACATATCCGAAGTGATAACAAGACTTGTATGGTGTACTAATGTCCCCTTACCATCAGCACTCGTAATCATATTCAAGTAGTCGAATAAAATATTGGTATCAACCTGAATCATGATTACTTCTTGTATTCTTTGTGTCCCATTGGCCTCTCATTATTATCAAATATGTTGATAACAATCAACTTGGTGACATTCTCAAGGGAATGCTTACTCTTTATCAGAGGGTAGATTCTATCTTGACAATATATGTTCAGAACCCTATGAACATGCCATACCCAAGATACCCAGGTGTTGACTACGTGTAGGATTTAGGTTTTAAAAAACTTTAAATCATGCACAACGGAAAAAAGTAGTTGATACACCCAAAATCAGTCCATGCCCGAGCGGTTCTATTCTACAACTACTGACAAGCATCATCCCGAGCGGTTTGGTCCACCTGATGCCTCCCGAGCGGTTCATCCACGACCCGGCCAACAGGTCGGGAAGACCGCACATGCATATCCCACTGCGGGAATAGCTCATCCGGGCCCACAGGCATGATCCTGAACATTCTGGGCAGTTTCCTATTCAAACTAGAAGACTAATGGAAAGGGCAAATTGTTTCCTAATCCAATTAGGAAACCCCTACAATTAATGCCAATCAATCATAATATAATTAGAAAATTAACTTGATTGGTGTCAATCACATCCTAATTGGATTATATTTCCTTATCCATGTATGAGTAGGTCTCTTGCATCTATAAAAGAGACCACTCACCCCCATAGAAAGGGTTCAACTTTTCAGTCTCTACAGCACCTCTATAGCGGTCACCAACACGCCCGGCCAACCTACGGTAGCTCCAAACTATTATTGGTTCACCATAGGTCACCAGCTTTTTACAGTAGAGTGAACGTACTCAGACACACACGTGGACGTAGGTACCTTCATTAGCAGGGCTGAACCACATGCAAAAACCAGTCCCTCTCTCTCTCTCTCTCTCCTTAAATTGCTTTAACCAAATTTTGGCATCATCAGCTTGGCGCCGTCTGTGGGAACGACAAGTTCTTCATCAACAAATCTCTTTGCTGATAGCCATGCCTCCGAAGAAGAGTGAGAAGACTGCAAAGCAGGCCAACCGGGATGTTTCGCCGGCCCCGACATCGGCTGCGGCAGTCATGACATCTGAGCAGATCACCACGACCCTTACACAACTTTTGGAGGGCCAGCGTCAAATCCAGCAATAGATCGAAGCCCCGCTGGCCTAACAAAGCAGCTCTCCAGTGGCTGGGAAATGAACCGGGAACGTTGCGCACAGTCGGGAACCGATCTTGACCAGACAACATGCCCGAGCCAACCCATCCCACGTTGAGGATGCCAGAGACATCAACAGTAGGCGTACTGCCCGAGAGGAAAGGCAGGAGCATATGGCCCAGGAATCAGTCTAGGGTCACTTGGTCAAGAGCCGAGTTGTCCCTAGGCATACGATGAACCAGAGTCATAGCCAAACCCGATCCCAGAGGACAGCACAACACTATGAAGAAGAAACCTCTTCCACCAACCAGACCAACCCCTTGGATCCCGGTCGGGAAGGAGTAGAAGCCTGAATTAAGGACTTACAGAAGCAGATTGACGGAGTGGCCAAAAAGCTTGGTCAAAACCGTGCTCAGAATCAAGCCAATACCGAGACAGAGTCACCGTTCTCCATCCAGATCACGAGATTCTCCATCCCACGCAAATTCAAGCAGTCTCACCTGGATTCATACAATGGCTCGGGGAGCCCGATCGACCCTATCCAGACCTACATGGCTCGGATGGCCCTGGCCACCCAAGCCGATGAGCTATATTGCCTGGCCTTCCCCAGCACTTTGAAAGGCCCGGCCGCCCAATGGTTCTACTCCTTGAAACCCCGATTGGTACATAGTTTCAGGCAACTCAGCAAGCAGTTCGCCGATATGCATGAACGGCCAAAGCCTGACATACGGCTACTCAGGGTCAGACAACAGAATAATGAGTCCCTCAAGTAGTTCACCAACCGATTTAACCAATAGAAGCTTCAAATCCGCAATCTGAACGAGAGAGTCGCCATTATAGCCTTCTGCTCGGGAATTCAACACACCAAGTGCGCCGCGTCGTTCCACAAAAACTGACTGAAAACTTTGGTTGAGCTCTCTAAGAGGGTTGGAAGATACATCGACATTGAAGAATTTCTATAGACCAAAGACCTTGGGCAAATGGACGACGAGCCTTCCAGAAGTAAGCGAAAGCGAGATCAGCCCAAGAGTTCTGACAGTTCTTCCAGTTCATAACAGTCTGGGTCAGGCAGCCCCGACTGGACCTCTAGCTCACAGCAGGCACGGTTCGACAGTCCAGACCCGACCTCTAGTTCATATCGGTCAGGATCAAGCAGTTTTGACTTTGCCTCCAGCAGAGAAAAATCAGGAGCCCGACGATTCTGATCCAACCCCCTGTCTCCATCATTCTAGATGAGCCTGACTACAGTGGTACTTGTCCGATCATCGAATGAGGCTCCGCAGACTATCAGAGAGCTCTTACAAAGACCTCGGGCTCCGAACCCAGGCACAAAAGACCTCGGGCTCTGAACCCAGGCACTAAATAGACCTCGGGCTCTGAACCCAGGCACTAAAGACCTTGGGATCGCACCCGAGGTAAAAGACCTCGGGGTCACGCCCGAGGCATCAGCTTCGCTTAGGTCCAACCTACGATGGGCACAAATCCCCCTAGGTAGCTAATGATGTAAAGCTTCAAAAGACCCTACAACCACCATGTTCCAGGTTAGTTGTCTACAGTCCTAGTCTCCAAAAGACCCTCATCTTAGCGAAAGCTTGGGGGGCAGAAAGGCACGATGTACTAAACAGGCAATCACACCAGGTACTTATCGGCCTTGCGGTAACTAAATCCAACTCTTAGATAACCCAAATGCCTACAGTACTCAGAGGCAATAACTCCACTTAGGTCCAAACCGACGATAGAGGTGACTAAAATCTCTTAGGTTGGCCCACGATAGAGGAGTAAAAAGGACCCTAAAGCAATACGCTCTAGGTTGGCTCCACCAACATGGTCAAGCCCTTCTCCCAACGGTCTTGACAAAGGCTGGCTGGGCAGAAGATAACCATTCTGGGGAGTTAACATAAAAGGACCCTAAAGTAACTCACTTTAGGTCGCCTTTTCAAACATGGTCAAATTCTTTTACCCACAACCTTGACGAAGGTTTACGGGTAGTAGATAACCATCCTGGAAGCTAACTTAAGCAAAAAGACTCCGAATCAGGCCGGGTCTCAAATCCCGGTCAGTTCCCGAGCACTTAAAGGTTCTGAGCTAGGCTGGGTCTTAACTCTTAGCCAGTTCTTGAGGACTCATCAGGCTCAGAAACCCCAAGGCAGCTTCCCCGAGCACTCAGACTGGTATCAAGAAGATTTCCAAACTTGCCCCGATATAGCATCCAGCCAAACTTGGAAATGGGGGGCAACTGATACACCCAAAATAAACCCATGCCTGAGCGGTTCTATTCTGCAACTACTAACAAGCATCATCCAGAGTGGTTTGGTTCACCTGATGCCTCCCGAACAGTTCATCCACGACCCGGCCGACAGGTCGGGAAGACCGCACATGCACATCCCACCACGGGAACAGCTCATCTGGATCCACAGCCATGATCCTGAGCATTCCGGGCAGTTTTCTATTCAAACTAGAAGACTAATGGAAAGGGCAAATTACTTCCTAATCCAATTAAAAAACCCCCGCAATTAATGCCAATCAATCCTAATACAATTAGGAAACTTACTTGATTGGTGTCAATCATATCCTAATTGGATTATATTTCCTTATCCATGTACAAGTAGGTCACTTGCATCTATAAAAGAGACCACTCAGCCCCATAGAAAGGGTTCAACTTTTCAATCTCTACAGCAACTCTATAGCGGTCACCAACACGCCCGGCCAACCTAAGGTAGCTCCAAACTATTGTTGGTTCACGACAGGTCACCAGCTTTTTACAGTATAGTGAACGTGCTCAGACACACACGTGGACATAGGTACCTTCATTAACAAGGCTGAACCACATATAAAAAAATAGTCTCTCTCTCTCTCCTTAAATTGCTTTAACCAAATTTTGGCATCATCAGTAGTTTATAAAAGTAATTGGTAGCCCGGATCTACTACTCGTTAAATCTATAGATGCGTACTAGAGAGGTGACAGGAATTATACATTTAAGTCTTGAACCCAATTCTGAAATCTTTGACTTCCAGCGTCCTCCACTAGATGGTCTTCACTCTTACGACTCCTATGGATGCTACCGGAGAGACTAGAGTTGGTGGGAACCCTAATAGAAATGATCGAAAAGGTTTGGGAAGCCCTATATAGTTTTTGTAGCTTCTGGTATAATAAAATGACAAACTCTAATTTTTGGACGCAGCTGCCCTATTTATAGATTCCCAGAACTGACCTTACTTTCAATCGATCGACGACACTTTGATTGATCGAACCTTTGGTCGATTGAACCACTTTTGATTGATCGAATGTGTCTTGATTTTAATCGATCAAAATAACTTTGATCGATTGAACCAGTCTTGACAACTTCCTTATATGCCTCTCCAACTATCCTGGTGGAGCTAAGAGTGGGACCTCCTAGGTTTTTTATTGTTGGCTCAAACAAGTTAATTCCCATGACCAAACTCTTTGAACATCAAATTACCTAATTGATCAGTTAACGTTTACTCCACTATAAAATGGTAACTGAACTCTAACGCAAAAAAACATATCAGAAGCGATAACTAGACTTGTATTGTGTACTAATGTCCCTCTACCTTCAGCACTCGTAATCATATTCAGGTAGTCGGATAAACTATTACTGTCAACCTGAATCATGATTACTTCTTGTATTCCTTGAGTTCCATTCACCGCTCATGATTACCAAACATATTTATAACTACTTATCAACAAGACTGTAGTTCTCAATAATCAACTTGGTGACATTCTTAAAGGAATGCTTACTCTTGATCAGAGGGTAGATTCTGTCTTGACAATATATGTTCACAACCCTATGAACATGCCATACCCAAGATACCCAAGTGTTGACTACGTGTAGCATCAATTTAGGTTTTAAAAAACTTTAAATCCTGCACAGTGGAAAAAAATAGCTTATAAAACTAATTGGTAGCCCAGATCTACTACTCGTTAACTCTATAGATGCGTACTAAAGAGGGGACAAGAATTATACCTTTAAGTCTTGAACCCAATTTTGAAATCTTTAACTTCCAGCATCCTCCACTAGATGGTCTTCACTCTTATGACTCCTATGGATGCTCCCGCAGAGACTAGGGTTGGTGGGAACCCTAATAGAGAGGATAGAGAATGTTTGGGATGCCCTAAATAGTTTCTGTAGCTTTTGGCATAATAAAATGACAAACTCTAATTTTTGGACGCAACTGCCCTATTTATAGATTCGCAGAACCGACCTTACTTTCAATCGATCGAAGTCACTTCGATTGATCGAACCTTTGATCGATTGAACCACTTTTGATCGATCGAATGTGTCTTGACTTCAATCGATCGAAACAACTTTGATCGATCGAACCAATCTTGACAGCATCCTCATATGCCTCTCCAACTATCCTGACAGAGCTAAGAGTGGGACCTCCTAGGTTCTTTATTGTTGGCTTAGACTAGTTGTTAATTATTATGACCAAAAACTTTGATTAGTAAATTAACCAACTGATCAGTTAATGTTTACTCCACTATAAAATGGTAGCTGAACTCCAACCCAAAAGAACATATCCGAAGAGATAACTGGACTTGTATGGTGTACTAAAGTCCCTCTATCTTCAGCACTCGTAATCATATTCAGGTAGTCGGATAAACAATTACTGTCAACCTGAATCATGATTACTTCTTGTATTCCTTGAGTCACATTCACCTCTCATGATTACCAAACATGTTGATAACTACTTATCAACAAGACTGCAGTTCTCAGTAATCAACTTGGTGACATTCTCAAAGGAATGCTTACTCTTTATCAGAGGGTAGATAGTATCTTAACAATATATGTTCACAACCCTATGAACATGCCATACCCAAGATACCCAGGTGTTGACTATGTGTACGATTTAGCTTTTAAAAAACTTTAAATCATGCACAGCAGAAAAAAATAGTTTATAAAACTAATTGGTAGCCCGGATCTACTACTACTTAAATCTATAGATGCGTACTAGAGAGGGGACAAGAATTATACATTTAAGTCTTGAACCCAATTCTAAAATCTTTGACTTCTGGCAGCCTCTAATAGATGATCTTCACTCTTATGACTCCTATGGATGCTTCCAGAGAGACAAGGGTTGGTGGGACCCTAATAGAGTGGACAGAGAAGGTTTGGGAAGTCCTAAATTGTTTATGCAACTTCTGGTATACTAAAACGACGAACTCTAATTTCTGGACGCAGTTACCATATTTATAGATTCCCAGAACCGACCTTACTTTCAATCCATCGATGTCACTTCGATTGATCGAACCTTCGATCGATTGAACCACTTTTGATCGATCTAATGTGTCTTGACTTCAATCGATCGAAACAACTTTTATTGATTGAACCACTATTGACAGTATCCTCATATGCCTCTTCAACTATCCTGGTATAGCTAAGAGTGGGACCTCCTAGTTTCTTTATTATTGGTTCAGACTAGTTGTTAATTCCCATGACCAAACTCTTTGATTAGAAAATTAACCAACTGATCAGTTAACGTTTACTCCACTATAAAATGGTAATTGAACTCCAACGTAAAAGAACATATCCAAAGCGATAACTAGACTTGTATGGTTTACTAATGTCCCTCTACCGTCAGCACCCGTTATCATATTCAGGTAGTCGGATAAACTATTGTTGTTAACCTGAATCATGATTACTTCTTGTATTCCTTGAGTTCCATTCACCTCTCATGATTACCAAACATGTTGATAACTACTTATCAACAAGACTGCAATTCTCAGTAATCAACTTGGTGACATTCTCAAGGGATTGCTTACTCTTTATCAGAGGGTAGATTCTATCTTGACAATATATGTTCAGAATCCTATGAACATGCTATACCCAAGATACCCAGGTATTGATCATTTATAGACCTTACTGATTTGTAAGTCAAAGTAGCCATATCCACGGTCTGTGTTCATATTCGTCTCAAGATTGAGAACACATACCTTATACAAGTTATGACTTCCTATCGATTGTTGACAGTCTTAAGTGTCAATAGGAAAACTCAGATCCTTCAATGCACTATAAGCACAAGCATATTAACTAAGAGTTATACTCTAGTGATTGAGATTCATCACTCCATCCCATGGTAGTTAACTATGCTACAGGGTAAACCTGATGAGATATCCATTCTCATCATCCACTGTGACAAATTCTAGGTGTCAAATAATAGTGATTCATATCTCACTTTTATGTATCTCATACACACAGGAATCACTTACTATGATACTTAAGGATTAACAATCATCTCATGAAAGAAACATACACAATAAAATATAAAGCTGATATCCATATATTAAAATGCCAATGTCTCATACATAAAGTAATGGTTTGAAGGCACAAACCCAACAAACTCCCACTTGCACTCATAACCATTTAGGACTACATCTGAGACCTAAACTATCTAGATGAGGATCAAAGACCTTCTGTGGCAAGACCTTTGTAAACGGATCTGCAATATTGTCAGTGGTGGTAATCTTGGTGACAGTCACATCTCCACGTTGAATAATATCTCGTATTAGATGATATTTCTGCTCTACGTGCTTTCCCTTTATGTGTTTCCTTGGCTCCTTTGACTGAGCCACTGCCCTACTACTATTATAATATAGCATAATGGGTGACAGTGACGCTGGTACCACCTCAATCTCCATGAAGAACTTCTTGAGCCAAACTTCTTCCTTTGCAACTTCACAAGTAGCCACATATTCATCTTCTTAGTTGAGTCAGCAATGCATTTATGCCTAATGCTCCTCCAACTAATAGCACCACCTCCCAAGGTAAAGAGATGTCTGAATGTGGACTTTCTCAAATCTTTATCTGACATACAGTTTGAGTCATTGTATCCTACTAGAATTAAATCACTATTTCCATATATAAGCATGTAATATTTAGTTCTTCTCAAGTACTTAAGAATGTGCTTAACGGCTGTCCAGTGCTCTGGACCTGGATTTGATTGATATCTGCTAACCATGCCAATGGCAAAGCAGATATCTAGTCTAGTGCATAACATTGTATACATGAGACTTTCCACTATGAAAGCAGAGGGAACTCCTGTCATGTGATTCCTCTCCTCCAGTATCTTTGGTCACTAGTCCTTGGAGAATGCTAAACCATACCTGAAAGGTAATAAACCTTTCTTTGAATTATCCATTGAAAACCTAGTTAGTACCTTATTGATATAACCAGCTTGAGATAATCCCATTATCTTTCGCTTGCGATCTTGAAAGAGCTTTATCCGAAGGACATAGCTCACTTCTCCGAGATCCTTCATATTAAAAGTACTAGTTAGCCAAACCTTGACAGTTGACAATGCCACTACATCGTTCTCAATGAGTAGAATGTCATCAACATAAAGAACAAGAAAAGCCACCACTTTCCCTTCACACTTCTTTTATACAAGATTCTGTATGAAATCAAATGACTTGACCGCTTGATCCGAAGGACAAATGTTCTAACTTCTGGATTTTTGCTTAAGCCCATAAATGGACTTTTGCAACTTACATACCAAGTTATCTTTACCACTAGCTATGAACCCTTCTGGTTGCTGCATATAGATATCCTCCTAAAGATTGCTATTCAAGAATGTAGTCTTTACATCTATCTTCCAGATCATATAATCTAGGCATGCAGCAATGGATAAGAGTATTTTGATGGACTTGAGCATGGATACCGGCGAGAAGGTTTCCTCATAGTCAATGCCCCCCTCTGAGTATAACCTTTTGCTACAAGCCTAGGCTTGAAGGTCTCAACCTTCCATCCGATCCTTTTTTCCTCTTGCAAACCCACTTATGGCCAATGGGTTTAATATTGGCTAGAAGTACAAGATCCCAGACCTGATTGGAATCCATAGACTCCAGTTCAGCCTTCATAGCTTTAATCCAATGAGCTGAATCAACATCAGCCATTACCTCTTCGTATGTGGTAGGATTCGATTTAGATTCAATGGAGACTGTTTCAAAAACCTCTCCTAAGAACATGTATCTATCATGCTAGCTGACCATCCTCCCACTATGATGAGGTACCAGTGCAGAAATGGGTGAAAAAGTGGTATTTTCTTATCTTACATCGTTATCAACCTCCGGTAGGATTGAGGGCTCTCCTTCTATCTCGTTCAGATCTATCCTTCCCTTAGGTTTATGGTTCTGTAGACACCCCATTTTGTTGGCTATCAGATTTAGGAGACCCATAGCTTGGTGGTTCACAATGATCGAAAAAGACTCAAAAGGACTCCTGGAAGTTAGTTATATTTCTCAAAATGCTCAGAATGACCAAAATACCCCTAAAAGCCCAAAAACTCCCAGATTTGGACTGAAAATTCTGGAAACATGCTACGTCATAAGAAAAGTAAGAAAATAAGTTTTTAAGTAAAATCAGATGAAATCGTCAGCTCCCAAAGACCCCCGGAAGACCCAGAATTCCCGGAAAGTCCCCGTTGACCAGTTTGACAAAGGTTTGACCAAATTTGACCGAAATCATCCAAATTCGTCGGGATCATTCTAGATCATGTAGAAAGTATTAACATAAGTTTAAAAAGAAAATCGAGCGAAAACATCAGCTCCTGGGAGCTCCCAGAGGTTTCCAGAATTTCCCGGGAATCCCAGGTTTGACCAGTTTGACCAAAATTTGACTTTGAAACTGGAGCACCGTAACAATTTTCATAAATTTTTCATGGATACTAGAGGTCAATAGCTTTCCAACGGTATATCACACACAATTTTTGGATTTAAAACGAGTGTACTATGAATTTCCGAAGGCGAAAAAGGCGATCAAATTGGCTTTTATCGCAAATATCGCAAAACTTTTCAAAGTGACCTATCTCTGAACTATTTTTTTTAATGTAAAATAGACTCCATTACCTTTCCAATGGTATATCACAACCTCAATTTGGAGTTCGTATGCATTTTTTGTGAATTTCGGACGAAATAGGGCCTTTTCGCGAATACCGGAACCTCTGGGGGCCTAAACAACATTATTTGGACGAAGGAGGAGCAGTGCCGCCGCGGCACTGGCCCAGTGCCGCCGCGATACTCTCCCCCAGAACAGTCCATTTTTGTAATGTTGATTGGGGGTCCAATTTGATTAATTAGAAATCAAAACGACGTAGTTTTGGTTCCTAGCACATTTTGGACCAATGGGAGACCTTTTTATACTTTTTAAAACCCCATTTACCACCCCTCATTTGCCTATAAAAGAAAAAATTTACTTTCATTTAGGAGAGAGACATGGAAGCTTAGAGAGAGCTTAGGAAGAAACTCTAGAGAAATATAGAGAGAGAAAGAGAAGAAGTAGTCTTCTTCTTCTATTTTCTCCATCAAAGTGAGTTTTTCTTTTTACTTGAGTTTGCTATCAAAACTTCAATCATCCAAACATTTCTTTCACCACCATTCTTGAGTATTCATGAGATAGGAAGCTACTTCTATGTCCAAATGTCACCATATATGAGTGAAACACCAAGCAACAAGTCAAAATTCACATTGATTATCATCTATTGATTGTTATTTACTTACTTGTTCATATTATGTTTGTCTCTTCCTAACCTCATTTATTTTTATTTTTATTTATTTTCTTACTTGTTCTTCATCATCTAAATGATGACATGAAGTAGCTCTTGACCTCAAAAACATGTTTAATAGATGATGATTATAACTTCAGTACCTCCAAGGTATCCTTGAAGTTATGTTCAAAATAAAAATGAATCTCTCCAATAATATTGGGGGTTCTTGATGATGAGTTTGATGTTGATATTCTAAAAGGTTATAATCTCTATTTGATGTTGAAAATATACTTTCAAAACCTCTATTTCAAAACCCCTCTTAAAACCCCTCATTTTGATCTCAAGAAAGAAAACTCTAGTTTTTCCAAAATCTTCAAAACAGTGAGTCAAAACAGTGAGTGATCTGAGTTCAAAGATTTCTCTAGAACTCAATACTCAATGTATGGATTCAAGACCACTTAGAAAATCTTCCTAACTCATTAGAGAACACCCATGATTTTTGGTTTGACTTGGAAATACTTGAAAATGGTCCATTTGGACCCAAACATTCTCTCTAGATATTCTATTTTTGCTGTCACAGCAGCTTGGTCTACTTTCAACTTGTTTTACAGAACACTTTTCCAAAAGGAGTGGTCCCAAACTATTTTTACCTTAAACTTCAGTGTCTTAGGGAAATTTCTGTATAAAATGGACCTCTAGATCTTTTGTTTTCATTTTCTAAGATTTTTCAACATTTCAGTCGACAGTACGGACTCTGTTTCTGAGTGACCTCTATTGTTTATATGATTTCTCTTAATCTGTGATAGTTATTAAATATTGACTTTTCGGGTTGTATTCTAGAAACAATAAGGAATCTCCATAAAAAACAGTGCATTTAAAACATTCCTAACTCCTCCTTTCCATTTTCACAAGATCATGTTAATGTTCTGTCCACTATTCACAGTAAGCATACTTTTACTCCCATCCTTTGATTTGATGCTTACATGCATTCCAAATTAGCTCATGTCTTAGGAAGTAGTTCATACTACATTTGTACATATCCCATGATGACCTCCTTCATTCATTCATACACATTCTAGACTTCTAAGTAATTCTAGGAATCCATGAACATAAAAGACACTACAACCTTGGCACATTCTAGATACATACATTGCATTCATACAAGATTTGGGGTTTTTGTAACTCTAATCTAAGAAGATTATAAGGAATGAATTTGATCACACGTTCATGCTTCCCCCTCGATCTAATCTTCCTTTCTCATCCGTCCCGGGGATTGAGAGGTCTTCTTTTCTTAAAGATTAACATGCATCATACTAGCTTGCTAAGCATATTTCGATTTCTTTATTTATTTATTTCAAGAACAATTCATGTCCCCTTAGATTAGGAAAACTTTATTACTTGATATGTGATTAGACGATTTTTCCTAGGTTTATTCGTGTGATCTTTCACTTTGCATTGTGTGATACTTGGCTTAGATCTTATGAATGATATTTTATCTTTAGATCTTCCATTTCAAGTTTCTTATGTGATGTAATATACTATCATAGTATTAATTCTCGAACCATACATAGTATAAGATGATTATTTAGATGCTAATTGAGGCCCGTCGAAAGACGGGGCGAGTTGAGGGTGTTTTAGTCGCGACAAAGGCTCCTTCCTCTCTCGTACCAAAACCCCAAGCCAAGTTCTTTGGTTATGAAGGGCCGGTGCCCTTTATCCGTTTGGGTGAGTCAAAATTAGGTTTCTTGGTTCCTTAAAGACCAAGTGGCGACTCTGTATCTGTTTTCAACAGACCCCTTTTCTTTCCTTTTCAAATCAATTTCAAAACAAGCAAGAGGTGGAATCCCGCGTGTCCACAGGTTCATCATATAATCATCCTCCAAGAAAATAGCATTTGTACTAACAAACACTTTTTGTTCTCTTGGATTGTAAAAATACCATCCATAAGTACCCTTTGGATACCCTACAATGTAACATACTTTTGATCTAGAATTCAACTTGCTCATCTTTCCTTTCAGAACATGTGCTGGACACCCCCATATTCGGAGATGTTGCAAAGAAGTCTTACGCCCAATCCACATCTCCTGTGGTTTCCAGGGAACATATTTTCTTGGTACTAGATTTAGTATGTATGCAGTGGTTTCTAAGGCATAACCCCAAATGAATAATGGCAACTCCGAATAACTCATCTTTGACCTAGTCATGTCTTAAAGAGTCCGATTCTGTCACGCCCCGACGTAGCATGAATATGGAAAGCGTTTAATTTCCTTTATAAACCTGTAGGTCGTGACAGTTTGAAGGATCGATTCCATCCCAAACGTCGAACAACAAAAACATATAATCAGAGTAGAGCAATCAAAGCTTACAAATATTTTTCTAAATTATTACATATTATAGCGCGGGGTCTCTAAAGGCACAAACCGCCTTAAAACAAAACAATAACTTAATATCTATTACAGTCATCCTTATTACAGATTTTAGTTTAACTTAAAACATATAAAAGTGAATTCTCTTCATTAGATAGTTGTTCTCAGTTTGCATAGTCATAAGGCCCCGCGTAGTCATAACCTGAAAAGCCTGAACACGAATGTCCAGGCCGCATCAACGCCATCAGCTTCAAGAAGTTGGTGAGTATTAAAAACATAACTTTGAATGTAAAACATACTCATTTACCTCTTTTCCAGTTCTCATTAAATCCAATAAGTTTACATTAAAGCATGGAGGTCATTTTAGGAAACAAGCACAATATTATTTAAAAGATGTAATTCACATATATGTGACCGTGTATGTAAACAATGCACCATCTCATCTTACCGACTCTTTTCTCTCGACCAAAACCCAATAACTCACCATCACACACTGGTATCTTTGAAACACTAAGATAACCACACTTTAGCACATGGGTACCAAGGAATGTCCAGTTTGCCTCACACTTTGGTCCGGGGTACCAGGGAGTGTCCATTGCCTCACACTTTGACTACCTAATCCGCCATGCAAATACCGGAGGAACCCTCACGCAATATCCAGACTCGGGTATGAGGGAGTGTCCGTAGGCCACACTTTAGCACTTCCATGGGTGCCAGGGAATGTCCAAGTTCGGCTTCACACACTTTGACGCTACCATGGTCGTCAGGGAGTGTCCAGTTTTGGCATCGTCGCATTTCAAAGACACCCTCTCCGCAGTCTCAATCACAACACACTTTGGTACTCACTTACCAGGGAGTGTCCACATCACAATCTCAACCGCACTCACTATACCACATTGACCATTACTCTTTTCCATACTGACCAACATTCACACTCACCATGCATGTACAACTGACTCCACATGTATGTCATGAAACTTTAAATCATGAGGCAAATTACTGAATTTTATAAACGACGAGCGTACGGGGATTGATAAGTCACAATACAGCGTTTAATCGTCCAACCATAAGTAATTAAGATTCTGATTTAATAAATTTCCCAAATAGTACTCAAACAGTATATAAATTTTATCCCAAACAGTCCCTTATCACAAAATAAGCAAAATTAGAAACTGCCCAAAGTCGCGCGCGCGGGCCGCTCGCGCGATATGCCCAGTTTTCGTTTTATTATAAAAACCTTTCTTTATGCCAGAGTACAGGAAGATCGCGCACGCGGGTCACTCGCGCGAATTGCCTAATTTTCATTTTTCCTTTATTAAAATTTCTGTTTGCCTGGGAACACAAACCTTGCGCGCGCAGGTCGCTCGCGCGAGGGGTCGCTCGCGCGGTCCGCTCGCGCGACCATCGCTTGCGCGAGATGAAGCAGAGACTTCGTCTTCCTCGCTGGAACTCCCCTGTTTCAGAATTCAGGGCCTTTCTTGACCCATTTTCAGAACTGTTAGTATATATATCATGTTATATAGGAATCTATTTGTTTTTCAACAAGGATTAACAATATGAAATCAATTTTACATGATTCAATCTATAACTCTTGAATTTTATGAAAGATTAAAAGATGGTAAAACTTAATTTCTAATATACTTTATCCTATGAACAAATTAGGCCTCAATACTTTAGGCATAGTCTATATATACCATAATCTTTCATTATTATCTTAGAAAACGAATTTTGGTTGAGATTGGAAATTCTTGATTTTCAAAGCCATGGAGTTCATACGTGAAATCAACCATGGTGATTTACAAAATTAGCAAATACACAGCAAATAAACATGAATTTACATTCCTAGTGAGTTAGTAATACTCACTGTGTTTGTGTTTGGGATATGTGTTGAGAAAGAAAGGCCAATAAAGAAATTCTCTTGAGCTTGGCTATGGTGGATTGAAGCTCCTCTCTCTCTCTAAAAGTATTCTGAAATATGAACTCTTAGCTCTCTCTTTTCTCTCTGTGTTATGTATGTGCAGAATGTGTGATATGTATGAAGGTGTGTATGTTAAATAGAATTCCAAACTTGGAGCCCAAGTTGTCTTCCTCACTCTACAAATGAATTGTCTTCAAAATTCTAATTAACCCATAATATACATACGTATATACACAGGTGTTATAACTCCCCAATTATCCAAGAGTCAAGTGTAGATGTATAGGGGTCCAAGCTTGAGTGTGTTTGGGAATTTAGCTTATGGCACAACAATTACACACACAAGTTAAACAATCTCAAACATTGTCTTAACCAATGATTAGTTTCCATAAATGGCAAGTAAAGTGTATGTCACATCTAGCTTTACATCACTTCCAAAATCTGCGGAAGTTTAGCACAGCGCAGACAGTTTTGAACACAAACTGGCATTTTCGGGGCGCGGTGATCACCACAAAAATACAAAAAATTCATTTTAACATAAGAAATGATTTTCTGGTTTTATAAAAATATAGTTTTAGTCAAAAGAATTTTTTTTCACCGTTTTGAAATACAGTTTTGAAATCCAACACGGGTGTTACTAATTTTGTAAAATTGCAGTTTGGTCCCAATAAGAATTACAATGTACAACAAAATAGGCTATAAGGTTATAAAACATCACCATTGAAATAAAATGAGCATAGATAATACAAATTAAATATGGAAATGCAAATTTAATTTACATGAAATGCAGGTTGTTACACCCTTCCTCCCTTAAACAGGATTTCGTCCCCGAAATCAAGACTAACTAGTCCTGAAACAACTCCGGGTATTTCTTCCTCATATCAGCTTCAACTTCCCATGAGGCTTCATTCTCATCATGGTGATTCCACTGAACCTTCACCAACGGAATGTCCTTATTCCTCAACTTCTTGATACCCTGATCGAGAATCTTCACATGTCTCTCCTTGTAAGAAATGTTATGACTCGTCTCAATATCATCATAACTGACCATATGTGAGGGGTCTCGTATGTACTTCCTCAGCATACTCACATGTAATACATTGTGAATTCCAGACATCTTCGGTGGTAACGCTGTAGACACCCCATTTTTTCGGCTATCAGATTTAGGAGACCCATAGCTTGGTGGTTCACAATGATCGTAAAAGACTCGAAAGGACTCCTTGAAGCCAATTCTATCTCTCAGAATGCTCAGAATGATCGAAATGCACCTGAAAGCCCAAAAGCTCCCAGATTTGGACCAAAAGTTCTAGAAACATGCTACATTGTAAGAAAAGTGATAAAATGAGTTTTTAGGTAAAATCGGATGAAATTGTCAGCTCCCAGAGACCCCCGGAAGTCCCGGAAGTTCCCAGAAAGTCCTCGTTGACCGGTTTGACCAAGGTTTGATCAGGTTTGACCAGGTTTGACCAAGGTTTGACCAGGTTTGACCAAGTTTGACCAAAATGGTCCAAATTCACCGGAATCATTCTAGATCATGTGAAAAGTATTAAAATGAGTTCTAAAAGAAAATCGAGCGAAAACGTCAGCTCCTGGGAGCTCCCGGAGGTTTCCAGAACTTCCCGGGAATCCCAAGTTTGACCAGTTTAACCAGAATTTGACTTCAGAATCGGGGCACCGTAAAAATATTCAAATGTTTTTCATGGATACTAGAGGTCAATAGCTTTTCAACGGTATATCCCACATAATTTTCGGATTTAAAGCAAGTTTATTATGAATTTTTGAAGGCGAAAAAGGCGATCAAATCGACTTTTATTGCGAATACCACAAAACTTTTCAAAGTGACCTATCCCCGATTTATTTATTTATTTTTTATGAAAAATAGACTCCATTACCTTTCCAACGGTATATCACAACCTCAATTTGGAGTTCGTATGCATTTTCTGTGAATTTCGGACGAAATAGGGCCTTTTCGCGAATACCAGAACCTCTGGGGGCCTAAATAGGATTATCTGAACGAAGGAGGAGCAGTGCCACCACGGCACTAGCCCACTGCCGCCGCAGCACTCTTCCCCAGAATAGTGCATTTTTGTAATTTTTCTTGGGGGTTCATTTTGATTAATTAAAAACCAAAACGACGTAGTTTTATGATTTCAGATGTTTGGAGCCAATGGGAATACTTCTAAAACCCCAAAACCACCCCAAGTTGGCCTATTTAAACCCCCCATTGCTCTCCATTTTGGGGGTGTCAAATAGAAGCTTTGAAAAGTTTGGGAGAGAAAGTTGTAGAGATAAGTTTAGAATAGAGAGAAAAGAAGCTTTCTTCTTTGATTTTCAAAACAAAAGTGAGTTCTATACTTTGTTTTTACTTCATTACTCCTATTTACTTCAATATTCAATACACCCAACCACCATTTTAGTGAGCATTTAAGAGAGTGGAAGCTTCTTCCATGTCCAATGTCATCACATATGAGTGAAACACCAAACTACAAGTTCAATACATCATGAATATCATCTATTGATTGCTATCTATTTGATTGCTTGTTTATGTGATGTCCATCTCTTCTCACCTCATTTCTTTTTGATTTTCTTTATTTACTTACTAGTTCATCATCATCTAAATGATGACATGAAGTTTGAGGTGAGTGAATCCTTATGGATAGTAGCTCTTGACCTCAAAAACATGTTTGATAGATGATGATTATAACTTCAATACCTCCAAGGTATCCTTGAAGTTATGTTCAAATGAAAATAAATCTCTCCAACAATCTTGGAGGTTCTTGATGATGAGTTTAATGTTGACATTTTAAGTGGCTATAATATTTATTGAGTATTGAAAATATGCTTCCAAAACCTCTATTTTAAAACCCTTTTTAAAACCCCTCATTTTGATCTCAAGAAAGAAAACTCTAGTTTTTCCCAAAATCTTCAAAACAGTGAGTCAAAATAATGAGTGATCTGAGTTCAAAGATTTCTCTAGAACTCAATACTCAATGTATGGATGCAAGGCCACTTGGAAAGTCTTCCTAACTCATTAGAGAACACCCATGAATTTTGGTTTGACTTGGAAATACTTGGAAATGGTCCATTTGGACCCAAACATTCCTTCTAGACATTTTGCCTCTGCTATCACAGTAGCTTGGTTGACTTCCAACTTCTTTTTCAGAAATCTTTTCCAAACGGGGTAGTCCTAACTTATTTTTCCCTTACACTTCAATGTCTTAGGGAACTTTCTGTATAAAATGGGCCTCTAGATCATTTGTTTCCATTTCTAAGAATTTTCAACATTTCAGTCGACAGTACGGACTCTGTTTCTGAGTGACCTCTATTGTTTATATGATTTCTGAGTGACCTCTATAGTTATTAAAGATTAGTTTTTTGGGTTGTGTTCTAGACATAATAAGGAAGATCTACATAAAAAATCATGCATTGAAAACATTTCTATCCCCTCTTTTCAATTTCCAAAAGATCATGTTACTGTTCTGTCCACTATTCACAGCAAGCACATTTTAACTTTCATTCTTTGATTTGATGCTTACATGCATTCCAAATTAGCTCATGTTTTAGGAAGTAGTTCATACTAAATTCGTACATATCTCATAATGCTTTCATTCATTCATT
The DNA here is from genome assembly GCA_033977485.1 of Hydrangea macrophylla. Lineage (NCBI taxonomy): Eukaryota > Viridiplantae > Streptophyta > Magnoliopsida > Cornales > Hydrangeaceae > Hydrangea > Hydrangea macrophylla. The sequence goes on from CM066984.1 coordinate 16,363,941, forward strand.
CATACACGTTATAGACTTCTAAGTCATTTTAGGAATCCATGAACACAAAGCACACTACAACCTTTGCACATTCTAGATACATACATTGCATCCATGCAAAGATTTGGGGTTTTTGTAACTCTTAATCTAAGAAGATTATAAGGAATGATCATGATCACACGTTCATGCTTCTCCTCGATCTAATCATCCTTTCTCATCCGTCCCGGGGATTGTGAGATCTTCTCTTCTCAAAGATTAGCATGCATCATTCTAGCTTGCTAAGCATATTTTGATTTCTTTGTTTATTTGTTTCAATAAAAATTTATGTCTCCCTTTAGATTAGGAAGTCTTGATTATTTGATACATGATTAGACGATTTTTCCTAGGTTTATTTGTGTGATCTTTCACTTTGCATTGTATGATATTTGACTTAGATTTTATGAATGATATCTTATCTTTAGATCTTCCATTTCAAATTTTCTTATGTAATGTAATATACTATCATAGTATTAATTGTCAAACCATACATAGTATGAGATGATTATTTGGATGCTAATTGAGGCCCGTCGAAAGACGGGGCGAGTTGAGGGTGTTTTAGTCGCGACAAAGGCTCCTTCCTCTCTCGTACCAAAACCCCGAACTGAGTTCTTTGGTTATGAAGGGCCGGTGCCCTTTATCCATTTGGGTGAGTCAAAATTAGGTTTCTTGGTTCCTTAAAGACCAAGTGGCGACTCTGTATCTGTTTTCAATAGACCTTTTCTTTTCCTTTTTCAAACAAAAACAATCTCAAACAAGAGAAGCGGTCCAATCCCGCGTGTCCACAATCTGGCGACTCTGCTGGGGATTTTTATTTTAAAACAAAATAATACAGAGGTTTGACTCATAAGAAGCATCCTTAAAATCATCTTTTTACTGTGTCGGGTTCACCGCATTGCACTTTGCATTTCCCCCCTTCGACTGTGCCTGAAACGCGGCGCTGACATTGTTCAGGTCTTGCTGTGCCAGGGCACAAGTCACCGTTGATACTGTACCTTCCAAGGTATATCAAAAAGAGTAAAAACCTCCGTAGTGTCTCCCTGACGGTATATTGGAACTCTAGTCAACGGACCCTCTTTGACTAAACCCAGCCTTTGCCTGTAGAACCTTTCATAGGACTGTTCGTTTATCTTTTCAGATAGGACAATGTGATATAACTGCTGTATGCCCTGACGGGATTACCTGAGCGGTGTAGACGTTTATGTGGCATAGAACAGAACCTTTTTCTTATGATTCCCAAGGCAATCACTCACATGTGATTACATTGAGTTGACCTGCCTAGGCACCATGACGAGGATGTCTGCTCCGCGCTCACAAAGATATACACCGCAAACCTTGTTTGTCGGTCCTAAGGCGTAGGAGTATGGAAACCTGCTAGACAGTATGATCACTATCACCATATTAACCAGTTTTTCCCAGAAACTCTGTCCAGATATCCCAGATATAACCGTATTAACCAGTTTTTCCCAGAAACCCTATCCAGATATCCCAGATATAACCGTATTAACCAGTTTTTCCCAAAAACTCTGTCCGGATATCCCAGATATAACTGTATTAACCAGTTTTTCCCAGAAACCATGTCCAGATATCCCAGATATAACCGTATTAACCAGTTTTTTCCAGAAACCCTGTCCAGATATCCCAGATATAACCGTATTAACCAGTTTTTTTCCAGAAACCCTATCCAGATATCCCAGATATAACCCTATTAACCAGTTTTTCCCAGAAACTCTGTCCAGATATCCCAGATATAACCCTATTAACCAGTTTTTCCCAGAAACTCTGTCCAGATATCCCAGATATAACCGTATTAACTAGTTTCTCCCAGAAATTCTACCCAGATATCCCAGATATAACCGTATTAACCAGTTTCTCCCAGAAATTTTGCCCAGATATCCCAGATATAACCGTATTAACCAGTTTTTTCCAGAAACCCTGCTCAAATTTCCCAAAAATACCAGAAACTGTGTCCGGATATCCCAGTTTCTCCCAGAAACTCTGTCCAAATCAACCGGAAATGTCCAGTCTCTCCTAGAAGCCTTCATAAAAACCTAGAAACCCCTATTATCCCTTGGTGATCGTACTGGAAAGTAAGATTGGCACACTCTATATGGGTAGGACCTTATTTGTTTAACTGCTATCTGTTAGAAATAGGAGCATCATATAGATTAGGGCCTACATCCGCATGCTTGTCTTGCATGCATGCACCATTCCCATCAATCTGCACGCACTATCTCGAGTCAGTCCACATCACTGTCTTTGTCTGTCTGAAGTCGTCACTATCGGGATCTGATACACTTCTTCTCTCGAAATCTGTCAGGTCAGTATAGATTCCCAAGGTCAGCAGCTGGGATCCTCGTCGTGGGTCAGGAGTTCAGATAATCGTTTAATCAGAATCAGTCCGACAGCCTACTACAGTATGAATCGAGAAGAGTTAGAAAACAAGGTTACCGAGTTGGGAGCAACCATAAGCCAACAGTCTGACAGCCTAGCCCAAGTTTTGAAGTTCATGGAAGAATTGAGGCAGCAGCGGTCGCAACCTCCGCCTGGGTTTCCACCACCGGGGTTTGAACCACCCCCACATGAGAATAATGGGGAGGAAGACTGGCTTCAAGGGGTCCCACCATTTGCATATAAGAAGAAGCTCCAAGAGAAAATGGATAAGGTTGACAAGCTGGAAAGTGTACTGAGGAAAAGCAAAGGGGTCGATGATTACATGCTAGACCTGGAAGGCCTCTTTGAGCCTGTTAAGCTGAAACTGCCAGAGAATTTCAAGATGCCTGCCATCGACCGTTTTGACGGAACTAGGAATCCAAAAAGTCATGTGAAGCTATGCATGAGTATCTTCCAGTCCATGGGTTGTACCCACGAGCACATTGCGATGTTGTTCCCACAAACTCTTGCAAAGTCTGCACTATCGTGGTTCCTAACCTTGGAAGCCTCCAAAACCCGGGCATGGGAAGACATTGTTCGAGTCTTCGTCGATCACTACTCCTACAATCAAGAGCTGGATGTCACTATCAGAGATTTGGAAACAACCCGGTAGAACAACAATGAATCCTTCGCTGCATTTCTGAGAAGATGGAGGAACAAGGTAGCCCAAATGACCCACCGGCCGATTGAGAAGGAACAAGTGAGAATGCTAATCCAAAATCTGCAGCCGCTCTATCATGAGAAATTGTTCTACCAATCCATTTCCACCTTTGAGGAGTTATTTGAAGTTAAAACTCAAATTGAAGACGTTATCAGAGAAGGAAAGATCAAAAAGGAAGAGCCTCCGAGTCAGTCAAGAAGGCCCAACTACTCTCGAAATCCCCCGGATGTCAATGCCCTTAGCAGCCAACCCATGGCACACCCTCCTAGGCCATACCAACCCTCCAACCAGGCAAATTCCTCCAATCGCCCTTTCCAGAAAAAGCCCCCTCGCAACTTCGCTAAGTTAGAAATCTCTCTCTCCTCAGCCTTAGACCACCTCCTCAAAAAGGGCCATCTCCAACTACTCCAGCCTCGAAATACCCCGCCCCCGCCTAACTGCGATATGTCCAAATGATGTACCTACCACCAAGCCCCGGGCCACAATACCGATGATTGCATGCGCCTCCGCCACGATATCTAAGACCTCATTGACCAAAATATCATTGAGCCGCCTCCAAAGTAGCCCCATATCACCCAAAATCCTCTACCAAACCACCAAAATGTCAACCTCAACGAGTCCAACCCTGTATCCTTCAACCCTGCTACCTATATCACCCCCCTAGGACAACCCTTACCCCTCATTGACATCCCGAACTCTGCGGGAATTCATCTGATTGAAGGGGAGAATGACGAGTGGCAGCAACAGCTAGACGATGAGCAAGACTTGTTCTTTCTGGAAGAGCATGATCTAGGGGTGGTAGACCTCAAATGGTATGATCCCAACAATGAAAGTGATGCTTCTATCTGGGATGAGCCAGAAAAACCATTTGTGGGGACAGACGCGACTGGTTCAAAAAGGATGGGACTGTAGAAGGGCCTACTCCTGCCGAGATTGATCATCTAACTAGATCGGGCCATCATTACCAGCCTCTGCAGCCTACTACTGAAGCTATCAAGAAAGGTCCGGTTAAAGACAAAGGGAAGAGTAAGGTGGATGAAATCATCGAAGAAGATAATGAGTTGATAAAACAGCTAAAGAAAACCCAAGTACATCTCTCGATGTGGGACATCATGGTAACATCCTACAAGCATAGGCAAGCCGTGTTGAATGCCTTGGCTGGAATTGAAGTCCCCATTGACGCCACACCAGAAGACATGGTGGCTTTCTTGGGCACACTTACCCCTGACCCAATCATTACATTTTCTGATGAAGACCTGCCACCAGAAGGATCTGCGCATAACAAAGCATTGTACATCACTGTTGGATGTAAGGGACAACCGGTGCCTTTTTGTCTGGTGGATACAGGTTCTGCCTTAAATGTTTGTGCCCTAAGGACCGCCACCACCTTGGGGGTCGATATCCTTGACATCACACCATCTGTGCAATCCGTGAGGGCCTACGATAACACCAGGAGAAATGTGATGGGAACTATTTTTCTCCAAATCCGAGTAGGATCTTTGGTAAGCACTGAAGTCTTCCAAGTCATGGACATACCTGCCTCGTTCAACTTGTTGATCGGAAGGCCTTGGCTGCATGACAACAAAGCTGTATCATCCACTGTACGTCAAATGATCAAGTACATTCATGTGAAGGAGGTGAAAACCATACTCGGCAATAGTTGGGGCAATGAAGCTTTCCCAAACTACGCTCCCATCTTCGAAATCCAAATACCTGAGCTAGAAGAAGGAGAAATCGGAGGATTCTTCATGGAAGAAGTCCACATGGTCAATGATGGAGACAGATTCCCCCAGATCCACTCCGTGGTTGTCAATATTGTTCGCAAAATGAACTACTTCCCCGGAATGGGATTGGGCCGATGCCAGCAAGGGATTCGTGAGTTCCCTCAGATCAAAGGGAAACAAGGCACTTTTGGGTTGGGGTACAAGCCCACTGAAGAAGTCGTCGAGCTACAGAGGCCATGGAAGAAAAGGGCCCCTTGAATGGGCAATTCATCAAAGAAGGGGATGATTTCCCCTACTTTGGGTTCCCGGAACCCTGGGTCCATCAGGCCACTGAAAAAAGGCACCTGGTTGGAAATCTTTGCTGACTGTGAAAGGCCTCCCTATCAAGATCCATTCTATCCCAAAGAAGTTGTGAAAACCCCGGAGGAAGACTGGTTGAAGTACTTGGACACTGAAGCCATCGAGAAAATGTGGGAAGAATTCGCTGAAAAGAAGGAAGAAAAGAGGGCCGAGAGCCAAGATGATCAGATCAAGCCAACTGAGCAACCAGGCTGTAGAGTCATCTGTCCGTGTCTCCCTATCCCCTGTTCCCCCAGAGTCTGTACTGCCAATTATCGAGTCTGTGCCAGAGTCGGCTGCTGTAAGTAAGCCCACCACTGTCCAATGTAATCACTTCACCTGTCATGAATGAAATGAAAGACGATTCTGCTTACTCCTCTGTGTCTAATACTTGTGAATGCACAGATCCCTCCGAGGATCTCCCAATCAAACTTAAGCAACTAATTGAAAAATCACCTGCTTACAAAATAATCGAAGATACTTTATCGGTTAATCTAGGTAAAACAGATAATCCACAAATTGTGCAAATTGGCTCAGCTCTTAATAAAAAAGAAAAAGAAGATTTAACTCTCTTGCTAAAAGAATTCAAAGATGTTTTCGCTTGGTCTTACGAGGACATGCCTGGAGTCAATCCCGACATTGTCCAACATCATATTCCTTTCCTCCCCAATTCTAAACCAGTCAAGCAGAAACTGAGACGCATGAGGTCGGAATGGGCATTCAAAGTTAAAGAAGAAGTGGAGAAGCAATTCAAGGCAGGGTTCATCATTGTCACTGAGTATCCGGAATGGGTTGCCAACATCGTGCCAGTCCCCAAGAAAGATGGAAAAGTTCGTGTGTGCGTTGACTTCTGTGATCTAAACAAAGCCAGTCCCAAGGATGACTTCCCACTCCCCCACATTGATGTTCTGGTAGATAACACCGCAGGACATGAGCTGCTGTCATTCATGGATGGTTTCTCAGGGTATAATCAGATTCTGATGGCGCCAGAAGATCGGGAAAAGATGACATTCACCACCCCTTGGAGAACCTACTGTTATAGAGTAATGCCTTTCGGGCTCAAGAATGCTGGGGCAACCTACCAAAGGGCTGCCACCACTCTGCTGCATAACATGATTCACAAGGAAGTAGAAGTGTACGTAGATGACATGATTGATCGGGAGAGAACAAATCCTATTTATACGCCTTAATTCACATTTGTTAGTACTTTTTATCCTGTTTTTGTATATTTTTACTTCGTTTTCTAGTTTTTGACAGGATTTGGAAGAAATCACCTAAACCAGGCTAAATAGGATGAAAAAGCATAAGAAAAGAAGCTAAAAAAGCCAAGTCGCGCGCGAGAAACCGAGAATCGCTCGCGCGATCCGCTCGCGCGAAAGTCCCAGAATCGCTCGCGCGATCCGCGCGCGCGAGGTACCAAATGTCGCGCTCGCGCGATATGTGTAAAAACCAGAGTTATGTATTTCAGTATACTGAAGACTCCTGTGCAAACGAAACTGCTGAACGACGTCTAAACTGTAAATTAAATCAGTTTCAGTTCGTTTCGGGTTAGGAAGGCTTCCAAAACTTGTTGTAAATCTATATATACCCTATTTTATTACAATTAAAGGGTTAGACATTGTTAGCAATTAATATACACACATTCTACAACCATACTTCCAGCCATTGAAGGGAGGGAAGCAAGGAGAAGAAGAAGAAGACCAATGGTTTCCATGGCCTCCTCCATCAACTACTTGCCATCCATCACTTCCATGGACGGCTAGATCATAGATCTAGGGTTTCAATGAAGCCCTAGACAAGTAATAGGGTTTTATTTATGTTTTTATTTTAGTTTTATTATGTATGGATGACAGTCACATATTTAGAGGATTTTTATAAATAAATCGTACTTCTATTGATTAAATCATTGCTTTCAGAATTTATTCTTGTCTTAGATCTATTTTGACTATGATGTGCTCAACGATCTATTCTTGCTGTGCTTGTTTAGATTGTTTACATGTGATGGTGCTTTATTGATTTGTGCTATCAAGTATCCGAATAGTCCATGCCTAGGTTAGACGGATTAGATCACAACCCTAGTTTAGTGTGGGATAATTCGTGCTAACCGAAGATGGATTATGTTGGTGCTTGAACCATGAATATCTTCTTGTCGGAGGAATTGGGCTTGTAGCTACAATTCCCCATTATCATCCAATGTAATAAGCTAAAGTAATTCATAAATATTCCTATTATGAAGCTAGTGGTGGAGTTGCAATCCTAGGTTCCCTTAAATATTATTTAAAACAACTTTAATTGCTTTCATAGTTTAGATTTAGTTTTATTGTTATTAGTTTAATTAAAATCAAATCAAAATCCGTTTTCATAATTAACTAAAGTTAGGTTTTAAAATTAAGTCGCTGTAGTTAACCAATCTCTGTGGGTTCGACCTTTACTTCCACACTGCAAATCTTTTGAAAAGTAAAGAACACTTTTTATATCTTGATTCTGACAAGATCAATTTTTGGCGCCGTTGCCGGGGATTGCATTACTACCTTTAGTTTTATAATCTTAGTTTAGTTAATTTGTAAATATTAGGTTAGTTTTTATTTTTTTTTATTTTCCGTTTTATTTTTAGTTACTAACTTGTTCTTTTATTTTGTAGTCAACGTTTCCGAGTGGAGCAGCTAATTACATCAAAGGAGCTTACGCAAATAAAAATATAAATAAAATAAAATAAATTGCTTCTTGTGAAACTCGCTTTAAACCACTGTAAGTCAGGGCGCTGTGACGCACTATTTGCATTAGTTTAGGGTTAATTGCACTGCATTAGCTAGGAAACCCGGGGCGCTGGGCTTGACGCGGTCATTGCATTACAGGATAATATTCATGCATCACAGTAGTTGAGTGCTTGTTATCTTAGTTGCGTGATTGCTATTTGTTTTTTTTTGTTGAGTCAGTTTTTGTTTTTAGTTTACTTTCTTTTAGTTTATGTTAGGTACACGTTCAAATAAACCGGAATTAAAACCTTTCGACTCTGAACTTGAACGTACATTAAGGCTTAACAACTCTTCCAACTTAACTTTTAGAACACGGTTTTTAATAGACGACGATTTGACACCGAAACCAACGTATTTGAATCTAAAATACGTAGTACTCTTACAAGACTAAAGAAACCACGCTTTAATAACATAGAACCGATTAAAATGGCAGACATTGGAAATAACAATAACAACCAAAATAACAACGGAAATAATTTGAATAATCCTAATATACCACCACCTCCTCCACTTAAAGATTATTTTATTCCTACGACTTACACGCCACAAACATGTATTGACTTACCGGAGGCGACGGCATCTCACTTTGAGATAAAGTCGTCTACCATCTCGCTACTTCCATCTTTCCATGGCCGTCTAAATGAAGATCCATATAAACACTTAGGAGATTTTCAAGATATATGTTCTACTTTGAAAATCCAAAACTTAACTGATGATGAATTAAAATTGCGGCTCTTTCCATTCTCTTTAAAAGATAAAGCTAAATATTGGCTTCAATCTTTGGAGCCAAACACAATTAGAACATGGGAAGCCCTACACACCGCATTCTTACAGAAGTTTTTTCCTATTATGCGTACAAATCAAATAAGAAAATCTATCACAAATTTTGTGATGCAAGATGGGGAGACTCTTTATGACACGTGGGAAAAATTTAAAGAATTATTACGTTCGTGTCCACATCATCAGGTCCCTAAGTGGCAGTTGGTACAGGTCTTTTACGAGGGACTTATTCCCTCGGTCCGTAATACTGTCGATGCCGTTTGTGCGGGTACCTTCCTGCACAAAAGCGCCGACGAGGCCTGGAAGATTTTTGAAACATTAAGCGAGAATTCGATGCATCAGGCTGTGTCGGTACGTTTCGAGGGATATCATCTTCAACCTAAGCGAGAGGTGACAGTTGAGTCAAGTCAATCAATTCAAATACAAGAATTAAATAGAAAACTTGACCGACTTATGCAAATGAACAAAACGTCGAATCCACCCTCTTTAGAAGTATGTGCATTATGTTCTGAACAGTCCCATAATATCTTTGCATGTCCTTCTGCATCTCAATATCCGGAATTTGTGGAACAACACGTTAATTCTATGCAACAATTCCCACAAAATAACTATAATCCTAGGTCGACTAATTTTCCTAATACGTACCGACCCCAATATCAACAAGGTCAATACCAACTACCTCCTCCACCTCCACGCAATAATGCATTTGAGGAGAAGGTGCTGGCCTCACTTGAAAATTTTGGGTCAGTGATTCAGTTAGTGCACTCTCACACTCAGTCTATCGCAAAGTTCGAGTCCCAAATGGGACAAGTAGTTACTACATTAAACCGTTTAGCTGAGAGTAAGTCGCCGAGTCAACCTACTCAGCAACCTAAGGGGCAATACGCAGTGGGTAGTACGACTGAGAGCGTGAACGCTATTTCGACTAGGACGACTACTCGAGATGAGGAAGCTGTTGTAATTTCGGATGGGGGTGAGAAAAATGAAAATTTAAATTTGAATAAAGGAAAAAGTGAAGACGTGGATAGAGTTAGGAAAGAGAATGAACCGGTCCCAATGAATTATATTCCGAGAATGCCATATCCACCTAATGTTGAGGGACCGTCACATTTGTCTAAGAAAGGGTTAAAAATGGAAGATATACTCGAGGTGTTTAAATAAGTTAAAATAAATATTCCTTTCCTCGATGCTATTAAGCAAATTCCCACTTACGCTAAATGTCTTAAAGACCTTTGTACTCAAAAACGCAAAATACGTAGTCATACTCCTAAAAAGGTCTTCCTCACAGAAAAAGTAAGTTCTATTTTCCAACACGCTCCTCCAAAGTATAAGGATCCTGGTACGCCAATGATTTCATGTGTCATAGGTGACACTATCATCCATAGGGCTCTCCTTGACTTAGGAGCTAGTGTTAATCTCATACCTTATCACGTCTATAAACAATTAGGTCTAGGTGAACTGAAACCTACGGCCGCTACAATACAATTAGCGGATCGTTCTGTTAAAATACCTAGAGGAATCGTCGAGGACGTCTTGGTTAAGGTTGATAAATGCTATTATCCTGTCGACTTCATGGTCCTTGACACTGAACCCGTGCTAGATGCTAGGAAACACACTCCTGTCATTCTAGGCCGTCCATTCTTAGCAACCGCTAACGCACGTGTTAACTGCCGGACGGGGGTAATGAAAGTGTCGTTTGGGAACATGAACTTAAAATTAAACGTTTTTAATGCTATGGATCAACCTCCTAAAGATGACGATTACCTATGTGAGGCGGAAGGTGAGGTAAGACGGAATATTGAGCCTAACAAAGCAATAAATGTGAGTAACGACAAAGATATAGCGGATGATGAGTGGATGAACCCTAATACCTCGGACCCGAATGCTGAATCTACTCGGAAGGTAAGAAATCGATTTGAACATACTGACAAACCGTCAATCGAATTAATTCAAAGCGACGTGATTTCTGCTTACCACCGAGCTCTACCTGATATTCTTAGGGGTACAAACTCCGATTTACGGCCTCCATGATTCTTGAGCTAGAATGGTCTAGCTGAAGACGTAAAAGTTAGCGCTTCTTGGGAGGCAACCCAAGCTTGATTTTGTCTGTTTCTTTGATTTTTGGATGTTTTTTAGTCATTTTGGTCAGTCTTAGAGTTTTTCTGGACAGGTTTGGGGGTCGGAATTAATTTATTTTAGGGTTAATTTCAAAAACACCCCCTGAACTATGACCCGTTTTCAACTCGCCCCCCTAAACTATTTTACCCGACGGGTTGACCCCCTTAAGTATTTGTACTTGACACATTGCCCCCTTCCGTTAGGCTGCCGTCTATAATACTAACAGATCCAAACAAAATTGGGCCATTGTGACGATAATACCCCTCCATTTGCTTATAAAATGACCTACCTCTTTTAACATTTTCCCTCTCTATCGTCTCTTTCTCTCCATCCCTCTACAGATCCAGTCTCTCTCTCTCTCTCTCACACACAGACACACACACACTCTCTCTCTCTCTCTCCCCAGATCTAAGATGGAAGGAAGTGGTTCAACATCAAGCATACATTCATCAACTGGAAACCGTGTCTTGTGCTTCTGTGGCACACAAGCTCCAATGAGGACATCTTATACTGAAGAAAATCCAGGAAGAAGGTTTTTTGGGTGCCAACAATACACAACCAACATGAATTGTGGGTTTTTTAGCTGGGTTGATCCTCCTGTATGTCCAAGGGGAGAGCAATTTGGACGTAAAATGGTAAGGAAGCTTAATGAAATGAAGTCAAAGAGTGAAGAGTTGGAGAGAAAGAATGAGAAGCTTCGGAGGAAAAATGAAAAGCTAGTGAGCATGAATGAAAAGCTGAGAAAAGAAAATGACTTCATTAAAGCGAAGGAGAAAAATCTAAAGTTTCTGTTTGTAGTAGTTGTAATTGTAGCAATTGTGATTTTATGGTTTATGGGACACAACAATGGAGAAAGCAAAATGATGTGTTTACCTTGATATTTGAATGAAATGAAGTTTATGTTTCAATGAAATCCGAATGGACTTGTATTGCCACAAAATTAGCCACTAAACACAGCCACCAGATTACACAAAAATAGCCACAATTTCAAGTATCAAACACAATCAGCCACCATATTAACATCAGCCACCATATTAACAACCCACCATATTAACACAAAATAAACCACCATATTAACATCAAAACAACCACCAAAATGTAATGTCATGGCATTACAAAAGATAATGTCATGTCATTAAAGAAAGCTAGTGTCATTTCCTACTCCTGACCTTGTGAGGATTGTGTACTTGGTGCACCTTGAGATGAGTTGATGATAGAAGCTGTGGCATCACCCAATCTAGTAGACTTTTTGCGCACCAAATTTGGCATGGATGGAATCAATAGAGGGATTTTGGGTGTGCCACTTCCACCCATTGGTGTGCCCCTTCCAGCCATTGTTGTGCCCCTTCTAGCCTTTGATGTGCCCCTACCAGCCATGAGTGTGCTTCTTCCAGCCATTGGTGTGCCCCTACCAGCCATTGGTGTGTCTCTTCCAGCTATGGGTGTGCCTCTTCCTCTTCCAGCCATTGGTGTGCCCCTTCCAGCCATTGGTGTTCCTCTTCCTCTTCCAGCCATTGGTGTGCCCCTTCCAGCCATTGGTGTTCCTCTTCTTTTGCCTCTTCCACCATTTGGATTGCCACGCTAATGAAATTAATCCATGTTAGCTACCTTATATTGAACAAATTACAAAAAATAGGAAATGACAATATATAATATGGAAAGAATGAATGAACCTCGTCTTGAGTAGATGAATTTACAAGTCCCTTGCAAGTTCTGGAATTATGACCATGAGTGCCACATTTGGTGCATGTTAAGGATGCATGGTACTTCCTCACACGGTATGGATTTTGAATCTCATCAGGTCCTTTCTTCCTTAACTTCTTGGGTCTACCAGGAGGTCTATCAGGTCCTTTCTTCCTTAAATGTCAAAATATTACCTTTTGTCTATCAGAAATGAATGTCCAGCCCATCTCCTCAGGCCTCCCAATCACATCAAGCAAATTATCTAAAAACCAGGTCCAGCTACTCTTACATTCAGCCTCCACAACAGCAATTGCCAATGGATACATCTGATTATTAGGATCTCTCCCAACAGTAGCCATAAGTTGTCCTCCAAATGGGCCTTTCAAGTGACATGCATCAAGCCCTATGATGGGTCTACAACCAGCAATAAAACCTCTTCTCTGACCCTCATACATTACAAATAGCCTCTGAAATGTGGGTGAAACATTAAGAGATAACCTTTCTAAATTGAGCTTTGCTGTACTACCTGGATTTTGCTTTCTAATCATCTCACAATAATCCCAAAGTCTTAAATATTGTTCTCTATGGTTTCCTTCAATAACTTCCAGAGCTCTTTTCTTTGCTCTATACACTTGGGTGTCAGAAACATTGACCATCCAATCCCTTCTAACAGCTTTTCTCATTGCAGTAACTTTCCAATCAGAATCATCTTGTAATTTTTCCAAATACTTCTTAGAAATCCACCCAGATGAAGCTTGCTTATTGTAGTATGTCCTAGGGCAACTATGAGTTTCTCTCAAACTCTTGATTTGAAAGGTACTAGTTCGTTGGAATGGTGAGGCATGAACTCTCCAACCACACTCTTGCTTGCATATAACTGTCACCCTATTACCTTCATTTTTAGTAAACTTAAAATCATACCCATTTCTCACAGCATGCTCTCTTAGAGCAGCCCTAAACACTTTTACAGAAGCAAACTTCATTCCCAATTTTAGCTCAGGGTTGTTCATGTCTCTATCCTCATAAAATTTTGGAAAGTCATCAGCATGTTCATCATCTGAAGAGTTGTATGGAATCCTCAAATCATCACCAATAGTGTCCAGTTCATCATCATCCTGAAAGTCCATAACTGTTTTCCCCTTAAGATCAACCCTAGGTAGTAGTGCCTTTGATGACCCTTCACCATGTACATTGTCCACCACTGGTTCTGATTCATATTCATATTCATAATCATAATCATAATTATCATCTGGTTCATCAGAAAGTTTATCACCCTCAGCAAAGTAATCAAAGTTTGGGTCATAATCACTATCACTCTCCATTTCACTCTCACTATCTACCCCAACTTCCCCAATTTCATCTACATATACACTAATGGTGTCCCTCCCATCACCACAAGCAAACATATCCAACACTTCTCCATCACCCTTAATATAGCTCAACCCACCATTTAAGTAACAACCTGGGAAGTTATAGCAAATCCTACATGTCTTTGGATCCAAACCCAAATTTTTCATAAATTCTAACATTTCAATATGTGAGATCTTATCTGGGTCTACCCTAACTGTTGAAACCTTTTCTTCCATATATTGTGGTTCAGGTTCAAATACAAAGAAACCACCATAATGAATCTCTAAGTTGACCATCTCTTCATCCATAACTCACTGATACCAACGAAAATTAAACTTTTATCAGGTTTATATACCCATGCATAAAGAGTCATACACTAAAAGATATATAATATGTACAATATCTATATATAACATGCATTAATGGAATAAGTGTGTGTATATGTATAAAATACAAGGAAACATTGGGGACCACATTACTTTTGTCAAACCCATTTCAAATACCATTCTATTCAGCACCTTTTCAGACAAAAAAACAAGAAAACCCTAAAGAAATACCTAATTTGTTCATCAAAAGGAGTGTAAACAAACAATGTCATGTGATTTGAGTGAGGGAACTAAATTAGGGCAAAGATCTTACCTAATTTGGTGTTTATCTCTCACAAATTTCAACTGCTTTTGCTTCTTCGATGCCTTTCGTTGCTGTGATTTTGCTTCTTTGATTCCTGTCTTCACTTCTTCATGGATTGCAGAACCCTAGGGTCTCGATCTCTCTTACTTCTCCATCGTAAGAATGAGGGCTTGATTTCACTATTCCTCCTTTACACCCACGTTTTGATCACCAGGGGTAGATATGACTTTTAACATTCTTTGTTAACAGCGTTTGGCCTAAAATGAGATTGGATAGATGAGGGGGTGTAGTTGTTCAGTTTTTTAGTTCAGGGGGTGTACTCCCAAACGGGTCATAGTTCAGGGGGTGTTTTTGAAATTAACCCGTTATTTTAATATTACATACATAATTTTACCTAAAAAATGGAAAAAAAACCAAAATCGCGCGCGCGATCCGCTCGCGCGAGTTTGTGACTTATTGGTATTTTCTTTCTTTTTCTTATATGATGCCTCTGCTTCTTCTCGCGCCTAGCCTCGCGGGCGCGAGGTAGCTCGCTCGCGCGAGAGAGGTAAAAAAAAAAAATAAAAAAAAAATAAATAAATAAATTTGGGATTCGCGCGCGCGACGGCCGCTCGCGCGGACCGCTCGCGCGATAACCCATTTTTCTAATATTTTCTTTTGTTTTCTCTTTCAGTCCTCCACACCTGTTCCCATATTTTGTACTTTTCTGTTTTGGTTTCTTACATACTTTTAGATTGAGTTAGTTGTTGTTTTCCTTGTTACATTTATACTTTTTCGTTTTATTTCTTTTCCATTTGCTAGTTTAGTTTAGTTTAGCTTAGCTTTTAGATTTATATTCCATATTTAGGTTTCATTTACTTTTAATATTCTTTTGTTAATTTCTTTTTATCTAGAAGTAACAGGTAACATTGAACTTTATAGCCATATTCCTTTGTGTTCACCTGTTCTATGCTTACCAAGATCGAGGTACTATCATTCCTTCATTACCTACTCTCTGTTCTTTCATTTTATTGTTTCATTAGGGACAATGAAAGGTTTAGGTTTGGGGGTATGCACACATGCACATTAGTTCATTAGTTCATTAGTTTATGCAAAATTTTAAAATTTTCAATAAGTGTGTTTAAATAAACGATGATTACCGACGTTTTTGCAATCTTCAATTTGATACTTCTTGTTAAATAACTATGATTGTTATAAAATGGTAAACAAGAGAAGATGTGATTAAACATTTGCTAAAGTCATGATATGATGTAATGTTTAAGTTATGTATTGTTTGAATCGTAGTTTTATATCATAGATTTGCACACAAACTTATGCACTGCACGTAGTCACGTGAATACATGTCTGATGTGAACTATAATATGATTCGGATTTCTAGATAACACATGGTGGAGACTAGACCCAGTGAGCTTTTGAGCCTATCTTTTCTGTTTTGAGGGTTATAAATACGTTTTGTGTTTGTCAAATTTCATTGAAATAGCGCATTAATTTGTTGATTAGTCTCATTATTCTTGTTTTGGTTGATAGTCAAGTTAAAATATTTGTTACCATGCTAAATAATCTTCCGTCGTAAACATTGAAGAACCGTATTACCCTAGGAAATGATTTTAGGCCCTCTTTGTTTATTGCCGGCCAATAAATGATAAATTTCCTTAGTTCGCCCTTTGAGCCATTACAATGCCTCTTTTTCTTTGTTCACCATTATCCTCTGTAAAAGCTCCAACTTGATCAACTTGGAGTATACCACTGGAAGAGTGATCAACTTTTAGTAGTATTAAGGCGATGTGTTGATTGAGAAGAAGAAAATAAGATGCTATTGGGGTAGTTGCTTGGTATTCAATGCATAGTCATTTGAGAAGCGAGAAAAGAAAAAGGAAAAGAAAAAAATAAAGAAGAGGAAGGTTGAAAAAAAAAATGAAAGAAAAGAAGAAAAATGAATGAAAAGGAATGAAGAGAAAGAAAAGATGAAAGTTTGTAGAAGAAGAATGAAAGAGATCGAACATGCCTTATAATGTCATTCTAAACCTACCCAATTAATCCGTTCTATCATTTTTCATTGCTTGAGCCACATTACAACCTTTGAAAAGTGCTATCTGATCCTAGGAAACATGGTTTGGATTAGGGGTGGGCATACTTCGGGCCAACCCGAAAAACCAACCCGAACCCGAAAATTTTCAAACTTTGGTTCGGTTATTTTTCGAACTGAACTTATTTTAGCTCGAAACCGAACTATATTTACTAGTTTGGTTCGGTTTTCGAAAAAGGAAAATAATTTTGGTTCGAAACCGAATATCCGAAATTTAGGGAATATATAAAAACTACTCCATGTTTTAGAAATTAGGGTTGAACTCTCAATATTCACATTCACTCCTCAGTCTCTTCCCATAGTCCCACCCCTACGGTTGAAAACCCTCCTCGTCTCGTCCTTGGCCTCAACTCACGCAGACACAGACAGACAGAGTCGCAGACTCGCAGCGGCAGCCGGCAGACCAAGACTTTCACTGAGTTCACTCCTTCCAGCGGCAACGAGCCGGCCAACGACTGCTCCGAGGTGCGCAGAGCCGCAGGCCTGCAGACGGATAGATCTCTCATCTCACTATCTCAGCAGTTTAGAATTATGTGCTTTTTCTTCTTCCATTTTTCAAAAGCACTCCAATGTCATTTGCTTACTTCAAATATGACTTATGTGCTTTTTCTTCTTCCATTTTTTAATTTGACTAATGAATTCTTGAATTTAGGGACTATTCTCTCTCTCTCTCTCTCAATATATATATATATACAGTATATATATGTGTGTGTGTGTGTGTATCAGTGTATAACAATGTGTGTGTGTGTGTCTGTGTGTGTCGGTGTGAGATCTGAGCATCCAAAGTGGGTTTTGTCTATTGTGCTCAATTGAATCAATTGATGTCATTATGTCAATACAAAGTGAGATCTGAGCATCCAAGGTGGGTTCTTGATTTAGCACTTTTAAAATATGATTTTCTATGTTGTTGATTTTGTCAATCCAAGTGCTGATTCAATTCTTTATTTGATTGGTTAGATTCATATGAGAACATCTTGACTGAATTTCGGAAACCGAACTTCCAACCCAAACCAAAGTAAAAGTTCAAAAACCGAACTAAATTTTCGAAGATTAGTTCAGTTCGGATTTCGGTACCATTTTAGCCAACCCGAACCCGAACAACCCGAACCGAACTTTTCAGTTCGAACCCGAACCACCCGATTGCCCACCCCTAGTTTGGATATGTAAACGATGGGAGGGGGATTAAAACATGGTAATGATTAATTTTTCTTGATTATTGGCATCCTATCCATGAGACTACTGTTCTTTCATGTCATGCATTTTTTTTTCGAGTCATATGTGAGCATTTCTCGTTTTGAAAACATATTTCCTTTACTCACATATTTTAGAAAAAATTACACCTGCTTCTGAGTGTTTCATTTGAGAGTGTAATTAACATTGTGAGATTCGTAGCCGAGACATAGTTGGATGGTTATCCGAGTTATATTCCAAACTCATGACATGCGCGTGTTCATTTGACTACCATATCATACACACGTGCAATTTTATGAGAAATTCTATTGATTTATTCGATGCATGTGCTTGAGATTGTTTCTCATGATATAGGTGAACGTTTGATTCTGTTTCTTCCTGTTTGTTATTCTATTTCGTATCGTTGTTTATAATAAGGAGTATTGAATGTTATGTTTTTCTTTTTAATAAAACTTTTTAAATTTACAAGTTAATAAAAATGGTTGTGGGTAACTTGTTGACGAGAACCCTCACGAGACTTCACTCGTCCGACTAGGAACACCTAGAGGTTTAAAAGGCTTGTTGCATACGCTAAATGCAATCGTGATCCATGCGAAAATGGAATAGTATTTTATTAGTAGTTAGTTTTTATTTTAGTTTTGCTCGAGGACTAGCAAAATGTAGGTTTGGGGGTGTGATCGGGAGAGAACAAATCCTATTTATACGCCTTAATTCACATTTGTTAGTACTTTTTATCCTGTTTTTGTATATTTTTACTTCAATTCTAGTTTTTGACAGGATTTGGAAGAAATCACCTAAACCAGGCTAAACAGGATGAAAAAGCAGAAGAAAAGAAGCTGAAAAAGCCAAGTCGCGCGCGCGAGCCGCGCGCCCGAGAAACTGAGAATCGCTCGTGCGATCCGCTCGCGCGAAAGTCCCAGAATCGCTCGCGCGATCCGCGCGCGTGAGGTACCAATTGTCGCGCTCGCGCGGACCGCTCGCGCGATATGTGTAAAAACCAAAGTTGCGTATTTCAGTATACTGAAGACTCCTGTGCAAACAAAACTGCTGAACGACGTCTAGACTGTAAATTACATCAGTTTCAGTTCGTTTCGGGTTAGGAAGGCTTCCAAAACTTGTTGTAAATCTATATATACCCTATTTTATTACAATTAAAGGGTTAGACATTGTTAGCAATTAATATACACACATTCTACAACCATACTTCCAGCCATTGAAGGGAGGGAAGCAAGGAGAAGAAGAAGAAGACCAAGGGTTTCCATGGCCTCCTCCATCAACTACTTGCCATCCATCACTTCCATGGACGGCTAGATCATAGATCTAGGGTTTCAATGAAACCCTAGACAAGTAATAGGGTTTTATTTATGTTTTTATTTTAGTTTTATTATGTATGGATGACAGTCACATGTTTAGAGGATTTTTATAAATAAATCGTACTTCTATTGATTAAATCATTGCTTTCAGAATTTATTCTTGTCTTAGATCTATTTTGACTGTGATGTGCTCAACGATCTATTCTTGCTGTGCTTGTTTAGATTGTTTACATGTGATGGTGCTTTATTGATTTGTGCTATCAAGTATCCGAATAGTCCATGCCTAGGTTAGACGGATTAGATCACAATCCTAGTTTAGTGTGGGATAATTCGTGCTAACCGAAGATGGATTATGTTGGTGCTTGAACCATGAATATCTTCTTGTCGGAGGAATTGGGCTTGTAGCTACAATTCCCCATTATCATCCAATGTAATAAGCTAAAGTAATTCATAAATATTCCTATTATGAAGCTAGTGGTGGAGTTGCAATCCTAGGTTCCCTTAAATATTATTTAAAACAACTTTAATTGCTTTCATAGTTTAGATTTAGTTTTATTGTTATTAGTTTAATTAAAATCAAATCAAAATCCGTTTTCATAATTAACTAAAGTTAGGTTTTAAAATTAAGTCGCTGTAGTTAACCAATCTCTGTGGGTTCGACCTTTACTTCCACACTGCAAATCTTTTGAAAAGTAAAGAACACTTTTTATATCTTGATTCTGACAAGATCAATGATCGTGAAGTCTAAAGATAGGGAAGGACACCTAGTGGTACTGGAAAAGTTTTTTGAAAGATTGCACAAATACAAGATGAGGTTGAATCCAAAGAAGTGCACTTTCGGTGTGACCTCCGGTAAACTCCTGAGTTTCCTCATCACACAAAGGGGGATAGAGGTGGATCCCTCTAAGATCAAGGCAATCCTAGAAATGACACTACCACGAAATGAAAAAGAAGTGAGGGGGTTTCTCGGAAGAATCCAATTTATCAGCCACTTCATTTCCAAGCTCACAACTATATGCGATCCTTTGTTCCGATTGTTGAGAAAAGGGGAAAAGTTCCAATGGGATGACCAATGCCAAGCCGCTTTCGACAAAATAAAGGCCTACCTTCAAAATCCGCCTGTCCTCTCACCACCTACTCCTCATAAGCCCTTATTCCTTTACCTATACGTCTCCGAAAATGCCATGGGTTGTATGCTAGCCCAAGAAGGAGAAGAAAGCCACTCCGAAAAGGCCATTTACTACCTCATCAAGAGGATGACTGGGTATGAGCTCAACTACTCTACCCTCGAAAAAACATGTTGGGCTTTGGTTTGGTGCTCTCGCCGACTGAGGCACTACATGCTGGCCTTCGCAGTTGTGCTCATATCCCGCATGGATCCCCTAAAATACCTCCTCGAAAAACCCGCCCTGACTGGTCGTATATCCCGTTGGTTACTTCTACTATTCGAATTCGATATCAAGTACATCACGAGCAAGTCGGTAAAAGGGAGAACCATAGCTGAGCATCTTGCGGAGCACGCTGTTGACTCCGAAGAAAATGGGGACTTTTCATTTCCAGACGAAAATATCATGGAAATCAAAGAACAGTGAAAGTTGTACTTTGATGGAGCAGCCAACATGAAAGGATACAGAGTAGGAATGATCCTAGTATCACCAAGTGGGGACCATACCCCGTTGGCAGTCAAGCTCAATTATAACTCCACCAACAACACTGCTGAATACGAAGCATGCATTCTGGGGATAGAGGCAGCCATAGAGCTGAAAGTTCAAAAGTTGGATGTCTTCGGGGATTCAAAACTCATTATATCACAAGCTAGAGGAGAATGGAAAGTAAAAGAAGAAAGGTTGAAGCCCTATCATGATCATCTCGATCAACTCAAGAGGCAGTTCAAAAACATCACATTCCTCTACTTGCCTAGGGAAGAGAACCAGCTAGCAGATTCATTGGCTACCTTAGCCACCATGATTAAAATTCCTGTGGGAGTCAGGATGATGCCTTTGGTAATTGAGAAAAGGTACGAGCCTTCGTTCAACATAATCGCCGCAATCGAAGAAGAAGAGAATGAAACACCATGGTATCAGGATGTCTGGGATTTCATAGAAAAGGGGACGTAGCCCCAAGAGTCTACGGAGAAAGACAAAAGGGCCATTCAAAGATTCGCAGCGCAATTCATCATTTGCGGTGGGAAATTGTTGAAGAAAGGATACAACGGTCACAACCTGACTTGCTTGTTTGGAAAAAGCTCTAGAAGAATGATGGAGGAAATACACGAAGAGGTATGCGGCCCGCACATGAACGGTCACGTGCTAGCTAAGAAAATTATAAGACAAGGGTACTACTGGACAACATTGGAGAAAGATTGTTGCGAATACGTAAGAAGGTGTCACAAGTGCCAGATCCATGCAAACATGATGCATACACCACCATCCCTTCTGTACAGCATGACCTCACCTTGGCCATTCTCAACCTGGAGAATCAACATCATCGGTGAAATCATTCCGAAGGCCTCAAACGGAAATCGGTACATATTGGTGGCTATCTACTACTTCACAAAATGGGTAGAAGCCGCATCTTACAGCAAGTTGGGGGCCAAGGAAGTGGCCAAATTCATCAAGAGAAATCTCAGCTGCCGTTATGGAGTCCCCCATGAGATTATTTCGGACAATAGGAGTCATTTCAAAGAAGAAGTCAGGGATCTGTTCGAAGAATACAAAAATCACTTATCACAAGTCATCGCCGTACAGACCACAAACTAATGGGGCAGTCGAAGCTGCAAATAAGAATGTCAAGGCCATACTGCAGAAATCGGCCAATACCTACAAAGACTGGCATGAGAAGCTACCATTCGCACTGTGGGGATACAGAACATCGATATGGACGTCCACCGGAGCAACTCCTTACTCACTGGTGTATGGGATGGAAGCAGTACTTCCAGTCGAGATAGAACTATCGTCCCTGCGCGTGATGGCAGAATGTGAAATTTCGGAATCAGATTGGTTGAGGGAAAGATACGAAGAATTAGCCCTCATAGATGAAAAGCGCCTAGCGGCAGTCCACCATATTCGAATCTATCAAAAGAGGATAGCCCGTCCTTTCAACAAAAGGGTTCGTCCGAGAAAGATTGTCAAAGGCGACCTTGTCCTTAAGGAATTATGAGCTCCGATCTTTGATCCCCGTGGTAAGTTTAAACCTAAATGGGTCGGCCCTTACATGGTCAAGACCATTCTTTTCGGAGGAGCAACTTATCTCATGGACCTCGATGGTGTCGAATTCAAAGAACCAATCAACATGGATCGCCTCAAAAAGTACTATGCTTGACCATTCCCTAACCAATTTCTTTCAAGCTCCGGCCTGAACTACGTTCGACCTGATTCCTACTCGGGGATAAGTAGGCAACCACATCGGTTCGGTCGCTCCACTCACAAAAAATAACCATTTTCTTCAAGCTTTGGCCCAAACTACGTTGGACCTGATCCCCGTTCGGGGGTACGTAGGCAGACTTTCAAAAAAAAAAAAAAAAAAAGGATGGCTCGCTAGGTCGAAAATCCGAAAGGGCGCCTAGGAAAAAGTTAGAGCTAAATCCAAAGTGAGCAATAACAAAAGAGAGAAAAGAGCTCGCTAGGTCACCTCACTAGTGCCTAGGCAAAAGTTATGAGCATTTGAGATAATAAAGTCGCGGTCCTTACCATAACCCAGAAATCACCCTCCATACTAAGGGCAAACTTCGGCCACTTGCCTCGTTTGCCTGAACCTCTTCTAAACTAGGGACAAACGTCGGTCATCTACCTCATTTTCCTCACAACCATACATATCTCAAACTAGGGGCAAACTTTGGCCACCCGCCTCGTTTGCCTCTAATCGTCCTAGCATGCCCAAGCAAGTACCAAAAGCAACATCTAATTGAAATCTCGGTTATAAAATGTTTTTAGAAAGCTAAAATGCATAAAATGAGATTCCCAAAGTAACCAAGGTTCACCGATAAACAAACTTTGAATATCACATAAGCGGGAATGATCAAAGAAATAAAAGTCCTTCAAAAAGCAATCACACATGTTCAAAGACACTTGGAGGAATAAGCAGAATCAGTCAAGTCTAATTTTATCTTTGCGTCTTTTATTTCTTCAAAGGTCTTTAGAAGTAGGCCTTTACTCAGTCAGTCCAACCATCAATGAAAGCGACAATAGTGGCAGTCCTGATCCTGGAAGCAAAGACCCTCTCAGTAAACCCCCGGGGAACCTCCTGAACTTGCCCATACTGTCTGGCCAAACGGCGAGGATGATAGAAAGAAGTCTCTCTCAGACCCATCAACCACACTCTTTGGTGACCCCTGAGGCTCGTGGTAATAGCATGAAGGTCCCAATGCCCCACAATCCAGCAAATGTCTACTTCAGATAAAGCACCCATCATGTTAACCCAATCTGCAAAAGTGTAGTGAGGGTGAAGCACGGCTCGACGAAAGTAAACCGGTGGTATGCGGCCCGTCCACAGTTGGAGGCGCTCGTATAACCAGGCCTGTAACCCCAAAGGCGCCCCAGAAAGAAGAGGATTCCCTTGGTTGAAGGCATTATCCAAGCCATTAAAGGTTTCAGCTAGAACCATAGCCATGGGGTTCTTACCTGCCCTCAGTCCGAGACATACATGCACTAAGCCGCTAGAAGTACTCGAGAACAAGAAGTGCGAAGTCATGCACAGAATCAGAGCAGCCCCACGAGTAGCATCATACACGCTGGGATTCCCAGGACTGGCATACCAGGCAATGATGGAAGCAATGTTGAGAACCTCACCTTGAATCAGCTGGCAGAAAATGGTGATGGAACAATTCAGATATTCAGCCAAGCCTCGCGTAGGACTGAGGGTACGAGCAGAATGGAGAATCAGGTCAGAGTCAAAATCATAGCCAAGAATAGCACAGAACTCCTCAAACAGGGGGCATATCTCCAGGCCATTGAAATTGAAGACATGGTTCACCGGGTCCCAGTAGTCAATAGCAGCACGCAAGAACTCAGTGTTCAGGGTCATCTGGCAAAGAGAGAATAGCTCGGTCAACCCGTAGCTAAAGAGGTTGATCCGTTCCATACCATCCGTGATGTTTAGCCAAGCTATGAGTTTAGCGGGATCATACAAAGCCATATTTTCTGTCGCGGCTTTAGCAAAATTCAAAATTTCGGCAGCACCTCCCCGTTTCACGGACTATCGCACCTGCAAGGTAAAAACACATTCACTATCACAAGGCTGCTCATCGCAGTAACATCAACAATCATAGTGCACATTTATCATCACACGATCATCAACAAGCACACAACTGCGCCTCTAAACCGGAAGCTATCCAGCCTAAAAGGCAAAACATCATAATACTCTGTCAAAAGTCACAAACCATTTCCGCACATCATCCTACACGTTGTCTTAAACACTATCCAAATAGTCACATCACCAGTACAACCCAATCAAAAACATGAAAAGAAAATAAAACAAAATTCCCATTTAGGAGGCCTTAGTCCTCCTCTTCTTCGTCCTCTGTCGGACCACCCGGAGTGTATGTCGGCGACGGCCTCCTCCTACCACCTCTGCACCTCGGTCCAGTCCTCGATGAACCAGCCCCCGCCCCCACGGTACTGCACACACAAATAAAATGAAGGCAATCAGTAGGGAAACAACAAAAAGTACAAAAACAGAGTCGAGTCAGAAACCTACCAAGGATGCCATCTGGCTAGTGATAAACTGCCGCATGCCATCCATCTGTCAAAGGGTAAAATCTAGGGTTAGAACCTCGTAACCTTAAGAAAGCGCAAAATTAGAAACATACTCGGTGGTCTCGTGTGAGGACCAAGGACCGTAAGCTAGCCGCCAAGGCGTGACCCTCCTCAGCATAACTCCAAGGAACGTTGAGGACGCCCACTGGCTGAGTAGGGTACCCGCATGTGACTCGTGGTACCTCCATCACTTGGGGAGTGCCATCAGCACCTAGAACATTGACGGTCCAATCCCAACGAGGGATAGGATCGGAAGCCAGAGGACCCTGTCTCCTGTACATCTCGCGAATCTGTAGGCACAAAATAAGTTAGGAAAAAGATGAGTAAAAAACATAGGCAACGGATCGAGACAAAAATGTAAAGGAAACTCACCTCCAGGAGTGGGAAGTTGGGCATCAGAAAGCGGCCACGGTAAGCCTTATAGCTGGTCTCAGAGAGAAAATGATCCCAAACGTCGGTGCCAGCTAAGGCCGCCAGCAAAGCATCACCAGAAAGGTCACTAGCATCCATCGTAGGGGGATTATGAGGGATGCAATACTTGGAACCGCCAACCACCTGCCGAGTCACTCGCTCGCCAAGGAACCATTGCCTGCACTCGGTACTCTCCATCAGAAGTCGGCAAGAGGAAAAAGGTTTGACCGCTTGTATCTCCTCTGGGGCAGCATAGGCGACACGCTCCTAAGGCGTCCAATCAACACTAGAAGCCGTTAGCTCGGTCAAGAAGTTCCTAAGCAAAACAATCCGGTGGGCCCCGTTCTTTACCCCAACAATATCCCTCTGCCATCTCAAGCCTCGTGGAAATAGAGGCACAGGAGCCATGCCATCCTTGTCTTCACCTGATTCGTCCGCAGGGGTGGGAGCTAACATCTTCAGGTACTCGAAGCTCCAAAGTTGCACAGACAAAGGAGAAAATCAGAAAGGGTATAGAAATCGAAAAGCCAGAAGATAAAAGAAGATACGGTACATACCTCCCAAGCTCGCCAAAATCCCCCTGTCAATTTAACATTGCCCCGGGAAACCTCACCCATGTTCTTGTAAAGATGGGCCAAGGAGGTACCACCCCAGTCGTAGGAGGGGATCTCATCAATGGTCGCCAGGCAAGAAAGGAGTCTCAGGCTCACCCGGTCATTCCGTGTCGCAAAGATCGAGCAACCAATGACATACAGAAGATACACCCTCAAAAGCTAGGAATTGTTCAGGTAGTGATTCCCTCTGCCATAGGCCCGGTAAAGCCAGCCACAAGGAAACTAGTGCCTCTCCAGATTGGGGGGAACAGCCCCAATCAACATCTCTACAGCTTCCGGGTCGATCTCATAGAAGTAGTCCAGAATCAGGCGTTTTCCGCCAACCCTCAAGCCGGTAATCATAGAGAAGTCAAAGGGCGTCATGGTCATCTCACCAAACGGCAGGTGGAAAGTATTGGTGGTGTCCCACCATCTCTCATCCAGAGCATAAAAATGTGCCAAATCATTGCTGGTTTTTGAAACTAGGCGAACAAAGCCGCCAAACCCAACGTCGTCTACCATTCTCTTGACGGTAGGCGAGAGTTGAGTGTACCACAGGAAAGCATGAGCGAGGCTACCGTGGCCCTTTAATGTCACTTCTGGCACCTGCACATACCAAAGACAACAAAGACGATGCACAAAATCACTATTCATGACCCAAGGTCCAAATTCACAAAATCAACATTTAAGCACAAATCGGACTTCTAACAATCTCTAGGTGCACACTACGGCTCAAAAAACTAGTACAATGCATGAAAATAGTCCTAAACTATTGAAAGTTTCACATACCAAGCTCGCTAGAGCCGCGGCCGAAAGATGACGTTGGGGGTCCGGTAAAATCAAGTCTGGGATTTGCATCTCGGCTTTTATTCGTTCCTTGGCCTTCTTAGACGGTCTCCTCGTGCTCGAAGCCATGGATCTACAAAGAAAATGGAAGTCAAAGTTAAACTTTATTATTGCAAAATTGAGCAAACCAAAACACCAATCAAAATTCCAACTACGAGGAAAGATTACTCACCTGAGCGCGCACAAGCTACGTTTTGACGAATTTTGGCTCCAAAAATACCCCAAAATGGCCAAGAATGAGCTTGAAAAGCTCAAAAACCCGAGATATACAAAAATGGAGTCCGACCACCTAGTGCCGCCGCGGCACTGCTCCCCATGGGCCCCGCTTCGCTCCATTTTGCTCTGTTTTGACCCATTTTGGCCTTTTTCAGCCCATTTTTGGCCCCGATCAGCCCCGGTGGCCCACTTCGGTCAAGATTATGGGGTTTTACCCCGAATAGTCCAAAAGTTGTCAGGGCTACCTCCAGTAGGCAGAAACTGGGAAAAATCGACTCCCGAAGATCCGAATCGGCTGCTTCGGGACAGCCGTCACAAATTTTGATCAAGCACGAGAGTTCTAATAACGAATCCTAGGTTTTGGATGATTTACCAAAAAGAGAGAAAAGAGATTCCCCGAGAACCCTACATCATCCCCCGAGGACAGATACGGACAGATACCAGCTCTCGGAGGCCCCGACCGACCCTCTTGGATTGAGCACCGGAAGATTTGATCAACCATGAGAGATTCAGAGATGGGTCTTGGTTCCCGATCAAGAAAAGAGATTCCGCGAGAACCCTACATCATCCCCCGAGGACAGATACGGACAGATACCAGCTCCCGGAGGCCCCGACCGGCCCTCTTGGATTGAGCACCGAAACATTTGATCAGCCTTGAGAGATTCAGAGATGGGTCCTGGTTCCCGATCAAGAAAAGAGATTCCCCGAGAACCCTACATCATCCCCCGAGGATAGATACAGACAGATACCAGCTCCCGGAGGCCCCGATCGACCCTCTTGGATTGAGCACCGAAAGATTTGATCAACCGTGAGAGATTCAGAGATGGGTCCTGGTTCACGATCAAGAAAAAAGATTCCCCGAGAACCCTACATCATCCCCTGAGGACAGATACAGATAGATAACAGTTCCCACTATCCCCAGCAGAAAGTAGCAGAAGAGGAACCGACTCCTAAAAAATTGGCCATCAGGAACAATCAGAACATCGCCCACATC
Organism: Hydrangea macrophylla; assembly: GCA_033977485.1. NCBI lineage: Eukaryota > Viridiplantae > Streptophyta > Magnoliopsida > Cornales > Hydrangeaceae > Hydrangea > Hydrangea macrophylla. The sequence goes on from CM066984.1 coordinate 16,391,833, forward strand.
CGGATTTTGGGAAATGAAGCACCGTCCTTCCACAGCTCTGTGTCTCCCGATTATCATAAGCTTTTTCATCTGTCCATTTTCATAAAAAGATCCCTCGGTCACCTTTTAGACAATGCGCATCTGATCTATCTCGCTTGTTTACAAAGCACAGAAGTTTGCCCCTAGACCCAGAGTTTTCTAAACCTTGATGTGCCTATCCGAGTCATCCACCACATCACAGTCACAAACACTAGCACGACACTAGCCTACTCGGAGTGGCACATCCCACAACACCTGTTCATACTAGGATCGTAACACTAGACATGATAGGACACAATTCATATCACATCCATGCATTACATATCATCCTCATAGCATAGCATCCGCATGTCTTGTTGTGCATGTGTGATTTGTTCCTTTATTCCCTGAACTACGCCCTGGTCTGATTCCCCTTGGGATACGTAGGCAGCTCACGCAAAGAACGACCAACACTGACCTCAGCATCATTGCATCTTTTGCAGCGCTTTTATCCTAAATCTATAGCCTTCAAAAAGTCCTATCTCTTCAGAAGCTTTGGCACTCGCTTGTGACATGCGTTGCCTCGCAAGTTCATGCCAAAGAGGGGCAAACTGTAGACACCCCATTTTTTCGGCTATCAGATTTAGGAGACCCATAGCTTGGTGGTTCACAATGATCGTAAAAGACTCGAAAGGACTCCTGGAAGCCAATTCTATCTCTCAGAATGCTCAGAATGACCGAAATGCCCCTAAAAGCCCAAAAGCTCCCAGATTTGGACCAAAAGTTCTGGAAACATGCTACGTTGTAAGAAAAGTGATAAAATGAGTTTTTAAGTAAAATTGGATGAAATCGTCAGCTCCCAGAGACCCCCGGATGTCCCGGAAGTTCTCGAAAAGTCCTCGTTGACTGGTTTGACCAAGGTTTGACCAGTTTGACCAAGTTTGACCAAAATCATCCAAATTCGCTGGAATCATTCTAGATCATGTAAAAAGTATTAAAATGAGTTCTAAAAGAAAATCGAACGAAAACGTCAGCTCTTGGGAGCTCCCGGAGGTTCCCAGAACTTTCCGGGAATCCCAGGTTTGACCAGTTTGACCAGAATTTGACTTCAGAACCGGGGCACCATAACAATTTTCAAATATTTTTCATGGATACTAGAGGTCAATAGCTTTTCAACGGTATATCGCACATAATTTTCGGATTTAAAGCAAGTTTATTATGAATTCCCGAAGGCGAAAAAGGCGATCAAATCGGCTTTTATTGCGAATACCACAAACCTTTTCAAAGTGACCTATTCCCGATTTATTTATTTATTTTTTTATGAAAAATAGACTCTATTACCTTTCCAACGGTATATCACAACCTCAATTTGGAGTTTGTATGCATTTTCTGTGAATTTCGGACGAAATATGGCCTTTTCGCGAATACCGGAACCTCTGGGGGCCTAAACAGCATTATCGCCACGGCACTGGCTCAGTGCCGCCGCGGCACTCTCCCCCAGAATAGTGTATGTTAGCCTTAAGGTTTATTAAGGCATATTTAATTATGTTTTGATGATGTCAAATATGCTATGATAATTACATGATTCATATTGATTCATTCCTTGTTATTATCATAGTCATTTTCATGCTCATATATAATCTCATGTATTAATATTGTATCAATGTATTAACATCTTTGTGTGCATGAGATTCAATTGATGTAGATCAAGATTACAAGGAGCTCAACAAGGATCAAGCTTGAAGACTTGAAGATATTTCATCCTTGGTTGAAGTCTAGGACCATCAATGTAAGGCATCTTGATCTCACACTCTTAGGGGCTCAAACAAATGCTAAAAGTTAAAGTTTTGGAAACAAATTTTAAATGGGTCATCTTTAAATCAATGCCCCAAACAAATGGAAAATAATTAGATGTTGAATCTTATATGGTTGGAAAGGTATTTGAATCTAGTTTCCAAAACATCAAACGGATCGCAAATCCGATTTTTGTAGAGGGAGATATGGCCATTTTAGTGGAGATGTGTCAGTCTGCCAAACAGGGAGGGGCAGTCGACTGAAGGCCCGATGCAGTCGACCGAACTGTGCAGAATGCAAATAAAACCCTCTGTAAACACGTCTCAGTCGACTGCTTTAAGGGGCAGTCGACTGCTTCATGTTCCAGTCGACTGAATCGACCTGGAAAGGCATAACGGCTAGTTTTTAAAGGGGCTTTTATTTACCAAACTTGCCACCAACGGCTATAATCTTTCTTGGCCTATAAATATATGTTTTCCCACACCATTTCATGTTGATCTATCAATAGGAAAACATCTATTTCAATCACACAACTTGTTGATTCTTAATCATTCAAAATTGAGCCCTAGTTGTGTGAGTTTATCAATTTGCTCTAGTTCTTGATTTGTATTTCTTTGAGAGTAAATTGTAGTGAGATTTTACTTGTATTATCCAATCACTAAGGAGTTATTGTGTGAGCTTCAAATTGTATTATCCACTCTAGAGAGAGAGAGTTCAATTTGTATTCAAATCAATTTGTAAAGGTTGAGGGTTAGTAACCCTTGTGTGCAAAGAAGAGGTGTTCTTCTTTGGGAGAGATTGAAGGCTCTTGTAACGGTTTGGTGCACACCCGTAAGTGCTCCGGGATTAAAGGAATCCTCAAGAGGTGTTCTTGAGGGGTGGACGTAGGCCGCGGGGTGCGATTGCCGAACCACTTGAAAAATTGGTTTGTTTGTATCTCTTCCTTTAACTCTTTACATTATTGCTTGTGTTTGTGTTTAATTTGCATTTAAGTTTTTAAAAGGTTAATTTCCGCTAAAACCTTATTCACCCCCCCTCTAAGGTTTCCACTTTTGGGCCAACAGTGTATTTTTGTAATTTTTCTTGGGGGTTCATTTTGATTAATTAAAAACCAAAACGACGTAGTTTTATGATTTCAGATGTTTGGAGCCAATGGGAATACTTCTAAAACCCCAAAACCACCCCAAGTTGGCCTATTTAAACCCCCCATTGCTCTCCATTTGGGGGGTATCAAATAGAAGCTTTGAAAAGTTTGGGAGAGAAAGTTGTAGAGATAAGTTTAGAATAGAGAGAAAAGAAGATTTCTTCTTTGATTTTCAAAACAAAAGTGAGTTCTATACTTTGTTTTTACTTCATTACTCCTATTTACTTCAACATTCAATACACCCAACCACCATTTTAGTGAGCATTTAAGAGAGTGGAAGCTTCTTCCATGTCCAATGTCATCACATATGAGTGAAACACCAAACTACAAGTTCAATACATCATGAATATCATCTATTGATTGCTATCTATTTGCTTGATTGTTTATGTGATGTCCATCTCTTCTCACCTCATTTCTTTTTGATTTTCTTTATTTACTTACTAGTTCATCATCATCTAAATGATGACATGAAGTTTGAGGTGAGTGAATCCTTATGGATAGTAGCTCTTGACCTCAAAAACATGTTTGATAGATGATGATTATAACTTCAATACCTCCAAGGTATCCTTGAAGTTATGTTCAAATGAAAATAAATCTCTCCAACAATCTTGGAGGTTCTTGATGATGAGTTTGATGTTGACATTTTAAGTGGCTATAATTTTTATTGAGTATTGAAAATATGCTTTCAAAACCTCTATTTCAAAACCCCTCTTAAAACCCCTCATTTTGATCTCAAGAAAGAAAACTCTAGTTTTTCCCAAAATCTTCAAAATAGTGAGTCAAAACAGTGAGTGATCTGAGTTCAAAGATTTCTCTAGAACTCAATACTCAATGTATGGATGCAAGGCCACTTGGAAAGTCTTCTTAACTCATTAGAGAACATCCATGAATTTTGGTTTGACTTGGAAGTACTTGGAAATGGACCATTTGGACCCAAACAATCCTTCCAGACATTCTGCCTCTGCTGTCACAGCAGCTTGGTTGACTTCCAACTTCATTTTCAGAAATCTTTTCCAAACGGGGTGGTCCTAACTTATTTTTCCCTTACACTTAAATGTCTTAGGGAACTTGCTGTATAAAATGGGCCTCTAGATCATTTGTTTCCATTTCTAAGAATTTCCAACATTTCAGTCGACAGTACGGACTCTGTTTCTGAGTGACCTCTATTGTTTATATGATTTATCTCAATATGTGATAGTTATTAAAGATTAGCTTTTTGGGTTGTGTTCTAGACACAATAAGGAATATCTACATAAAAAATCATGCATTGAAAACATTTCTATCCCCTCTTTTCAATTTCCAAAAGATCATGTTACTGTTCTGTTCACTATTCACAGCAAGCACATTTTAACTTTCATTCTTTGATTTGGTGCTTACATGCATTCCAAATTAGCTCATGTTTTAGGAAGTAGTTCATACTACATTCGTACATATCTCATAATGCTTTCATTCATTCATTCATACACGTTATAGAATTCTGAGACGACTAAAAAGTTGTGCGCTCTTGTGCAACACCCAAGTGTAGGTGATCATGCATGTAATACTGGATAAGTCCAGGTCGATCCCACAGGGAAGGAATAGGGAGAATGTCTACTAAGTTATAACCTAAAGAAAATGAAAATATTAATATACGAGTGGAGGTTCTAACGAATCCTAATTAATTAAATTAAACTAAATAATAAACTAAAGCATAAAGAAACATAACTAATTAAATAAATAAACTAAAGGTGTTGGAAATACGTGAATTCACATTGATCCTAACCATCTACCATGCATACTCATTAATTCTCTATGGAGTACATCCCTTTTCAGCATTCCGTATTTTTCTAAAGATGAAGAATCAATAGCCCTTTCATGACCGGGACTACATCATCACAGTTGATTTAAAATACTTGGAAGACAGTTTAAAACAATGGTAATTACTTTCACTCTAAATGGTGTTAGCATTCAAAGTGGTTTTCAAAAGTCATTGAAGAAAAGGCCTTAAGGCTTTAAGTTCTAAAAACTGTTGTGACAAACTAAGCTTATTGGGACAATTTGATGACAGATTTCTAAAACAGAAAGTCATGGAATACTTAAAAGAATCATCTCAGGAATCAACATGTTCGATCGATCGAAGCGCTCTCGATCGATCGGACATCATCATCCTTTAATCGATCGAAATGTCTTCGATCGCTTGACTATGGCTCTGGTTCGATCGATCGAAATACCTTCGATCGATCGAGCCCAGGTTTTCTAAAGATTTCATGGAAGAGGTTGGGAATCAATGTTTCATCACATATTTCCAAAGTCTAAACTACGAAAACATGATAAAACTAATGCAGAAATAGTAAAACATAGTAATCATAACAATTAAAGCAATAGACAATCAAATAAAGAAAAAGGAAGGAAAAACCTGTAATAATCTGATTATAACTTGAAACAAACTTGAAATCTTCAATAACATTTAGTATAGCAATGGAAAAGAGGAAAAATAATATGAATCTAACCTACCCTACTCCTAATCTAACCCTAAAACTACCCTAAACTGCTATTTTTCGCATTCTGGAGCGTCCTCTCTTTGTCTGGCGTCAAAACGACGTATATATAGGGTTCCCACAGAGTTTATGCAACTTTTGGGTGAATATAAGGTTCGATCGATTGAACTCTCCTCAATCGCTTGAACTTCTCTGATTTTGACAGCTCTGCGCACCGATGGGAGAATGGCCATAACATTTCACTCAGACCTCGGATTGACCTCCCGTTTGCGGCCACGCGACCGTAACTCAAAGATCTACATTTTATAGCTCTGGGAAAATCTTCCAAATCTGAAGTCTTCATTGTCAAAAATGGCATTTTTCCAACTGCTTCTGTTGTTCTATTTACCAGAATCACTTTTCTTTAGCTCCACTTCATTGATTTACATCCAAATACCTATAAAATAATGCAAAAACATATATTTTAGCATTAACACAATAAAAAGAACATTGTTATTAGAATATACCTAAATCTAGGGACTTGGGGGATAAAAGTATGCATAAAGAACCATGTAATACGTTATGAATATGCACTTTTCACCTCGAATCACACCCCCCAACTAGCTCGTTGCTAGTCCCTAGCAATGAAGCGAACTACAACAGTGTTTATTTAACTCTAAAAATTAAAATTAAAATAAAGTAAAAATCCTAAATCACTTTCGCAGGAATCGTGATTGCATTTAGCGTATGCAACAAGCCTTTAAACCCCTAGGTTCCCCCTAGTGGACGAGTGTTGTCTCGTGAGGGTTTACAGTGAATCTACCCACAAAATTCATGTTTATGGTAATGGTTCTCATTTAAATGTTTTCAAGAAAATTTTCCTTTCATTTAGCAATATAGTTAAGCTCAACAATCTCATGAAACTCTCTAATAAGCCATAGCAATGCAACACACACATTACAGTTAATCTACTATCAAAGTCATTAGAATGTTCCACTCCTGTTAATCTTCAAGTGTGTGTGTGAATGGACAACCAAAATACAACACTTCAATTTCAAAGCTCGCATAACCTAAGATACTATCAAGACGTTCATTTTGACTCAACTCTCACCGGGATTACACTCTCAAGATGAAATCACTCCGAATTGGGTGTAATAATTATCACTCATGATATGGAAGCTATCAAGAGTAAATGTGAATGGAATCTAATGCTTCTCACATCTAAATAGAAAAACGAAAATTTTATAGTGCACAAAGTCTCATGAAAGGATACTTTTCACTAGAAGAGCGAGATACCGTGGAGAACTCTCTCATTACCTTACCTTCAAATCCAATTTACTTAAAATCATCAGGACTTTGAAAAAGAGGCGTTAGGTGAAAGAAGAAAGAGGCTCGTGATATTCAATTGGGACAAAGGATGTGATTGGAATGTCTACTACAACTTTTTAAACTCCCCCACATCTCTAATCTCTTTCTTTTCTTCTTCTCTTTTTTTTTTCTTTTCTTTTTTTCACTCTTCTTTTTATTATTATTATTTTTTTTCTTTTGTAACAACCATTGGCATTTTTTTTTCTTTTCATGCTTTTTTTTTTCTTTCTTTTTTTTCATCATTTTTTTCTTTGCCAACTTTCCCTTATTCACAGAACCAAACTTCTTGTCAAGATAACACATCCCAATCACTCCTAGATAAAGAAAAGAAACTCAAACTCGTAATATGGAGTTAGGCTTAGATTTAAGGAATTATAATGACAATGCAATTATGATAAGACTCAAGAGGTGAAGTAAAGGAATAGTACAGAGGTAGGCCAAGGCTGTATTATGCATGTATGGTCAAAAGATGGCATAAATCATATTCTAAGTTCATAGGATTATTCATTTTAGTAATTTAAGAGCTCTAAATTTGGTAAATCCTGTACGTTCTCTTCTAGTGATCAGTCAAAATAAAGAAGGAAAATGAGACTTACAACGAATTAATGCGCTTTTCAGAAAGTAAGAGTAATTTTATAAAACCCTCAAAAACAAAGAAAGGCACAAAAGCTCACTTGGGTTATTAGTCTCCACTATAGTCTCTCAAGACACCTAAGCTATGCTTATTAATCCATTTTAGCTAAGTACAAGGTTGTCACAATGTGCTCAAAGTTGTTTGAAGATTAAAAAACATAAAATATACTATAACTAAGATAGTAAACAAACTACCATAGTGTATCACATACTAATAACAAACAGAAAATAACACTAATGCATCATAACTAACTACATTAACTAAGAGAGAAACACAAGAACCATTTTATTATCTTTAAAAATAAAATTAAAAATTTTAAAATTTTTGACAATTTTAATTTACTGAGTCATGTTGCTAAGCAGGTATATTGACATTAAAGCATAAAAAGAAAGAAACGAGGCATGCAATGACTCACTCCCCCCCAACTAAAACTAAACATTGTCCCCAATGTTCTAAACTAAGCACATGGACATGTAAAGTAAAGCGAGAGAAGGAAGGATGTTACCTCGAGGCATTAATATCCATTTTTTTTAAGTTGCCTGCAAAATCATTAGTAGCAACAAGGAAAAATAGAGAATATACTACAACTACTCAGTAATTAAATTCGGTTAATCAGAATTTTTATCATAAAGTAACAACCGAAATATTTGAGGATCTTCCCAATGAAATAATTTAACAGTGAGAAGACTTTTGAGATCCTCATAAAAATGCAACTCCCCCCAACTAATGTCAGGCTCAAGGTCAGAGGAGATGATGCAAAACCTATAGCTGCCAAATATTTTGTGGACAGTTATAAGAGGAATACCACACTTTTTAGGAATTATATGCAAAAAATGATCGTCGGTGTTGGTATTTTCTATAACGGCCTCTATTTTAACACAAGGAGGTGGCCACAGTTCAATAAAAGGGGAAGGGTCTAAGTAATATTCTAATTTAGCTTTATTACCCTCCTCTTGTCCTAGAACAGAATCTATGGAGATATGATCATAGGAATTTAATTTCTGTTCTATGCATATGGTTTTGGACTGGACTTGGATAAAACTATTTATTTGGGCCTCAATATCATTATTACTCAAGAAGGTCAAGCAGTCTAGCAGATTACTAGCTTCTTGTTGAAGTTTAAGATCATCTAATGTGGGCCCGAAAGTTTCTAAGTCCTCTCTCAAAGAATTTTGAAAAATAAAATTCTGAGAAATACATGTGCTAGAATCCGTACCATCCTCTTCCACAACATATTCTATTTGTTTAATATTAGGGTACACATGATTTTCAAACGACTCGAGATGAGAGCATTGAATAATAAAGAGGATAGGTGATGGGCAACTTGGTGACACCACATCTTCGGCCGAAAGAGGTGAGGGTTCATGAATATCAGATGAATCTAAATCAAATTTAGAAATTTCAATTACGTCCTCCCTAGGGTCACTATCAAAGGTAGGTGTAGAGTCAAAAGAGGACTCATCCTTTCCTAGTTGCGTGCAATCACATAAACTGTCATTATCTTTTAAATCCTCATTCTCATCCTTGTAACTCTCCTCACTATATATATCATCTATTGAGGTGCTTTGGATAAAGAGATTGTGCAATTTTATCAAGGTAGTGAAGGAGTTCATGTCTGGGGATGCATATTGAGGAGAAGATGGTTCTACAACTTCATGCTTAGTGGTTTAGTTTTGGAGTTTTTGTTGGGTTATGACTTCCTCGAGTGAGTTGTTAACCTCGTTCGGTATAAACCTGTCATAGTCCTCTATTTCCATTCCATTGTTAGTGTCTTGAAATTTAGGTTGTAGTGTTGAAGGACTGGTATAGTCATTTAAAGGTTGGCTAGCATATGCTTGTTGATATCTAGTTTCTAATTTATCTAGTGCACTATCTAGCCTTTTCATTTCACTAAGCAACAATTTTAACATACCATTATCCTCGACTTGGTTATTCTCCTCATTATTACTATATGAAGTTTCGTCCCATTGTTGTTGATAATAGTCCCCTTCCCATTGAGTTTGTGGACAAGACTCGCCAAAGGGAAAGTCTTGGTACGTTTGTTAATCATGGGAATTACTACTATATCCTATATTATTTTGGTTATAGCCCCATTGCGGTTGATAGAACTCTCCATATGGAGTTTCTTGATATGTTTGATAATTTGGGGGACTACCACTATCATTTCCCCATTGTGGTGGTTGGTAGCACTCAGGTTGATAATGCGCGTCATATGTGGGTGCTTGCCAACTTGGGGGATAGTTTTCATTACCTAAAGTGTACCTATTCATGGTGTTTGTGTTGTATGGAGGATAATATGGATAAGACATTTTCACTCAAAATTTTTAAACAATAGAAATTTTATTTATTTTTATGTTTATCTTGTGAGAGAAAAAGTCCAACACTTTTTATTTGTATTTTTTTTAAGAAAAAGAAAAAAAAATGGAAATAACTTAGTAAAATCCTAACCTAGTTGCCTTCCCCGGCAACGGCGCCAAAAACTTGACACGACTAAAAAGTTGTGCGCTCTTGTGCAACACCCAAGTGTAGGTGATCGTGCAAGTAATACTGGATAAGTCCAGGTCGATCCCACAGGGAAGGAATAGGGAGAATGTCTACTATGTTATAATCTAAAGAAAATGAAAATATTAATATACGAGTGGAGGTTCTAACGAATCCTAATTAATTAAATTAAACTAAATAATAAACTAAAGCATAAAGAAACATAACTAATTAAATAAATAAACTAAAGGTGTTGGAAATACGTGAATTCACATTGATCCTAACCATCTACCATGCATACTCATTAATGCTCTATGGAGTACATCCCTTTTCAGCATTCCGTATTTTTCTAAAGATGAAGAATCAATAGCCCTTTCATGACCGGGACTACATCATCACAGTTGATTTAAAATACTTGGAAGACAGTTTAAAACAATGGTAATTACTTGCACTCTAAATGGTGTTATCATTCAAAGTGGTTTTCAAAAGTCATTGAAGAAAAGGCCTTAAGGCTTTAAGTTCTAAAAACTGTTGTGACAAACTGAGCTTATTGGGACAATTTGATGACAGATTTCTAAACCAGAAAGTCATGCAATACTTAAAAGAATCATCTCAGGAATCAACATGTTCGATCGATCGAAGCGCTCTCGATCGATCGGACATCATCATCCTTCAATCGATCGAAATGTCTTCGATCGCTTGACTATGGCTCTGGTTCGATCGATTGAAATACCTTCGATCGATCGAGCCCATGTTTTCTAAAGATTTCATGGAAGAGGTTGGGAATCAATGTTTCATCACATATTCTCAACGTCTAAACTACGAAAACATGATAAAACTAATGCAGAAATAGTAAAACATAGTAATCATAACAACTAAAGCAATAGACAATCAATTAAAGAAAAAGGAAGGAAAAACCTGTAATAATCTGATTATAACTTGAAACAAACTTGAAATCTTCAATAACATTTAGTATAGCAATGGAAAAGAGGAAAAATAATATGAATCTAACCTACCCTACTTCTAATCTAACCCTAAAACTACCCTAAACTGCTGTTTTTCGCATTCTGGAGCGTCCTCTCTTCGTCTGGCGTCAAAACGACGTATATATAGGGTTTCCACAGAGTTTACGCAACTTTTGGGTGAGTATAAGGTTCGATCGATCGAGCTTAGTTCGATCGATCGAGCTTAGTTCGATCGATCGAAGGTTCGATCGATTGAACTCTCCTCAATCGCTTGAACTTCTCTGATTTTGACAGCTCTGCGCACCGATGGGAGAATGGCCATAACGTTTCACTCAGACCTCGGATTGACCTCCCGTTTGCGGCCACGCGACCGTAACTCAATGATCTACATTTTACATCTCTGGGAAAATCTTCTAAATCTGAAGTCTTCATTGTCAAAAAGGGCATTGTCCCAGATGCTTCTGTTGTTCTATTCACCAGAATCACTTTTCTTTAGCTCCACTTCATTGATTTACATCCTAATACCTATAAAACAATGCAAAAACATATATTTTAGCATTAACACAATAAAAAGAAAATTGTTATTCGAATATACCTAAATCTAGGGACTTGGGGATAAAAGTATGCATAAAGAACCATGTAATACGTTATGAATATGCACTTTTCACCTCGAATCAACTTCTAAGTCATTTTAGGAATCCATGAACACAAAGCACACTACAACCTTTACACATTCTAGATACATACATTGCATCCATGCAAAGATTTGGGGTTTTTGTAACTCTTAATCTAAGAAGATTATAAGGAATGATCATGATCACACGTTCATGCTTCCCCTCGATCTAATCATCCTTTCTCATCCGTCCCGGGGATTGAGAGATCTTCTCTTCTCAAAGATTAGCATGCATCATTCTAGCTTGCTAAGCATATTTTGATTTCTTTGTTTATTTGTTTCAATAACAATTCATGTCCCCCTTTAGATTAGGAAGTCTTGATTATTTGATACATGATTAGACGATTTTTCCTAGGTTTATTTGTGTGATCTTTCACTTTGCATTGTATGATATTTGACTTAGATTTTATGAATGATATCTTATCTTTAGATCTTCCATTTCAAAATTTTCTTATGTAATGTAATATACTATCATAGTATTAATTGTCGAACCATACATAGTATGAGATGATTATTTGGATGCTAATTGAGGCCCGTCGAAAGACGGGGCGAGTTGAGGGTGTTTTAGTCGCGACAAAGGCTCCTTCCTCTCTCGTACCAAAACCCTGAACCAAGTTCTTTGGTTATGAAGGGCCGGTGCCCTTTATCCATTTGGGTGAGTCAAAATTAGGTTTCTTGGTTCCTTAAAGACCAAGTGGTGACTCTGTATCTGTTTTCAATAGACCTTTTCTTTTCCTTTTTCAAACAAAAACAATCTCAAACAAGAGAAGCGGTCCAATCCCGCGTGTCCACAAACGCCAGTCGATAAGCCACTTTCCCGACATGTTCCAAAATCTCGAATGGTCCAATAAAACGCGGAGCTAATTTTCCTCTCTTGAGACCGAAGCGTACTACTCCTCGAGTTGGTGAAACCTTAAGAAGTACGTGATCTCCGATGCTAAACTCCAAATCTTTTCGGCGTCCGTCGGCATCGCTCTTATACCTGCTTTGAGCGGTTCTCATCCTCTCCTTGACTAAAGAAATCTTTTCATTGGTTTCTCTAACCAAATCTGGTCCCAACAATTCTGTATCCCCAACCTCTGCCCAACACAATGGAGAATGACATGGTCGTCCGTACAATGCTTCGAATGGAGCCATCCCGATACCCGTGTGATAACTGTTGTTATAGGCAAATTCAACCAAAGGCATGTGTGTCTCCCAAGATTCTTCAAAATCAATAACACAAGCCCTAAGCATATCCTCCATGATCTGGTTAACACGCTCAGTTTGCCCATCTGTCTGAGGGTGAAAAGCAGTACTCATCTTGAGCGAGGTTCCCATAGCTTCTTGCAGACTTTCCCAAAATCCAGAAGTAAAATGTGCATCACGGTCTGACATAATCGACACAGGTGCACCGTGAAGTCGCACAACTTGTTGTATGTACATCCGGCTCTTCTTCTCTACCGGGTATGACATATTGTAAGCGATGAAATGAGCAGACTTCGTCAATCGATCCACGATTACCCAAATGGCGTCATGATTTTGCTGCGATTGAGGCAATCCTACAACAAAATCTATGGTTATATGCTTCCACTTCCAACCTGGAATAGGTAGTGGTTGCAACAATCCTGACGGTCTCTAATGTTCGGCCTTGACTTGTTGACACGTCAAACACTTGGATACAAATTCGGCCACATCCTTCTTCATACCTTCCCACCAGAAATTCCTCTTCAAATCTTTGTACATTTTCGTTCCTCCCGGGTGAACTGTATATCTTGACTTATGTGCTTCTGCCAGAATATCATTTCTCAAATCCCCAGAATCTGGTACACATAATCTGCCTCTGCATCGACACCCTCCGTCACTTCCCACCTTCCATTCGGCCGGGTCTTTCTCTGACATCTTCACGAACCATGTTTGAAATTTCTCATCTTCTTTCTGAGCTCCAATAATACGGTCGATAAGAACAGGCTGTAGGATAAGACATCCGAAAAATTATCCTTCTCTTTCTTCAGCACTCTGTACATCGAACTCCGCCAACGTCTCCAATGCTTGCCATTCTCTGACCATTAAGGAGGCGATCGTCTCGCGAGTCTGCCGACTCAAAGCATCAGCGACCACATTAGCTTTACCAGGGTGGTACTCTAACGTGAAGTCGTAATCTTTGATCAGCTCCATCCATCTACGTTGCCTCATGTTCAACTCTTTCTATGTGAACAAGTATTTCAAACTCTTGTGATCGGAGAATAAATCAAACTTCTCACCGTAAAGATAGTATCTCCAAATCTTGAGTGCAAATACTACTGCCGCCAACTCCAAGTTATGAATGGGGTAGTTTAACTCATTCGGCTTCAACTGCCTGGATCCATAAGCGATAACTCTACCATCTTGCATAAGTACACATCCCAGTCCTTGATATGACGTGTCATTAAAGATAGTGAACTTCTCATCAGGCTTGGGTATTGCTAGTACTGGTGCGGTAGTGAGTCTCTCTTTTAATTCTAGAAAGGCTCGCTCATGCTTCTCTGTCCACTCGAACTTCAAATTCTTCTTCGTCAATCCAGTTAATGGTGCAGCTATTTTAGAGAATCCCTCAACAAATCTTCTGTAATAGCCTGCGAGTCCCAGAAAACTCCGAACCTCGGTAGGGTTGCTCGGCCTAACCCAGTTTGACACAACATCGGTCTTGGACGAATCCACAGAAATTCCTTGAGATGACACCTTGTGTCCCAAAAATTTCACTTCTTGCAACCAGAACTCACACTTACTGAACTTGGCATACAAGTGGTGGTCCTTAAGCTTCTGCATCACAATCCGTAGATGTTGCTCGTGTTCTTCTCCTGATTTAGAATAGATCAAAATATCATCTATAAAGACGATGACAAACTGATCCAAATAAGGCTTGAACACTCTGTTCATCAGATCCATAAACACTGCCGGGGCATTCGTCATTCCAAACGGCATCACCAAAAATTCATAATGACCATATCGGGTTCTGAAAGCAGTCTTAGGTATGTCTTCCTTTCGTACCCTCAACTGATGGTATCCCGACCATAGGTCTATCTTGGAAAATGTCGTAGCTCCTTGTAGTTGATCAAACAAATCATCAATCCGAGGTAAGGGATATTTGTTCTTGATAGTCATGCGGTTCAGTTCTCGGTAATCGATACACAACCTGAGCGTCCCATCCTTCTTCTTCACGAATAACACTGGTGCTCCCCAAGGCGATGTACTAGGGCGTACAAAACCTAGGTTCTCGAGCTCTTGAACTTGTTCCTCCAATTCCAACAGTTCGGTGGGGGCCATTCTGTAGGGAACCTTCGTGATCGGTACGGTACCCGGTATAAGCTCAATATAGAACTCTATACTTCTTTTGGGCGGCAAACCAGAAATGTCTTGAAATACTTCTTCGAAGTCCTTGACTACAGGTATAGACGACACTATCGCTTTCGTACTAACGACTTCGATGTTAGCCAAACACCTTGTGAGGAACATATCTCCCAAAGGGTTACATTGAAAATCAAAGGGTCGATTCTCATTGTCAGGGAATGTAATTCTATTTCTCGCACAATCCAACTTCACTTGATTCTGAGAGAGCCAATCCATTCCTAGGATTATGTCAAACTCCTTCATTGATAGGACAATCAACCTTGTAGGGATTTCACGGTCTCCTAGCCGTAAAGGACAGTCCTTGCACACGTGTCCTAATCTGACTGTAACTCCTAATGGTGAAGTAGCCCTCAAAGCTTTCTCCAAACGATGAGGAAAGATACCCAATCTCCGAATTGTATTAACAGATATGAACGAAAGAGCAGCACCCGTATCAAATAATACTTTAACATGAGAGTTAAACAGAGTCAATGTACCTTCCACTGCTTGCTGATTAGGTTGGGCTTCTCCATAATCTCCTTCTTTGTAAATAGTTCTGTCATATCCAGCAGCATCTGGGATAACAACATTCATGCGAGTCTGACCCTGCTGACCGTAAGTCACTTGCTTAGGGCCAGTACAGAACTTGCTGATGTGACCTGGTTCACCACAGTTGTAGCAAACTATGCCTTGCTGAGCAGCACACCTTGGTGCGTTGCAATCTCGAGCTAGATGACCAGGGTTGCCACAGTTGAAACATTTTCCAGCATTACTCCCTTCTCCTACTCGAGGTTGAGTCGGATAGGTGATAGCTTGGCTCCTCTTGCTTCCGTCGAAATTCCTCTTCTGCCCTTGGGTACGGTTCATTGGTGGTCTATTCCCAAAATTACCCCTGTGAGGCGATCGGAATTCAAATTGCTTACGGTTTACTCGAATGTCTTCTTCTAGATCAGTAGCCAAGCCAACCAAGCCCTCAAACGACTTATCTAGGTGACCGAGAGTCAGGCGGCGAATTTGCGGTGTCAGCCCTTAGTTATACTTCCGTATCTTCTTCTCCTTAGTATCAACCAGGTGTGGAGCGAACTGAGACAGTCTCTCGAACTGTGTGGTGTACTCTTGCACTGACTTGGTTCCTTGAGTCAGGTCCATGAACTCCTTCTCTCTTTTGTGCCTTTTCGTAGCCGGGAAATACTTCTCCAAAAATCTCCCTTTGAACGCAGTCCACGTCATTCCCATTGTAGCTTCATTCCCAATAGTAGCTATGACCGAATCCCACCAATCTACGATAGCATCGGTTAACTGAAAGGTAGCTAACCTCCTCTTGTCCATCTCATTGCACTGGACAGCTTCGAACATGCGGTCCATTTATCTCAACCACTGTTCTGCTTTCCATGGTTCCGCGGTACTCGCAAACTGCTCGGGCCTTAGCGCACAGAATCTCTCCAGCAGCTTGTCTCCAGTTTGGCTGTCTCGTCGGTTATCATTCTGATTGCTAACCCTTTCGAGACGTCTGACGAAGGCTTCAAACATTCCCGTGGGATCCGCAGCCTCAGGTGCTCCCTCAATCAAATTCCTGTTCCTCCTTAATCCTCCAGCCATTCTATGCATGATAGTGATAGTAGAATGAGAAACATGCATGAAGCGGTACTATGAAGCAATTTAAATGATGACAACATTCAAAAGAGTATATCTTATATATAACTTCTTGTCAAGTTGATACAAAAAGAGTGTATGATCAGATCAATGCCTACCTTATCCATATGGGTTAGGACGCATGCAAGAGTTAACATAACAAAAATGGGGTCATTGCCCTATACTCTAATGCATGTAATTACAGTTTTGCAAAAAGAGATAGAGCTAATAGTGAAAAGTAGTTAATATGTACAAAGTGATATCTAAGAAATCAGTCGTCTCTGTAAGAAGCTATCAGGAGATCTAGCGAATCGACGGGGCGAAATCGCTGAACAAGGAACGGGCCCACCAAATCAAAATCAGAGCTCTGAGAGGTCGTCGAGGAAACAGGCGCTGGAGCATCTGCCTCAACTGGCACCTCCTCAGGCAGAACTAGCTCAAGTGCTAGCTCCTCCTCGAGCTCAGCGGCTAGATCATCTAGACCTATGCCATCCTCTACATCCTCTCCATCTACTGGCACCAAATGAACAACCTTAGCATCGTCCTCGGCGATGGGAACTACGGGCGGGGGCATCTCTAGCTGTGCGAGATGAGCATGCACAACCTGGATCTCAAAAGGGAAATAGAAAGCATCACTATCGACCAACCTCAAAACCTCAACCAAAACCAAGCGCTGAGCCTCTGCAAAGTAACGAAGCTCTAGGCGGATACGAGTTAAGTCAACTAAGCCTACCACGTGGACCTGGTGCCACAGAACTGATACTACAGTCGTCGTGGCAAGCTGCTCAATAGCGGTATGATATAAATTGAGAAAAGCTGGAACTACTGCCCCGGGAGTCACCAAATGTCCTCCAAACCTATCTGGTACAAAAAGGGGCTGAGCTGGATCCATACCTGATAAAAAGGTACTAACTTAAATCAGGAAAGAGATAATCTTAGGCGTTTGGGTTCTGAGTCTATCCTCCCTGTCGTATCATCGGGGTGCAAAGCTTAAGCTAGCAGATCGTGGAATCGGGTCTAAACTGGTAAACCCTAACTTGGCTAAACTATCTTGAGATAAATGATAACCTGGCTCTGATACCACTAAATCCTGTCACGCCCCGACGTAGCATAAATATGTAAAGCGTTTAATTTCCTTTATGGACCCGTAGGTCACGACAGTTTGAAGGATCGATTCTGTCCCAAACGTCGAACAACAAAAACATATAATCAGAGTAGAGCAATCAAAGCTTACAAATATTTTTCTAACTTATTACATATTATAGCGCGGGGTCTCTAAAGGCACAAACCGCCTTAAAACAAAACAATAACTTAATATCTATTACAGTCATCCTTATTACAGACTTCAGTTTAACTTAAAACATATAAAAGTAAATTCTCTTCATCAGATAGTTGTTCTCAGTTTGCATAGTCATAAGGCCCCGCGTAGTCATAACCTGAAAAGCCTGAACACGAATGTCCAGGCCGCATCAACGCCGTCAGCTTCAAGAAGCTGGTGAGTATTAAAAACATAACTTTGAATGTAAAACATACTCATTTACCACTTTTCCAGTTCTCATTAAATCTAATAAGTTTACATTAAAGCATGGAGGTCATTTTAGGAAACAAGCACAATATTATTTAAAAGATGTAATTCACATATATGTGACCGTGTATGTAAACAACGCACCATCTCATCTTACCAACTCTTTTCTCTCGATCAAAATCCAACAACCCACCATCACACACCGGTATCTTTGAAACACTAAGATAGCCATACTTTAGCACAGGGGTGCCAGGGAATGTCCAGTTTGCCTCACACTTTGGTCCGGGGTACCAGGGAGTGTCCATTACCTCACACTTTGACTACCTAATCCGCCATGCAAATACCGAAGGAACCCTTACGCAGTATCCAGACTCTGGTATCAGGGAGTGTCCGTAGGCCACACTTTAGCACTTCCATGGGTGCCAGGGAATGTCTAAGTTCGGCTTCACACACTTTGACGCTACCATGGTCGTCAGGGAGTGTCCAGTTTTGCCACCGTCGCATTTCAAAGACACCCTCGCCGCAGTCTCAATCACAACACACTTTGGTACTCACTTACCAGGGAGTGTCCACATCACAATCTCAACCGCACTCACTATACCACATTGACCATTACTCTTTTCCATACTGACCAACATTCACACTCACCATGCATGTACAACTGACTCCACATGTATGTCATGAAACTTTAAAACATGAGACAAATTACTGAATTATATAAACGACGAGCGTATGGGGATTGATAAGTCACAATACAGCATTTTAATCGTCCAACCATAACCAATTAAGATTCTGATTTAATAAATTTCCCAAATAGTACTCAAACAGTATATAAATTTTATCCCAAACAGTCCCTTATCACAAAACAAGCAAAACTAGAAACTGCCCAAAGTCGCGCGCGCGGGCCGCTCGCACGATATGCCCAGTTTTCATTTTATTATAAAATCTTTTCTTTCTGCCAGAGTACAGGAAGATCGCGTGCGCGAGTCGCTCGCGCGGTCTGCCTAATTTTCATTTTTCCTTTATAAAACTTTTCTGTCTGCCTGGGAACACAAACCTCGCGCGCACGGGTCGCTCGCGCAAGGGGTCGCTTACGCGGTCTGCTCGCGCGACCATCGCTCGCGCGAGATGAAGTAGAGACTTCGTCTTCGTCGCTGGAACTCCCCTGTTTCAGAATTCAGGGCCTTTCTTGATCCATTTTCAGAACTGTTAGTATATATATCATGTTATATAGGGATCTCTTTGTTTTTCAACAAGGATTAAGAATATGAAATCAATTTTACATGATTTAATCTATAACTCTTGAATTTTATGAAAGATTAAAAGATGGTAAAACTTAATTTCTAATATACTTTCTCCTATGAACAAATTAGGCCTCAATACTTTAGGCATAGTCTATATATACCCTAATCTTTCATTATTATCTAAGAAAATGAATTTTGGTTGAGATTGGAAAATCTTGATTTTCAAAGCCATGGAGTTCATACGTGAAATCAACCATGGTGATTTACAAAATTAACAAATACACAGCAAATAAACATGAATTTACATTCATAGTGAGTTAGTAATACTCACTGTGTTTGTGTTTGTGTTTGGGATATGTGTTGAGAAAGAAAGACCAATAAAAAAATCCTCTTGAGCTTGGCTATGGTGGATTGAAGCTCCTCTCTCTCTCTAAAAATATTCTGAACTATGAACTCTCAGCTCTCTCTTTTCTCTCTGTGTTATGTATGTGCAGAATGTGTGATATGTATGAGGGTGTGTATGTTAAATAGAATCCCCAACTTGGAGCCCAAGTTGTGTCTTCCTCACTCTACAAATGAATTGTCTTCAAAATTCTAATTAACCCATAATATACATACGTATATACACAGGTGTTATAACTTCCCAATCATCCAAGAGTCAAGTGTAGATGTATAGGGGTCCAAGCTTGAGTGTGTTTGAGAATTTAGCTTATGGCACAACAATTACACACACAAGTTAAACATTCCCAAACATTGCCTTAACCAATGATTAGTTTCCATAAATGGCAAGTAAAGTGTATGTCACATCTAGCTTTACATCACTTCCAAAATCTGCGGAAGTTTAGCACAGCGCGGACAGTTTTGAACACAAACTGGTATTTTCGGGGCGCGATGATCACCACAAAAATACATAAAATTCATTTTAACGTAAGAAATGGTTTTCTGGTTTTATAAAAATACAGTTTGAGTCAAAAGAAATTATTTTCACCGTTTTGAAATACAATTTTGAAATCCAACACGGGTGTTACTAATTTTGTAAAATTGTAGTTTGGTCCCAATAAGAATTACAATGTACAACAAAATAGGCTATAAGGTTATAAAACATGACCATTGAAATAAAATGAACATAGATAATACAAATTAAATATGGAAATGCAAATTAATTTGACATGAAATGCAGGTTGTTACAGATTCCTTCTTTCCGCTACACCATTCTGCTGAGGAGTACCAGGTGCTCAACTGTGACAGAATCCCATTTTATATAAGGTGATCAATTAACTCATTATAGAGGTACTCGCCACCTCGATCATATCAAATGGCCTTGATATGAGTGCCCAATTACTTCTCCACGTCAGCCCTAAACTCTTTAAACTTTTTAAAGGCTTCAGACTTGTGCTGCATTAGGTACACATATCCATACCTAGAGTGGTCATCAGTAAATGTTATAAAATACTCATAACCATCCATTACTTTGATATTTATTGGTCCACACACATCAGTACGAAATAATTCCAACAATGCTTTGGTTCTATTACCCTTTGCGGGAAAGGGCCTTTTGGTCCTTTCCCTCGAAACAAGATTTGTAGACTTCCATTGGTTCGAGAACCAAATTGCCTAAGACCCCTTCTTTGACTAGTCTGTCAATCCTATTTAGATTGATATGGCCAAGCCTCATATGCCAAAGCCTTGTTGGATTAATGGAAGGTTCTTTTCTTTTAGATGGTACAGTTACCACTGAGTTATTAAGTTTCATGTTAGAGTCTTTAGAAATGCTTGGAGTAATTATATACAAACATTTGATTTTACACCAGAACACAGAAAAGAACCATTTCTTTTGTTCACAACTTTAGTTCCAAAACGAAAAGAATAACTTTATTCGATAAATTAGAAACTGAAATTAAATTACATCTTATTGAAGGGACGTAAAGTACATCTGATAAAATCAAAACTTTATTGTCTAAAAGTTCTAAACTACCACTCCTATTACAACTACAGAAACAGTTACGCTAGAACCTAGAGTAAGCACAATCTCTCCATCACTGCATTTCCTGGTTGATCTGAACCCCTGCAATGAATTACAGATATGGTCAGTCGCACCAGAATCAATACACCAAGTGTTTGAAGTATCCGTGATAAAACTTACTTCAATCACATGTGATTTAATCATACCTTTAACTCTTGTAGCTAAGAATTCTGGTTAGTTCCTTTTCCAGTGGCCCTTCTCACCACATTGGAAATACTTTCCTTTGCCTTGGCCACCCACCTTCCCCTTACCCTTACCTTTTCCCTTAGAATTTGCAATATTCAGATCTAGTCCAATACATGGACCACCTATGCTAGCCTTTATCTTCCCTTTCTTACCTTTCGGTGCAGATCGCAAAGAGGAAGAGCTTTTCTCAACGTACAAAATGTTGCCCCCAGGTTTGATCACCCCTTCTGCTGTCAGTAAAGAACTCATTAATTCACTCATTGAGAAAATTATTTGATTCATATTATAGTGAAGTTTATATTGAGTGAATGAAGGTAACAGCGAATAGAGGATCATATCAACTTGGGTCTATGTGTCGTCAGCACCCAGGGTCTCTAGTTCGTTCAAATAACCAATCATTTTTAAAATATGTTCTTTGACTGGAGTCCCTTCTGATACCTTGGCACTCATTATCTTCTTCATGGCAACCTGTTTGGCAGGCCTGCCATGCTCTACAAACATTTCTTTTAGGGACTTGATAATGTCACTGGCAGAATCATTCAATTGGAATTGGTGTTGCTACATGTTAGCCATAGAGGCCAGAATGTAGCAATGGTCCATTCTATTCGATTTCTTCCATTTATCGAACTCGCATGTAGCAGCAGTAGAAGCATTTGCAACGGGTTCTTCAGGGCATGGGGTGGTGAGGACATATATGTGATCCTCTATAGTTAAAATGATGTCAAGTTCACGTTTCCATTCAGTGTAATTATTTCCAGTTAACTTGTTCTAAGTGAGTATAGTGGCAAGTGAACTAAATGCAGATCCAGACAATATGATTACTAAAAAATCAAACAGATAAAATAATATGGATATCAGAATTTGATAATTTGAAATAAAAGAATCCTTAAAAACTCTTATTTTAAAACAAAGCCACCGGAATATCGAAACGAAGAATCAATCCCCCGTGTTGTGGTCAATGTTCGATCTTTCGATTAATCAGGCCTTGTCCGCTATGCAACTCTTGAAAAACAAGTTATGACTCTCGAACCTATTTGATCTGTAAATTTTTGAATAATGCCCCGTGTAGGATCCCTTATTCATAGCTTAGCTAGTGTGTACCATTAACTAGGATCCAATCACAACCGCCTCAAGTAGCGCCTCCGTGTGATGGTCACCCTTTAACATGTCTGATTGATCCTATTCATAAGAAGTTCACATCTAGTAACCAATGAGTAGTGTACCCTCCGTATGGAATGATCACCCCTGGCGAGGTGACACATAATGCACTACTCATCTTACAGTGAACCGTTAATGGAAGATCGTGGGAGTTTTAATAATAAGTCCCTCTCCAACTAGATTTAATAGTAAAGGATTTTGCTTTTGAAAATTTGTTTCTACACATTACCCATAAACATCCAATGTTTACTAATGTGTTGAAATGGTTTTTAAATTTTATTTTAGAAAACTTGTTTTACATGCATGCAAGTAGTAATAATATAATTAAATGTCAATCACAAACCAAGCACATAAATAAAAAACTAAAATTAAATAAAGGCATTCAACAATGCCTCTATCTCCCATGGCTCTATCTTCATAGAACCTCCTTCTTGGTTTGACTGCCTCCGGCTCCATCTTCATTGACAACGGCCTTTCACTCCATCTTCCTGGGCTTCCTAATTCTATTACATTAGCCCTATGCTTCTTTCGAAGCTTACAATTTATCTAAAAATAGAAGATACAATAGTAAAGTAAAAGGCTAGGGAAACCGGTGCGACTTTCCTTTTCATAGGATTGAAGTCGTAGCCCCCTTTACACATGCCTTAAACCAAACCAAAAAAAAAAATGCACACCAATCACAAATATCAAATGCAAAATTTAAAACCGATCTTGGTGCCATGGGAGATATTAGACTTAATTTGCTGGAAAAGGGTTAGTTGTACACACAACCATGCATATATAACAGAATATATATAACCATTGGAACTACTAATTTATTCCCATATACCATAAACACTTTATGGAAGTAATTAGAACTATAAAACAACATCTCTGGTTCTCTGTCATACTTCAATCGATGAAACAAGTTCGATCGAACGAACCATCGATCGATTGATCATAGTCCAATCGATTGAACTCTCAGTTTCACAGAATGATTTAAAAATTTTATAGAATAATATAAAATTAAAATGTATTATTTTAAATCCTTTTAAAACTGTGAAAAAACATCTGCACGGAGAATGATCTATGTTCGATCGATCGAACATACATCAATCGATCGAACAAAAGAATGTTCGATCGATCGATTAAGAACAAACAATTTCAAGCGATCAAAGCAAGTTCAATCGATAGAAACTGCCATGCATCCAATGCCATCATAGATTTGTTTTATGTTGTGAAACTGCTATAGAAACAGATCTGTGAGGATGGAGTTTCAAAACAGTGCTAAAAACTAACATGTAACCCAAACCAGTATTCCAAAACTCATCTATAGATCCAAACTAGCGTGGCTCTGATACCAATTGTAGGATTTAGGATTCAAAAAACTTTAAATCATGCGCAACGGAAAACATTAGTTTATAAAACTAATTGGTAGCCTGGATCTACTACTAGTTAACTCTATAGATGTGTTCTAGAGAGGGGACATGAATTATACCTTTAAGTCTTGAACCAAATTCTGAAATCTTTGACTTCCAGTAGCCTCCACTTGATGGTCTTCACTCTTATGACTCCTATGATTGCTCACGTAGAGACTAGGGTGGGTGGGAACCCTAATAGATAGGACAGAGAAGGTTTGGGAAGCCATAAATAGTTTCTGCAGCTTCTGGTATAATTAAACGACGAACTCTAATTTTTGGACTCAACTACCCTATTTATAGATTCCCAAAACTAACCTTACTTTTAATCGATCGAACCTTCGATCGATTTAACCACTTTCGATCGATCGAATGTGTCTTGACTTCGATCGATCAAAGCAACGTTGATCGATGAACCAGTCTTGACAACTTTCTCATATGCCTCTCCAACTATCCTAACAGAGCTAAGAGTGGGACCTCCTAGGTTCTTTATTTTTGGCTCAGATCATTTGTTAATTCCCATGACCAAACTCTTTGATCAGCAAATTAACCAATTGACCAGTTAACGTTTATTCCACTATAAAATGGTAACTAAACTCCAATGCAAAAGAACATATCCGAAACAATAACTAGACTTGTAAGGTGTACTAATGTCGCTCTATAATTAGCACTCGTAATCATATTCAGGTAGTCGGATAAACTATTACTGTCAACTTGAATCATGATTACTTCTTGTATTCCTTGAGTCCTATTCACATCTCATGATTACCAAACATGTTGATAACTACTTATCAACAAGACTACAGTTCTTAGTAATCAATTTGATGACATTATCAAGGGAATGCTTACTCTTTATCAAAGGGTAGATTCTATATTGACAATCTATGTTCGCAACCCTATGAACATGCCATACCCAAGATACATAGGTGTTGATCTTTTATAGACCTTACTAATTGGTAAGTCAAAGTAACCATATCCACAGTCTGCGTTCATATTCGTCTCAAGATTAAGAACAAGTACCTTATACAAGCTATGAGTTCCTATCGACTATTGACAGTCTCAAGTGTCAATAGGAAAACTCAGGTCCGTTAATGCACTATAAGCACTAGCATATTAACTAAGAGTTATACTCTAGTGATTGAGATTCATCAGTCCATCCCATGGTAGTTAACGATGCTACAGTGTAAACGTGATGAGATATCCAGTCTCATCATCAACTGTGACAAATTCTAGGTATCAAAGGATAGTGATTCCTACCCCACTTGTATGTATCTCATACACACACGTATCACTTACTATGATACTTAAGGATTAACAATCATCTCATGAAAGAAACATACACAATGAATTGCAAAGCTGATATCCGTACATTAAAATGCCAATGTCTTATACACAAAGTAATGGTTTGAGGGCACAAACCCAACACTACATGTATGCTAGCTAAAGCCTAGACTAGGATAGTTGATAGTTCTAGCTAGTTCCTTTTTGTTATGTTTGAAATCAAGCATCTGTTGCCTAAGACTCTGATGCATTTAAATTCCAAGCTATGATGTAACCTATTATGATGTTATTTCAGTTTTAGTTTAATTACTGTTGTCTCGTACTTTGTTGCTTAGAACTGTGTGGTATGGACAATTCAGTGACTTCACCAGTCATGGCCAACAGACCAAAAAGGAATTTTATTTTCTTTATTTTTGCTGCTCTAGGTGTGACACAAACCTACTTTCAAAACAATCATCAATTAGCAGTTTCGTATCCATGCAGTCATTAAACTTTGGTTCACCATCAAGGTCTAACTTAGAAGAATGGTGCATTAACTCCAAACTTTTAGTTGGAAATCCATTCATGTGTAAATATGTTCTTCCAACTTCTTCCTCATTGTCTACCAATTCTTTAACTTTAGGTTTGCCTTTTCTCTTTCTAAGGATTTTAACTTGTTTTCACCACTTCCTAACCCTTCCCTTTAAACATTTTTCGACCATCTTTACTTTTGTTTCTTCAACGGTATCATAGAAATTGAATATAACTTCAACTTCATCTATCAATCCATGAACTCCGATTCATTACCATAGAAATCAAAATTTTGGATCCTATTATGATTAGTTTGCAAACGCTTCACCTTAAGCGTTAAGGTGGCGATTTGCCTTCTTAATTCCCTTATTTGATGTTGTTGGGCATGCTTAGATCCCATGGGATGTGCTAAATTAAATTTAGCCCCATCCTCAAAATGCATGGTAGTTCCTTGCCTTCTATCCATTCTTTCTTTTCCTCTTTGAGCTATAACAATGCAAAATCAATTTGAGTCTGATAAACCAAAACCAATAACAGTCCAAACAATAGCAAACCACAATGGAATAGAAACTACTCAAAGCCACAAATCAAGACCTAACCAGCCAAAGCAAATTGACAACCAAATAGAGTCTAGTTTCAACCCACAAACAATTAGCAAGCCAATTCTCAAATTAGAACAAAATAATTGAAGCAATTATAGCCACAAAAAAATGCAAATTTGAGATCGAAAACCCAATTTGAGAATTTAAATGACTTACCCAACCGTAATCAAACCCATAAGAAGTCGCAGTTCAATTGCGAAGCTAATGTCGACTGGCCACTCGTAATTCAATTTAAAATTTGGTTCTGAAGCACATCTGCAACTCATACCTCAGTCGCTACCCCAAGTCTAGATCGCAACCTGACTTCGACTCCAAGACTCTTACGCGAAGTTGGTTTTGTCTCCAAATCTATTTACGAAGATGATTTTAAGTCACAAAAGTGTTTCGATTGTTCTTAAGTAGGTAGATTTGGCTTGGAATTGATTTACAAGTCACAAACTAGTCCAAAAATTACTTCAGAACTTTGAATCTGGTTCGCGAGTGTCGCGAGCTTGAGTTCAAAGCCACACTACAATCACGAGGTCGCTTTGATGGTTGGGTGGTGGTCGCAAGTCCTATTGGCTGTGGTCAGCACCCTTGCAAGGTTCTACTGGCTCAAAATGGTGTAGTAGCTCCTTTGGTCGATTTTGGCTTGCAATTACGCTAGTAAGATTTCAAGTTTGAAATGATTTGAGGTCTTGTTTGGTTGAGATTCAAGCATTCTCCAACGATTTAGGTTCCTAATTAAGCTTTGATACCAAATGATGCATGTAAATGTATATGAATACTTAATTCAAGAGGTAAAAAGAATAGATTAAAAACAAACTAGGGTTTGGAAGACCAAAACCCTAAAAGAAGAGCTCTAGGCTCAATTTGGTATAAAATCAATTCCAATTACAATATAACCAAAAGCAACTTTACCCTAGCCCTAGCCTACTATTTATACTAAATATAAGTCATGCTAACATCATATGCTTGTGACCAATACTAAATGACAATCAATACAAATAAGATAAAAGACACTGTTAGTAAAGCCTAAAATACTACTAATATAAGTATTACTAATAAGAATATTAGTATTACAAATTACTATATCAAAAAATGTGGAGGGGCTTTTACCACTATTGGTTGCTGATCATGGATACTTTTTTGGTAAAAAACTCTATTACATAATCCTAAACTAAGAAACTCAACTAATTGACACCTTCAACTATTACCTTATTATTTTTGGTTAAATATAACATACCTCTCCAGAGGTTTGGCATTAATACGTACACATACCTCCCCTCAAGTTTCAGGAATCTCACTTACCTCTCTATTTTGAATTTTAGTATCAGATTCCGTTAAATTTTCTAACGATTTGTCAAAGGGAAGGGGGAATCTGATACTAAAATTCATTAATAAGGGAGGTAAGAGAGACTTCTGAAATGTGACAGGAGCTATGTGTATTAAGGCCAAATCTCAGGAGAGGTAGTTGATATTTACCCATTTTTTTAGTATCTCCACTTTAGTTAGAATGTCGTCCAAAAAAACAATGTTTTTGTATAAACACATAGTATAAAAGTGTTAACAATATGACATGTAATTATGCAAATCATGTGAGGGACCTTTATATTGGACATCACCTCAGGGGATGTCAGTGTAATTTAGCCTTCTGTTACAATTAGAAGGTGAAGTACGTTAATTGGAGAAGCAAGCTGGTGTTCTATGGAGATTTTATTTATTTATTTATTTATTTATTTATTTTTATATGGGGGATGAGGTTCGAACACTGAACATATGCATTAGAAAGGACTTAGATATGCCAAGCTCATTGCCACTTGAGTTATACCAACCTATGCCTATGGATATTTTATTTTATTAGCTATAATTAATGGGAACTCAATTATTTTTAGAGCCATCACTTGATGCAAATTTATCTTTGACTATTTTACATAATTTTATTAATATTTTCAATTCAAGAACATTTTTTAGTTGCTTATTTAAGTGTCAACCAAATTCAAATGGCAAAATGCTATACGAATTTGTTTCTATACATTTTGTCTATCAATTATCCATTTGTTAATATCTGATTAATTTTGCATATAATTGTTTCTTCCCAACACTTTGCCTTCAAATTGTTTATAGGGTAAATTACAGGGCTTATTACTCTAGCACCCTCTCAACTATGACTTTTTTTTTTCCAAATACACCCCCACCCCCCCCTAAACTAAAAAAATCTCAACAAAGAGACCCCCCTCAACTATTATATTCTTTTTCACTAACACCCTTTCCCTTAAGATACTATCCGAAAAAAAAAACCTAGGATTAATTGCACATTGCACCACCTGAAGTTTGGTTAGTTTTATACTTGCACTCTAAGGTTTCAAATTTGGCACTTTGGTCCCTAAAAATTTGGGATAAGTTACACTTTAGTTCCTCAAAGACTTTTTGTGATGAAATTTCACTATTAGTGACAAAATCATTCGTCACTAAAAGGTTATTTGGACTCATTTGCCACAATTGTAAAACTTTAGGGACCAAAGTGCAATTAACCAAAAAAACTAATATTTTTGTATCATTTGACCAGCATATGATATGAAAGTATTAACAATATGACATTTTGTTCCTCCTTTGAGTTGTAAATTTTAGAATAAAATTGCCTACATGTTGTATACAACAAAGAGCAATTATGTATGTAAGAAATAATTTTTGATCACAAAATTTTGAATGGCGCAAAATGAGGGATAAAAATATCATATTGTCAATTTGTTTGTAGCATGTGTTGGTCGCATGATATAAAAATGTTATTTTTTGGACAACACATCAGGGAAGGGATGTTAGTGAGAAATTATACTAGTTGAACAGTGGTCTATTTGTTGATTATATTTTTTTTTAGTTTAGAGGACTATTTGAAAAATAGTCATAGTTGAGTGGGTGTTGGTGTAATTTACCATAAATTAAATGAACATCCACTGAGGTAAAACTGTATCTTGACTCAATATATGCCTGAAACTAATTTACACACTGAGGGTACATATAATGTTTTAGCTCTCTTGTAATGGTGCCATTAGAAACTAACAGGAACATGTCACAAGACAATCATACCAGTGGTGGACCTATTGATATTGTGCCATCAAATATGGTCTTTATGTATTTGACATTTAACGTTATATATATATGGATATTAGATTTGCATTTTTTTATGTGTGTGTCATGAGATGACTAATGCAATCCATAAGTATCATAGTAGGTAATTCATGTATGTATGAGATACATACAAGAGAGATATGAATTACTATTCTTTGATACTTAGAATTTGTCACAGTGGATGATGAGACTGGATATCTTATCAGGTATACACTGTAGCATGATTAACTGCCATTGGATGGAGTGATGAATCTCAATCACTAGGAGTATGACTCTTGGTTAATATGCTAGTGCTTATAGTGCATTGACAAACCATGAGATTCCTAATGACATACAAAACTGTCAACACTCAATAGGAACTCATAACATGTATAAGGTACATGTTCTCAATCTTGAGACGATTATGGACACAAACTATAGATGTGACTGCTTTGACTTACCAATCAGTGAGGTCTTGTGAGATCAACATCTGGGTATCTTTGTCATATTCATAAGGTTGTGAATATATACTGTCAAGATAGAATCTACCCTCTGATAAAGAGTAAGCATTCCCATGAGAATGTCACCATGTTTATTACTGAGAATTGCAGTCTTGTTGATAAGTAGTTATCAACATGTTTGATAATCATGAGAGGTGAATGAGACTCATGGAATGAAAGATGTAATCATCATTCATGTTGTCAGTAACAGTTATCCGACTACTGGAATATGATTATGAATGCTGATAATAGAGGGACATTAGTACACCATACAAGTCTAGTCATCACTTCAGATTTGTTCTTTTGCGTTGGCGTGCAATAATCATTTTATAGTAGAATAAACGTTAATTGATCAGTTAGTTTAGTTGCTGATCAAAGAGTTTGATCATGGAAATTAATAACTGGTCTGAGCCAACAATAAAGAACTTAGGAGGTTCCACTCTTAGCTCTGTCAGAATGCTTGGAAAGACATATGAGGATGGTAAAGCAATCAATTGAAAGAGTTTCATTAGATTGAATGTGGTTCAATCGATCGAACGTTCAATCGATTGAAGTTTCTTTGATCGATCGAAGGTGACAGAGAACCCGAGATGCTATTTTTATGTTCTAATTCTTCCATCAAGAGTTATAGAATATGCAAATCAATTAGGGGTTCCAATAGTCATATATTCTATTATATATGCGTGGTTGTTTTGTACAACTAACTTTTTGTAGCAAAGTTTAGTTTGCTCTCTTCGATGGCACCAAGAACAATTTTAATATTGTATTTAATTATGTGATTGGTATAATTTTGTTTTGGTTTGGTTTTTAAGGCATATGTAAAGGGCGGTGCGACTCCATTCCTGTGAATAGGAGAGTCACACCAGATTCCCTAGCATTTTTATATTTATTGCTACATTCTTTTCTAGACAAATTGTAAGCTTCTAGAAAAGTATAGGACCAATGTAATAGAATTAGAAAATTCATGAAGATGGAGGAGCAAGCCGTTATCCATGAAGATGGAGCCGAAGGCGATCAGACCAAGAATGATGGATCTATGAAGATAGACCCATGGGAGATAGAGGCATTGTTGAATGTCTTTATTTCATTTTAGTTTTTTGTTTTATGTGCTTGGTTTGTGATTGGTGTATAATTATATTGCTACAACATGCATATAAAACAAGTTTTTTAAAATAAAATTCAAAAATTATTTTCATCACATTAGTAGACATTGGATGTTTATGGGTAATGTGAAGAAATGATTTTTTCCAAAAGAAAAATCCTTAACTAATAAATCTAGTGAGAGAGGGACTTATTTTTCTAATTCCCACGACCTACCATTAATGGTTCACTGTAAGATGAGTAGTGCATTTTGTGTCACCTCGCCAGGGGTGATCATTCCATACGGAGGGTACACTACTCATTGGTTACTAGATGTGAACTTCCTATGGATAGGATCAATCAGATGTATTAGAGGGGGACCACCACACAAGGGCGCAACTTGAGGCGATTGTGAGTGGATCCTAGTTAATAGTACACACTAGCTAAACTATGAATAAGGGATCCCACACGAGGCATTATTTAGAAACTTAGAGACCAAATTGGTTCAGGAGTTATGACTTGTTTTGCAATACTTGCATATCAGACAAGTCATGATTAATCAAAGGATCGAGTGATGACCACCACACAGATGCTTTATTATTTCATTTCGATATTCCGGTGACTTGTCATTAAATAAGAGTTGGCACTGGTCTGTGCCAAAAGGCAATAAAGGAAAGAAAGGAAAGAAGAAAGTTGGCACTGATGGTCCAAGTGTTGGACCAGTCCAAAAGATTATGAAATCTAAGGGAAAGAGCAAAGGGAAGGAGAAGGGAGGTGGTCAAGGCAAATGAAAGTGTTTCCAATGAGGTGATAAAGGCCACTGGAAAAGAGGAACTATCCGGAATTCTTAGCTATAAGAGTTCAAGCTATGATTGAATCACATGTGATTGAAGTAAGTTTTATAACAGATACTTCGAACACTTGGTGCCTTGATTCTGGTACCACTAACCATATCTATAATTCGTTGCAGGGGTTCAGATCAACAAAGAGGTGTAGTGATGGAGAGATCGTGCTGACTTTAGGTTTTAGCGCAACCGTTTCTGCGGTTGCTATAGGAGTAGTAGTTTTAGAATTTCCAAACAATAAGACTTTGATTTTATCAGATTTACTTTATGTCCCTTTAATGTGACGTAATATAATTTTAGTTTCAGAACTTTTAAATAAAAATTATTCTATCTCTTTTGGAACTGAAGTTGTGATCAAAAGAAATGGTTCTTTTATGTGTTTTGGTATTAAGTCAAATGGTTTGTATATGATTACTCCAAATGTTTTTACAAATTTTAATATGGAACTTAATCACTCAGATGCAACTATACCATCTAAAAGAAAGGAACCTTCCACTAATCTAACAAGGCTTTGGCACATGAGGCTAGGACATATCAATCTAAGTAAGATTAACACAATAGTCAAAGAATGGATCTTAGGCAATTCGGTTCTCGAACCAATGGAAGTCTGTGAATCATGTTTAGGGGTAAAATGACCAAAAGGCCCTTTTCCCGCAAAGGGCAATAGGACTAATGCATTGTTAGAATTAGTTCATACTGATGTGTGTGGACCAATAAATATTAGAGCTAGGGGTGGTTATGACTATTTCAGTACGTTTACTGATGACCACTCTAGGTATGGATATGTGTACCTAATGTAGCACAATTCTGAAGCCTTTGAAAAGTTCAAAGAGTTTAGGGCTAAAGTGGAGAAACAATTGGGCTCATCTATTAAGGCCATTCGATTGATCGTGGTGGCTAGTACCTCTTTAATGAGTTTATTGATCACCTCATATAGAATGGGATTCTATCGTAGTTGACTGTACCTGGTACGCCTCAGTAGAATGGTGTAGCAGAGAGAAGGAACCGGACTCTTTTAGACATGACTAGGTCAATGATGAGTTATTCAGAGTTGCCATTATTTCTTTGGGGTTATGCTTTGGAAGCCGCTATGTACATACTAAATCTAGTTCTAAGCAAATATGTTCCTAAGACACCACGGGAGATGTGGAATGGACGCAAGCCCTCTTTGCAACATCTCCGGATATGGGGGTGTCCAACACATGTGCTGAAAGGAAAGATGAGCAAATTGGAATCATGATCGGAAGTATATTACTTTATAGGATATCTAAATGGTACTTATTGATTGTATTTTTATGATCCGAGAGAACAAAAAGTGTATGTTAGTGCAAATGTTGTTTTCTTGGAAGATAATTATATCATGAACCATAAACCTAAAGGAAAGATAGATCTGAGAGAAATAGATGGAGAACCCTCTATTCCTCCAATAGTTGAAAACGATGTAAGACAAGAGAATACCACATCTTCACCCATTCCTGCACCGGTACCTCATCGTAGTGGGAGGATGGTTAGCCAGCCTGACAGATATATGTTCTTAGGAGAAGTTTTTGAAGCTCTCTCCATAGAATTTGAATCTGATCCTGAGCTGCCACATATGAAGAGGCAATGGAAGATGTTGACTCAGCTCATTGGGTCAAAGCTATGAAGGCTGAATTGGAATCTATAGATTCCAATCAGGTCTGGGATCTTGTAGAACTTCTAGCTAATATTAAACCAATAGGCTGTAAGTGGGTACACAAGAGGAAAAGAGGATTTGATGGAAAGATTGAGACCATTAAGGCAAATCTTGTGGCGAAAGGTTATACTAAAAGAGAGGGCACTGACTATGAGAAAACCTTCTCGTTGGTAGCCATGCTCAAATCCATCAGGATACTCTTATTCATTGCTGTATGTCTAGATTATGAGATCTGGCAGATGGACATCAAGACTGCTAATCTCATCAAAATCAAGATATAAAAGTATACTCCACTTTAAAAGATTTGTAGTGTGGAAGTATAGGATGAACCCACAGAGATTGAAATACTAAAACACTTTAATTTTAAAGCCTAAACCTAGTTAATTCAGAAAACAGAATTTTGATTTTGATTTTAATTAAACTAAAAAACTAAGGAAATAAATCTAACTATGAAAGCGATTAAACATTGTTTTGATAAACAAGTGTATTGAACCTAGGATTGCAAATCTACCACTAGCTTCATAATAAGGGTATCTATGAATTCAATTAGATTATTACATTGGATGATAATGGAGAATCATAGCTACAAGCCCGATTCCTCAGTCAAGAAGATAACTACGATTCAAGCATCAACATAATTGATCTTCGGTTGGCACGGAGTGTCTCACACTAAACTAGGGTTTTGGCACACTCCGTCTTCCCTAGGCATGAACTATATGACTACTTGATATCATAATTCAAATAAGCATTATTACATATAAATAATCTATACAAGCACAGCAAGTATAGACAATTGAGTACATCACCTTCAAAATAGATCGAAGATAAGAATAAACTTTGAAAGCAATGATTTAATCAATAGAAGTACAATTTTATTATTCAGAATCCTCAAAACATGTAATCATCATCCATACATAATAAATTTAAGGGTTTCATTGAAACCCTAGATCTAGGTCTAGGCGGCAATAGAAGCGGAGCACGGCAAGAGGTTGATGGAGGAGGCCACGAAAATCCTTAGTCTTCTTTTTCTTCTCCCTTTTCAATGGCTATAGTTTTAGTTATAAAAGGATGTGTATAATGTTATATAACCCCCAATTTGAATTAAAAGTGGGTATTTATAGATATGGAACAAGTTTTGAAAGCTTTCCTAAACCTAATAGCACTAAAACTGCTTTATTTACTATTCTGGATGTATTCAGCCAATTCGGATCACACGAGGCTCTTCAGTACATTAAAATACGCATTTTTGTTTTTTAAAAGGTTCGCTTGCGCGCGATGTTGCAAAATCACGCGAGCGGGACATGCTGATTTTTCCACTTTTCTCAGATTTTCTCAACTTTGTGTACCGATCATAGAATTACGATAACTTTTGACTCGGACCTCGGATTGACTCTCCGTTTATAGCCACACGTCCGTAACTCAAAGATCCACATTTTTTATTTTTGGAGAAATTTCTCAAATCCAAAGTCTTCAGTGTCAAAAATGTAATTTACTGAGGCTACCACTGTCTCTTGCTTTCACTAGAATCACCTTTTGATCACAGAATATCTTCCAAAGCCATTAATCATTGGATTTTAGTGCATTTTCGAGTCAAAGCTTCAAAACCTACAAAACATAAATTCCTTATTAAAAACAATTAATAACTAAATGAAGTGGACTAACAAAGTGTATCTTCAGGACTATAAACGAGAACTATTTGGCGCTGATCACACACCCAAACCTACACTTTTCTAGTCCTCGAGCAAAGAAAAACATTAAAATAAATCTACTATACTTAGAAATCCTAGCTCACTGTCGCAGGCAACACGATTTCATTTAGCATATGCAATAAGCCTTTTAAACCCCTAGGTATCCCTAGTAGGACGAGTGAAGTCTCGCGAAGGTTCTCGTCGAATAAGACACCCACAACTATCTTTATTTCATTATACATTTAGAAAGTTTTATTAAAAACAAAAAACATAACATTCAATACTCCTTATTATAAACAATGATTTGAAATAGAATAACGAACAAGAAGAAACTGAATCAAACGTCCACCTATGTCATGAAAAATAATCCCAAGCACATGCATCGTATAAATCAATAGGGTTTCTCATAAAATTACATGTGTGTGATGTGGTAGTCAAATGAACACGTGTATGACATGAACTTGGAATATAACTCGGATAACCATCTAACTATGCTTTGACTACGAATCTCACAATGTTAATCACACTCTCAAGTAAAATGCTCAGAATATGTGTAATCTCTCTAGTATATGGGAGCAAAGGAAATATGTTTTCAAAACGAGAAGTGCTTACATATGACTCGAAAAAAAATGCATGACACAAAAGAAAAGTAGTCTCATGAAAGGATATCAAAAGTCAAGAAAAATAAATTGTTACCATGTTTTAATCTCCTTCCCATCGTTTACATATCCAAACCATGTTTTCTAGGATTAAATAGGACTTTTCAAAGGTTGTATCGTGGCTAAGGCAATGAAAAAGGATAGAAAGGATTCATTAAGTAGTCTTAGATTGGCGTTGTAAGGCATGTTCAATTTCTTATATCATCTCTTCTACCAACTTACATCTTTTCCTTCTCTTCTTTCATTTTTTTTAAAATTTCTTTCCTCTTCTTTTTTTTTCTTCCAACCTCTTTCTTTTCCTTTTTGTTACTTTTGAAACGAATATTCATTGAATACCGAGGCAACTACCCCACACATCATCTTATTTTTTTCTTTTTCTCAATTGACACATCGCCTTATCACTATTGAAAGTTGATCAATCTTTCACTTGTGACTCCAAGTTGGCCAAGTTGGAGCAAAAAAACAGATCATGGTAATTAAAGAAAGGGAGGCACTTTAAAGGTTCAAAGGCGTTAACTAAGGAAATTTTATCATTTATCTGGATAGGTCAAAGGTCAAAAGGTGTAAAACAAAGAAGGCCTAAAATCACATCCTAGGGTGATACGGTTCTTCCATGTTTACAATAGAAGATTATTTAGCATGGTAGCAAACATTTTAACTTCACTATCAACCAAAACAAGAATAATGAGACTAAACAACGAGTTAATGCGCTATTTTAATGAAATTCGACAAACACAAAATGTATTTATAACCCTAAAAAAACCATTGGTTCAAAAGCTCACCAGATCTAGTTTCCACACTATCTGTTATCTAGAAATCTAAATCATATTATAGGTCACATCAAACATTTATCAAAGCAACTACGTGCAGTGTATAGGTTTGTGTTCAAATCTATGATATAAAACTAGGATTCAAATGATACGTATCATAAATGTCGCATCATGACTTCAGAAAATATTTAACCAGATCTTTTCATGTTTACCATTCTATAATAATCCAAGCTACCTACCAAGAAGCATCGACTTGAGATCGCAAAAACGTCGGTAATATCATTTATTTAAGCACAAGTATCGAATTTGTTTTTGAAAAATTGGTGCATAATAATGTGCATGTGAGTACATACCCCCAAACCTAAATCGTCCATTATCCCCAATGAAAAAATAAAACAAAAAAAAGGAAAGTACTTAAGGAAGGAACGACATTACCTCGATCTTGGCAATCACAAACTAGGTGAACGAATATGAATATGGTGATAAAGTTCAATTGCTCCAAATGGAGCCACTAATTCACGTATCAATACTCGACAAAAGAAAATAAACAAACAAAAGAATAACGATAGCTAATCGAAATATATATATGTAATGCAGATCATGGCGTACTTGTTGAGAAACTAAACTAAAATTGAAAGACTCAACAAAAATTGAAAGGAGCAAGCACAAACGGAACTATCAAAACAAAGAAAGACTCGATCTAAAAGGGGCCTAAAAGAGCAAACAGAAAGGAAAAAAACACATCAATAAGAGTTGGGAGTGAGAAGAAGAGAACAAAAGTGAAAACCTAAAAAAAATTTAAGTCCAAAACTCGCGTGAGCGAGCAGCGCGAGTGACCTCTCGCGCGAGTAGCCCATTTTTCTCTGTTGTCTCTTAAAAAGTTAATTGAATTCAAAATAAAAAGACTGCGACCCCCAAACTTGTCCAGAACTAAAAAAAAACGGACTCAAAATGACCAAAAAGTGTACAAAAATGAGGGAACGAAACGATTAAAGCTTGGATTGCCTCCCAAGAAACATTGTCTTTTACGTCTTTAGCTAGACCGCACTAAGCTAAAGCCTTATGGAGGTCGAAGCTCGGTCTCTGTACACTTGAAGGCATTAGGGATACTTCGGTTGAAAACAGAAATAATGTCGTTATTTGTTAACTCATTCGACGGTTCCTCTGTTTCGGTTTTGAATCGATTCTTGACCTTTTAAGTAAATCTCTCATTTGGATCCGTTTGGTTGGGTCTCTTTCATTAAGATTCATCTGTGCACTACACACTATATAGTTTTCCTTCCTTAAGTCTTCTTGTCTATTAAGTTCTTTACCGTGCCTTCCTTCACTTTATGCCATACATGGTTAATCGTCATCCTTGGGAGGTTGATCGACGACATTGAATATATTTAATTTTAGGTTTCATATTCCCAAATGACACATTCATTACCTCCGTTCGACAAATGACACGAGTGTTGGTTGTGGCTAAGAATGAATGAGCAAGAATGACAGGGGTGTGTTTCCTAGTATCTAGCATAGGCTCGGTGTCAAGGACCATGAAATCGATGGGATAGTAACATTTGTCAAATTTTACTAAGATGTCTTTGACGATCCCTTTAGGGATTTAACGGAAAGATCTGCTAATTGTATGGTAGCGGCTGTGGGTTTAAGTTCACCTAATCTTAATTGTTTGTAAATTGTGTATGGCAGCAGATTCACATTCGCACCTAAGTCAAGGAAAGCCCGATGAATGACAGTGTCACCTATGATACATGAAATCATTGGTGTTCTAGGATCCTTATATTTTGGAGGAGCGTGTTGGAAAATCGAACTTACTTTTTCGATGAGGAAGACCTTTTTTGGAATATAACTGCGCAACTTGCGCTTTTGAGTGCATAGGTCTTTAAAAAATTTAGCATAAGTGGAAATTTGTTTAATAGCATTGAGGAATGGAATATTTATTTTCACTTATTTAAACACCTCGAGTATATCTTTAGTGTTCGACCCTTTCTTTGAAAAATGCGACGGTTCCTTAATGTTTGGTGGGAAAGGCATTTTTAGAACATAATTAGTTGGGATTAGTTCATTTTCTTTCCTAATTCGACTCGTGTCCCATCTCTTGATTCGAATTAATGCTCACATCTTTTAAATCATCTCTCGAAATCTCTATAACTTTTTCCTCTCATGTAGTCATCCTAGTCGAGACGGCGTTCACTTGTTCACTCGTACCCCCAATCTCGTATTGTCCCTTAGGTTTCTGAATTGGTTGACTTGGCAACCAACCCTCGGTCAAACCAATTAGTGTTAGCTCTTTGTCCCACTTGGGACCCCAGATTTGCGATGGACTGTGTGTGAGAGTGTACTAACTGGATCACCGTACCAAAACTTTCAAGTGTGGCCAACACTTTCTCCTCAAATGCATTATTACATGGAGGTGGAGGAGGCGGAGGGTTGGGTTGTGAATATTGATATTGTTGAGGACAATGTTGCTATACATTGGGAAAGTTAGTTTCAATTTAAGGTTTTTGGGAGGAATATGGACCCTTATTATTTTGAAATCGCCACCCAAAATTAGGGTGACTTCTTTATGGTGCATCGTAATTATTTCCCGAAGGGTTGTGAGCATTTCGTGGAAATTGTTGAATAGAGTGAATGTGTTGCTCCACGAATTTTGGAAATTGAGATACGGATGGGCATGCAAGTGTAGAATGCAAAGAATCAAAACATATTTGACAAATTTCATAAGAGGGTGAGCCCAACATTTGGTCCATCATCATAAATCGGTCAAGTTTTTTAGATAGTTCTTGAAATTCAATTAAGTGACTTGACTCAAATCGCTACTCTCGCTTTGGTTGAGGGGAAATGCACCCCACAGGACGTACTGACACGACTTGATGCATTGAATTTTCACTTAACGTTTCAAAAATTTTCCATGCCTCGTCGGTGCTTTTGTGTAGGAACTTACTTGCACAAACGACATTGACGGTATTATAAACTAAGGGAGCAAGTCCCTCGTAGAAGATTTGTACCAATTGCCACTTGGGAATTTGATGATACAGGCAAGAGCGCAATAGTTCTTTAAATTGTTCCCAAGTGTCATAGAGCATTTCCCTATCTTGCATCACAACATTCATTATGGATTTTCTTATTTGATTAGTTTTTGTGATGGGGAAAAACTTTTGTAAAAATGCGGTATGTAGTGCTTCCCATGTTCTAATAGTGTTTGACTCAAGAGATTGGAGACAATACTTAGCTTTGTCTTTTAAGGAGAATGGG
Organism: Hydrangea macrophylla; assembly: GCA_033977485.1. NCBI lineage: Eukaryota > Viridiplantae > Streptophyta > Magnoliopsida > Cornales > Hydrangeaceae > Hydrangea > Hydrangea macrophylla. The sequence continues at coordinate 16,431,810 of CM066984.1, forward strand.
AAGAGACGCAATTTTAATTCATCATCAGTTAGATTTTGGATTTTCAATGTAGAGCATTGACAAGCGGGGGTATTTGTAAAATACAGCCGCGCTAAAAGAAGAAAATACACTAAATTAGTTTACAATTCCTTTGTTTATCTGCAATTTGAATTGCAATGCCATTTTGTACACAATTTGATTAAACTATGATAAGTGGTATCGTTTTAGTGGTTATTTGTGCAGATTACTATTGCTGTGTGAAGAATTGGATGAGAATGATAAAAGGAAGTGCTTGGTTTTAATGAAGATAACTCGATCATAAAAAGGAGGTTTTGAGCGATCGAAGAAGTCTCGAGCGATCGAGGTTTCGATCGATCGAATAAGTTCAAGCGCTCGAAGATCCCAGAAGTTTAATCGATCGAGAGATGTTCGATCGATCGAACATGGCTGTTATCAGAAATAACGCGCACGCAGCAGAAACGAAATTTTCACCCTAGCAATAGATTTTTTGTATATATAGTAGTATTGTATACGTCCTAAAGGATGCCCACTTTTACTTTTCATCAGTTTTATATAGAGAGAAGAGAGTTTCTTCTTGCTTTTGTAGGTTATCAAGACTTCTCTTTGGATTGGCTTAGATTCTTTAAAGTATAATAATAGTTCTTCATACCAGGTTTTTTTTTTATTGCTTTATTTATATTCTGCTCGTAGTATACTATAGTTTAATCTGCTAAACTCGTAGTTTTGCATGTTAGATAAGTTTACACCATTAGTTTTTATAGTTTTCATGTTTAAAAGACAACCAAACGAGACTTTAATGTATCTTTATATTAAAAATGACTCTGTGATACTCCAGACTATGTCTGAGTAGTCCTCAAGTTGGGAGATCACGATGAAACCGTGATCTTAAGCCTCTGCCATGCAGCAGAATAAATCCTGTGTTCGATCGATCGAAGTTTCTTCGATCGATCGGACCAGAGACATTGTCAATCGATCGTAGACATTTCGATCGATCGAGAGATGAAGATGTTCGATTGATCAAAAACGTGTCGACCGATCAAACTCTTTGATTTTTGAGAACATTTTATGCAGTATCCCTAGACTTTTTGCTTTAGAGATTCGTTACCAAACTATCCCCAAACGCTCAGTTTGTCAAAACAGTGTCTGAACTTAAGGCCTTAAGGCATTTTTCTTCAATATCTTTTGCAAACTACCTTTAATGCTAATACCATTGTAGGTGCGAGTCTTAACTATTGTTTTAAACTGCTTTCATGTGTTTCAAACTTAAGTGTGATGACATAGTCCCGGTCATAAAAGGGCTATAGATTCATTATCCTAAGAGAAATACGGAATACTGTAGAAGATGTACTCCATTAAGCTTCAACGTAATTGCATGGTAGATGGCTAGGTCGTGGTGGATTCGTGTAATCCCAACATTCCCTTATATTAAGAAAAACACATTTTAAAACATCACTTTAGTTAGTTAGTTAATCATTAGTTTAATTTAATTTGGTTGCTTAAGATTTAGTAGTTACTTCGTGGAACTTCGTGTTCTACAATCCTGCATTTATTGATTTTTATTCTTCTTTTAGAGTTTAATCTAAGTATTTAGTTTAACACCTTCCCTGTGGGATCGACCTGGTCTTAACCACATTACTACTTGCACGATTACCTAGACTTGGGTATAGCACACAAGCGCACACAGAAAAATTCTCGTATCAAATTTTTGGCGTCGTTGCCGGGGAAATGACAAGTTAATACTTAGATTACCTCAATCTTTTATTGTCTATTTCTATTTTCCTTTTGTCTTTTATTCTTTAGATTAAAACTACTTAGGATCTTTCCTTTTATGTCTGACAATTCCTTTGAACGAACTTACGGAAACCCACTCTACTCATCCGATTCATCTAGTTCTGTTGATCCTTTAGTAACACCAACAGATTCAATGACCGATAATCAAAGTGAAAATGGTGAAAACGTGGTCGTTCCAATTGATGATTCACTGCGTCCGTTGTGTGATCTCATGACACCTGAACATGCACCAACACCTTCTTGTATTCTCATTCCACCTCATGCTGGCGAATTTTAATTTCGCAATGGAATAATTCAACTCCTTCCAACATTCCATGGAATGGATAGCGAGAAGGCATATCTACACGTCAAGGACTTCGAGGATGTTTGTAAAACATTTTCACAAAATTGCCATGTCGATGTGACACATCTAATGCTATTTCCTTTCACTTTGAAGGACAAAGCAAAAGTGTGGCTGCTCACTTTAAAGCCGAATTCAATCTATACATGACATGTGATGAACACTGCATTTTTAAAGAAATTCTTTCCACCTCACATGACCACTGAGCTTAAATGACAAATTAACTCTGATAAACAAAAGAGCAATGAAACCTTCACCCAAACTTGGGAGCATTTCAAGGATTTGCTTCTATCATGCCCACATCATGGGTATGAAAAATGGTGAACCATACGCTACTTTTACGAAGGGTTAAATGGTGAAACTAAAAAGTTGGTCGAGACCATGAGTTCAGGGCCATTTTTTCACAAAAATACGGAAGAAGCAGAAGCTCACTTCGAGTGGCTAGCTGAACATGCCCACGAATGGTCTAATTCGGAAGATGTCCCACGTTCACAGATATCCTATGTAGAGGAGAAGAGTCTATATCAATTAAAAAGTGAGGATCATCTAATGAGTAAATATGAAGAACTAGTTAAGTAGGTAGAGGAGTTAGCATTGAAAGGAGAGAGTTCTAGGAAGGTTTTACCTGAAGAGCCATGCAGCACATGCAACATGTTGGGACACACCAATCAATACTGTCCCAATGTGCCATACTTTCAAGAACAACCCCCCATGGAAATGAATGCCATGCAACGGTATAGGGGGGCAGGGAATTCCTACAATAATAACAACGTTCAGAATAACAATCGATGGAATCACCCCGGGTTTGATTGGAAAAATGATGCTGGGACCCAGAACCAATATCAACAACAACAGCCCTACAATAACAATAATCACTATCAAGGGCAATATAATAGGCAGTCCCAGCCATTCAATCAAAATAGATCAAATAACTACAATCATGCTCAACCCTTTAATAATTCGCAATCAAATGTCTACGTGCCACCACACAAAAAGGTGCATGAGGAAGATCCAATCTCTAATGCGAATTTAACACAACAGTTAATTCAAATGATGAGTAAAATGTCCGCAACATTAGAGAGAATGGATGCACGACAAGAGGGGTTGAGTGGAATGTTTCCTGCTCAACCACTTCAAAACTCTAAGGGATTCAACAATGATCCCAATAATCATGAACAGACAAAAGCCGTGATAACTCTGAGAAGCGGCAAGGTCATAGGGCAAAACATGCCTCATTCTACTGCCGAGGAGTATGAAGAGGAAGAAGTGGTGGCTAGGAATAAACCATCTACTCAGGAAGAGGAGCAACTCAATAATAACGAAGCATTGGTTAAAAAAGATGAAGCTCCTAGAGAAGTAGAAAAGGTTGAGAGAAGGTCCGGAAAGGAACCTATCAATGATGAATTACCTAAGTACCCTTTCCCCGCGCCTTACCCTCAAAGGCTTAAGAAACCCCAAAATGAGGCAAAGAATCAGGAGTTCTTGGAATTATTTAAACAAGTAAAAATAAATCTTCCACTCCTTGATGCAATCAAACAAGTGCCGGCCTATGCTAAGTACCTTATAGACCTATGCACGGTCAAAAGGAGGCAAAGTGTGAAAAAACACGCTTACGTCGCTTGCCAAGCAAGTGCAATCATTCAAAATGAATTGCCTCCGAAGCTCAAAGACCCCGGCACTCCAACTGTCTCGTGCCATATTGGAAATTAAAGGATAGACAACGTATTCCTTGATCTAGGAGCAAGCGTGAACCTGTTGCCATACTCAGTATATAAACAACTAGGGTTGGGGGAACTCAAACCTACCCGAGTTGCGTTACAATTGGAAGATAGGTCAGTCAAATATCCTAGAGGAATACTATAAGATGTCCTTGTATAAATAGACACATTTGTTTTTTCGGTCGATTTTGTGATTTTGGACACTGAATCGGTGTTTAACCCATGCTCACAAATCTCGGTAATATTTGGACGTCCATTCCTCAACACCATAGATGCCACAATAAAGATAAGAAGTGGTATAATGACCATCGTATTCGGGAACATAACTCTAAATGTCAAGATTTTTTCAAATCCCCGACCTGAAGAATACGAAGATGAGGAAGAAGTCAACTACATCGAAATGGTCATTGAAGACGAGACTGACTTTGTTGACTACAAAGATCCCTAGGAGGTAGTTGTGTCACAATTTAACGCAGTCTACTAACCTAACGATTCAATTCCATTGGACGCTGCCCTAAATCATGCGTGCCTCATGATGGAAACAAAAGAGGAAGATAGAGCTGAATGCATGTGGGTCACACCATATGAACCCTTGCCTCCAAAAATGAAGTTAGCCATGCCTTCAAACTTTCAGTTTCCCAATTTAGAATTAAAGGAGCTTCCAAAAGAGCTCAAATACGATTTTTTAGGGACTGAAAAGACTTATCCTATTATAGTCTCAACCACGTTGAATTCTGAACAAGAGGATAAGTTAATTCAAATGCTCAAATAGCATAAGGGAGCATTGGGATGGACTATTGCCGACCTAAAAGGCATAAGCCCATCTGTTTGCACCCATAAGATATATTTGGAGGAAGACGCTAAACCTTCGCGACAAATGCAAAGGCGTCTGAATCCCAATATGCAAGAAGTCGTCAAAAAGGAAGTCCTAAAACTTCTTGACGTTGGGATCATATATCCTATTTCTGATAGCCCTTGGGTTAGTCCAACTCAGGTGGTGCCCAAAAAGGCTGGTATAAAGGTTATCCCAAACAAAGACGGCGAGTTAATACCAACACGCGTCCCCACCGGATGGAGGATGTGTATTGATTACCAAAAATTGAATACTATGACTTTGAAAGACCACTTTTCATTGCCATTTATGGATCAGATGTTAGAACGAGTGGCGGGTCACAAGTACTAATGCTTCTTGGACGGATATAGTGGGTACAACCAGATAGAAATTGCTCCTGAAGATCAGGAGAAAACAACATTCACGTGTCCGTTCGGTACATTCGCCTACCGTTGTATGCCCTTTGGCTTGTGCAACGCACCGGCCACCTTTTAGTGGTGCATGTTGAGCATATTCAGTGATATGGTCGAACAAACACTCAAGGTCTTTATGGACGACTTCTCAGTGTTTGGCCATAGTTTCAATAACTGCTAGGAAAACCTTGAGAAAGTGTTAGCTAGATGCGAGGACAAGCACCTAGTACTAAACTGGGAAAAATGTCACTTCATGGTGACTAATGGAATTGTCCTCGGCCACATTGGTTCAGATAAAGGTATCTAAGTTGACCAAGCAAAAATTGACATAATCTCGAACCTACCTGCCCCCCGTACAGTTAAAGACATCCGCTCTTTTCTGGGACACGCAAGATTTTATCGTTGCTTTATCCAAAACTTTAGTGCGATCTCCCAGCCACTGTTCCAACTCTTAGTTAAAGATGCACCTTTCGAGTGGTCGAAAAACTGTCAAACATCTTTTGATGCACTAAAGGAACACCTTACCTCCGCACCAATAATACAGACACCCGACTGGGGTTTGCCATTTGAACTAATGTGCGATGCCTATGATTATGCCATTGTTGCAGTCCTAGGACAGAGGAAGGATAATAAGCCCTATGTAATATACTATGCCAGCCGAACACTCAACGAAGCTCAAATGAACTATACGACTACTGAAAAAGAGCTGTTGGCAATAGTTTTCACTCTAGATAAATTCAGGCCATATCTGATACGGTCCCTAATCGTCTGTTTTATAGACCACTAGGCCCTTAAGTACCTGCTATCTAAGAAGGACGTGAAACAGAGGCTTATTCGTTGGATACTCTTACTCCAAGAATTCGATATCACAATTAAGGATAAAAAGGGAGTAGAGAATGTGGTCGCTAACCATTTATCTCGGTTGACATTTACTGACAACACTAAACATGTACCAATCAAAGATGAATTCCCAAACGAGCAACTGATAGTTGTTTCCAGTTTGCCTTGGTATGCAGATATAATAAATTAACTTGTTACAGGAGAAACCCCGAGTCATTGGTCAAATCAGGACAAGAAAAGGTTTCTTTCATTCGCATGGCCTTTCTTTTTCGACGACCCTCACTTCTTCAAGTACTGTGCTGATCAGGTCATCAGACGTTGCGTCCCGAACGAGGACATAACTGTAATTTTGGCCTCTTGTCATTCGGAAGCCTGCGGTGGCCATTTTGCTTCCCAAAAGACTGCACAAAAAGTTCTACACAGTGGATTCTATAGGCCCACCGTGTTCAAGGATGCCTACTCTTTTTGCAAAGCGTGCCAACACTGTCAAAAGCTTGGTACAATTTCAAAAAGGAACTCCATGCCCTTAACTCCAACTATCATAATTGAAATATTCGATTGTTGGGGCATAGACTTTATAGGCTCGTTTCCAAAATCTAACAACTGTGAATACATACTTCTAGCTGTGGAATATGTGTCAAAATGGGTAGAAGTGATACTGACAAGACGCAATGACCACAAAACAGTAATGTCCTTTCTTAAGGAACACATTCTGTCGCGTTTCGGAACCCCGAAAGCACTAGTAAGTGACCAAGGCAAGCATTTCTGCAACAGGCCTTTGGAGTCACTTCTCAAGAAATACGGGGTCAACCATAAGATCGTTCTAGCTTATCACCCACAAACTAACGGTCAGGTAGAGTTGGCTAACCGCGAAATCAAGCATATACTAAAAAAGACAGTTAGTTTAAACAAAAAGGACTGGGCCTATAAACTGACTAATGCTCTATGGGCATATCGTACCGCTTATAAGATAAACTTGGGGATGTCACTGTACAGGTTAGTGTACGGCAAGGCATGTCACCTTCTGGTCGAAATCGAGCACAAAGCATATTGGGCGACACGCTCATTGAACTTTGACATTAAAGAGGGAGGTCATCTCCGGAAACTCCAGTTGGCTGAACTAGAAGAAATACATCGAGATGCATACGACAATGCTAAACTACACAAGAAAAGGTTAAAGGCTCGCCACGATAGAATAATTTTTCAAAAATCTTTCGAGCCGGGGCAGAAAGTCTTACTATACGACTCTCGCCTCCACCTTTTTCCAGGTACGCTCTGGTCCTGGTGGACAGGTCCATTCCTTGTCAAATCTGTTTTTCCACATGGGGCTATTGAGCTCGTGAATCCCAAGAACGATGATTGTTTCAAGGTTAACAGCCAAAGACTACAACCGTTCTTGGAGAACTTCTTACCAGAAGCTGAGCACATCGAGCTAGATGAGCCCAGCTATCCCTCCACCTAAGACACCAAAGCGTGTTTACATATTGTTGTTGTACTCTTTCATTTACTGTATTTTGTTTGTTTTGTTCTTTTCTGTCTCTTTTTGAATGTGACTTCGATTCTTAGTCTGTTATTCCTTGCTGTCTCTCCCTTGCAGGATATTAAATATGAGGGACGACGATGTTCATTCCATAGGGTCATGGGCTGATTCAGAATATCCTAACCGTCCTTGGACTACCGACGAGATAGCATTCTACTTTTTTCCTTATCAAGGACCAGGGGCAGATGATGTATTGGACCTGACCCATGGGTACATCCCTTTTAACCCTGCTCTCCTCCATATTAATCCCTTTGAGCACATGGAATTTCCAGAAGAGGAAGGAGAACTTGAAGGGTACTTTGTTGGGAAAGTCGATGATGCCCTTTTGGAACAATGGGAGAATGATTCAATGTGGGAACCATGGGAAGAAGAAGATTTACAGGATGTGATGCCTGAACGCCACAACGCTGTCTTCACTTATGTTGATGACTTCATTGTCATCGAATTGGTTCCCTACATTTACGTGCACATGAGTTATTTGTTGTTCGAGCTTCAATGCCCTCTACCTGTTAGTGCACATGGGTTTATCATGCCAATAATGAGGTTAATTCTTGGTCACATTCCTTTCTCTTTTCATTTTTCTTTGTTTAATTCTTTTTGTTAGTTCTTTCTTTTGTTCTATTTAATTTATTTCTTCGTTGTCTTTTGTTGTTCCTTTGTCAGGATTTTCACTATGAATCATCTGTTACCACCATTGTTCCTTTCGCATCAGCTGTTCCATGGATTTGGACCATACATAGTGCCCCCGGGTACTCCGCCATGAGAGGAAAGTCCGTTGGGAAATTGCACTCCGTTATCGTTGTCTCCATCCGACTCACCTCTTGCGTGTGCAATCATTTCTTCAAAGATTTCAGCCTCACTTGATGATATCCTTGCTGCCTTCTGACTGTTCTGGGAAAGGGAATCATCAGGTTTACAATCCAGACTCGAAGATGTGGCGGAAAAAGAAGCAGTTGCGAAAGATGAATCATTCATGCTTGAAGAGTAGTGCTTCACTTCAATTGTATTCTGTCATTTCATCTTTCTTTCATCAATTGACGTGTATTCCTAGACAAAGTTTTATTAGTTTCAGTTTCTTTTAGTCTTTCTTTATTAATAAGGTCTTAGGTACCATTGTGGGAGCAACAAATTTTCAATTTGGATGCTATTACAAAGTTTGATTTATATAAATTTGCAATTTCCTATTTATCAAGAGGATTTCTGGCCTACATGTCCTATTTTTGAACTATTTTACCACCTTCTTGTATGTCCAGACCAATGTTGGTTAGTTGGGGGTGTATAATTTCTCCATTCAGTGATATTGTATAATTTCCAGGTTCGATCGATCGAACACATTTCAATCAATCAAAATTATAGCATCCTCAAGCGCTTCAACAGGTCTCAATCGATCGAAGTTTTGATCGATCGAACTTTCTCGAGTGATCAAAACTTGTATTTAAACGAGGCATCTTGTGTACACTTCATTAGTCACTCTTCATCTCCCTCATACTCAAGCGCCCGGAGACAGAGAAGGCGTGTGCAATTTTGACCCTCCATTTTTCAACCACATGAATCGATGCACCTTAGAGCGCCCCTCTGATCACCATCATCATCCCCCTCATCCTGTATCGGCGTTTTACCTGAGGTACGACCTGAGAACCCTCCTTTTTTTTTTTCATTTTCGTCAAATTCCTGTGGGGGTGCCCCCCATTGTTCCTAAGATCACTTAGTATTAGCTTTAGTTAGCTATTTCTTGTTTTCTTTCCCTTTCCATTCTCGTTTCTCGTCACTGCCGTTTTTCTGTGCTCGATCGATCGAGCTGGGCTCAAGCGATCGAAGCTGAACCCCGTTTAAGCGATTGAGACAAGTTCGATCGATCGAAGCTTAGCCTAGTTCAATCGATCGAGACATGCTCGAGCGATCGAACCTTATACCTTTTCAATCGATCGAACATTCATCGATCGATCGAAAAGAAGCAGTGGCAGTTTCTTTTCTGTCTTCCATGTTTTAATGTGTTTTTTATTTTCTTCCATTTTAGGGCTTTCGCGATGAACCCTATCACAGGGTACCATAAGTCCAAGCCGCTTGACCTCACTATACCATACCCCATACCAGATCATGGGGTCAGAAATAAGGAGGAACGTGTTTGGTTTACTAGATACTTCCAGTCCAGGAAGGTTATGCTCGAGCGACCACTGGAGTGTATCTGGCTTTTAGCCCTGTGGTTCCTAGGATGGATCAGAGACATGCCATTATGGTACAATATGTTGATCCAGACTAAAACGATCAACATCCACTGGGTTCGTGAAGCCTGCTCCTCTATGATTAAGGATCCCGCGGCCCCGTTCACATACAGATAGTTCTTCCGCGGGCGTGAGATCCTATTCAACCCTGCCACCGTTTCAGCTACTCTGGGGGTACCTGAGGTACCAAATTGTTTCTATCCTCACCTACCAGGAGCCCCAGAGATGCCTCCGACCACCATTATCCGAGAGCTTACAGGCGGCGCCGTTCAGTTTTGGAACGGCGTATCTCTCATCGAGAATAAGCTTCTCACTAAGAACTATCACCTCCTCCATCTGACGCTGGTGAACTGTATTTTCATGACATCTTATCATGAGAAGTTCGCCGCGTGGTATGCCCGTGCTTTGTATGCTATTGGGATATGACAGCGAGTCTGTCTGTCTCGTCTTTATATTGACTTTTTTGTTCAGCCCATGCAGTATATTGCCGCCAAGCGCCATCTGAAGGGCGCTTGGCCTATACATCGGGTCATTGAACAGGCTGGGCTAGTTCCATTGGTCACAGATTCGACTATGCAGGCCTCTAGTCGATTTGGCAAGACGGCGGCCCGCCGTTCTGATACTCAGAAGAAGAGAAAAGAAAAGGGTAAGGCGAAGGTCAGGGCGAAGAGGAAGAGGGGAGGAGGCATCGATATAGAGGGTGCAGCTTCTGGGACGCCTACCGAGGCTGAGGAGCTTGAGTCGGATGATGAGGACCCTGTTGCTGCAGTACAGCAGTTCGAGTTGAGACATCAGTCTCAGGCTTAGGCCCAGGGAGAGTCGTCTTCTGTGTCCCTCCAGACTCTCCACTCATTGCTTCTTGAGGAGAGGGATGCGCGGATATGGCTCGAGGGTAAGATGGATCAGATGACAACCCTGCTAGAGGCGATCTTGATACAGATCGGGGTAGATCAGTCTGTACACACTGCTGCACATCCACCTTCTACTGATCTGTCTCCTTCTGTTGATCCATCTACTTCTGCTCCGCCTACTATTTCTGTTACTCCACCACGCACTACCGGACCTTCATCTTCAGCTCCACCTCCACTGGTTGATTCTTCTACTCCATCTACATCGGTGGCACCACCTGCTACTGAGACACCGCTTCCACCACCTCCAATCGTGGCTGTCCCATCATTATCTACACCAGCTGCCACGATTGTGAGTAACCCGGCGATGGCTACTACTGTTGCTGAGGGTGGAGATGTGGATGCTCCAGATGTCCTGATTGAGATATTATCTTATGTCGTCGATGATGCTTAGTTTATGTTGGTTCAGTGTTTGTGGATGTCTGGATTGTTTTTGGTTGGTTGTGGCTGTTGACTCTCCTCTCTAGTAATTTTTCTTGTGGTTGTCTGTTTTTTTTTTTTTTTTTTTTTTTTTTTTTGTGGTTTGTTTGGATCTGTTGGACTGTTGGGTGGTTTGATTATTGTTGGTTGGTTTCAGTATTTTGGACTTTAGTTTTTATGGATTATATTATCATTGTTTAGTTATTTCACTTTATTATATTTCCGGTGATTAGTTCTGTTTGATGTATAGATCTCATGCTCTATTTTTTTTTCATCTCTTTTGATCTTTGCTGCTTGGAGTTTGTATGCTTTCTGTACATATTGTTACACTTGCGGTTATTACGATGCTTTATCAGGTTATATCTCTCTATCTATTTTTGAAAATAAACTTATGAGGACATTGCAATTTTTAGTTGGGGGTGGGATGTCGATAGATAATCACCTGTGCATATTTATACTTAGCAATCTGGATCACTTTATTGCACATGTCATACAATCTCGATTAGAAGTTTGAAAACAAATAAATTACAGAAACGAAATTTTTTTTTGAAAATGTTAAAGATAAAAATTTCAACAAGTTTTAAAATTAAATTGGTAGAATAACTCTGAATATTCACTCCTATTTAGCTGTTATCAAGCAATGACACAACCATTTTATTCTCATCCTTTCATGAATTAAGTTCACGCGTTCTTTCAGTTTCACTAGGATAAATGCATATGTTGACCATTCATGTATCCAAAATCCATATGCATGTGTTAATAGCTAGGCAAAAAACTTAAAATAAGAGTTAATACGACTTTTGTACTTTAAGGAATAAGTAGTGGAAACTAGTTACCCTTAGTGAGCTTTTGAACCCAATCTTCATTTCTGAGGGCATTATCAAATTATTCGAATTATTTTTATAGAATAAGCATATTAAATTCATTGTATAGTCTCTAATTCTTCATTTTCACTGCTTAGTGGAGGAAAACGTTCAGGATTTATCAACTAAACTCAATGAACATTGAAGTGTTAAAACTAAGAAGTTGGGAAAATGATTTAAGCCATTGTTATTCGCTCCTTACCTTTCCATATACCTGTATCAACATTCCAGAAAATGCGCTGTTCTCAATCCCACACCTAGTAAATACTGCCATGTCTATTATGAAAATCTACATCCCTAATCTTTTACTTTGACCTAAACGAACCCCATAGCACATCGAATGTGATTAAATTATTGAAGTATGTGATGAGGAGGGAGTAGTTGTGGGAGGGACTGCATAAAAGAGAAAAGGAAAGAAGAAGGAGTCCAGGTTGAAAAAAAATGAGAATAGAGGATGGTTGGAATGAAGTGAAGTAAAATTACTAAACTCAATCACATGCTAAAGATGTGCAATTTCTTACGCCCCTCATTTCTGCTCTACTATATAAAAAAATCAAAAAGTCAAAGCCTTGATGATTTTTGACAACTTAGTTTGAATATGAATGTGTAATTCGGGTTATCCACAGTATTTCGCTCCTCTAGTAAGTAGTATTCCTTTCTTGAGACTATACACTCTAAATGTTCGTCTTTTATAGCGTCGAGTATGAAAGCATTAGTATTCAAAAAATCACTCCTATCAAAGCTTTCACACCATGTGAGGTCATTATTAACCAAGTCTCTGTGAGATGTTCATTCTTGAGTGTGAGACTATGTGAGAATTGAGTTGAAACTACAAGTTCTGAGAGTATGATAGTCTAAACAACTCCAAATAAAGTTGATGTATAGCTGTTAACTTTGCACACACACACACGGATACATGGATGTGATGCATATGTTATTCTTTCTTGGTGACATGAGGGACATGTGTATTTCTTTCATGGTTTGAACGAGGATGATATTTTTTGTGGAGTTAAGTTTACAGTTGTATGGGAGGGAGTGTTTACAAGTTATTCTGTATCTTTTTGAGCTTAAAATCAGAGAATTTTTTGGGTACATTCACTGCAAACCCTCACGAGACAACACTCGTCCACTAGGGGGAACCTAGGGGGTTTAACGGCTTGTTGCATTTGCTAAATGCAACCAAGATTCCTGCGAAAGTGAGTTAGGTAGTTTCTTTCTTTTATTTTATTTTTTTTATTATTCAGTTTAGTTTGCCTTAGTTTAATTTAGTTTATTTTAGTCGTTATAGTAATAGCTAGCATGTTTTATCTCAACTTTATTGCTAGGGACTAGCAAATCGCTAGTTGGGGGTTGTGAGAAGCGGGGGTCTTTGTAAAATACAGCCGCGCAAAAAGAAGAAAATACACTAAATTAGTTTACAATTCCATTGTTTATCTGCAATTTGAATTGCAATGCCAGTTTGTACACAATTTGATTAAACTATGATAAGTGGTATTGTTTTAGTGGTTATTTGTGCAGATTACTATTGCTGTGTGAAGAATTGGATGAGAATGATAAAAGGAAGTGCTTGGTTTTAATGAAGACAACTCAATCATAAAAAGGAGGTTTTGAGCGATCGAAGAAGTCTCGAGCGATTGAGGTTTCGATCGATCGAATAAGTTCAAGCGCTCGAAGATCCCAGAAGTTCAATCGATCGAGAGATGTTCGATCGATCGAACATGGCTTTTATCAAAAATAACGCGCACGCAGCAGAAACAAAATTTTAACCCTAGCAATAGTTTTTTTGTATATATAGTCATATTGTATATGTCCTAAAGGACGCCCACTTTCACTTTTCATCAGTTTTATATAGAGAGAAGAGAGTTTCTTTTTTGCTTTTGTAGGTTATCAAGACTTCTCATTGGATTGGCTTAGATTCTTTAAAGTTTAATGATAGTTCTTCATTCCAGGTTATTTTTTTATTGCTTTATTTATATTTTGCTCGTAGTTTACTATAGTTTAATCTGCTAAACTCGTAGTTTTGCATGTTAGATAAGTTTACAACATTAGTTTTTATAGTTTTCATGTTTAAAAGACAACCAAACGAGACTTTAATGTATCTTTATATTAAAAGCGACTCTGTGATACTCCAGACTATGTCTGAGTAGTCCTCAGGTTGGGAGATCACGATGAAACCGTGATCTTAAGCCTCTGCTATGCAGCATAATAACTCTTGTGTTCGATCGATCGAAGTTTCTTCGATCGATCGGACCAGAGACATTGTTAATCGATCGAAGACATTTCGATCGTTCGAGAGATGAAGATGTTTGATCAATCGAAAGCGCGTCGACCGATCAAACTCTCTGATTCTTGAGAACATTTTATGCAGTATCCCTAGACTTTTTTGCTTTAGAGATTCGTTATCAAACTGTCCCTAAACGCTCAGTTTGTCAAAATAGCCTCTGAACTTAAGGCCTTAAGGCATTTTTCTTCAATATCTTTTTCAAACCACCTTCAATGCTAATACCATTTTAGGTGCGAGTCTTAACTATTGTTTTGAACCGCTTTCATGTGTTTTAAACTTAACTGTGATGACATAGTCCCGGTCATGAAAGGGCTATGGATTCTTTATCCTAAGAGAAATACGGAATACTGTAGAAGATGTACTCCATTGAGCTTCAACGTAATTGCATGGTAGATGGCTAGGTCGCGGTGGATTCGTGTAATCCCAACATTCCGTTATATTAAGAAAAACACGTTTTAAAACATCGCTTTAGTTAGTTAGTTAATCATTAGTTTAATTTAATTTGGTTGCTTAAGATTTAGTAGTTATTTCGTGGAACTTCGTGTTCTACAATCCTGCATTTATTGATTTTTATTCTTCTTTTAGAGTTTAATCTAAGTATTTAGTTTAACACCTTCCCTGTGGGATCGACCTGGTCTTAACCAGATTACTACTTGCACGATTACCTACACTTGGGTATAGCACACAAGCGCACACAGAAAAATTCTCGTGTCAAACATATGTCTTGGAACTCTCCTAAGTTATGTTCTATAATACGGCCATGCAATGAAGGGAGTAGCGCGAATGTAGATGGCATTATCTCAAAGTGACATGCCATCACCTCTGATAAATCGATACATACTTGTGGCGTGTAGGTCGTAGGAATGAAATAATTTTTTAGTGGAGGAGGTTGAGTTACGTTAGGGTTATTTCAATTTTTCTATTGTTCCCGTTGTTTCCAAAGTAGGCCATTGGAATAGATTTGATGTTAATAGTTCGAGTTTTTTTTAAAAGTTTAAGGGTGCTTTGAATTTCGGCCTGAAAACGATGATGACAACAGTTTTTGAGTTGATTCGTCGTCTAACATTACCCGAGCTGTAGAAGCTTGGATTGGGGACTTACTGACTCGTCATGTTTAGGATTGAATGAATGTAATTCAGGTTGATAATTACTAAAAACTGTAGTCTTGTTGATAAGTAGTTATCAACATGTTTAGTAATCATGAGAGGTGAATGGGACTCAAAGAATGAAAGATATAATCATCATTCAGGTTGACAGTAACAGTTATCCGACTACCTGAATATGATTATGAATGTTGACGGTATAGGGACATTAGTACACCATGCAACTCTAGTTATCGCTTCGAATTTGTTTCTTTGCATTGGAATGCAATTATCGTTTTATAAAGAAGTGAACGTTAACTGATCAATTAGTTAATTTGCTGATCAAAGAGTTTGATCATAGGAATTAATAACTGGTCTGAGCCAACAATAAAAAACCTAGGAGGTCCCACTCTTAGCTCTGCCAGAATGCCTTGAAAGACATATGAGGATGGTGAACCAGTCAATTGAAAGAGTTTCAATAGATTGAACGAAAGTTCTTTGATCGATCCAAGGCTTAAAGTTGGTTTGGATATCTATAAATAGAGTAGCTGTGTACAATAATCATTAATCGTCACTTTTTACTATACAAAGCTGCAGAAACTATTTAGGGTTTCTAAAACCTTCTATATCCTCTCTGTTAGGGTTCCCACCAACCCTAGTCTTTTTGGGAGCATTCATAGGAGTCATAAGAGTGAAGACCATCTAGTGGAGGCTACTGGAAGTTAAAGAAATCAGAATTGGGTTCAAGACCTGAGGTATTGCATTCTATCCTCTCTTGTTCACGCATCTATAGAATTGATAAGTAGTAGATCCGAGCATACCAATAAGATTTTGAATCTTATTTTCCGCTGCGCATTAGATTTAAAATTTCAAAACCTAAATCCATCAGGACAATGTTGGGAATTTAAAACACGGAACCAAATTCCCCCAATAGGCGCAGAGAAACACTCAAATAGTAATAAACAAGCACTTCAAAGAAAACATAGATTTCTACGTGGTTCGGCAAAATTGCCTACATCCACACCCGTGAGACCATTCTTTCACTATTGAGAATAAACAATTGGTACAAGAAAACACTTCGATTAAATCCCATAACCCAACCCCAATACCGTTGTACACCTACTCTCAATACCCAAAGAACCCTTTTGTTGGATTTGTGCCCTCAAACCATTACTTTATGTATGAGACATTGACATTTTAATATATGGATATCAGCTTTACATTTCATTGTGTATGTTTCTTTCATAAGATGATTGTTAATCCTTAAGTATCATAGTAGGTAATTCGTGTGTGTATGAGATACATACAAGTGAGATACGAATTACTATTCTTTGATACTTAGCATTTGTCGCAGTGGATAATGAGACTGGATATCTCATTAGGTTTACACTGTAGCATGATTAACTACCATTGGATGGGGTGATGAATCTCAATCACTAGAGTAATCTCTTATTTAATATGCTAGTTCTTGTTGTGCATTGATGGACCTGAGCTTTCGTATTTGACACTTAAGACTGTCAACAGTCGATAGGAGCTCATAACTTGTATAAGGTATGTGTTCTTAATCTTGAGACGATAATGAACATAGACTGTGGATGTGACTGCTTTAACTTACCAATCAGTGAGGTCTATAAAAGATCAACACCTAGATATGTTTGATATGTCATGTTCATATGGTTGTGAACATATATTGTCAAGATATAATCTACCCTCTATTAAAGAGTAAGCATTCCCTTGAGAATGTCACCAAGTTGATTACTGAGAATTGCAGTCTTGTTGGTAAGTAGTTATCAACATGTTTGGTAATCATGAGTGGTGAATGGGACTCAAAGAATACAAGAAGTAATCATGATTCAGGTTGACAGTAACAGTTATCCGACTACCTAAATATGATTATGACTGCTGATGGTAGAGGGACATTAGTACACCATGCAAGTCTAGTTATCGCTTCAGATATGTTCTTTTACGTTAGAGTTCAGTTATCGTTTCGTAGTGGAGTAAACGTTAGCTGATTAGTTGGTTAATTTGCTGATCAAAGAGTTTGGTCATGGGAATTAACAACTGGTCTGAGCCAACAAAAAAGAGCCTAGGAGGTCCCACTCTTAGCTCCGCTAGGATACATGGAAAGACACTTGAGGAGCTAGTCAAGGGAAGTTCGATCGATTGAAAGTCTTTCGATTGATTGAAGTCTTGACATGTTTGATCGCTTGAAGAACTTCAATCAATCAAAGGCTTAATGTCGGTTTGGAAATCTATAAATAGGGTAGATGTGTCCAGAAAAAAAAGTTCGTCGTTTTTATTATAAAAAGCTACAGAAACTATTTTAGGGTTTCCAAACCTACTCTATTCTCTCTAATAGGGTTCCCACCAACCCTATCCTCTCTAGGAGCATCCGTAGGAGTCATAAGAATGAAGACCATCTAGTAGAGGCTGTTGGAAGTCAGAAATTTCAGAATTGGGTTCAAGACAGTGAGGTATAAATCTTGTCCCATCTCTTGTACACATCTATAGAATTAACGAGTAGTAGATCTGAGCTACCAATAAGTTTTTGTAACTTAATCTTTTCGCTGCGCGTTTAAAACATTTTAAAACCTTTTTTCCCTTCATATCCCACATGTGATATATCTCCCAACAATCAACCCCTATATCATATGTGGGGCAACTCCTTAATCAATATATCATACATAACTAGCACCCCTCAACTGGAGCACCCACAAAGATGCCCGCTTTGCAACCATTTACCATTAACCATCTTTCGTACTAGCATGCACACCCTGATTCAACTTGGTCTCAACACCTCTGATTCATCAAACCGCGGCCAATACATGTGCAACTTCCCAAAGCTAATTATATCCATTAACTCCCGCAGAGAAGATCCTCGATCCATCTTTATCCCGAATAGGATTTTCCCTCACCATCGTCTAAATCGTGAAATAAACCATTCACCAACTTACAAGAATTTTTTCATCGAGAACTTGGGAGTACAAATCTACCAACTAGATGACACAAACCATCCACACATCTCTCAATCGCCGTGTGTGATTTTAGCAACAATATTAGACTCTGTAACTTTCGGATCAATATCACACCATCCAAATAGCGAACCTGCTTGCAAAATATTTGATCAACGTTCCTACGTGCAGTATCCTAACAATTACCTCTGTTGGGTGATTGCGCCTGTGTTTGCCACAACCTTCTTGGAACCCATCAAATTATTTCTCCAGAAGCACATACTTACCGTACCCGAAATCTAACAACCCAAGAGAAATGCCCTGTACAAGTGGAGTGTGAGGACATCTCCATTATACGCATCATGCTACAATCATAGTAGCACTGAAATTGTCTTTTCCCATAGATCATGACCTGTTGCATGATTTGATCTATCACCAAGAAAAATGACCCCAAACTATGCAGAATCTTGTAAATCTGTACCTACTGATGAATCCACAGTGCCTGAAAACCTTGTCAACAACTTGTCCCAAATTTCAAGTAACATAGCTAGTCTACTAACTACTTGCAATTTTATCCAATCAGAATACTTGATTTGATATACCATGCCACAATGGATAACTTCTCTATACAACTTTTGCATCCAAATCAAATCTTAATACTTGGCCTTTTAAGGGTTCCAACGTAGAGGTGTCAAACGGGCCAGGCTAGGTCAAAGTGGGCTTGACCGGGCTTTGGGCTGGGGTGGGCTAGGTCAAAGCGATTTGACCGGGCTTCGGGCAGGACCGAGGCAGGCCCAGAGTCATAGTGGGCCGGGCCGGGTCGGGTTGTGTCGATTATGAGCAAAGACGTGTCCACCCCGGCCCTATGGATCGAAAGGTATAGCGGCAGGCCAGGCTGGGACAGGATAGGGGGTCAGGTTAGGGGCGGGTTAGCGGTCTGGGTTAGGGATCCAGGTTAGGGGCGGGCCGGGCCGGGCCGAATGTTTGAATTTGGTTGTTGGGAGTTTATTTAGAAAGTTAGGTTATTTGAATTTAGTGGGGAGTTTTTTGAATTACTTATTACTATATGTTAACTTATATGTTATACTTGTAATATAATTATATATGTTAATATATGTTCTTAAGTTATTTGTATTTAGGAGGAGTAAAGTAATAAAGAACTTATATTATATATTTTTTTTGATAAAGTAGTAATAAAGAACTTATCATTTACTTATAATTTATAACTAACTAAATAATACTTATAACTAAAACTAACTAACTAGCTAGTTATTTGAATGTATAATTTTCATAAGTTATTATGTTAACTTATAATCCTTATAATTTATAACTAACTAAATAACCAACTTAATAATTATCATTCACTTATCAAATTTTATAAGTATATAATAAGAAAAACTCCAGATTGTTTTACAAAACTAAATAACCCAATATTGAATAAGAATTAGAGATTACTTAACATTGATGTTGTACAAACTAAAGATTACCCAAACTATTTTAGATAATTGAGTAATTTGTTCATTTATTTATTAAGACGTTCACAGTTTATACTCATGCGAGCCAGGAGTATTACATTTATTTTTGAAATGGTTAATCTTCAATTCTTCAATATTTAATTTTCTTCATTAACATCCAAATTGTCGAAATCATGAATAGTATCATCTTTGCGGTCTTGAGTTCGAGCTTGTGCACGGTCCCAATCCTTCAAGAACATTAAGTAGTCCAACATCTCGGCAGATAATCTGCTCCTCCTTTCCTGTAGTACCCTACCACCTTCACTAAAAGCAGACTCCGATGCAATTGTGTAAGTCGACGGATTTGGTAGATCACAAGCCATGATGGAATGAATAGGGAAAGCTCTTGCATGTTCTTTCCACCATGCCAAAATATCTAAGTCGGCCATCTCCTCTTCAGTTAATCGATCGACTATCCCATTCCATTTCTCGATACTTATTGAATTCACCAAGAATGTCAGAGTTACTTACATAGGATTGAGAAGGACCCTTTTGTTTCTTTCGACTGATAAAAAGACTTGCATAGTCTTTTATTGAAGATGTCCCTGAGCTTGTCTCAACATTAGAAGAAGAAGTATTTTCCTCACTTTCTTTTTTTTGCATACATTTTATGGTAATGATGAAATAATTCTTCCAAAGTACTTTCCGTTGCTGAATTACTTATTTCAATAGTACCATTCGGTCCTTCCAATAATTGAGAAATTTGTGAAACCACTTGACAAACACCATCGAAATTGAGTCTAGGATCAAATATTTCCGATAAATAATATACCGGTTGATACGCCTAGAAATATTCGACTACAGTTAAACCTCCACGTCAGCAGCAAAGGACCCCGATTATCCGAAAAGGGAGCTTGTGGCCCACCGATCCTGAGGTCTTTCGAGTGCTACCGCTCGGGATGCTCGCACAGCCTGGGCATGCGGCGCAGCAGCTCTCCACGAGGCTCAGTTTGACAGCCACGCCGCTCAGCAGTTTCCTAAATCAGTCAGAAGACTAATAGAAAGTATAAATAGTTTCCTAAACCACTTAGGAAACCTCCCATGATTTACGCTCATCAAATTGTAATTAGATAGGGCTTCCTTATCTAATCAGTTGTCTTATGCGGGTGGCCTCTTGCACCTATAAAAGGGGCCACTCACCCACATTATGGGGGATCGCATTCTTTACCTAGAGAATACCTGTATATACTGATTTCATACGCATACACCCGGTCGGTGTTATTGGTAGTGTCGCCCAATTATTGGCTCACCATGCCCGCCGATGATCTGCTAGTGAAGCGCACTGACGCACCCGTGGACGTAGGTCACCTCATTAACGGGGCCGAGCCACATACAATTGATTGTGACACCATATCCATCTTCTTAATCTCTCTTACCAATTTTTTGCATCATCAGTTTGACACCGTCTGTGGGAAACGATAAGTTTTTCACCAATAAATTCCTTGACTGATCAACATGCCACCAAAGACGGGTAAGAAAAATAATGCTCCGGTCGGTCAGGAGAGCTTGCAGCTCGAGCAGCAGGCCGCCTCCATGACCTCCGAGGAGATGACAGCGGCGCTCACGCAACTTCTAGATGGCCAACGGCAAACCCAGCAGCAAATCGAAGCGCTGTTGGCCTTGCAGGAGAAGCACCCTCAATCAGAGAACCAGGCCGGGAAAAAGCCCTCGACTTGGAACCCCCAAGAGTCCAGAACCATACCCACTCTGCCCCGGTATCCCCATCAGATTCGGAACACGCCCGGGATGGTGACCGTATGAGAGCACCCAGGCGCACCAGGAGGCAAGCTTGGAGCAATCCTCATCGGGTGGAAAATGCCAGAGACATCATCATCAGGCGACACGCCACCAGGAGGGAGGGATCAGGGCCAAAGCCCCGGGAATCAGCCAAAGACCCTCCGGCCCAGAGCCGGGGAGATCTCAGGCATACGATTACCTAGAGCCGGAGCCGAATTCTATCCCTGAGGGCGACATACTTCGAAGAAGAAGCCTCGTCATCTGATCCAACTTACCTCTCGGACATTGAAAGGAAGAACGAGCTGGAAGACGTGAATGCTCAAATTCAGGGCTTACAGAAACAGATCGAGAAATTGAGCTGCAAGTAGCGTCCTGACCATACCAACACGGAGACCGAGTCACCCTATACCGCTCGGATCACCGGATTTCCCATCTTGTGGAAGTTTAAGCCACTGCATCTCAGTTCTTATGATGGGATAGGGAGCCCAGTGGATCACATTCATACCTACAGGGCCTAGATGGCATTGGTCACCATGGTCAATGAATTACTATGCTTGGCCTTTCCCAGCACTCCCAAGGGGCAGCCATGCAGTGGTTCCACGTCCTCAGGCCCCTAACTATTGATGACTTCAAGACGCTGAGCAAGCTTTTCATTAGCTAGTTTGTAGGGATGCTCGACCGGTCGCAATCAAACACTCAGCTATTGACAGTCAAGCAGCGCAAGGGTGAATCCCTAAGGGAGTATATGGACCGCTTCAATCAGTAGAGGCTCCAGATCCGCAATTTGAATAAAACAGCAGCCATCATGGCCTTCTGCTCGGGAGTTCAACACACCAAGGTCGCTACGTCGTTCCATCAAGATCGACCAGCAACCCAGGTGGAGCTCTCGGAGAGGGTCGGAAAGTATACAGACACAGAAGAATTTCTGAGGTCTAAACGCACCGGCTTCGCGGGAGATGAGTCCCCGAAAGCCAAACGGAGGCGTGAGGGCTCTGAGAAGGGCCCGGTAAAAAGGCCCAGGAAAGACCAGTAGAAAGGAGGTCGAGATCAGCCCCAGATTGCTTTCATGCCTCTGTTTCAACCAATCCATGAAGTCATGGCCGCCGCTGAGGCGCAGAGGTTGCTTCAACAATCGGCAAAACTCAAAGCCCCACCCAGAAAAAGGAATCATGATAAGTTTTGCCGCTTTCATAGAGACCACGGTCATGACACAGAGGATTGCTTCAAGTTAAAGATAGCCATTGAAAAACTGATCGAGCAAGGCCATCTTGGAGAGTACGTCGCGATAGATGGACGGCCTATGCAAGGAGCCCGAGCTCCCGGTCAAATACAGCCTGTCGGTCAAATCAACGTGATCTCCAGAGGAACATTGGGTAGTGGGGACTCATAATTAGCAAGGAAGAGCCATGCTTGGGCATCTCGGGCGGATGTCTGGCAGGTCCAATCCACCGGCTCCCCGCCAACTGACATACTAACGTTCACCTTCGACGATTTGTGGGGCGTCCACTGCCCCCATGATGACCCATTGGTTGTGACGCTCTCCATAGCCAATTACGTGGTCAAAAGGGTGTTGGTGGACACATGCAGCTCGACCGATATCATGTTCGTGTCAGCGTTCGATCGGCTCGGGATATCTAGGGATCGGCTCTGCCTGGTTGCTACTCCCTTGGTGGGTTTTAACGGATCTAGCACCCAGCCGCTCGGTACCATGGAACTCCCCGTGCTTATGGGAACTTACTCTCAACAGATCTCCCTGCTGTCAAACTTTGTAATCGTGGGGGCTCCATTTGCCTACAATGTCATTCTCGGGAGGCCTACACTCAACAAAGCCAGGGCCGCCGTCTTTACTCATAGCCTGACAGTTAAGTTCCTGACCCCTTAGGGACCCGGGAGCTTGCGTGGAGATCAGGTGACCGCCCGAAGTTGCTATTTCTGTTCCCTTCACCGGGAAGTCATCACAGAAACATTGAACGTCCAGGAGATGGACCCGAGGGATCAGAATGATAAAGTAGGCCTGATCAAAGAATTGGAACAAGTGGCATTGGACCCGCAACTCCCAGACCGAACGGTCAACATCGGCACCCTGTTGAAGCCCCGCCTTAGGGAGAAGCTGATTCAATTCTTGCAACAGAGTCAAGATGTGTTCGCCTGGTGCCATAAAGATATGTCTAGGATTAATCCCCGGGTAATGTCTCATCGGCTCAACATCGACCCAGACTCCCGGCCGGTGAAGCAGAAAAGACGGGGCATGGCCCTCGAGAGACAAAAAGTAGTGTGTGAGGAGGTCAAGAAGCTCCTCAAAGCCCAATCCATACGAGAGGTCTACTATCCCGACTGGCTAGCAAATGTAGTACTTGTCAAGAAAAGCAACGGGAAGTGGAGGATGTGCGTGGACTTCACCGACCTGAACAAAGCCTGCCCCAAGGACTCCTATCCACTGTCCAGGATAGATCTCCTTGTGGATTCCACAGTCGGCCATTCGCTCCTTTCGTTTATGGACGCCTACTCTGGGTATAATCAGATCAACAGGTACCCCGGGGACGAAGAAAAGACCTTATTCATCGCAGATCAAGGGACCTATTGTTACAATGTCATGCCCTTCGGCCTAAAAAATGTCGGGGCAACTTATCAACGCTTGGTCAATCACATGTTCAAGGACTTGATCAGGAAATCAATGGAGGTATACATCGACGATCTGCTGGTCAAAAGCCGGGATGAATCTGACCATCTAGAACATTTAGCCAGGGCCTTCAGCATTTTGAGGAAGTTCAGGATGAGGTTGAACCCGGCCAAATGCACATTCGGCGTCTTATCCGGAAAGTTCTTAGGACACCTGGTCAGTAAGCGGGGAATCGAAACAAACCCCAAGAAAATCCAGGCTGTAATCAACATGCGGTCGCCCAGGTCAACCAAAGAAGTACAGAGCCTGGCCGGATGGGTTGCTGCTTTGAACAGGTTCGTGTCCCGAGCAACCGATCAGTGCTTGCCATTTTTTAAGATCCTACGAAAGGCTTTTCAGTGGTCGGAAGAGTGCGATGAGGAATTCCGGGAGCTCAAGAAATATCTGGCGTCACCCCCTCTACTCTCAGAGAGAGATAAATGATTTTGGTGGGAGAAATATATAAATGGTGTGGGAGGTTTAGTATTTATAGGAAAGTCCCAAAATTATATTTTCAATTTTACCCCCAAAACTAGCTGTTATATAGTTGTTAGAGGGGTAAAAGTGGAAAAGGAACATCTTTTAAAAAAAAAAAAACTAGCCGTTGGAGGGCTGGATACAACGGCTAATTTACATGGACACGGGCCAGGCTACCGGGTTGGACGTGGACGTGGGTTGGACACGTGTTGGACGCGAGTTGGATGCGGGTTCGGGTTGGACGTGGGATTTTCTTTTAATGTAGGAAGGCTATAGTTTTTCTTTTTCCTTAGGGTTATTAGTGTTTTGATACTATTCTTTGCCCTTGTGTGTTTGTCACACTAACTCATATCACATGCAACAAGACGAGAGCACATCACATAAAAAATTAAGAAAACTAAACAAAATTGGATTTGTGGAGAATACATCTTTTCTTCACTTTGCTCTAATAATACTCAATAGCATACAATAAAAACCTAAGAAGAGGGCATAGAGGAAAAGCATCATTAATAAACTAAGGCTTAGTTTGGCCCCCACTTGGCTTTTTAAAAGTAGCTTATCAAATTTAGTATTAAGTTATTTGATAATTTTGTATAAGTGATACATTACTCTTCAAAAAACATCATGAACCTTGAGCTTTTAAAAGCTTTAGAAAACTCTATTCTAGCTAGAGCTTTTAAAAGCTCCCCCAAAAAAGCTCGAAATTCAATTTTTGCAAAGCTTATAAACAAGTTACGAAATAAAACAACATGAAATTGTACTTTAAAAAAGAAGAAACACCAAAATGTGGCCAAACTCTTCAGTGACAAGTTTCGGAATGACTTGCAAAATTTAAGCCTAAGTCCATCACCGACTCCCTAAAAAGAAGAAGAAAACTAAAAAAAAATTGAAAAGAAAAAATAAACAAAAAAAAAATCTAGCTAAGGCAAGACACAGAGAGAATGGTAAGTGCTGCCAAACACATTGTGAGCTTTCTAGCCAATAAAACAGTGTTAGATCAAAACCCATAAGACTGTAGCTCCTTAGAGGGCCTCCGGCCTCCTCCGACTGAACTTATAATCTCGTCTGGAAAGTTGATATTGCACTACGCTCAGAGTTTACCATGTAAGGGGAGATCCAAAAGGTCCTGTCCGTTATGGATTCTTCTAAAAAAACATAGAAAAGAGAAAAAAAAAAAAAATAGAAAATAGATCGAGTGACATTTATTCTTCAACAAGAGTGAAAGGACAAAGTACTTAGAAAAATAATATTAATGGTTGTCTCGGTGGTGGCGGCTAACTACTAGTACTCTCTTTTTCAATCCGCCACCGGAGTTGATGAAAATCATCGACCGGACATGGAAGCCGAAGTGGTCCGGTGGTGTGGTACCCATAAATCTCTTGTGCTTTTTCCAAAAGCCTTTGGAAGAGAGGATGGTAGAGATATGATATAGGTATGACAAATTTTTGAATACTACAATCTAACTCATCTTCTAATCCAACTCTGACTGCTACACATCCTTTCCTCACTTTCATTTTCTTTTGCTCTTGCATCTTTGTACCTCAATCTACCACAAGAAAAGTGTATATGTTTTACATATATATAGTGAATAGTTGTAGAGGTTGCATGGTTTTGGCTTTTGATCAATAATAAAAAGCTAGTAGTGTACATGTGTGTCCCTTTGTACTCTATCCGGCATGCTTTTGCATTTTTTATTTTTTATTTTTTTTAATACATGTCATGAATCATGATACACTTATTTTTTTTTGCTGAGAATCATGATACACTTAATTAATTCAATATGGTCCCTTTCTAGTTCTTATTTAATTCTTCCTTTTATATATAATGATAATGAAATTTCAAATGTTTTAGGAAGTTATATATACAGACACTTCAAATTGGATCATGGCTTGATCAAGGTCCGAAAAATCAATTCTTTAAAAAGATAATGGGTGCATTTGGTCCTTCACAAAAGTGCCAATTAGGCTATTTACCGGTATTTGATTGTCAACACTTAAAAATGAATCAACCACTTTCTTTATGGTCGGATGGCAAGACTTCTGGGTGTTATACCCAGAGGTCTCAAGTTCGAATCTCAAGGGGGTGGCCACAGGTGATTCACCTGGACGCCCTGACCTCGTGAGATTAGTCGAGGTGCGCACAAGCTAGCCCGGACACCCACGGTTACCAAAAAAAAAATTGAAAAATGAAAGTTGAGAAATTTTATAGAAAAGTCAACGAGGTAATTTATCCAAAAATTTATAAAATGCCCTAGTTCAAGGTAAAGAAATTCAATCTTGACACCACACGCTATTAGTCTCGAGGTATTCATTGTGCTTTCTTTGTCATCGAATCATGGTGAATCTCTCTTCTATCCTCTCTCTAATCGTTATTAGAAATGTATATTATATATGCTGTATACATGCATATATTTGGTGAGGTTGCTAATGAGTAGTACATAAATTTAAACTAAATAATTTAAGAGTAATTTACAAATTTAAAATTGACTACTTTAAAATACAATAATTCATAAACGGATATATCTCGTGTGAACAAACGCACCACCCTTAGATTCTATCTAGTTTGTAAATTGAGAGAAGAAAAATGAAAATAAAAGAAAAAGGACAAAAAAAAATAAAAATGATCTAATTTTATAGTGTTTTTCTTTAAACTTAAATTACATTTGATATTAAAAATTCTGAAAACGATTAGGAACGCAAGACAAGAAGAAGAAAAGTGACTCTCAAAATTCAATCTATTTTTTCCTTTTTATTTTTCATATTAACCACAAAAGAATTATTTTCTTCCATATTTTTTGTTACTTTACTTCACTAATTCCATCAACCAATTAAATAGCCTTGAGGCCCCATGAAAAACAAACCAGGCTGCTTCATTAATTAGGTCCCGTTTCGTTCGCCGGATATGAATTAGGAAAAGGAAAAATGATTCTAAGTAATTAGATTTCACGAAGAAAAAGGCCTATCAATTTTCATTATATTGAATAGATAAAGAAGGAATCTCATTTGGAAACAATGTGTAATCTTTTTTTCTATTTTTATTGCGAAACAATGTGTAATTTTTTCTAAGTGTTCGGTCATTTCAAAACACTTGAAAGTAGAATGAGTTTTTCAAATTTAAAAAGTGAAATTGGGCATATAAATCTGACATTTACATGCATGTGTATCAGTAAACAGTGGTGGACGAGGAATTTCATCCACTGGGGGTGAAACTGACGACTAGGCCTGGATACGAACCAAGTCGCTCAACAAGCTCTTGCGATCATGTTCAATATAGCCCCTGCTAAGCTAGACTCTTTTAATAAACAAAGTTCCCTAATTAATAAATAGTTTTTTAAAATCTCAAATTTTTTAAAGCTATCACATATACTCGATTTTTTTTTTTGTTCTTTCAAAAGTTGAGTTGAGGTGGCCTCTGTCAGTAAGTAAACTTTTGATATGTATGTTTTATGTACAATATTATTTACGAGTATGGTTTTTACGAGGAAAAGATAAGATTATTTTCTACCGAAAGTAATCTAAATACCATCTCTAGATTATAATTGAGTTTTATTATTTTTTACCAAATCTATTTCTAATTGAAAATGATTATGAGTCCATCCATTTAGACATACCGAACACACACATAAAAAAATAAAAAAATAAAAAAGTATTCCAAAGGAAAGAGATTCAATTGCTATCTTAGCTTCCTTTCCAAATCAACCAAACGGGGCGATACTGTTAAGAACTTCGTACCATACTGTTTCTTAGCCACTGTATTGGGTCGTTGAATCAAATTATTTTTAAATTGCTGCTAGAGACAAAAATCAAAAGAGCTGTGTTTAGGACCCTCCAAACAAGTGGGCATGGCAAGGACCATGAAAACTCTCTTTTCTAAATGGCATAATTTAATGAGTGATGAACTCTCTTTTGGAGTGTTCTCTTTATCATCTACCTTTTACTTTTTTCGCCTTTATTGTCTTAATTTACAGAAGAAAAGAACAATCCTGTTGATTGCTACTTACATTAGCTTATAGGAGTAATTTTTTTTGGGAGTAATTAGACGGATCTCTTTTGGGGTAAAGTTAAAATACAAGGACCTCTTCTGGGTAATGAAGAATTGCACTGACCGATCTTTTGAGTTTTGTAGTTGAGTTAAAGTTTCCCTCTGTTAGCCAACAAGAAGTTGACCATTAATTTATTTGTTAGTTTTTGTTTGGATTAATTACAGATTCACCTCTTATAATTAGCGCGTTTTTCAAAATTTCCATATTTCAAACGTGTTACTAATTCTCGTGTTGTTTGGACTAATGTGTTGCAATAAGTAGATCTAATAAAATTTCGCAGAACATGGCCTATATAAGGGGTGTATCTAAAAAATGTGATAATCATAGCGGTGCATCTATAATTAACTCAAGGATAAAATAACTATGAAAACATCTTTTATGTATAGTTTAATAGATTTATTAACATTTGCATGTTTTAAAATACATGAGACAAACTCAAATTAAAGCACACTAACTACGGGGTGTATCTATAATTAGCCTTTTTTTTTTTTTTGGTAATAATCAAAATCCCATTCCAAAGTATATCAAATTTTGGGTTAATTACGTATACGCCACCCATTATACTTAGCATGTTTTTTAAGTTACTTGCTACAGTTTCAAAAGTATCACTAATAGCTCCTGTGCTTTGGACTAATATTTAGCCGTTAGAAACTATATTAAATTCAATGGTATATAGCTTGCATTGGTGATCAAGCAATATACCTGCCCAAGAACTCTCCTTGCATGTTTAACCACAATCACAGAACAATCACACCAACAAGACAATAGAAAATCAAGCAAAACAATTAAGGTAAAGACGGCCTCTCTATTGATAATAAACCCTACGAGACAACCAATCCCCCACCTCTCTGTCCTCTATTGTTTTTCCTTACTCTTTTTTTAGAGTCTCTCTCTTCTCTTAAGAAAATACAACAGTGTGAGATTATCTCTCTTCTCTCTAGAATTGGGATCACATCTCCCTAGGTTGTAGTTCTATATATACAAAAATATCAAACCTAGTCCTATTAACAATAGAAAACTCTTTCTCTACAAGAAACCTAATAGGAATAGGCAACACTCTCATAAGGAAACCTAAACCTAATTGGAAACAAGGAAAACTACTGCTGCTCCACGTGCCCGCCCGCGCAGCCTGCGATCGGGCGTTGCCCACTCAGGCGAGTTCCCCAGCGGGCGACTTTTCAGAAAGTCCAGCATAGTTGCCTCGTCCCCCATCCGCTCGGGCAGTCTTCACCTCCTTCGGCTTCTTGCTTCGCCTTCGTCTTCGTCTTCGTATGAGTTTTTGTCACAAAATCAACCATTCTTCACCTTGACGAAAATCTCAACGCCATCATCATCTTTGTTGTCTTTTGGGTAACTTATCAATCATCATCTCCTCATCGTCGTTGCGGCCTCTCTATCATCATCTATGTAAACTTGTTATTTCTCAAATCCTCATCATTTGTGGCATTAAAAAACTTTAAAGCTACATCAAGGTCGTCGCCAACATCAGCATTCATCATGGTAGTCGTCACCACCTTGGGCTTGGACTTTAGCCCAACATCTCATCTCACCATTGCCATGGGAGCAACATACGGGTGCCCAACATTTCTTCTTGTCATCTACTTGGGAACATTGCACGATTGCCCAACTCTTCTTCTCGCCATCTCCATAGGAATGACGCACAAACTTGGCCTCATTGCTGGGACTTACATCTTCACCTCTTGTAGAAACGATTGGTGTCACAAAGGTTGTTGTTGGAACCTTCTTCACCGGCTCCTACTTCTTCTTCATCTCCTTTGTGACTACTCTGCTCACCATTATATTTCCCAAAAGGATATATAAGTTTCCAACATTTCTACCCATCAACATGACCCTTGAATCCCTCTTCACCTTCATCAGGCCTTTACCCACTACAATGGAGCATCCTTTTTGGGTCGAACACACCCAAAAAGATTACATTCCTATTCAAGCCTGGAACATGGCGGACATCGTTTAGCACCCTCGTCAAACCGTTGGTTGTCTTGATCGCAACAATGCAATTCCCTTCACCTCCTCAATTGTGTTGTTCCCCATAAAGACTTTTACCTCCATCGGTTGATAGAACGAGAACCAATCTCTATGTGAACAAATATGGGAAAAACACGCCGAATCAAGCAACCATTCATTCGCCCCCTTCTCTTCACTTGGGAATATTGATATGGCATCATCATACACGACATCAATTCTCCCCTCATCCTTTCCATTCGCAACATCAACCTTCTTCCTTTGAGGATAGTCAAAAGACATATGACCAATTTCACCATAGTAGTAACACTCTCTCTCCTTCCATGGCCGAGTATCTCGTGTTACTTCACCAGCACCTCCTCTACCAGTTTTCTTTCCTCGCCATTTTTTTTCTTCTCGTTGCGAGCAACAAGGGCTTGTGCTTCCTCTTTTGTCTCTTCTTTTTTATCCACAGAACAAGGCCATCTTCACTTGCTCCAAGGTAATAGTATCTCCTGTAGAGCATTGCAGTAACCCGTATTTTCATGTTTAAATTAACGATTTAGACTTCATGTATGATTTTAGCAAAAATTGGTCATAGGGGTATTTTGGTCATTTTTTCAAATTTTGTAAGTCATGAACTGAAAATATAATTTTTTGGAAAAGTTGCATAAGATTAAATGATTTGGTATTCGTGTTGGAAGTTAAGAGTTTTTGATTTCTATTTAGAAGATATCTCCATTTTAATCAAAAATATCTTAAAGAATATTATATCAATACTCTTTTGAAAAATATCTTAAAGAATATTATATAGTATATTCTCTTTTGAAAAACTATATATAAATAAGTTACACTTCACAAAACTTACACACTTCTGTATCTTCCTCACCTCAACTCCCTCTCTCTCTCTCTCTCTCTTTCTCTCTCCTTCCCACATATATACACACATAATTATATACATATATATATATATATACCTCGAGTTAGTGGAAGAAGAAGAAGAGAAGTGTTTGAGAGTTGCTCAACATCATTTATAGGTACCGGGTTGTGTACAATATGCTTTCTAAATTCTCCGGAGTATTTCTTTGTTATCTCTATGTGTACTCTTTTTTGTAGTTATGTTGTGCTTTCATTTGGAATCAATGAGTATGTGTTAATTGCTAAGTGCTACGAGACTAAACAGTAGGAGCACCTACCAACAGTCCAACAGGCCTCAGGGAACGACGTATTGGAGACGGGTGAGGTGAGGTGCGGTGAGGTGACTTATTGGTATGTGACCAAGAGTAACCTAATGTTATGCTCTTCGTGTGAGCGATTGGTTCGACTGAGTAGTTGGATTGTGAGACTGGTTAATTGATTTGATGCCGTTCTATTTATTTGATTGTCAATATCCTTTTGAGCCTTCATTATTCCTGTTATATTGTATACTTCCCGGTGTGGTTTTTAGATGCAGGTAGTGCCAGTAACCAAAGCCTAGAAGAGAGATATGGCTAAGGATGATATAGGAGATCCGTGGAGAATATGGGCATGTTGGGAGTTTTAAAGAAATATTGTACTTTTATTTTAATGAATCAAAGTGTAATTCATTTTATTTTTCAATAGAAATACGCTTTATTTTGTGGGGCGTCACAAGCATTGTGCTAAACAACTGCGGGTGAGAAGACTTTACCGAGGTTAATAAAATAATCGCATTGTCTTCA
This sequence comes from Hydrangea macrophylla, assembly GCA_033977485.1. Taxonomy (NCBI): domain Eukaryota; kingdom Viridiplantae; phylum Streptophyta; class Magnoliopsida; order Cornales; family Hydrangeaceae; genus Hydrangea; species Hydrangea macrophylla. Next base: position 16,464,105 of record CM066984.1, read on the forward strand.
TCGTCAAGTTTTACACCTACATTGGATAAGTCACATAGCAACTTGTTGAAAGCACCGATATGACCTTTAAAGTCATCCTCCTCCTTCTTCTTGAACGAGTACAACTTATGCTTCAATACTAGCCGGTTGGTAAAGTTCTTTCCCATGTCGAGATCCTCTAGCTTCTTCCACATCGCTTCTACCGAGGTATCTTCAGTGACGGCATACACCACATCATCATACAAACTCAAGCATATGGTGCTTACGGCCTATGTTTTTCTCCGATCCAATCTACATCGATCATCCCGTTAGGTTTATTAGCTTTTCCATATAAAGCCTCTGCAACGCCTTGTTGAACCAAGGCATCCTTCATCCGCACCTTCCAGAGGTTGAATTCATTTTTCCATCAAACTTCTCTATCGCGATCCGTGCATCACCCATCGAATTGCTTGTAGTTGCCATGGAACCACGAACATCAGCTTTGATACCACTTGTTGGGGATATAATTGGTGATCAAACAATATACCCGCCCAAGACCTCTCCTTGTGTGTTTTATGACAATCACAACACAATCACACGAACAAGACAATAGAAAAGCAAGCAAAAGAATTAAGGCAAAGACAACCTTTTTCTATTGATAATAAACCCTACAAGACAACCAATCCCTCACCTCTCTCCTCTATTGTTTTTCCTCACTATTTTTCTGGAGTCTTTCTCTTCCAATTAGGGATTATCTCTCTTCTCTCTATAATTGGGATCAGATCTCCCTAGGATGTAGTTCCATATTTATAGAAACATCAAACCTAGTCCTATTAACAAAGGAAACTCTTCCTCTACAAGAAACCTAATAAGAATAGGAAACACTCTCATAAGGAAACCTAAGCATAATTGGAAACAAGGAAAACTGCTGCTGCTCCACGTGCCTGCCCGGCGGCCCGTTCGGGCAGCTTCTCCAGCGGGCAACTTTCTAGAAAGTCCAGCATGTTAGGGATATATACTAAAAGCCATGCTTTATGTAATTGATTTGTTATTCATTTAATAAAATCAGTCAATCCATTTTTTTTTTAGAATCTGTGTGGGCAATGTTTGTATTATATTATTTATTTAATATTATGCATGTGTGTCTCTCATTCTATATAGTAGGTGGTTTGGTGTGTAGAGTTCGGCTTACATACGGAAGATCAGGCCATTAGATATTATAGAATGTAAGATTTTGGTTTACAGTCTTAGATGGGATGGGACACACCATCGGTAGGACTGCAGCATGGTGTTGTAGTAGGTTTGTCTTGACTACGGAAAACGGTATAGTTTTAACTCACTATGCTGGTACACTTTGTGTATTAAACGGGACTGACTTGGGATAATTATCTTTATACTGACTTATAAGATAATTAATACCTCATGGCTATTATGAGTGCTTATGCTCTAAATTCTAAGTTAATTTGTAGACACGTACATTTGATATTTACACTTTGATCCCCAAAAGGGTGAGATCCTTAAATGGGTCAATATCTCATTGGATTGGGTGGCAATATTAATTGTGTAATGGATATTAATTAATGATGGAATCCATGTCTCAATTTTGGGATTGATGATATCCCCTTGAGAAAGCTTATAAGTTTTGATTATGTCAAACCCTGCAGGTGGATTTTGTATCCGCCATATCAGATAAGTTAAGCAGAGGATCTCAAGGAATTTTAAGAAATTAATTAAATTTGATTGTCAGTAATTATATTTAATTAATGGATATCTGTAATCTTAACATGGGGAGATAATAAGCATTTAATAACATGGAGCTCGAAATATATTTTTGAGATAAGGGTAGGAGTGCAATTATAATTCTTTAGTGGTGTGAATTCTAATTTATGGAAATAGGAATCTGATTCAGTTTGAATTAGGGTTTCCTAATTCCATAAGGAAGCCTATTCCTTATTGACATCTTATGGTCCCTATCGTAGCCTATATATATGCTGCTTTGGCTCTCTCATCAGCTAGCGTTTTTCTATATAGAGAATTATAACTCGGAATAGAAAAGAGAGGGAAAAAGAGGGAGAGCAGAAAACAGAAAGGATTTCGAAAGAGCCCACACTCAGTTCGATATTCTGGTAGCGGAGGAATACGGTAGAAGATCGTGTGCTGTTATCGAGCCCGTGTTCTCGATTCGTCTACTACAGCAATCCGTTTTACAATTCAAGGTAACCCTAGTTCCGCCCTTGTAGGGTTATTATAGATTTCATGAAATTTTTGCAGTACCAACTTATACACACTGTCAACGGATTCTGGGAACGCAGTTTCCTAACAGTGGTATCAGAGCAACATTGATTCTGCGTATAGGTTGGACGCAACCATGTTGTCCAATAAAACAGATCTTATGCGTGCATTGATGGATGGATAGAACGTAGATCTGTGCTAACCCTTGTTTTGCAGCGTTCTTATTCCACTATTATGGTCACTGGTTTTGTGTGATTGGATCCCACGATGGGTTTATTCGTGGTTAATATTGTTGTTTTGATATAGCATGTGAACTCCTTTATGGAGGCATAGGATTTGTATGTATTGGATCCCACGCTTGATTGATGCGTGGTTAATTTACTGTAAATATATAGCATGTTAACTCCTTCACGGAGGCATAGGGTTTATGTAATATATCTCAAGTAAATCTGTGAAGATGGTTCGTGAGAGGAGTTTTACAAGCAGTTTTCGACAGCAATCTAGAAGCTCGACCCCCGTTGCGTAGTGGCGACATAGAGCTAATCGGGTTCAATGAAGATTTCTTCACAAGAGTTGCAGCTTGACCATAATAGTGGGATTCCTATTTTATTGTGGTTTCCTTATTTATGTGTGATTGAATGATTATTATTGTTTCATGTTTAATGAATAGGACAACATGGATAATTATTCCTAGACCTATTTCAGATGTCTAGCTGCATGTTTAATTTATATTAATTTAAAATGATGGACAACTACATGTGTATTTAGAAATAAAACTAATTCCATAATTTGAAAACATAAGTACTTATTTTCTAAAATCATGAGAATAGAATAATTTTATTATCTACACATGTGGGTTTCACTAATAAGGATGAATTAATCCTTGTCAAGTATTCTATTATTTTTTATTAATTAAATTAAAAGTTTTTCTAAAAAATTATAACCCTCAATTTTTTTTTTAAAATTCTAAGTGGGAGAGGGAATTTATCAAGTATAAATCCCATGGTCTCCATCACTGGTTTGTAGATGATATGATTAATTTTGTGTGATGGCTCTAGTGTCATCCTCCCTATCGGATGTAGTTGATCATGGAATTATCAGTACAAACTTCTTTAAAAGAATGTTTTGGGTAATTGTTGGTGTGGGTCACCTCTCCATCAGAGGTGTTCCTCATGGAACTCTTGACCTAGAATTAAGTGATGGTATACACTTAGCTATAAATAATAATATCCTCTCCATCTGAGTCACTGTTATTATTTATAGGACCAAAGCAAGTCGACAGTTTAATTTTATTAGGCAAAGTATATTGTCTGGATAGTAAAATTAAAAGGCAATTGTCTATCTGAACAAGTGATGGATAGTATATGGCTTCCCATCGAGTCATACTATTCGCGGTGTATCAGGTTGCTGGCGGATTCCTTTCAAATATGGTAGAGGGAACCAATATTTTCAACTCGAATCCATAGTAATTTTTGCCCAAACGTAATTATTTATGTTATGTGATTCTCAGGCTTTTAAATGGGTACTTTCAATCCACTTGCTGTTATACTTAAAGAAAATAAACTTACTGGACCAAACTATATAGACTGGAAAAGGAATTTGGATATTGTGTTAACTGCTGAAGAGTACAAGTTTGTGCTTACTGAAGAATGTCCTGAGCAACCTGGTGAGCGAGCAACCGCTGAGGAAACCCAGGCTCACAAGAAATGGGTCAAGGCTGATGAGATGGCGCGGTGTTACATTTTGGCATCCATGTCAAATGTGCTGCAACATCAGCATCAGTCAATGGCCAGCGCCTATGACATGATGGAGAGCCTCCGAGAGATGTTCGGGGATCAAAGTCGTGCTGCTAGGCAGGTTGCCATGAAAGACTTGATGAACACAACCATGGCTGAGGGGACGCCTATAAGGGATCATGTTCTTAAGATGATATCTCTTCTTAATGAACTAGAGATCCTTGGAGCTACAATCGACGGGGAAACCCAGGTCGATATCGTACTCCAGTCACTGCCAGAGTCTTTTAAGCAATTCCGCCTCAATTATAACATGAATAAATTTAAATATACTTTGGCAGAGCTGCTTAAAGAACTCTAGGCAGCTGAGGGTCTCAACAGAAAGTTAGGGAGTGCTCTTGTGTTTGAGAAAGGTTCTGCTTCAAAGCCGAAAGGCAAGAAGAAAATGAAAAAGGCTCAAAAGAAGGCCGCGGCTCCTCCGCCAATCCAAAGGCCACGAGGACAACCGGGAAAGCCTAAAGGCAAATGTTTTGTTTGCAAGCAGCCAGGACACTGTAAGAAGCAATGTCAAGTTTATCTCGCCAGACAGAACAATCAAGGTAAATCTCATTTACTAGTTGTTGAATCGTGTTTAGCGGTCCGATCTACCGGTACCTGGTGTGTAGATACGGGAGCCACTGATCATGTATGCAATTCTTTGTAGGGGTTCCAGGGAACCAGGCAGCTCAGTGATGGAGAGATTTATCTATATATGGGAAATGCTACGAGAGTAGCAGCAGTTGCAGTAGGAGATCTACATCTTAGTTTTCGTAGAGATAGAATTTTAATATTAAGAAATTGTTTTTATGTACCTTCTATTAGAAGGAATTTAGTTTTAGTTTCTAGTTTAGTAAAGAATGGATATTCAGTTCATTTTAATAAAGTAGTAGTTATTAAAGAAAATAAACGTTTTATTTGTTCTGGTTAATTGGTGGATGATCTTTATATTATAAATCCTATCTCTCCTATACTGCAACTTAATGAATTGAATAACACAAATAGTTTGCCATTTAAGAGAAAAGAACCTTCGAGGATGAACCAAACGCATCTTTGGCACTTACGCATTGGTCATATTAATTTGAAAAGGATTCAAAGACTGGTTCAAAATGGGCCATTAGGCTCATTGGAAGTGGAGGCACTTCCAGTTTGTGAATCCTGCTTGGAAGGTAAAATGACCAAGATGCCATTCTCGGCCAAGGGCTATAGAGCAAAAGAGCCGTTGGAACTGGTTCACTTTGATTTGTGTGGTCCTATGACTGTCCAAGAAAGAGGGGGATTTGAGTACTTTGTCACTTTTATCGATGATTACTCAAGGTATGGGTACATTTATTTGATGCGGCGTAAGTCTGAATGCTTTGAGAAATTCAAAGACTTCAAGGCTGAAATGGAGAAGCGTCTAGGTAAATGTATCAAGACACTACGATCTGATCGTGGTGGAGAGTACCTCTTGGGAGAGTTTAGGGAATACTTATTGGAGCAAGGGATTACATCCCAATTGTCTGTACCCCGTATGCCTCAGCAGAACGGTGTAGCAGAAAGAAGGAACAGGACTCTCATGGACATGGTAAGATCTATGATGAGTTACTCGGATTTACCAATTTCCTTTTGGGACACGCATTAGAGACAGCTGCATACATTCTAAACTTGGTACCATCTAAGTCAGTACCTACTACTCCCACGGAATTGTGGACTGGGCGAAAGCCTAGTCTGCGGCATATTCAGATCTAGGGTAGTCCAGCACATGTGCTGAAAGGGAATGCAGAAAAGTTGGAATCAAGAACAGAAGTATGTTTCTTTGTTGGGTATCCAAGAGGAACTAAAGGTGGTCTGTTTTATAGTCCTAAGGATCAGAAGGTTATTGTTAGCACCAATGCCACATTGTTAGAAGAGGACAATGTTATGGACCACAAGCCCAGAAGTCGTATTGTTCTAGAGGAAATGAGAGGAGAGACACCGAGACATACTTCTTCGATACCAACGGTACGAGAAGAAACACCACAAGAAAGAGTTATCGATATTCTATTACCACGTCGTAGTGGTAGGATTATCGAAACTCGTGTAGATCCCGAACCAACCATTAACACGCAGGTTCCTGAACCACTACAACGTATAGATAATGGTGTATTAGGTTCAGAATCTTCACAATGAAATATCAGTGATGCACAGACACGGGTTGTGCCTCGTCGTAGTAGGAGGGTTATTATTCAACCTGACCGGTATATGTTCTTGGGAGAGTCTTATGACCGGGTCCCTGATGAACAAGGTACCGACCCTGTAACTACAATGAAGCACTCCAAGATAAAGATGCAGATCTTTGGCAAAAGGCTATGAAGTCTGAAATGGAGTCCATGTACTCCAATCAAGTCTGGGATCTTGTAGAAGCACCCAATGAAATAAAACCCATTGGATGCAAGTGGATCTATAAGAAGAAGAGAGGAGCAGACGGTAAGGTGGAAACCTTTAAAGCAAGGCTTGTTGCGAAAGGGTTCACTCAAAAAGAAGGAATCGATTATGAGGAAACTTTTTCGCCAGTGGCAATGCTGAAGTCTATCCGGATTCTCTTATCCATTGCTGCACATTTCGATTACGAAATTTGGCAAATGGATGTCAAGACAGCATTTCTAAATGGGAATCTTGACGAGTGCATCTATATGATGCAACCATGCTGTCTTGACATCCATTTGCAACCAGACGGGTTCATTGCGAAGGGCCAAGAACACATGTTGTGCAAGCTTAAGAAGTCCATTTATGGACTTAAGCAGGCATCTAGGTCTTTGAATATCCGCTTTGATCAAGCAATCAAGTCTTTTGGTTTTGATCAATGTGTGGATGAATCTTGTGTGTACAAAAAACTTGATGGAAGAGTGGTGGTGTTCTTAGTACTATATGTGGATGATATCTTGCTAATCGGAAATGATGTAGGGGTATTATCTTCTTTAAGGGTATGGTTGTCCAGTCAATTCGATATGAAGGACTTGGGAGAAGCCGGTCACATCCTAGGGATCAAGCTTATGCGAGATCGCAAGAATATGATGTTGGGCTTGTCACAAGGCACTTATATTGACAATATTCTTGCAAGGTTTAGCATGCAAGATTCCAAGAAGGGATTCCTTCCTTTCAGACATGGAATTACTCTATCTAAGGATCAGTGTCCTGAGACACCTAATGAGATAGAGAAGATGAAGGCAGTTCCTTATGCCTCAGCAGTAGGAAGCCTAATGTATGCTATGCTATGTACTAGACCTGACATCTGCTTTGCTGTTGGCATGGTTAGTAGATATCAGTCTAATCCAGGGCAAGAACATTGGACTGCGGTGAAAAATATTCTCAAGTACCTGAAAAGGACTCGAGACTATATGTTAGTTTACCAAGGAGACAGTCTTGTACCCATTGGGTACACAGATTCTGATTTCATGTCAGATAGGGATTCCAGAAAGTCTACCTCAGGATATGTATTTACCCTAGGAGGTGGAGCCATTATTTGGAGGAGTATCAAGCAGTCATGTACTGCTGATTCCACCATGGAAGCCGAGTATTTGGCTCCTTCGGAAGCCGCTAAGGAGGGCGTTTGACTCAGAAACTTCCTTATGGATCTAAGAGTAGTACCTACAGTACAATCGGCTATTACCCTTTATTGCGATAATAGCGGAGCGCTTGCTAACTCAAAGGAACCAAGGGCCCATAAGAAGGGAAAACACATTGAGCGTAAGTATCACCTGATACGAGAGATCGTGCAAAGAGGTGATGTTGAAGTGACCAAGATAGCATCAGCAAATAACCTGGCAGATCCTTTCACCAAGAGCTTACCGACCAAGACTTTTGACAGTCATGTAGATGGGATAGGAATGAGGTGTGTCGCATCATGGCTTTGAGTCTAAGTGGGAGATTGTTCGGGATATATACTAAAAGCCATGCTTTATGTAGTTGATTTATTATTCATTTAATAAAATCAGTTAATCCATTTTTTTATGAGAATCTGTGTGGGCAATGTTTGTATTATATTATTTATTTAATATTATGCATGTGTGTCTCTCATTCTATATAGTAGGTGGTTTGGTGTGTAGAGTTCGGCTTACATACGGAAGATCAGGCCATCAGATATTATAGAATGTAAGATTTTGGTTTACAGTCTTAGATGGGATTGGACACACCATCGGTAGGACTGCAGCATGGTGTTGTAGTAGGTTTGTCTTGACTACGAAAAACGGTATAGTTTTAACTCACTATGCTGGTACACTTTGTGTATTAAACGAGACTGACTTTGGGTAATTATCTTTATATTGACTTATAAAATAATTAATACCTCATGGCTATTATGAGTGCTTATGCTCTAAATCCTAAGTTAATTTGTAGACACATACATTTGATATTTACACTTTGATCCCCAAAAGGGTGAGATCCTTAAATGGGTCAATATCTCATTGGATTGGGTGGCAATATTAATTGTGTGGTGGATATTAATTAATGATGGAATCCATGTCTCAATTTTGGGATTGATGATATCCCCTTGAGAAAGCTTATAAGTTTTGATTATGTCAAACCCTGCAGGTGGATTTTGTATCCGACATATCAGATAAGTTAAGCAGAGGATCTCAAGGAATTGTAAGAAATTAATTAAATATGATTGTCAGTAATTATATTTAATTAATGGATATCTGTAATCTTAACATGGGGAGATAATAAGCATTTAATAACATGGAGCTCGAAATATATTTTTGAGATAAGGGTAGGAGTGCAATTATAATTCTTTAGTGGTATGAATTATAATTTATAGAAATAGGAATCTGATTCAGTTTGAATTAGGGTTTCCTAATTCCATAAGGAAGCCTATTCCTTATTGACTTCTTATGGTCCCTATCGTAGCCTATATATATGCTGCTTTGGCTCTCTCACCAGCTAGCGTTTTTCTATATAGAGAATTATAACTCGGAATAGAAAAGGGAATGAAAAAGTGGGAGAGCAGAAAACAGAAAGGATTTCGAAAGAGCCCACACTCAGTTCGATATTCTGGCAGCGGAGGAATACGGTAGAAGATCGTGAGCTGTTATCGAGCCCGTGTTCTCGATTCGTTTACTACAGCAATTCGTTTTTGCAGTTCAAGGTAACCCTAGTTCCGCCCTTGTAGGGTTATTATAGATTTCATGAAATTTTTGCAGTACCAACTTATACACACTGTCAACGGATTCTGGGAACGCAGTTTCCTAACACAGCATAGTTGCCTCATCCCCCGTTCGCCCGGGCAGGCCGCCCGTGCAGTCTTTACCTCCTTTGGCTTCTTGCTCTGTCATTGTCTTCGTCTTCATATGAGTTTTTGTCACAAAGCCCAACAGCCCATTTGTCCAAACCATAGGAGGTGTTAGTGAAAGGTTGAAACTACAAGGGACAAAATTGAAAAAATGCGCCAATCACAGGGGGTGTATATGTAATTAATCCAAAAATACTTATACAACTAATATGAATATTGTCACAGCCCGATCCCACAAAAGTAGAACCGAAGCTATGGCATGCCACCAAGGCTCACCCAATTCAATTAAAGGTTATAGCAGCGGAACAAACAAAAGTAAAAAATCATTAAATTCAGTCTATAAAAGAATCCATTTGAAACACTTAAGGAAAACAATCCATTTTGAAAATAGCAATCCAGTCGATTGCAATCACGGACCAGTAGATTACTTTGAGTCCCAGAGAGTCCTAACCCCTCAGTTACTCAGTCCAGTCGACTACCTCCCATGTCCAGTTGACTGGGGTGTCACATTCCCAGTCGACTGGTATTGTCCGGGCTGTGACAATCTGAATATTGTCACAGCCCGGTCTCACAAAAGTAGAACCGAAGCTGTGGCATGCCACCGAGGCTCACCCAATTCAATTAAAGGTTATAGCAGCGGAACAAACAAAAGTAAAAAATCAATAAATTCAGTCTATAAAAGAATCAATTTTGAAACACTTAAGGAAAACAATCCATTTTGAAAACAGCAATCCAGTTGACTGTAATCACAGACCAGTAGGCTGCTTTGAGTCCCAGAGAGTCCTAACCCCTAAGCTACTCAATCCAGTCGACTACCTCCCATATCCAATTGACTGGGGTGTCACATTCCCAGTCGACTGGTATTGTCAGGTCGAATAAACTCTAGTCTAAGTAGAAGGTCTGATTCTAAAACACAAACTAGTCGACTGTGTCGAGGGACCCAGTCGATCGCTTTTACAAAAATGAGGCAGTGTCTCATTTAAAAAATGAATCTAGTCGACTGGCACTTGGTCCGGTCGACTGGTTTACCCTGCAGCAGAACATTCTGCAGAAATTCCCATTCTAAGCTTAACAACTCTCATCCATGAGCTCATTTACCAATTCTAAACTATCAAGAAACATACAGAAAGATATATATTATCCCCATTCAAACATGTCCCAAGCTTCTAATCTCCAAAATCAATTACAATACCAAGTCACAAAGTGAATTAAACAACTATTCTATTATAAAACTACAAGTTAGACTTTCACGTTGCCTTCTAAGTGAACTCCCAATCCAATGTGCTCACTTCTCTGATTCCTCGCCAGCATTAACACCTGCATGGTTATTTAAATAACCATATATACTTTGATTCATTTAAGCTAATGCTTAGTGAATAAAACAACGATGCACATGAATGATAAACATGCTCGCATTCACATTCTCTACATTTCATACTAATCTGTGTAGTCTTACGTGTATGGTCCACACTCCTAGTCTGCGACTCGTCGCTAATAAGTCCACGTGATCAGGTAAGACCCACGTTTCTTTTCTTCAAACGTGTGACCTTATGCCTAGAACGACTCCACAACGATGGCTTGGTACCACGCACTCCTTTGACCCAAATAGCAACTAAACATGCTCAAAACACATTTCACCGTACTTTAAACATAAATCAAACATTTTGCCGTACAATTGGGCCTACTTATCAATATAAACGCCCAATATGAACTAAACAACATATAGCTATGAATTGAAACATGCTTTTCTTACAAACGTGAATACATGTCAAGAAATCATTTTAAAACAAATAGTTGAATCACTCACCTTTGATTTACGCTCCTAGATCCCCTTCCAAGGAAAACTCGAGCACAAGGAACATGTAGAAGTCCATCTAATACAATTCCTATCGATCAAAACTTTGATTAACTTGTTATGAAAAGTCCCAAAAATGAGTTTTTGAAAAACTTATCCAAACAAGACCTAGTGGATATTAAAATGACAACCTTACCTCAAGGAGTTTGAATATGAAATCTGGAGAAAAACAAACAGACAGAAGTTCGTCGATTTGTGTCTTGAAGCTCTAAGCCAAGAAATCCCCAATCTTCCCTCTCTTGATTTCTAATTTAGGTTATAACTGATAAAAAAATCACTCCACTTTTTAAATATAGCCATGTCTCTCGAAAATTGTGTTTACCTCCCCACAAATTATCAAAACTTCTAATTATTCTTTGAAACATTTTACACGTCTAGTTCATTGCTTCACGAGTGATAACTATAAATTATAAAAGTTTTTGTCTAACGGTTCCACATGATTTTATAAAAATACTAATTAGTCTACCAATTATGTAGCATGTTAATTCGTTCTCACAGGGATATTAAAATTAATGCCAAAAATATATTCTAAACTAGATTATAGTACATATAATGAAATACAGATGTAAACAATTATTTTTAGATAAACATTTCGGGTATTCCACAATGAACGTCTCGATCTCGGAGAGAATTAATAACATCAAAATATCCATTTCACACAGTCTTAGAGGGTTCTCTTACACATACATCCAATTCAACTCGTGAGTCACAACTCACTCACACATGTGTCATAATACACATCATATCACATTATCATACATGACAAATGTAATGAAATGCGACAAACCTATACACGAGTGTTATAAATATAAAAGTGTATATTATTTTTAACAGAAGTTTAGTGTTAAATCTCCCATTAGAGAAAGTTAATTGTTAAAAGACATAATGAAAATATTTTTGGTAAAGTCGTTTGTTAAAATAGAACCACTCTAAACTAAAATCCCGACGAGGTTGTGAAATTTCATAAAACTTTCAAAACTAAAAATCCCGACATGTTGTGAAATTTCAGGAAAAAAGTTTGGTAAAATTTCACAACTCATTGGAAATTTTGTCCAGTTTTATATATGATGTACCCTTCACTAATTTTTTTTCCTTGTTGGACATACTGCTTAAAAACACTCTAAAATGGATTAAACCTTAATTGTCCCTATTTTTAATTATAAACTTGTCTTTTCATAGTGTGTTGATGTAACGCCCCAAGTGGTCCGCTGGACTAACAAGTTGATTGGACTGCACATTTTAGCTCTTAAAATGGTTAATTCATAGTCAGTAATAGTAGCTAGCCCACTTGGATCTACATATATTAGATTAACATATTATGTTTTTTCCATGTGGGACTGGTTCTCATGGTTGAGTTTGAAAATTTAAAATTCATGTTCTATGTTAGTTATATATTAGTACTTTCGTGTGCACTATTAGCAGTGTTAGAGTTCCATTCCATCATTCTGGTGTTGTTTTACAAATCACAAGAAAGATTCTTGTAGTTTGATCATTCATCAGAGGAGCTCATTGTAATTATCCCAATATTGTTTCTCCTTAAAGTAACACTAATCATGATTAACAGCTAATGGTATATGCTTTTATAAGCATCAGTTTCACATACCCACTAGGCCACTACTACTTTGATTTCTTATTTTTTTTCCATCTATTATTACTTTGAATTTTTAATTATTACTATTGTTTTTTTTTGGTTTTCGGTTGTGCCATGGAATACCAACAAAACTTAATTAGGTATTGAGTTTAGGATTCGTTCGTATTAGCACGACACTAGTACGATAATTGTTGTCAAGAATGTAATAAATTGTCGGACATATGATCATGAGTCATGACCTACAAAGACATGTGAGAAAAAAAAGGAAAAGAAAGAAAGAAAGAAACAAAAGATAAGATGGATAAGTTAAAGGAGTAATGTTAGGTTTGTTGGATAAATATGTGATTTTGGCCATGTTTAAGGTCTAACTGAAGTGGGACCCACTTACAGTTTGAGTGGGGTCCTTGTAATTTGTGTTCTCCTTCATGAGGAGATGAAGTTTGGATACTCACATGTCCAAAAACATTGTTGGGTGAATAAGAAATTAGTGCTCAAAGGTTGCCCCTTACAAGGAGTTGTTGAAATGGAAAAGGTTCACAACTTACCTTGTACCACATAGGAAAATTAGAAGGAGTTTCAAGTGTATTTATAAAGCTACTACAAGCTATGGGTTTGGGCCCCAAGGGGTACTCACTTTTGTGGAAGGGGAAGGACATATGGCCCACTGGGTTTTCTCCACACATGCGCGTGCGCACACCGTCGTCCATCCGTCCGAGCCGAGCCGAGCCGAGCCGAGCCGAGCCAAGACGTGGTTGCAGGTGCGACCTACACAATATTTCTTTTTGTCCCCTGAATTTCCAATTTTCAATTTCTGTATATATAATTGAGTGACTCTTGGAATTTTTGCACATGTTTGCATTATAGAAGTTTACACCAAAGTCTTTTGGGATTTCTAAACTGTTGCAGAGAATTATTACAAAAATTGAAGGGACTGTGATTTATTTCACTAATAAATGTTCATCCTATAAATCCCCTGTCTCTCCCTCAATCTAGAGACAATTTTTCCAGACTAATCTCCAGATCCTTCTTCTAGTTCTTATTTTTCCAGAGAGAGAGTTAGACATAGTTGGTTCGCTACTGCTAATTGTCGCTCTGTCCTTGGAGACAGATGCCGAAGATATCCTCGAGCACTTTTGGTGAGGTAGCGAATCTGTTTTAAGGAAACTGTGTGTATGTCACAGGCCTTATTTTGATATTTGTTTCCAGTTTCTGTTTCTTTTAGTTACTGTAATTCTTATTTCTTATGGCAATTTCAATATTTATTATCAGATTAATTTTTACTGCTTCTGTTTTGTATCAACTGTATTTAAAGGATTTGTTTGTTGAATATCAATACAATTTTCCCTAACAATCTTAAAACAAATTCTAAAAAAAAAAACTAAAATTAACATAGTTTATTTTCAGATTCAATTATGAAAATAATCATAAGGTTTCTTATTCTGGATTTAATTTTTACTTTGATAATACTTTCAGAAATGGCAATAATTGGGAATGAAGCAGTTAACCCTGCTGCAAACCATGTTGCGACCGATAGTCCTACTAGTTCTAACACCGTGGTGATTGGTTCGATCCCTGTGAAGGTTTCCTCAATCCAAAAGTTCCTGTTAACCACGGCGAGAAACCCAAGAAATTCAATGGAGTGGATTTCAAAAGATGGCAGCAAAAGATGTTGTTTTATCTTTACCACTTCGAACCTTGCTAGGTTCTTGAACGAATATGCTCCTATTCCAAATGAGAATGAACAAGATCGGGAAGTTGTGTTAGCCATTGATGCTTGGAAGTACTCAGACTTCCTGTACCGAAATGATATGTTGAATGGTTTGCACGATACACTCTATAATGTGTATAGCGTTAAAACCACTGCTAAGGAATTGTGGGAGTCCTTAGATAGAAAATACAAAACTGAGGATGCTAGGTCAAAAAAGTTTGTACTGGGGAGATTCCTCAACTATAAAATGGTGGAATCAAAGACCGTGGTCAGTCAAGTTTAGGAATTGCAAGTGATCTTGCATGAAATCCATGCTGAAGGGATGACCTTGAGTGAAACCTTTCAGGTAGAGCCATTGTTGAGAAATTGCCCCTTGCTTGGAAGGACTTCAAGAATTACCCAAAGCACAAGTGAAAGGAGATGAAAATTGAAGATCGGATTGTTAGACTTCAAATTGAGGAAGACAACAAAGAGTATGATAGGAAAGTGGGAAATAATATTGTGGCCAAGGCTACTGTGTTTGAGCATGGTCAAAGTTCAAATGTGAAGAAAAAATCTTCTTTTGGCAAAGGGTCCAAAGTGGGGCCAAAAGGTGGTATCTCCAAGAAGCCTAAATTTTAGTTTCAAGGAAAATGCTAAAACTGTGGTAAAACTGGACACCGTGCTTCAGAGTGTCGGGTGCCACAAAAGAAATTCAAGAAAAATCAAGAGGCTAGCATGGAAAAATTAGACTATATCTTGAGGGATGTTTCAAAAATTAATTTGTCAGCTGTGGTGTCTGAAGTGAACTTGGTGGGTTCAAACCCAAAGGAATGGTGGATAGACACTGGTGCCACTCGCCACATATGCTCAGATAAAGCAATGTTCACTTCCTTCGAGCCAATGAATAATGGTGAGAAAATGTTCATGGGCAACTCAGCTTCTTCTGATGTGGAAGGTCAAAGAAAAATAATTCTAAAGATGACTTCAGGGAAAGTGCTAACTCTGAACAATATCCTATATGTGCTGGAAATTCGCAAGAACCTAGTGTCTGGTTCTCTTATGAGTAAGCATGGCTTCTGGATAGTTTTTGAGTCAGACAAGGTGGTGCTGACTAAAGCTGGGATGTATCACTACACCAAAATGGTCGAATTGTCACTGTTTAAAATAATGACAAAGCCCCTTTGTCATTATTTATATCCGTGACAATTCACGGCGTGACAATTTTGTTTGTCACTGTCAAAAACAGTGACAAAACTCCTTGTCACGGTTTATTTTGGTACCACTTAGAAGTGAGATTTCCCTTCAAATTGCCACATTTATGTCACTGTTCTGAATAGTGACAATTAGTTATGTTAGTTACTCTTCTGAACAGTGACCAACATTTGTTACATATTGTCACCGGGATAAATAATTGTCACATTTGTTTTGTCACGGTTTATAATAGTGACAATTTGGAAAAAAAAAATTGAAAAAAAAATTGCTTGTTTTTGCAACAATTCACCCTATTAATTTTGGTACCTAACACAATGTAAACACAAATAACAAAAATTGCGACCCAACTATTATAAACACAAATTGTAAGATCACCACAAAACACAACTGTGCAATCCAATGGGATAACATATATAAATGCAAATCGAACACAAAGTTCACTTAATTATAACACAATTGCAATCCTATAAACACAAAGCAAAAGATCACTACAAAACACAATTGTAATCTAATACAAAGTTCACTTATAACCAACACACAAACTCAACTTTAAAACTAGCAATTAGTAACATAATTTAGTGAAGCAACCACGTAGGCCACACCACGCACCCACCTTCAGTATCTTTAATAGTTGTGGTGCACCCTTGGCTATCTAGATACAAACCATGTTCCTCCTCTCCCAGAACGACGTGAATAACTTCAACTTTACGTCCAAACTCTAACAGTACATGACCATGCACCACTGTTTGAGGAGTTGCCGTAGAAACAATCTTTCTTGATGCAAATCTTCTTTTTGTTTGTCAAACTAAATATATCACAATTCGATGATGAAGCGGTTGGAGGGTGACTTGGAGTCGTTGAAGGATTTGACAAGGAGCTAGGTTGGGGTGCAAATGGTTGGGGTGACATTGGCTGGGGAGGTAATTTCTGGCCTTCACAATAAGCTCGTAATATAAGATTGATGGATTGTTAGAGTTCACACATTTCTTGCTTCAACTCCATATTACTCTGTTTTATCTCATGCATATCTTGCTCCACCTGTATATTACTTTGTTTGACTACTTTCTCAACCTCCAAGCGTATAAGAGTTATGGCCTTGAATTTACTTATGGACAGTGGACCGACGCCATGAGTCCACCTCCCTCTATTGTCTTTCCCAAAAAGTAAGGTCAGTGGATCACTCTCCAAAGTAGTTTGGCTTGAAGAATCTTGACTGCTTTTCAACTCGGTCAATTTTTACTGTAATAAAATTAGGTGAGAAGTATTAATATTTTGGGGAGAATTATTATTCAATGATGTCTAACATTATAACATAAAGTAGAAAAACTCACTATCTCTTCCATAGTTTTTGGGTGATATTCCCCGATTTTCTTCTGCTTGCGGGATTCGACGAAAACATTCAAGCGCTCAGGTGCTTGGGTAATCAAGTTTATTGTATTGGGAACATACATTATCGAGATGGAATCTACCCTCTTGTAAAGAATAGTTCTTTACAACAGAGTAAATATTCCCTTGAGAATATCACTGGTTGATTACTGAGATCTGCGCAGCCGTGTCAGTAAGTTGTTGTAGACATGTTTGGTAATTTATGAGTAGTGACTGACACTCGAGGATTATAAGATGTATTTATCTATTGGGTAGACAATATTGTTATTCATACATCCCAATGATAAATACAAATACTGGAAAGGTAGAGGGACATTAGTGTCAGTACAAGTTTAGGTACTAATAATATATATGTGGTTTGCTTCTTATGCACTGGAGTACAATCATTATTATATAGTGGAATTAATAATGATTGATTAATAATTGATTCCTTAGTTAAGAGTTTAACTGGAAGGAGATAATGATTAATCGAAGCCAGTAATTAAGATCCTAGAGGTCCCGCTCCTAGCTCATTGGGTGTTGGAATGCTTAAAGGAACAAAACGGGAAAAAGGGTACGAGAAACCGGTTTATGGGACAAACCGGTTACTGGGTACTGGTACCAGAAATAGGTTTATCCCACAAACTGGTTTCTGGGGACATATTGTAGAAACTAGTTTGTGGGACAAATCGGTTTATGGAATGTCGATTTAGAAAATCTATAAATAGAGGACCTACGGGCAGAATCAAAAGAGACGCAAAATCTAAGCCCTAGACGTCCCATATCAATCTCTAAGCCCTGGAGACCTTCCCATATAGTTCCTTAAGGGTTTCCCACCAAACCCTAGTGTTTCAAAAAACCCGGAAGCCATAGGAGTGAAGATTTCTGGAGTTTGGAGAAGATCTTCATCAACAACACAAGGATCCAACCACGTCAATTCAAGAGAAGAGTTGTCACAAGGATCCAACCGATCTATATTGCTATGAATATAAATACGTATATAAGTAATATATATGTGTGTATGTATATATATTGCGTGTAATATAAACGAGAAGTAGATCTAAATTTTTGAATTGTATCTTTCCTTCCGCTGCTCACTGGAACTGGTTTTTTCCAATACATTATAATAATTAAAAAGCTGGTGATATTTGGTGAACCAACAACAGTTTGGAGCTACCAGAGGTCGGCCGGGCATGATTATGATTGCTATAGAGGTGCGATATAGACTGAAGAGTAGATCCCCTTCTATGTGGGTAAGTGGTCTCTTTTATAGATACAAGAGACCTACCCATACAAGGAAGTTATTAAGATAGGTAGCACAATCTGATTAGTATATGATTGACACAAATCAAGTGAGTTTCCTAATTAGATTAGGAAACAATCTTCTCTTTCCATTAGTTCTCTAATTTGTATAGGAAACTGTTTGGAACGTTCTGGATCATGCATTGGGGCCTGGGTGAGCTGTCCCTATGACGAGCTGTGCCTACACAGTCATCCTGACCTATTGGTCGGGCCTCAAGCATATACCACTCTGGAAGTCTCAAGAAATCGGGAATGGACGGGATGGTGCTCATCCAAGCAGCTGTTCATGACTTGAGCGGGATAGGGGCCAGTTGCTGAGTAGAACTGCTCTGTAATATAGTAGAGCTAATTTCAGGCATATTAGTTGCCCCCCATTTCCAAGGACTTGATGCTATATCGTGATAAGTTTGGAAATCTGTTTGATGCCGTTTGCCATTATCCGAGTGCTCGGGAATTGGCTAAGAGTTGAGACTTGGCCTAATTTAGAGTCTTTTGTTTAAGTTATCTCCCAAGGTGGTTGCCTTCTTCCCAGTAAACCTTTGTCAAGGGTTTTGGTAGAAGAACTTGTCCATGTTAGAAAATCTGACCTAAAGAGTGTTGGTTTAGAGTCCTTTATATGTGAGCTCCTAGGATGGTCATATTTTGCCCAACAAGCCTTCATTAAGACTGTGGGTAGAAGGGTTTGACCATGTTGGTAGAGCCGACCTAAAGCGTATTGCTTTAGGGTCTTTTTAACTCCTCTATCGTGGGCCAACCTAAGAGGCTTTAGTCACATCTATCATCAATTTGGGCGTAAGTGGAGTTAGTGCCTCTGAGCATTGTAGGCCTCTTGTCCCCCAAGCTTGTTGAGGTAGGTGATGCGGGAATAATTACTGTAGGCAGTCAACCTTGAACGTTGGTAGTTTTAGGGTCTTTTGATGCCTCGGGTGATATCTTGAGATATTTTCTGCCTCGGGTGTGATCCCAAGGTCTTTTCTGCCTCGGGTGTGATCCTGAGGTCTTTTGGTGGAGCTCTTTGATATAATCCGTGGAGCCTCGTACTATGATCGGGCGAATGTACCACTATAGCTGGGCTACCTGGACTGTTGGAGACAGAAGGTTGGGTTAGGATCACTGGGCTTCTGGCTACTGTTAGTTGGAGCCAAGGTCGAGATTACTAGATCTTGACCACTACGAACTAGAGGTCAGGTCAGGGTTATTGGACCCTGACTGCTGTGAGTTAGAGATCGGGTCAGGTCGGGTCTGTCGGATCTTGGCTGCTATGAACTGGAGGTCGGGCCGGGGCTAACGAACCCTAACCGTGGGACACTGAAGAAACTACCAAAACCACTGGGCTTCTCGAGCTGATCTCGCTTCCTCTTACTTCTTGAAGGCTCACCGCTTATGTGCCTGATGTCTTTGGCCTTTAAAAACTCTTCAGTGTCTACATATTTTCTGACACTCTCTACGAGTTTGACCAAGGATGCCGATCAGTTTCTGTGAAATAGTGTAGCATACTTGGAGTGTTAAACTCTCGAGCAGAAGGCTATAATGGTGACTGTCTCATTCAGGTCATAGACCTAAAGCTTCTGTTGAATGAACCGATTGACATAATCCTTCAATGACTTTCCCTTCTGTTGCCTGATAGTAAGTAGTTGGGTGTCAGACTGTGGTCGGCCGAGTATGCCTATGATCTAGTTGACGAACTGCTTGTTGAGCTCTTTAAAGTCCTTGACTGATCGGGGCTTTAGGGAGTAAAACCATTGAGCGGTTGGGCCTTTCAAAGTGCTGGGAAAGGCCAAGCAGTATAGTTCGTCGGCATTGGTGTCAAGAGCCATTTGGGCCTTGTAGGTCCGGACGTAGTCTACCGGGCTACCCGAGCTCGAGAACAGTGACTTTATCTTGGTATTGACATGGTCATGAGTAGAATTCTAGCCCAGCTCTTTGGCCATTCCATCGATCTATTTCTTCAAATTCTTGATACGGGCTATCACACCTTCCTGATCGGGATCCGAGATGTAGGTCGGGTTTGTGGAAGAGGCTTCCTCCTCATGGCGTGCTATCCTCTAGGACAAGGTTAAGCTATGACTCCAATTGATCGTGTGCCTAAGATCATCCCGGCTCCTGGCTGGGTGATCGTGGATTGATTCCCGGGCACCACGCCTATTTTTTATAATATTTCTAGCATACTTGACACGGGGAGGATTGGCTCGGGCACATTTTCTGGTCAGTATCGATTCCCGACGGCGTG
This sequence comes from Hydrangea macrophylla, assembly GCA_033977485.1. Taxonomy (NCBI): domain Eukaryota; kingdom Viridiplantae; phylum Streptophyta; class Magnoliopsida; order Cornales; family Hydrangeaceae; genus Hydrangea; species Hydrangea macrophylla. The sequence continues at coordinate 16,484,557 of CM066984.1, forward strand.
TAACATTCCTGGGCTTTTCCCCGGCCACTAGAGGATTGCTTTGTTGGGCTAGTAGGGCATTAATCTGCCATTGAGTTTGACATTGGCCGTCCAAGAGCTGTACAAGGGTCACGGCGATCTACTCCTATGTCAGGACTGTCGCTGCTGACGCCAGGGCCAACAGAACGTCCTAGTTAGCCTGCTGTGCAGCCTTCTTACCCTTCTTCTAGGTATGACTATCAGTTAAGAGATTTTTTTTGAGAAATCTTTTGTTTTCCACAGACGGCGCCATGCTGATGATGCAATTTTTGGGCAAGATATATTAGAGCAAATCAAGGTGATAGAAATAGTGAGAGACAGGGTTTATATATGGTTCGACCCTATTAATGAAGGAACCTGCATCCACGTGTGTGTCTGAGCACATTCACTATACTTAAAAAGTCGGTGATCTTTGGTGAACCAACAATAGTTTGGAGCCACCAGAGGTCGGCCTGGCACGATTATGATTGCTATAGAGGTGCTCTATAGACTAAAGAGTAGATCCTCTTCTACGGGTGTGAGTGGTCTATTTTATAGATGCAAGAGACCTACCCGTACATGGAAGTTTTTCAAATTAGGTAATACAATCTGATTAGGATGTGATTGACATAAATCAAGTGAGTTTCCTAATTGGATTAGGAAACAATCTTCTCTTTCCATTAGTCCTCTAATTTGTATAAAAAACTGTTTTGAATATTCTGGATCATGCCTTGGGGCCTGGGTGAACTGTCCCTGTGACGAGCCATGCCTACGCGGTCTTCCCAACCTATTGGTCGGGCCTTGATGATATACCTCTCTGGCAGTCTCAGGAAGTCGGGACTGGTCGGGATGGTGCTCATCCAAGCAGCTGGTCATGACTTGGGCGGGATAGGGGCCGGTAACTGAGTAGAACCGCTCGATAATATAGTAGAGCCAATTTCGGGCGTATCACTATTTTAATAAGTTTTGGATGCCACAGAACTTGTGAGGAGAGGAAGTTCTCTCTGCAAATTACATTTTAATTAAGGTACCTCGAAAGAAAGTTGATCAAACCCTATATGAGCAGTGGAATGGTCGAAAACCTTCCTATAAGTTCTTACGAATGTGGGGGTGTCTTGAAAAGATTCTTGTACCTACTCCTAAGAAAGAAAGGATAGGTCTGATGTTGTCAATATCAAGATATAAAAGTATTCTTTACTTTTCAATAGATTTGCAGTGTGGAAGTAAAGGTCGAACCCACAGAGATTGATTACTACAGCGATTTAATTTTAAAACCTAAGTCTAGTTAATTAGGGAAAACGGATTTGATTTTGAATTTAATTAAACTAATAACAATAAAAATAAATCTAGACTATGGAAGCAATTAAAAGTGTTTTTAATAAATATGTAAAGGAAACCTAGGATTGCAAATCCACCACTAGTTTCATAATAGGAATATCTATGAATTACTTTAGCTTATTACGTGGGATGAATATGGGGAATTGTAGCTACAAGCCCAATTCCTCCGACAAGAAGATAATCATGGTTCAAGCACCAACATAATCCATCTGCGGATAGCACGAATTATCTCACACTAAACTAGGGTTGTGATCTAATCCGTCTAACCTAGGCATGGACTATTCGGATACTTGATAGCACGAATCACTAAAGCACCATCACATGTAAACAATCTAAACAAGCACAGCAAGAATAGATCGTTGAGCACATCACAGTCAAAATAGATCTAAGACAAGAATAAATTCCGAAAGCAATGATTTAATCAATGTAAGTACGATTTATTTATAAAATCCTCTAAACATGTGACTTTCATCCATACACAATAAAACTAAAATAAAAGCATAAATAAAACCCTATTACTCATCTAGGGCTTCATTGAAACCCTAGATCAATGATCTAAGCTGCCATAGAAGTAGAAATCAGCAAGTAGTTGATGGAGGAGGCCATGGAAATCCTTGGTCTTCTTCTTCTTCTTCTTGCTTCTCCCCCTTCAAGGGCTGGAAGTATATGTGTATATGGTTGTATATTAATTGCCAACCCTCTAATTGAAGTAAAATAGAGTTTATATAGATTTACAACATGTTTTGGAAGCCTTTACAACTCGAAACGGACTGAAACGCATGTAATTTACAGTCTGGACGTCGTTTAGCAGTCTCGTTTGCACAGGAGTCTTCAGTATACTGAAATACGCAACTTTGATTTTTGGGCATATCGCGCGAGCGCGACATTGGGTACCTCGCGCGCGCGGATCGCGCGAGCGAGCTCTTGGGGGTCTCGCGCGAGCGGATCGCGCGAGCGGTTTCTGGATTCTCGCGCGAGCGGATCGCGCGCGCGATTCTTGGATTTCCGCGCCCGCGGGTCGCGCGCGCGAAGTGTCTTTTTCAGCTTCCTTCTTCCTGCTTTTTCACCTTGTTTAGCCTGGTTCAGTTGATTTCTTCCAAAACCTGTCAGAAACTAGAAAACAGAGTAAAAATATACAAAAACAGGATAAAAAGGTACTAACAAATGCTCGTTAAAGCGTATAATTAGGATTAGTTCTCTCCCGATCACACCCCCAAACCTACATTTTGCTAGTCCTCGAGCAAAACTAAAAATAAAAACTACAAATAAAAATCTATTCCATTTTCGTATGGATCACGATTGCATTTAGCGTATGCAACAAGCCTTTTAAACCCCTAGGTGTCCCTAGTAGGACGAGTGAAGTCTCGTGAGGGTTCTCATCAACAAGTTACCCACAACCATCTTTATTAACTTGAAATTTTAAAAACTTTTATTAAAATAAAACAATCAATACTCCTTATTATACAACAACGATTCGAAATAGAATAACGAACATAAAGAAATAGAATCAAATGTCTACATACATCATGAAGAACAATCTCAAGCACATGCATCGAATAAATCAATAGAGTTTCTCATAAAATCGCACGTGTGTGATGAGGTAGTCAAATGAACACGCGCATGTCATGAACATGGAATATACTTCAGATAACCATCTAACTATGTCTTGACTACGAATCTCACAATGAATTACACTCTCAAATGAAACACTCAGAAACATGTGTAATTTTTCTAAAATATGTGAGCAAAGGAATTATATTTTCAAAACGAATAACGCTCACATATGACATGAAAAAGACGCATGACACGAAAAAATAGTAGTCTCATGGATAGGATGCCAATAATCAAAAGAAATTAATCATTACCATGTTTTAATCCCCTCCCATCATTTACATATCCGAACCATGTTTTCCTAGGATCAAATAGGACTTTTTCAAAGGTTGTAATGTGGCTCAGGTACTGGAAAAGGATAGAATGGATATAACAAGTAGTTTCAGAATGGCATTGTAAGGCATGTTCGATCTCTTTCATTCTTCTTCTACAAACTTTTCATTCATATATTTCTCTTTCCTTTCATTCTTTTTTCTTTCTTTTCAACCTTCTCTTCTTTATTTTGTTTCTTTTCCTTTTTCTTTTCTCGCTTCTCAAATGAATATGCATTGAATAACAAAGCACCCACCCCAAACATCATCTTATTTTCTTCTTCTCAATCAACACATCGCCTTAATACTACTAAAAGTTGATCACTCTTCCAGTGGTATACTCCAAGTTGATCAGGTTGGAGCTTTTAAAGAGGATAATGGTGAACAAAGAAAAAGAGGCATTTTAACGGCTCAAGGGGTAAATTAAGGAAATTTTATCTTTTATCGGCCGGCAGTAAACAAAGAAGGCCTAAAGTCATTTCCTAGGGTTATATGGTTCTTCAATGTTTACGACGGAAGATTATTTAGCATGGTAACAACTATTTTAACTTGACTATCAACCAAAACAAGAATAATGAGACTAAACAACAAGTAGATGCGCTATTTCAATGAAATTCGACAAACACAATGTATTTATAACCCTCAAAACAGAAAAGATAGGCTCAAAAGCTCACTGGGTTTAGTCTCCACCATGTGTTATCTAGAAATCCGAATCATATTATAGTTCACAACCTACATGTATTCAAATGACTACGTGCAGTGCATAGGTTTGTGTGCAAATCTATGATATAAAACTACGATTCAAATGATACATAACTTAAAACGTTTCAACATGACTTCAGTAAATATTTCATCACATATTTCATTGTTTATCATTCTATAACAAATCACATTACATACTAAGAAGTATCGGATTAACATTGCAAAAACCGTAGGTAACATCGTTTATTTAAACACACTTATTGAAAAATTTTAAAATTTTGCATAAAATAATGTGCATGTGTGTGCATACCCCCAAACCTAAACCTTTCATTGTCCCCAATGAAACAATAAAACGAAAGAAATGAGAGTACATAAGGAAAGAACGATAGTACCTCGATGTCGACAATCATATAACAGATGAACACAAAGGAATATGGCTATAAAGTTCAATGTTACCTGTTACGTCGTAATAAAAGAAAACAACCTAACAAAAGAATATTAAAAGTAAAAGAAACAGAAATATAACATAGAAATTGAAAAACTAATCTAAATTAAACTAAACTAGCAAAAGGAAAAGAAATAAACCGAAAAAGTATAAATATAATAAGGAAAACAATAACTAACTCGATCTAAAATTGACGTAATCAACAAAAACAGAAACGTAAACATTCCCAGAACAAGTATGGGGGAAGATACAAGAAAACAAAAGAAAAGATGCAGAAAGTAGGGACTCGCGCGCGCGGTCCGCGCGAGCGGCCGTCGCGCGCGCGAAATCCCAGAAATTTTTTTTTTATTTTTTTTTTTTTTTAAATTCGCGCGAGCGAGGTGTCTCGCGCCCGCGATTCCAGGCGCGAGGAGATCCTGAGGCTTCATAAAAAGAAAAGCAAAAGAAAAACGCTAAGGGGCCATCTCGCGCCAGCGGGCCGCGCGAGCGACGTCTCGCGCGAGCGGGCCGCGCGCGCGAGATTGGAGTTTTCCACTTTTTAACTAAAAATATGTATATACTATTAAAATAAATTAATTTCAACCCCCAGACCTATCCAGAATGTCCAAAACAGACACAAACAGACCCAAAAACAACCAAAAACAAGAAAAACGGATGAAATAAAGCTTGGGTTGCCTCCCAAGAAGCGCTAACTTTTACGTCTTTAGCTAGACCTTTCTAGCATAAGACTTATGGAGGCCGTATATCGGACTGTGTACCCCTAAGGATGTCAGGTAGAGCTCGATGGTAAGCAGAAATAACATCGCTTTGAATTAAATCGATTAACGGTTTGTCATTATGTTCAAATCGATTTCTTACCTTCCGAGTAGATTCCGCATTAGGATCCACGGGATTAGGATTCATCCACTCATCATCGTCCACATTATTTCCCGCACTCACATTTATTTCTTTAGTAGGCTCACTATTCCGTGTTATCTCACCTTCCACCTCACATAGGAAATCGTCGTTTTTAGGAGGTTGATCCATAGCATTAAAAACGTTTAATTTTAAATTCATGTTCCCAAACGACACTTTCATTACCCCCGTCCGACAGTTAACACGTGCGTTAGCGGTTGCTAAGAATGGACGGCCTAAGATGACAGGAGTATGTTTCCTAACATCTAGCACGGGTTCAGTGTCAAGGACCATGAAGTCGACAGGATAATAGCATTTGTCAACCTTAACCAAAACGTCCTCGACGATTCCTCTAGGAATTTTAATAGAACGATCCGCTAATTGTATTGTAGCGGCCGTAGGTTTCAGTTCACCTAATCCTAGTTGTTGATAGACGTGATAGGGTAAAAGATTAACACTCGCTCCTAAGTCAAGGAGAGCCCTATGAATGATAGTGTCACCTATGACACATGAAATCGTAGGCGTACCTGGATCTTTATATTTTGGAGGAGCGTGTTGGAATATAGAGCTTACTTTTTCTGTAAGGAAGACCTTTTTAGGAGTATGACTCCGTATTTTGCGTTTTTGTGTACAAAGGTCTTTTAGACATTTAGCATAAGCGGGAATTTGTTTTATAGCATCGAGGAAAGGAATATTGATTTTAACTTGTTTGAACACCTCGAGTATATCCTCTACCTTAGACTTTTTAGTTGTAAGATTAGACGGTTCCTCAACATTAGGTGGATATGGCATTCTAGGAGTATAATTCGTTGGGACCGATTCTTTATCTTTATGAATTCTATTTTGGCTCATGTCCTCACCCGTCTCTTTATTAGAGTTAATATTCATACCTTTCACATTCTTATTCGGCATTTCTATTACCTCCTCCTCTCGGGTAGTCAACCTAGTTGAGACAGCGTTCACTTGTTCATTCGACCCCTTAACCTCATATTGTCCCTTAGGATTTTGGATTGTTTGACTAGGCAACGTCCCCTCGTTTCTACGACCTACTACAGTAGCTAGTTGTCCCATTTGGGATTCAAGCTTCGCAATGGATTGTGTATGAGAGTGCACTATTTGTGCTTGTGCCTGAACTTGCGTTTCAATAGTCTTAAGGGACGCCAACACCTTTTCCTCAAAAATATTTCCTCTTGAAGGATTAGCATTAGGAGGCGGTTGTTGGTATTGGTTAGGTTGAAACTGAGGTCGATACGCATTAGGAAAATTAGTCGCCTCGTTAGGATTATTATTATTATTTTTCCACGAGAAGTTAGGATGGTTTCTCCATGGCGCATCCGGATTATTAGTAGTTGCATTATAATTATTTCGTGGGTATTGTTGAATAGAATTAATGTGTTGCTCCACGAATTCCGGAAATTGACTCGCCGATGGACATGCAAGTATCGAATGTGAAGGATCAGAACATAATGCACAAATTTCTCGAGCGGGTGAGGCTGTCGTTTGGTTCATCGTTAGAAGTCGGTCAAGTTTGTTAGATAGTTCTTTTATTTCAATTGATTGACTTGACTCGAATTTTACATCCCTCTTAGGTTGATTAAGATATCCTTCCGAACGGACAGACACCGTTTGGTGCATTGAATTCTCGCTTAACGTTTCAAACATTTTCCAGGCCTCGTCGGCGCTTTTGTGTAGGAAGGTTCCCGCACAAACGGCATCGACGGTATTCCTAACAGAGGGAATAAGTCCTTCATAGAAGACTTGAACAAGTTGCCACTTAGGGACTTGATGATGTGGACACGAGCGTAATAATTCCTTAAATTTTTCCCACGTGTCGTAAAGTGATTCCCCATCTTGCATTACAAAATTGGTTATTGATTTTCTTATCTGGTTTGTACGCATAATCGGGAAAAACTTTTGTAAAAATGCGGTGTGTAAGTCTTCCCATGTTCTAATTGTGTTTGGCTCCAAAGATTGGAGCCAATATTTAGCTTTGTCCTTTAATGAGAATGGAAAGAGCCGCATTTTTAGTTCATCATCAGTAAGATTTTGGATTTTCAACGTAGAGCATATGTCCTGAAAATCTCCTAAGTGTTTATAAGGGTCTTCATTTAAACGGCCATGAAAAGATGGAAGCAGCGAGATGGTAGACGACTTTATCTCAAAGTGGGATGCCGTCGCCTCCGGTAATTCAATACACGTTTGTGGCGTGTAAGTCGTCGGAATAAAATAATCTTTAAGTGGAGGAGGTGGTGGTATATTAGGATTATTCATATTCGCACCATCATTCTGATTGTTATTGTTATTTCCACCGTCAGCCATTTTAATCGGTTCAATTTTAAAAATTCGAGCTCTCCTTAACCTCTCACGGGTACTCTGGATTTCGGCCTCGAACAACGACGACGGAATCGGAGTTGATTCGTCGTCTTGCAACCTAGCTCTAGAAGCTTGGGTTGTGGACGTACTAGTTCTTAAGGTACGTTCAAGTTCAAGATCGAAAGATTTTAAATCTGGTTTATTTGAACGTGTACCCAACATAAACTAAAACAAAAGAAAAGAAACTAAAAACAACGACTGACTCAAATAAATAAAAAAAAAACAAATAACAAGCAATCACGCAAATAAGACGACAATCAAGCACACAGTACTACTATGATGCATGAATATTATCCTGTAATGCAATGACCGCGTCAAGCCCAGCGCCCCGGGTTTCCTAGCTAATGCAGTGCAATTAACCTTAAACTAATGCAAATAGTGCGTCACAGCGCCCTGACTTACAGCGGTTTAAAGCGAATTCCAAAGGAAGCAATGTATTTAATTTTTATTTATTTTATTTTTGCGTAAGCTCCTTTGATGTAATTAGCTGCTCCACTCGGAAACGTTGACTACAAAGTAAAGGAAAAACAAGTTAGTAACTAAAAACAAAAACAGAAAATAAGAAAAATAAAAACTAATCTAATATTTACGAATTAACTAAACTACGATTATAAAACTAAGAGTAGTAATGCAATCCCCGGCAACGGCGCCAAAAATTGATGTTGTCAATATCAAGATATAAAAGTATTCTTTACTTTTCAATAGATTTGCAGTGTGGAAGTAAAGGTCGAACCCACAGAGATTGATTACTACAGCGATTTAATTTTAAAACCTAAGTCTAGTTAATTAGGGAAAACGGATTTGATTTTGAATTTAATTAAACTAATAACAATAAAAATAAATCTAGACTATGGAAGCAATTAAAAGTGTTTTTAATAAATATGTAAAGGAAACCTAGGATTGCAAATCCACCACTAGTTTCATAATAGGAATATCTATGAATTACTTTAGCTTATTACGTTGGATGAATATGGGGAATTGTAGCTACAAGCCCAATTCCTCCGACAAGAAGATAATCATGGTTCAAGCACCAACATAATCCATCTGCGGATAGCACGAATTATCTCACACTAAACTAGGGTTGTGATCTAATCCGTCTAACCTAGGCATGGACTATTCGGATACTTGATAGCACGAATCACTAAAGCACCATCACATGTAAACAATCTAAACAAGCACAGCAAGAATAGATCGTTGAGCACATCACAGTCAAAATAGATCTAAGACAAGAATAAATTCCGAAAGCAATGATTTAATCAATGTAAGTACGATTTATTTATAAAATCCTCTAAACATGTGACTGTCATCCATACACAATAAAACTAAAATAAAAGCATAAATAAAACCCTATTACTCATCTAGGGCTTCATTGAAACCCTAGATCAATGATCTAAGCTGCCATAGAAGTAGAAATCAGCAAGTAGTTGATGGAGGAGGCCATGGAAATCCTTGGTCTTCTTCTTCTTCTTCTTGCTTCTCCCCCTTCAAGGGCTGGAAGTATATGTGTATATGGTTGTATATTAATTGCCAACCCTCTAATTGAAGTAAAATAGAGTTTATATAGATTTACAACATGTTTTGGAAGCCTTTACAACTCGAAACGGACTGAAACGCATGTAATTTACAGTCTGGACGTCGTTTAGCAGTCTCGTTTGCACAGGAGTCTTCAGTATACTGAAATACGCAACTTTGATTTTTGGGCATATCGCGCGAGCGGGTCGCGCGAGCGCGACATTGGGTACCTCGCGCGCGCGGATCGCGCGAGCGAGCTCTTGGGGGTCTCGCGCTAGCGGATCGCGCGAGCGGTTTCTGGATTCTCGCGCGAGCGGATCGCGCGCGCGATTCTTGGATTTCCGCGCCCGCGGGTCGCGCGCGCGAAGTGTCTTTTTCAGCTTCCTTCTTCCTGCTTTTTCACCTTGTTTAGCCTGGTTCAGTTGATTTCTTCCAAAACCTGTCAGAAACTAGAAAACAGAGTAAAAATATACAAAAACAGGATAAAAAGGTACTAACAAATGCTCGTTAAAGCGTATAATTAGGATTAGTTCTCTCCCGATCAAGGTCCAAAATTCGTCGATTGTTTATTTATTGGCTAAGCACTTAATAGCAGTGTGTATCGGTTTCTTGTACATAAATCTGAAACCCAGATATACACAAGAACACGATCATGGAGTCTAGAAATGAGTCATTCTTTGAGAATATATTTCCTTGTAAAGAGGAATATAGTTCTAAAAATGCACATTTGAGACTGTTGGGGAAAGTAGTAAAACCCAAGAAGAGAATGTTGATGTTGATCCTAGACATGGAAAAAGGGTTAGAACATCAAAATCCTTTGGTCCAGACTTTCTAACCTATCTGTTAGAAAGCGAGCCTCAAAGCTATGATGAGGCTATAAGATCATCAGAGGATCCGTTATGGAAAGTAGCAATCAAGAGTAAAATTGATTCCATCTTACAAAACCATGCTTAGGAACTGGTAGATCTGCCTCCTGGTTATAAGCCTTTGGGGGTACAAATGGATTTTCAAGAGAAAAATGAAAACGGATGGCACTATTAATACGTATAAGGCAAGGCTTGTGATTAAAGGGTATAGATAAAAGGAAGGTCTAGAGTACTTTGTTATGTATTCTCCGGTTACGAGAATAACATCCATTCAAATGATTATTGCAATCGCAGCTCTGCGAGATCTTGAAATACATCAAATAGATGTTAAGACTGCCTTTATTAATGGAGATTTGAATGAAGAACTCTACATGGAATAACCCAAAGGGCTTTCTGCTCCAGGGCAAAGAAAAGAAAGTATGCAAGCTTGTCAAAGCATTCTATGGCTTGAAGCAAGCTCCTAAACAATAGAATGAGAAATTTCACAAATCTATGATTTATAGTGGATTTAAGATCAAGGAATGTGAAAAATACATTTATGTCAAAGAAACGAGTAATGGCTATGTCATCTTGTGTTTGTATGTTGATGACGTGCTCATTGTGGGAAGTAATGATAAAATTATTACCTCAACTAAGAAAATGTTGAATTCTAAATTTGATATGAAATATATGGGACTTGCTGATGTTATATCTAGCATCAAGATCTCTAGAAATACAATGGCCTTGTTTTGTTACAGTCGTATTATGTAGGCAAGATTCTAGAGAAGTTCAACAAGTCTGATATGAGTATAGCCAAGACGCCTATGGACTTAAGTCTACACCTATCTAAGAATATCAGTAAGAGTGTTTCTCAATTGGAATATTCTCGAGTGATAGAAAGCTTGATGTACTTGATGAGTTAGGCCAAACATTGCTTATTAATTTAGTAAATTGAGTAGATACACTAGTAATCTAGGAAATGAACACTGGAAAGGGATAGTGAGAGTACTTTGGTACTTACATTACACTCGTGATCATGGGTTGCACTATATGAGATATCCAGTTGTATTGGAAGGATACAGTGATGCTAACTGGATATCAGATATGAAAGATTCAAAGTCTACAAGTGGATATGTTTTTACACTTGGTAGTGCAGCTATTTCATGGAAGTCTTGAAAATAACTTGTATAGCTAGATTGACAATAGAGTCAGAATTCATTGCGCTAGACAAGGCAATGGAAGAAGCTGAGTGGCTTCACCATTTTGTAGAAGACTGTAGACACCCCATTTTGTTGGTTATCAGATTTAGGAGACCCATAACTTGGTGGTTCACAATGATCGAAAAAGACTCAAAAAGGACTCTTAGAAGTTAGTTCTATCTCTCAAAATGCTCAGAATGACCAAAATACCCCTGAAAGTCCAAAAACTCCCAAATTTGGACCGAAATTTCTAGAAACATGCTACGTCATAAAAAAAGTGGTAAAATGAGTTTTGAAGCAAAATTAGATGAAATCTTCAGCTCCCAGAAACCCCCGGAAGTCCCGGAAGTTCCCGGAAAGTTCTCGTTGACCGGCTTGACCTAGGATTGACCAGGTTTGACCAGGATTTGACCAAATTCATCAAAATTTGCCAAAAAGTTCCGAGATCATTGTAGATCATGTGAAATGTATTAAAACGAGTTTTAAAAGAAAATTGGGCAAAAACGTCAACTCCTGGGATCTCTGAGAGGTTCCCAGAACTTCTTGGAAATCCTAGATTTGATCGATTTGACCTAAAAGTTGACTTTGAAACCAGAGTGTTGTATCATTTTTCAAATATTTTTCATGGATACTAGAGATTAAAATCTTTCCAACGGTATATCACATATGGTTTTTGGATTTAAAACGAATTTATTATGAATTTTTGAAGGTGAAAAAGACGATCAAATCTACTTTTATCGCGAATATTGCAAAACTTTTCAAAGTGACCCATCTCCGAACTATTTTTTATGGAAAGTGGACTCTATTACCTTTCCAACAGGGTATCAAAATCTCAATTTAGAGTTTGTACGCATTTTCTGTGAATTTCGGAAGAAATAGGGCCTTTTAATGAATACCGGAACCTCTGGGGGCCTAAATACAAATTTATGGGCGTCTGAGAAGCAGTGCCGCGGTGGCACTCGACCCCAACAGAAGCCATTTTTGTAATTTGTTTTAGGGGTCCAAATTGAATAATTGAAAGCCAAAACGACGTAGTTTCTTGTTCACAGATATTTGGGACCAATGGGAGCACTTTCTAAATCCCAAAACCACCCCAAATTGGCCTATAAAAACCCCCCATTGCTCTTCATTTTGGAGGGGCCAAGTGCAAAGTTCATAGAAGTTGTAGAGAAAAAGAGAGATAGAGATAGGTTTAGAATAGGGAAAGGGAGCTTCTCCCACTGATTTTCTATAACAAATTAAGTTTCAATAATGTTTTCTCCCATTACCTCTCTTATATTCCACATTCAAGTCTTTTCCAACCACCATTTTTGAGCAATCTTGAGTTAGGAAGCTACTTCCATGTCTAAATGTCAATATCCATGAGTGAAACACCAAGCTACAAATCCAAAATCACATTGATTATCATCTATTGATTGCTATTACTTACTTGTTTACATTAATGTTCATCTCTCGTTACCTCATTTCTTTTTTTTTATTTTTCCTTAATTACTAGTTCACCATCATCTAAGTGATGACATGAAGTTTGAGGTGAGTGAATCCTTATGGATAGTAGCTCTTGACCTCAAAAACATGTTTAATAGATGATGATTCCAACTTCAATACTTCCAAAGTATTCTTGAAGTTATGCTCAAATGGAAACAATGCTCTCCAACAATCTTGGAGGTTCTTGATATGAGTTCAATGTTGATATTTCAAGTGGTAATAACTTGTATTTAAATGCTGAAAATATACTCTCAAAACTTCTATTTCAAAACCCCTCATAAACCCCTCTTTTTGATTTCAAGAAATAAAACCCTTGTTTTCTCAAGAAATCTTCAAAACAGTGAATGATCTGAGTTCAAAGATTTCTCTAGAACTCAATACTCAATGTATGGATGCAAGACCACTTGGAAGGTCTTCCTAAATCATTATAGAAAACCCATGATTTTTGGCTTGACTTGAAAACACTTGGATGGATTCCATTTTGGTCCAAACATTCTCTCCAGGTATTCTGTCTTTACTGTCACAACAGTTTGGTTGACTTTCAGCTTGTTTTACAGAAAACCTTTCGAAAAGGAGTGGTTCCAACCCATTTTCCCTTGATCTTTAGTGTCTTAGGGAACCTTCTTTATAATATGGACCTCCAAATGTTTTTTGTTCATATTCTAAGATTTTTTAACATTTCAGTCGACAGTACGGACTCTGTTTCTAAGTAACCTCTATTCTTTATATGATTTCTCTCAATCTGTAATAGTTATTGATGATTGGATTTTTGGTATGTGTTCTAGACATAATAAGTATGATCTCCATAAAACATCATGCATTGAAAACATTTCTAAACCCACTTTTCAATTTCTACAAGATCAACTCACTGTTCTATCCACTATTCACAGCAAGTATACTTTTACTCCCATTCTTTGAATTGATGCTCACATGCACTTCAAATTAGTACATATTTTAGGAATTAGTCCATACTATATTTGTACATATCCCATGATGATTCCCTCCATGCATTCATTCATATTTTAGACTTATATGTCACTTTGGAAAGTCTATGTACACAAACACACTACAGCCTTTACACATTCTAGGATCATGCATTGCATCCATGCAAGATTTGGGATTTTTATGACTCCTAGTCTAAGAAGATTATTAGGAATGAAGTTGATCACAAGTTCATGCTTTCCTCGATCTAATCTTCCTTTCTCATCCGTCTCGGGGATTGAGAGGTCTTCTTTCCTCAAAGATTAACATGCATCATTCTAGCTTGCTAAGCGTATTTTGATCTCTTTGATTATTTGTTTCAAGAACAATTTATGTCCCCTTTAGATTAGGGAAACTTGATTACTTGATAGGTGATTAGACAATTTTTTCGAGGTTTATTTTGTGTGATCTTTCACTTTGCATTGTGTGATACTTGGCTTAGATCTTATGACTGATATCTTATCTTTAGATCTTCCATTTTCAAGATTCTTATGTGATGTAATATACCTATCATAGTATTAACTATCGAACCAAACATAGTATAAGATGATTATTTGGATGCTAATTGAGGCTCGTCGAGAGACTGGGCGAGTTGAGGGTGTTTTAGTCATGACAAAGGCTCCTTCCTCTGTCGTACCAAAATCCCGAGCCAAGTTCTTTGGTTATGAAAGGCCGGTGCCCTTTATCCATTTGGGTGAGTCAAATTGGGTTTCTTGGTTCCCTAAAGATCAAGTGGCGACTATGTATCTATTTTCAATAGACATTTTCCTTTCCTTTTAAAACAATCTTCAAATCAAAACAAAGAGGTAGAATTCCGCGTGTCCACAATCTGGCGACTCTGCTAGGGAAGCTTATTTTCAAAACAAAATAATACAGAGGTTTGACTCATAAGAAGCATCCTTAAAATCATCTTTTTACTATGTCTGGTTCACCACATTGCAACTTGCATTTTCCCCTTCCGACTGTGTCTGAAATACGGCGCTGACATTATTCAAGTCTTGATGTGCCATATATCAAAAAGAGTAAAAACTTCCGTACTGTCTCTCTGACGGTATATTGGAACTCTCGTCAACGGACCCTCTTTGACTAAACCCAGCCTTTGCATATAGATTCCTATAGAACCTTTTGTAGGACTGTGCATTTATCTTTTCAGATAGGACAATGTGATATAACTGCTATATGCCCTAACGGGATTACCTACGCGGTGTAGACGCTTATGTGGCATGAGGCAGAACCTCTTTCTTATGATTCCCAAGGCAATCACTCACATGCGATCACATTGAGTTGACCTGCCTAGGCACTATGACAAGGATGTCTGCTCATGCTCACAAAGATATACACTGCAAACCTTGTTTATCGGTCCTAAGACATAGGAGTATGAAAGCTTGCTAGACAGTATGATCACCATCATCACATGTTCCTGTCATATACACCCGTTTCCCTGATAAACTCTTTCCAGATACCCAAATATAACTTGTTTCTCCCAGAAACTCTATCCAAAAGTACCCAGATATAAACCAGTTTATCTCGGAAACTCTATCCAAAAATACCCAAATATAAACCAGTTTCTCCCAAAAACTCTGCCCAGAAATACCCAGATATAAACTAGTTTCTCACAAAAACTCTGTCCACATATCCCAAAAATATCCTGAAAACCCCTGTTATCCCTCGGTGATCTTACTGGAAGGATAGGTTAGCACACTCTGTATGGCTAGGACATTACTTGTTTAACTACTATCTGTTAGAAATAGGAGCACCATATAGATTAGGGCTTGCATCTGCATGCTTATCTCATGTGCATACACCATTCTCATTAGTCTGCACACACTATCTCAGTCAGTCTGTACATAAGTCAGTCCATGTTCGTTAACATCACTATCATTGTTTGTCTAGTCATCACTATCAGAATCTAATACACCCCTCCTCTCAAATCTGTAGGTCAGTATAGATTCTCGAAGTTAGCAACAGGGATCCTCATCCTGAGTCAGAAGTTGGAACAATCATTTGGTCAGAATTAACTCGCTATGTTATTCCAACATGGATCAGGAAGAATTAGAAAACCTGGTCACTAAGTTAGGAGCAACCGTAAGCTAGCAATATGATCGTATGGCCCAAGTTTTGAGTTTCATGGAAGAACTAAAACTCAATAACGGGGAAGAAGAATGGTTTCATGCAACCGGTGTACCATGCAACCGGTGTACCATGAGAAACTATTCTACCAGTCCATCTCAACTATTTGAAATAGGCACAAGAATAGAGGATGCCATCAGAGAAGGAAAGTTCAAGAATGATGAACCCCATCACCAGTCCAAAAGACCCAACTATCCCCTGGCCTCCTCAGATGTCAGTGTGCTTAGTAACTAACCAATGGACTACCCTCTCCATCCATACTAGTCTATTCCGCCAAATCGCCCAAAAGGCCCTCGCGAATTCTCCAAACTTGATGTTCCCCTTTCCAAAGCCTTGGACCACCTAATCAGAAAGGGCCACCTATAGCTCCTCCCTCACAAGCCGCTACCGGATCCCATACCCTCCCACTACAACATGAGCCTACGATGTGCTTACCACCAAAATCTAGGCCATGCCACCGATCAATGCATCCGCCTCCGCCATGACATTAAGAACCTCATAGAGGATGTACCCCATCCTAATCCTATCCACTGTCTTGGCTTGTATCAACCACTCGAGTGATCCCTTTTGATGATGCCAATGAATGTTGAAGCTACACAGTAAAGTGATGGTGTCTGGAACTTCTACTAAAAAAATAGAATAAGAATAATAAATGGGTCGCAAAGACACTCCATTTGAGACCAGGACGAGTCAAATCGAGTCTGTTCTATGTTTTGAGTCTATTTTAAGTTTAGTCTTGTGGTCAAGTCTATCTATTTTCAAGTTTAGTCGAGTCTGTACCAATGTAATCCTTCTTTTTTGTTGGAATGAAATCTCATTTTGCTTAATCTGATGTGTCTAGTCATAAATGCATGAACCATTAAACTGAAAATGTCACTTTTCAAATCACCACGGATATTACTCTGCTAATAAATTTTTGCATAAAAAAAAAAGAATCCTAAAAAGGTCAAAGTCTATTTCGTGCAAACACTGAAGAATAGCTGAGAATCGAATAGTCTTACTTTAAGAATTTAAGAGATGCTCCTGCCTCAATCTCGAAAAGACATACTTGAAACTGACTTGGGGCCTGCCCAATACCCTTTTCTACCATTTTGAAGCCTTAAGCCCAATCCAATTGGGAGCCACATAATCTGTCTGGTTGAAAGTAATACAGACTTAGTCCTTGATGGTAGCCAAACACTTTAAGTGAGTTTCATCTCCACTTAAAAAAAAAGAAAATAAAAATAAAAAGAAAAGCTCGCTAGGTTGAAAACATGAAAGGGTACCTAGGCAAAAGTTAGAGTTGAAAAGGTGTTGATTTCTAAGATCTGACCTTAGCCAGTCAAAGTGATGGAGAAATTGTAAGAAATAAAATTTTGGTGATACAGAGAATTGTACACTTCAAGGTACATCATGAGAACATTCCTAGATCACATTTCAAAAGGCTTGGAATGACCACAAATAAATTTTGAAAACTAACATGCACATTCTGGAATTCTGAGATTGTGATCAAAAGATCTCACAAGAATCAACTACATGAAAAGTAAAATTGACTGGGTAGGCGAAAGTGAAAAGGATCAATCCTCAAAAGAAAAAGAAAAGAAAAGAAAAGAAAAGTAAGGGAGACTGAAGCTGAATCTTCTTATTCAAGGCTACCACAAGTGAGCTAAGTTTGAACTTCTTTAACGATTGGTTTGAAAAACCCTCAACCAATTTCTTTCAAAGCCTTGCCTTGAACTACGCTTGACTTGATTCCCAATCGGGAATATGTAGGTAACCGCAACGGTTCGGTCGACACCATCATAATCAACCCCCTTCTTTCAAAGCCTTGGCCCGAATTACGTTGGACTTGATCCCCACTCAGGGGTACGTAGGTAGACTTTCAAAAAGAAAAGAAGGATGACTTGCTAGGTCAAAAATCTAAAAGGATGCCTGGGCAAAAATTAGAGTTAAATCCAGAGTAAGCAATAACAAAAGAGAGAAAATAGCTCGCTAGGTCACTTCACCAGTGCCTAGGCAAAAGTTATGAGCATATGAGAGATTAAAGTCACGGTCCTTGCCTCACGCCAGAAATCACCTTCCACACTAGGGGCAAACTTTATCTACCCGCCTCGTTTGCCTGAATTTTACTATGTACCCTTCATACAAGGGGCAAACTTTGATCACCTACCTCGTTTGCCCAGAACTTCCAATAAACCATCATCCAAACTAGGGGCAAACTTCGGTCACCCAGCTTATTTGCCTATGAATTCCACTTCCTACACCTCAAACTAGGGACAAACTCTGTTTGCCTAACATGATCCCTTCATACCAAGGGCAAGTTTTTAAGTCACCAACTTGTTTTGAAATTTTTTGAAATAGAGTATCTTTTATTCTAAAAGCTAAAGCACTAATTGCAAGCACTTCTTGGGAGAAGTAGATAATTGATTAGATAAATAGGGAGGAATTTTCAAAAATCAGATTTATCAGCAAAGTGCTATCATATTATGATGATGAGTGAATATAAAAGATGAGTGATACATCGTTTATGACAAAGACACATTGAATTATGCTAATTTAGGCATTTCGTGTCATTACTTCTATCGAGTCAATCCTTTTTTGGTTGAGTCAGTAATAATCTGATCAAAACTATATCAGAGTTCAAGGTTCATACAAACCAATCCAACTTTCCTTGTCATCGTTGTTCCTGTCAAGTCCATTTGTCCTAACAGTCTCAAATGTGTGGGTTTAAAGTGATTCCTAATTACAAAGCCTGTGGATACAAGCAGAAGTTCCGAACACCATTACAGTACTTGTCAAGGCTGCAACGTGATATGAGTCCCAAGAACCTCGAGCATTGGTGACACCCCTCCAATCACATTCACTTGCCTTCACAAATCAGTTCACAAGATCTACTAGCTATCTTCTACCAGCTCCTCAACAGCCAACCCAAAATCATGTCACAAATGTTCTTCATCTGCTGCTGAATTACTCTATTCGCAGTGGAACCATTCTTTCCCCAATCGAATTTTCTCATCCCCGAAAAAGCCATTCTTAACAGAGCTAGTTCATCTCCAGAAAAGTGTCCTGAACGAATATGGTGTATCTCAGGCAAGACCATAGAAGAAACCACTTTCATCCCTAGCAGAGTCGTTTCACCCCCAGCAGATTCAATTTATCCCCAGCAGGCTTATTGATTAATACATCATCAGTTTAATCCATGACAGTCATAGTAGTTCATTGTCCACTCGTCATGTCGATTCGTACATCGTCAGTTCAATCCATGACAGTTATAGTAGTTCACTGTCGACTCATCATCTCGATTAGTACATCATCAGTTCAATCCATGACAGTCACAGTAGTTCACTGTCGACTCGTCATCTTGATTAGTACATCTTCAGTTCAATCCATGACAGTCGTAGTAGTTCACTGTCGAGTCGTCATCTCGATTCGTACATCGTCAGTTCATTCCATGACAGTCACAGTAGTTCACTGTCGACTCGTCATCTCGATTCGTACATCGTCAGTTCAATCCATGACAGTCATAGTAGATCACTATAGACTCGTCATCTCGATTCGTACATCGTCAGTTGAATCCATGATAGTCACAGTAGTTCACTATCAACTCGTCATCTTGATTCGTACATCGTCAGTTCAATCCATGACAATTATAGTAGTTCACTGTCGACTCGTCATCTCGATTCATACATCGTCAGTTCAATCCATGACAGTCATAGTAGTTCACTGTCGACTCGTCATCTCGATTCGTACATCGTCAGTCCAATCCATAACAGTCATAGTAGTTCACTGTCGACTCGTCATCTCGATTCATACATCGTCAGTCCTTCTGATCATGGTTAGTCCAACTATTGATCTAATCCATGATAGTCACAGTAGTTCATTGTTAACTCATCATCGTCAGTCCAATCCATGACAATCACAATAGTTCACTATTGACTCGTCACCTTAACTAGTGCATGGTCAGTTCTTCTGATCACGGTTAGTCCAACCGTAGGTCCAACCCATGACAGTCACAGTAGTTCACTATCTACTCGTCATCTCGATTTGTGAATTTTCAGTCCATTAATCATCATTAGTTTACCATCACTCTCATTGAAAATATGTTGTGTTCATCGTTCTCATTCAAAATCTTGGGCTTCCATATCCATTAATGGCATTTCCGTATCCGTCGCTTGACATCTCTGGTTTTCATGTCCATCACTTGAATTCTTAGGGTTTCTATTCTCCACCACCGTATGGTTCCTGTGTCCAGGGCTTCTATGTCCATCGGTTATCTGTCAAACTTTATCTTTGATTAACTTCTTCTGAGACCCCACATCCGATTACATTCGCTTGCGAAGCACACTATCCAAAATTCAGAAGTTTGCTCTAAGACCCAGAGTCTTCAAACCTTGGTGTCCCTATTTGGGTCAATAACTGCATCACAGTCAGAAACACTAGCACGACATAAGTCCACTCGAAGTGGCACATACCCCACAATACCAACTCATATTGGGATCAGAACACTAGGTATGATAGGACCCATGACACAATTTGTTGGGTTTGTGCCCTCAAACCATTACTTTCTGTATGAGACATTGACATTTTAATATATGGATATCAGCTTTACATTTTATTGTGTATGTTCTTTTCATGAGATGATTGTTAATCCTTAAGTATTATAGTAAGTAATTCGTGTGTGTATGAGATGCACACAAGTGAGATACGAATTACTATTCTTTAATACTTAGAATGTGTCACAGTGGATAATGAGACTGGATACCTCATCAAGTCTACACTGTAGCATAATTAACTACCATTGGATGGAGTGATTAATCTCAATCACTAGAGTGTAGCTCTTAGTTGATATGCTAGTGCTTATAGTGCATTGACGGACCTGAGTTTCCTATTGACGCTTAAGACTGTCAAACAGTCAATAGGAACTCATAACTTGTATAAGGTACGTGTTCTCAATCTTGAGACGATTATGAACACAGACTGTGGATATGACTGCTTTGATTTACCAATCAGTGAGGTCTATAAAAGATCAACACCTGGGTATCTTGGGTATGTCATGTTCATAGGGTTGTGAACATGCATTGTCAAGATAGAATCTACCCTCTGTTTCAGAGTAAGCATTCCCTTGAGAATGTCACCAAGTCGATTACTGAGTACTGCAGTCTTGTTGATAAGAGTTATCAACATGTTTGGTAATCATGAGAGGTGAATGGGACTCAAGGAATACAAGAAGTAATCATGATTCAGGTTGACAGTAACAGTTATCCGATAACCTGAATATGGTTACGAATGCTGACGGTAGAGGGGCATTAGTACACCATACAAGTCTAGTTATCGCTTCGGATATGTTCTTTTGCGTTGGAGTTCAGTTATCGTTTTATAGTGGAGTAAACTTTAACTGACCAGTTAGTTAGTTTGCTGATCAAAGAGTTTGGTCATGGTAATTAACAAACTGGTCTGAGCCAACAATAAAGAGCCTAGGAGGTCCCACTCTTAGCTCCGCCAGGATGCTTGGAAAGATGCTTGAGGATGATGTCCAGACAGGTTCGATCGATCGAAGATGTCTCGATCGATTGAAGTCTGAAGGTTCGATCGATCGAAGATGGTTCGATCGATCGAATGTTCGATCGATCGAAGGCACTTCGATCGCTCGAAGTCTAGGTCGGTTCTGGGAATCTATAAATAGGGCAGCTGCGTTCTGGAAAAGGTTGTTCGTCGTTTTGAACGTCAGAAGCTGCAGAAACTATTTTGGAGTCCCAAAACCTTCTCTATCCTCTCCATTAGGGTTCCCACCAACCCTAGTCTTTCTGGCAGGCATCCGCAGGAGTCATAAGGGTGAAGATCATCTAGTGGAGGCTGCTGGAAGTTGAAGATCAGAATTGGGTTCAAGACACTAAGGTATAACTCGTGTCCCCTCTTGTGCGTATCTGTAGAATTGACGAGTAGTAGATCCAGGCATGCCAAATAAAGTTTCATAACTTGATTTTTCCGCTGCGCGTTTAAACTTTCCATTTAAACCTATTTTTCCAACAATTGGTATCAGAGCCAGGCTCGTTTGGATCTATAGATGCGTTTTTTGGAACACTATTTTGATTTGCATGTTGATTTTAGAACTGCTTTCGAAACTGCATCGTCACAGATCTGTTTCTGCAGTGTTATCACAGCAGTATACAAATCTGTGATTGCATTGGATGCAAGATGGGTTCGATCGATCGAAGTAGTCTCGATCGATCGAACGCTCTATACTCGAGCGATCGAACAGGTTTCGATCGATCGAAACCTTCTGTTGTTCGAGCGATCGAATAGAGTTCGATCGATCGAGACAGACTCTTTGTCAGGTTTTCTGTTTCACAGTTTTAAAAGTATTTTGAAATTGAAAGTTTAATTTTAACGTATTCTGCAAAATTTTTAATCATTCTGTGAAATAGAATGTTCAAGCGATTGAACAGTGTTCAATCGATCGAAGGTTCGAGCGATCGAACGGTCTTCGATCGATCGAACTATGACAGAGAAGTTAGATGCTGTTTTGAGTTCTAATTCAGTATGTAAAAGAGTTTATATATTGTGTGAATCAATTAAGGGTTCCAATAGTTATATTTTGTTATATATATGCGTGGATGTGTGTTCAACTAACCTTTTGCAGCAAAAGATTAGTCGCTATCTCCCATGGCGCCAAGAGCATTTAATTTTGTGTTTGAATGTTTTTAGATTGGTGTGTTATTTTAAGTTTGGTTTGGTTTTAAGGCATATGTAAAGGGCGCTGCGACTTCAATCCTACGAAAAGGAAAGTCGCACCGGTTTCCCTAGCCTTTTATTTTGTTGTTGCTATTTCTATTTCTAGATAAATTGTAAGCTTCAAAAGAGGCATAGGTTCAATGTAATAGAATTAGAATATCCATGAAGATGGAGCAAGGAGCCGTTGTCCATGAAGATGGAGCTGGAGGCGATCAAACCAAAAGCAGGTTCTATGGAGATAGAGCCATGGGAGATAGAGGCATCGTTTGGATGTCTTTTATTTCATTTTAGTTTTTTGTTTTATGTGTTTTGTTTGTGATTGGCGTACAATACATTGTTGCATGCACGCAAAACAAGTTTTCTAAAATAAAATTCAAAAACCGTTTTCAACACATTAGTAAACATTAGATGTTTATGGGAAGTGTGTAGAAACAGATTTTCTCAAAAAGCAAAATCCTTTTTTACTAAAACTAGTGGGAGAGGGTCTTATTAATTACACCCACGATCTTCCATTAACGGTTCACTGTAAGATGAGTGATGCATTCTGTGTCACCTCGCCAGGGGTGATCATTCCATACGGAGGATGCATTACTCATTGGTTACTAGATGTGAACTTCTTTTGATAAGGATCAATCAGACGTTTTAGAGGGTGACCACCATACGGAGGCGCTACTTGAGACGGTTGTGATTGGATCCTAGTTAATGGTACACACTAGCTAAGCTATGGATAAGGGATCCCACACGGGGCATTATTCAGAAACTTAGAGATCAAATAGGTTCGGAAGTCATAACTTGTTTTGCAAGAGTTGCATAGCGGATAAGTTATGATAAATTGAAAGATCGAACATTGACCACCACACGGAGGCTTTATTCTTTCGTTTCGATATTCCGGCGACTTAGTTTTAAAATAAGAGTTTTAAAAGGATTCTTTTATTTCAAACTGTCAAATTCTGATATCCATATTTATTTTGTTTTGATTTTTTCAGTAAATCATAATGTCTGGATCTGCATTTAGTCCACTTGCCACCATACTCACTCAAAACAAGTTAACTGGAAACAACTACACTGAATGGAAACGTAATCTTGACATCGTGTTAACTGCGGAGGATCACATATATATCCTCACCACCCCATGCCCCGAAGAACCCGCTGCAAATGCTTCGGCTGCTGCTAGACGCGAGTTCGATAAATGGAAAAAGTCGAATGGGATGGCTCGTTGTTACATATTGGCTTCTATGGCTAATGTGTTACAACACCAATACCAGTCGAACAGTTCCGCCAGTGACATTATCGAATCCCTGAAAAAGATGTTTGGGGAGCATGGCAGGCCTGCCAGACAGGTAGCTATGCAGAAGATAATGAGTGCTAAGATGTCGGAAGGGACTCCAGTCAAAGAACATGTTTTGAAAATGATTGGTTATTTAAACGAGCTGGAGACCCTAGGTGCTAACATCGATGCACAGACCCAAGTTGATATGATCCTCAATACACTGTCGCCATCATTCGCTCAATTTAAACTGAATTATAATATGAATAAAATGGATTTTTCAATGAGCGAATTGATGAGCTCTTTATTGGCAGCGAAAGGGGTGATCAAACCTGGGGGCAGCGTTTTAAACGTTGAGAAAAGCGCTTCCTCTTCCCGATCTATGCCGAAAGGAAAGAAAGGGAAGAAGAAGGCTAGCACTGGTGGTTCAAGTGTTGGACCAGTCCCTAAGATTGCAAAATCTAAAGGAAAAGGTAAGGGCAAAGGGAAGGTGGGTGGCCAAGGCAATGGAAAGTGTTTCCAATGCGGTGAGAAGGGCCACTGGAAGAGGAACTGTCCAGAATTCTTAGCTACAAGAGTTCAAGGTATGATTGAATCACATGTGATTGAAGTAAGTTTTATAACGGATACTTCAAACACTTGGTGCATTGATTCTGGTGCGACTAACCATATCTGTAATTCATTGTAGGGGTTCAGATCAACCAAGAAGTGCAGTGATGGGGAAATCGTACTTACTCTAGGTTCTAGCGCAACCGTTTCTGCGGTTGCTATAGGAGTCGTAGTTTTAGAATTTCTAGACAATAAAGTTTTGATTTTATTAGATGTACTTTACGTCCCTTCAATGAGACGTAATTTAATTTCAGTTTCTAATTTATCGAATAATGGTTATTCTTTTCATTTTGGAACTGAAGTTGTGATTAAAAGAAATAGTTCTTTTATATGTTCTGGTGTTAAATCAAATGGTTTATATGTGATTACTCCCAATATTTCTAAAGATTCTTGTATGGAACTTAATAACTCAGTGGTAACTGTACCATCTAAAAGAAAGAGACCTTCCACTAATCCAACAAAGCTTTGGCATATGAGGCTTGGTCATATCAATCTAAATAGGATTGGCAGACTAGTCAAAGAAGGGGTCTTAGGCGATTTGGTTCTCGAACCAATAGAAGTCTGCGAGTCTTGTTTAGAGGGTAAGATGACCAAAAGGCCCTTTCCTGCAAAGGGCAATAGAACCAATGCATTGTTGGAATTAGTTCATACTGATGTGTGTGGACCAATAAATATTAGAGCAAGGGGTGGTTATGAGTATTTCATAACATTTACTGATGACCACTCTAGGTATGGATATGTGTACCTAATGCAGCACAAGTCTGAAGCCTTTGAAAAGTTCAAAGAGTTTAGGGCTGAAGTGGAGAAGCAATTGGGCACACATATCAAGGCCATTCGATCTGATCGAGGTGGCGAGTACCTCTCTAATGAATTTATTGATCACCTCGTACAGAATGGGATTCTGTCACAGTTGACTGCACCTGGCACGCCTCAGCAAAATGGTGTAGCGGAGAGAAGGAATCGGACTCTTTTAGACATGACTAGGTCAATGATGAGTTATTCTGAGTTACCTTTATTTCTTTGGGGTTATGCTTTGGAAACCGCTGCTTACATACTAAATCTAGTACCAAGCAAATCTGTTCCCAGGACACCACGAGAGATGTGGATTGGGCGCAAGCCTTCTTTGCAACATCTCCGGATATGGGGATGTCCGGCACATGTGCTAAAAGGAAAGATGAGCAAGTTGGATTCTAGATCGGAAGTATGTTACTTCGTGGGGTATCCAAAGGGTACTTATGGATGGTATTTTTATGATCCAAGAGAACAGAAGGTGTTCGTCAGTACGAATGCTATTTTCTTGGAGGATGATTATATCATGAACCATAAACCTAAGGGAAGGATAGATCTTAGAGAGATAGAAGGAGAGCCCTCAGTCCAACCCGTAGTTAATAACGATGTAAATCAGGAAAACACCACTTCTTCGCCTATTTCCGCACCAGTACCTCGTCGTAGTGGGAGGATTATCAGCCAGCCTGATAGATACATGTTCTTAGGAGAAGTTTTTGAAGCTGTCTCCATAGAATCTGAATCTGATCCTACCACATACGAAGAGGCAATGGCTGATGTTGATTCAGCTCATTGGGTTAAAGCTATGAAGGCTGAATTGGAATCTATGGATTCTAATCAGGTCTGGGATCTTGTAGAACTTCCAGCCAATATTAAACCCATTGGCTGTAAGTGGGTCTACAAGAGGAAAAGAGGATCTGATGGAAAGGTTGAGACCTTTAAGGCAAGGCTTGTTGCGAAAGGTTATACTCAGAGGGAGGGCATTGACTATGAGGAAACCTTCTCGCCGGTGGCCATGCTCAAGTCCATCAGAATACTCTTATCCGTTGCTGCATGCCTAGATTTTGAGATCTGGCAGATGGACGTCAAGACTGCATTCTTGAATGGCAATCTTGAGGAGGACATCTATATGCAACAACCAGAAGGGTTCATAGCTGGTCGGAAAGGTAACTTGGTATGCAAGTTGCAAAAGTCCATTTATGGGCTTAAGCAGGCATCCAGAAGTTGGAACATACGATTTGACCAAGCGGTCAAATCGTTTGGTTTCATACAGAATCTGGATGAACCTTGTGTATACAAGAAGAGTGAAGGGAAAGTGGTGGCTTTTCTTGTGCTTTACGTTGACGACATTCTACTCATTGGAAATGATGTAGCGGCATTGTCAACGGTCAAGGTTTGGCTAGCTAGTACTTTCGATATGAAGGATCTAGGAGAGGCGAGCTATATTTTTGGGATAAAGCTCTTTCGGGATCGCAAGCGAAAGATAATGGGATTATCTCAAGCTGGTTATATCGATAAGGTGCTAACTAGGTTTTCAATGGATAATTCGAAGAAAGGTTTGTTACCTTTCAGGCATGGTTTAGCGTTCTCCAAGGACCAGTGTCCAAAGACACAGGAGGAGAGGAATCGCATGACAGGAGTTCCCTATGCTTCTGCAGTGGGAAGTCTCATGTATGCGATGTTATGCACTAGACCAGATATCTGCTTTGCCGTTGGCATGGTTAGCAGATATCAGTCGAATCCGGGTCCAGAGCACTGGACAGCCGTTAAGCACATTCTTAAGTACTTGAGAAGAACTAAAGATTACATGCTTATGTACGGTGGTAGTGAGTTAATTCCAGTGGGATACACTGACTCGGACTTTATGTCAGATAAAGATTCGAGGAAGTCGACGTCCGGTCATCTCTTTACCTTGGGAGGTGGTGCTGTCAGTTGGAGGAGCATTAAGCAGAAATGCATTGCAGACTCAACTACAGAAGCTGAGTATGTGGCTGCTTGTGAAGCCGCAAAGGAAGCTGTTTGGCTCAAGAAGTTCCTTATGGAACTCGAGGTGGTACCAGCGTCGCTGTCGCCTATTACGCTTTATTGTGATAATAGTGGGGCAGTGGCTCAGTCCAAGGAGCCAAGGAACCACGGAAAGGGAAAGCACGTAGAGCGGAAATATCATCTTATCCGAGATATTGTTCAACGTGGAGATGTGACTGTCACCAAGATTGCCACAGCTGACAATCTTGCTGATCTGTTTACAAAGGCCTTGCCACAGAAGGTCTTTGATCGTCATCTAGATAGTCTAGGTCTTAGATGTAGTTCTGAATGGTTATGAGTGCAAGTGGGAGTTTGTTGGGTTTGTGCCCTCAAACCATTACTTTCTGTATGAGACATTGACATTTTAATATATGGATATCAGCTTTACATTTTATTGTGTATGTTCTTTTCATGAGATGATTGTTAATCCTTAAGTATTATAGTAAGTAATTCGTGTGTGTATGAGATGCACACAAGTGAGATACGAATTACTATTCTTTAATACTTAGAATGTGTCACAGTGGATGATGAGACTGGATACCTCATCAAGTTTACACTGTAGCATAATTAACTACCATTGGATGGAGTGATTAATCTCAATCACTAGAGTGTAGCTCTTAGTTGATATGCTAGTGCTTATAGTGCATTGACGGACCTGAGTTTCCTATTGACGCTTAAGACTGTCAAACAGTCAATAGGAACTCATAACTTGTATAAGGTACGTGTTCTCAATCTTGAGACGATTATGAACACAGACTGTGGATATGACTGCTTTGATTTACCAATCAGTGAGGTCTATAAAAGATCAACACCTGGGTATCTTGGGTATGTCATGTTCATAGGGTTGTGAACATGCATTGTCAAGATAGAATCTACCCTCTGTTTCAGAGTAAGCATTCCCTTGAGAATGTCACCAAGTCGATTACTGAGTACTGCAGTCTTGTTGATAAGAGTTATCAACATGTTTGGTAATCATGAGAGGTGAATGGGACTCAAGGAATACAAGAAGTAATCATGATTCAGGTTGACAGTAACAGTTATCCGATAACCTGAATATGGTTACGAATGCTGACGGTAGAGGGACATTAGTACACCATACAAGTCTAGTTATCGCTTCGGATATGTTCTTTTGCGTTGGAGTTCAGTTATCGTTTTATAGTGGAGTAAACTTTAACTGACCAGTTAGTTAGTTTGCTGATCAAAGAGTTTGGTCATGGTAATTAACAAACTGGTCTGAGCCAACAATAAAGAGCCTAGGAGGTCCCACTCTTAGCTCCGCCAGGATGCTTGGAAAGATGCTTGAGGATGATGTCCAGACAGGTTCGATCGATCGAAGATGTCTCGATCGATTGAAGTCTGAAGGTTCGATCGATCGAAGATGGTTCGATCGATCGAATGTTCGATCGATCGAAGGCACTTCGATCGCTCGAAGTCTAGGTCGGTTCTGGGAATCTATAAATAGGGCAGCTGCGTTCTGGAAAAGGTTGTTCGTCGTTTTGAACGTCAGAAGCTGCAGAAACTGTTTTGGAGTCCCAAAACCTTCTCTATCCTCTCCATTAGGGTTCCCACCAACCCTAGTCTTTCTGGCAGGCATCCGCAGGAGTCATAAGGGTGAAGATCATCTAGTGGAGGCTGCTGGAAGTTGAAGATCAGAATTGGGTTCAAGACACTAAGGTATAACTCGTGTCCCCTCTTGTGCGTATCTGTAGAATTGACGAGTAGTAGATCCAGGCATGCCAATAAAGTTTCATAACTTGATTTTTCCGCTGCGCGTTTAAACTTTCCATTTAAACCTGTTTTTCCAACACAATTTATATCACATCCATGCATTTCATATAATCCTCATAGCATAGCATCCGTCTGTCTTGTTGTACATGTATGATTTGTTCTTTTGTGCCCCGAACTACGTCTGGGTCTAATTCCCCTTAGGATACGTAGGCAGCTCATGTAGAGTGCGACCAGCATAGACCTCAGCATCATCCTTGCATCTTTTGCAACGCTTTTATCCTAAATATATAGCCTCTAAAAGACCTGTCTCTTCAGAGCTTTGGCATTCGCTTGTGACCTGTGTTGCCTTGCAAGTTCATGCCAAAGAGGGGCAAATTGTAGACACCCCATTTTGTCGGCTATCAGATTTAGGAGATCCATAGCTTGGTGGTTCACAATGATTGAAAAAGACTCAAAAAGAACTCTTGGAAGTTAGTTCTATCTCTCAAAATGCTCAGAATGACCAAAATACCCTTGAAAGCCCAAAAACTCCCAAATTTGGATCAAAATATTTGGAAACAGGCTACATCATAAAAAGAGTGGTAAATGAGTTTTGAAGCAAAATTAGATGATATCGTCAGCTCCCAGAGACCCCCGGAAGTCCCGGAAGTTCCCGGAAAGTCCTCGTTGACCGGTTTAACCTAGGTTTGACCAGGTTTAACCAGGGTTTAACCAAATTCATCTAAATTTTTTGAAAAGTTTGAAGATCATTCTAGATCATATGAAAAGTACTAAAATGAGTTTTAGAAAAAAAATCAGGCGAAAACGTCAGCTCCTGGGATCTCCGAGAGGTTCCCAGAACATCTTGGAAATCCTAGGTTTGACAGATTTGACCTAAAAGTTGACGTTGAAACTGGAGTGCTGTATCATTTTTCAAATATTTTTAATGGATAATAGAGACTAATAGATTTCCAACGGTATATCACACATGATTTTTGGATTTAAAGCAAATTTATTATGAATTTTCGAAGGTAAAAAAGGCGATCAAATTTACGTTTATCGCGAATACCACAAAACTTTTCAAAGTGACCCATCTCCGAACTATTTTTTTATGGAAAGTAGACTCCATTACCTTTCTAACAGTATATCAAAGGCTCAATTTGGAGTTTGTACGCATTTTTTGTGAATTTCGGATAAAATAGGGCATTTTCGCGAATACCGGAACCTCTGGGGGCCTAAAAACAAATTTCTGGCCGTCTGAGGAGCAGTGCTGTGGTAGCACATGGCCAGTGCTGCGGCGGTACTCAACCCCCATAGAAGCCATTTGTGTAATTTATTTTGGGGGTCCAAATTGAATAATTGAAAGCCAAAAAGACGTAGTTTCTTGTTCACAGATGTTTGGGACCAATGGGAGCACTTTCTAAATCCCAAAACCACCCTAAATTGGCCAATATAAACCCCCCTTTGCTCTTCATTTTGGGGGGGGGGGGCAAGTGCAAAGTTTATAGAAGTTGTAGAGAGAAAGAGAGATAGAGATAGGTTTAGAAGAGGGAAATGGAGCTTCTCACACTGATTTTCTAAAGGAAAGTGAGTATCAATCTTGTTTTCTCCCATTACCTCTCTTATGTTTCACATTCAAGTCTTTTCCAACCACCATTTTTGAGCAATCTTGAGTCAGGAAGCTACTTCTATATCCAAATGTCAATTTCAATGAGTGAAACACCAAACTACAAATCCAAAATCACATTGATTATCATCTATTGATTGCTATTACTTGCTTGTGTACATTAATGTTCATCTCTTCTTACCTCATTTCTTTTTTTATTTTTCTTTAATTACTAGTTCATCATCATCTAAGTGATGACATGAATTTTGAGGTGAGTGAATCCTTATGGATAGTAGCTCTTGACCTCAAAAACATGTTTGATAGATGATGATTCCAACTTCAATACTTCCAAAGTATTCTTGAAGTTATGCTCAGATGGAAACAATGCTCTCCAACAATCTTGGAGGTTCTTGATATGAGTTTAATGTTGATATTTCAAGTGGTAATAACTTGCATTTAAATGCTAAAAATATACTCTCAAAACTTCTATTTCAAAACCCCTCATAAACCCCTCTTTTTGATTTCAAGAAATAAAACCCTTATTTTCTCAAGAAATCTTCCAAACGGTGAATGATATGAGTTCAAAGATTTCTCTAGAACTCAATGCTCAATGTATGGATGCAAGACCACTTGGAAGGTCTTCCTAACTCATTATAGACAACCCATGATTTTTGGCTTGTCTTGAAAACACTTGGATGGATTCCATTTTGGTCCAAACATTCTCTCCCGGTATTCTGTCTTTACTGTCACAGCAGTTTGGTTGACTTTCAGCTTGTTTTACAAAAACCCTTTCCAAAAGGAGTGGTTCCAACCCATTTTACCTTGAACTTTAGTGTCTTAGGGAACCTTCTTTATAATATGGACCTCCAAATGTTTTTTGTTCATTTTCTAAGATTTTTCAACATTTCAGTCGACAGTACGGACTCTGTTTCTAAGTAACCTCTATTGTTTATATGATTTCTCTCAATCTGTAATAGTTATTGATGATTGGATTTTTGATATGTGTTCTAGACATAATAAGGATGATCTCCATAAAACATCATGTATTGAAAACATTTCTAAACCCACTTTTCAATTTCTACAAGATCAACTCACTGTTCTATCCACTATTCACAGCAAGTATACTTTTACTCTCATTCTTTGAATTGATGCTCACATGTACTTCAAATTAGTACATATTTTAGGAAGTGGTCCATACTATATTTGTACATATCCCATGATGATTCCCTCTATGCATTCATTCATATTTTAGACTTCTATGTCACTTTGGAAAGTCTATGTACACAAACACACTACAACCTTTACACATTCTAGGATCATGCATTGCATCCACGCAAGATTTAGGATTTTTATGACTCCTAATCTAAGAAGATTATTAGGAATGAAGTTGATCACACGTTCATGCTTTCCTCGATCTAATCTTCCTTTCTCATCCGTCTCGGGGATTGAGAGGTCTTCTTTCCTCAAAGATTAACATGCATCATTCTAGCTTGCTAAGCATATTTTGATCTCTTTGATTATTTGTTTCAAGAACAATTTATGTCCCCTTTAGATTAGGGAAACTTGATTACTTGATAGGTGATTAGACAATTTTTTCGAGGTTTATTTTGTGTGATCTTTCACTTTGCATTGTGTGATACTTGGCTTAGATCTTATGACTGATATCTTATCTTTAGATCTTCCATTTTCAAGATTCTTATGTGATGTAATATACCTATCATAGTATTAACTATCGAACCAAACATAGTATAAGATGATTATTTGGATGTTAATTGAGGCTCGTCGAGAGACTGGGCGAGTTGAGGGTGTTTTAGTCATGACAAAGGCTCCTTCCTCTGTCGTACCAAAATCCCGAGCCAAGTTCTTTGGTTATGAAAGGCCGGTGCCCTTTATCCATTTGGGTGAGTCAAATTGGGTTTCTTGGTTCCCTAAAGATCAAGTGGCGACTATGTATCTATTTTCAATAGACCTTTTCCTTTCCTTTCAAAACAATCTTCAAATCAAAACAAAGAGGTGGAATTCTACATGTCCACAAAGATATTCCAAGATGGTCAAAACCAGTGCCAACAATTTGCATACATTGAGATAGCCAGTCTGCTATTGGAAGGGCACAAAGTAATATATATAATGGTAAGTTAAGATTGACTATGTAAAGTCAAAGGGCAAAATTACAGATCCGCTAACCAAAGGGTTATCGGGAGTTAGTTAATAAATCATCTAAAGGAATGGGACTAAAGCCTATGACAATACAAGGTACTGGAATGGAAACCCAAGGTAGTTAACTGGAGATAGATCTAGGTTCAAAGGGACAACCTAATTTCATGAACTTTATGAGAATCACTGAGGAGAAATGCTTTCCTGCCCATTTCTATGGTACAACAGTGATACCTGCATAGTTTGAGGATAAGCTTAGCTTTTAATGACTATGTGCATTGGTATTGCCAAGCGGAGTAAGAAGGATACTCTAAATAAGTCCCTTATGTGAATAAGTAGTGGGGCCACTTCTAAAAGAATTTGAGAAAGGCAAATTTTTTTTATAAACATTCACTGAACCAGGCGAGTTTTCAGGGCCAAAATGAACACAAGTGTAAGAACTAAACTATGTTTTGGAAAGCTCCTGTTTGAGATCTGTCGGTTGTTTACACTAACGGCAATCAGTTCAAGAATATACGTTCACTGGTCTGCCAGTAAATTTGATAGATTATCACAAGGGATGGTTCAAAGTTAAAAGCTACATGTCCTGTTGCAGGAGTGATCCATTGTGATGTCTCTTATCGAGTCAACGTTGTCTCACATTGTTTCGATTAATTTCATTCATGTGGGGGATTGTTAGATAAATATGTGATTTTGGCCATGTTTAAGGCCTAATAAAATTGGGATCCACTTATAATTTGAGTGGGGTCCTTATGATTTGTGTTCTCCTATATGAGGAGATGAAGTTTGGATATTCACAAGTCCAAAAACATTGTTGGGTGAATAAGAAATTAATGCTCAAAGGTTGCCTCTTGCAAGGAATTGTTGAAATGGAAAAGGTTCACAACTTAACTTGTCCCACATAGAAAAATTAGAAGGAGTTTCAAGTGCATTTATAAAGCTACTTCAAGCTCTGGTTTTGGGCCTCAAGGGCTACCCACTTTTGTGGAAGGGGAAGGACCTAAGGCCCATTGGGTTTACTCCACACACATGCGCGAATGCACTTCCACCGCCGTCCGTCCGTCCGGTCAGGCTGTGTCGAGCTGAGCCGAGCCGGGTCAGGGTCGTGGGTGCGGGTGTGGCTTATGCTGCATTTTTTTTTTGGACCCCTCAATTTCCAATTTTTAATTTTTGTATATACATAATTGAATGACTCTTGGAATTTCTGCACAGGTTTTGCATTATAGAAATTTACACCAAAGTCTTTTAGGATTTCTAAACTGGTGCAATTAAATAGAGAATGGTTACAGAAATTGAAGGTACAGTGATTATTTCATTGATAAATATTCATCCTATAAATCCCCTGTCTCTCCCTCAATCTAGAGACACTTTTTCAAAATTGTTCTCCAGTTCCTTCTTCCAGTTCTTATTTTTCTAGAGAGATAGTTATAGACATAGTTGGTTCGCTGGATCAGTCAAATACCGTGCTTGACGACTACTAATTGTCACTGTATCTTGGGAAACAGACATCGGAGATATCCTCGATAACTTTTGGAGAGGTGGCGAATCTGTTTTAACTAAATAGTGTATATATCACAGACCTCGATTTGATATTTGTTTCCAGTTTCTGCTTTCTTCTAGTTACTTTAATTCTTATTACTTTTGGCAGTTTCAATTTTTATTACTCCCTCCATCCCCAAATTTATGGGCACTCTTTCTATTTTGGGCTGTCCCATAATGTTAGTCCATGTTGAAAGTCAACAGAATAAATTTTGAATCTTTATTGTTTTGCCCTTTCTTTTTTCACACCTTTAACTAATCTAATTGCATTTATGAGGGCCAAACTTGGAAAGTTGGACTAAAATAGTTTGACAAAAGTGTAATCATTGTGTTCCCTTAAAAAGTTAGATTTTCCAAAAGTGCCAAGCAATTTGGGATGGAGGAAGTATCAGATTAATTTTGTACTGGCACAACACCAAAAGTACTACCATAATTTTCAATGGATTTACTGTGGTTTAGCATTTCTATGCTTCTGGTGTGGCATGCTTGTGGTAAATAGTTTGAGCCACCAGATTATACTAAGTGTTTATCAAGAGTTTCTCCTCACTTCTACCCGTTTCTAGCTTCTACACTATACAATTACTAATTTTTGCTTTTCATTTCACATGCTGTTCATTACTTGCATTTACTATGTTGCTCACCAATTACTATTGTATTTTCCATGTTTTGTCGAGTACATGAGAACTTGGCTGACCATTTGTTTAATTTTAAGGTTTGGATTTCTAGTCTTTCAACTTTCTTTATATCCATATGTGGAGAAGATACTTGGCCCTATAATGGTGGCCCGCATTACAGCAGTAAGCAATCACACCTTATAAAACTAATGTTCTTACTGTGTGTTTATAGCATTTCCAAATTTTTTCCCTCAACTGTGTATATTGATAATTTTTTTACCTCTCTGGATGAATGACTACCCTCTATGTAGGTTTTGTTGATACCTCTAATGGCAAGTTACCCCTTCTTGTTAAATTGTGCTTCGGTGGTGAAAAACATCTTATCGGTAAGTGTACTTACAAGTTACAACTAGAATATTCTACTATCTGAACCACTCAGTGAATAATAATGAACTTCATGGATTGCTCCTATTTTATCTATTGTAATGTTTGTAATAAATTTTTGTATCCTTTAAAACATAGAAGTATGTTTCTACTTAAAGATTCAGCTGTATTTCTTGTGGGTTTGGCTAAATAATTATTTTATGTTTATGTTGTGCTTCTTGTTGTCATCAGCTGTCAATCGTAACTGGTGTTGTCATCAGCTGCCAATCATAACTAGTATGTCAATCGTAACTGGTGTGGTAAAGTTCTTCTCTTCCTGGTTATTTGTATTTCATCTTCTTTCCTCTCTTTTAAACGTCCAAACTAATTGTTTGTCCCTTTAAAATTTATTAACTTGGTTTTACATGAGAATGTATCAACAGGACCAATGCCAAAGAGGAGCTGCTAATGGCGTTTCTATGACAACATTGTCACTCTTTAAAGTAGTCAGTCCAGCTAGAGCAGGGGCACTGTGAGTGTCCTCTTTTTCATTATTTAAGTTCTCTTTCAAGATTTTAAACTTTTTGTCCATATGTGAAATTATTAACATTCATTGGGTTATGGAGTTCTTTGCTCCTTGGTAAGTATTGCTTAGTGGTAATGATGTGTAGACACCCTATTTTGTCGGCTATCAGATTTAGGAGACCCATAGCTTGGTAGTTCATAATGATCAAAAAGGCTCAAAAAGGACTCCTGGAAGTTAGTTCTATCTCTCAAAATGCTCAGAATGACAAAAATACTCCTGAAAGCCCGAACGCTCCCTGATTCAGACCAAATGTTTTGGAAATGTGCTACGTCGTAAGAAAAATAATAAAATGAGTTCTAAAGTAAGACCGGATGAAATCGCCGGCTCCCAGAGACTCCCGGAAGTCCCGAAAGTTCCTAGAAAGTCCCCGTTGACCGGTTTGACCAAGGTTTGACCAAGTTTGACCGAAATCATACAAATTTGCCAAAAAGTTCCAGAATCATTCTAGATCATGTGTAAAGTATTAAAATGAGTTTTAAAATAAAACCGAACGAAAACGTCAGCTCTTGGGAGCTCCCAGAGGTTTCCAGAACTTACAGGGAATCCCAAGTTTGACCAGTTTGACCAAAAGTTGACTTTGAAACCGGAACACCGTATCATTTTTCAAACATTTTTCATGGATACTAGAGGTCAATAGCTTTCCAACGGTATATCGCACATAATTTTTGGATTTCAAACGAATTTATTATGAATTTTTGAAGGTGAAAAAGGCGATCAAATCGGCTTTTATCGCGAACACCGCAAAACTTTTCAAAGTGACCTATCTCCAAAATATTGTTTATATAATGTAGACTCCATTACCTTTCCAACGGTATATCACAACCTCAATTTGGAATTCGTATGCATTTTTTGTGAATTTCGGACGAAATATGGCATTTTCGCGAATACCGGAACCTCTGGGGGCCTAAAAAGGATTATTTGGACGAATGAGGAGCACTGCTGCCACGGCACTGGCC
This sequence comes from Hydrangea macrophylla, assembly GCA_033977485.1. NCBI lineage: Eukaryota > Viridiplantae > Streptophyta > Magnoliopsida > Cornales > Hydrangeaceae > Hydrangea > Hydrangea macrophylla. Next base: position 16,521,303 of record CM066984.1, read on the forward strand.
CACTGCCACTGTGGTATAGGCCCAGTGCCGCCATGGCACTCTCTCCCAGAATGGTATATTTTTGTAATTTCTTTTGGGTTCATTTTGATTAATTAGAAATCAAAACGACGTAGTTCTATGTTCACAGATGTTTGGGACCAATAGGAGTACCTCTAAAACCCCAAACCACCCCAAATTGGCCTATATAAACCCCCTTGACTTCTCATTTTGGGGGTGTCAAATGCAGGCTTTGAAAAGTTTTAAAGAGAAAGTTGTAGAGATAAGGTTAGAATAGAGAGAAAAGAAGCTTCCTTCTTTGATTTTCAAACAAGAAAGTGAGTTTTAAACTTTGTTTTTACTTCATTACTTCCATTTGCTTCATATTCAATACAACCAAACACCATTTTAGTGAGCATTTAAGAGAGATGAAGCTACTTCGATGTCCAATGTCACCACATATGAGTGAAATACCAAGCTACAAGTCCAATACATCATTGAATATCATCTATTGATTATTTATATACTTGTTTGCTTACTTTGTTGTTCATCTTCTCCTACCTCATTTCTTTTTGTTTTCTTTATTTACTTACTAGTCTATCATCATCTAGATGATGACATGAAGTTTGAGATGAGAGAATCCTTATGGACAGTAGCTCTTGACCTCAAAAACATATTTGATAGATGATAATTTCAACTTCAATACATTCCTATGTATTCATGAAGTTGTCTTTAAAATGGAGATAATACTTTCCAATAATCTTGGAGGTTCTTCATGTGAGTCAAATGTTGACATTTTAAGTGGTTATAATCTTCATTAAGTATTGAAAATATGTTCTCAAAACCCCCATTTGAAAACCTCCTCTTAAACCCCTCACTTTTGATTCCAAGAAATAAACTTTGTTTTCTCAAAACCTTCAAAACAGTGAGCCATTTGACTTCAAAGAATTATTTTGAGTTCAATACTCAATATATGAATACAAGACCACTTGGAAAACTTTCTAACGCATTATAGAACACCCATGATTTTTGGCTTGACTTGGAAGCACTTGAAAGGGGTCCATTTTTGTCCAAACATCCCTTCCAAACATTCTGCCTCTGCTGTCACAGCAGCTAGGTTGACTTTCAACTTGTTTTACAGAAATCTTTTCCAAAACGAGTGGTCCCAACTTATTTTTCCCTTGAACTTCAATGTCTTAGGGAACGTTATGTATAATATGGGTCTCTAAATCTTTTGTTTTCATTTTCTAAGATTTTCTAAAATTTCAATCGACAGTACAGATTCTATTTCTGAATAACCTCTATTGTTTATATGATTTCTCTCAATATGTGATAGTTATTAAAGATTGGCTTTTTGGGTTGTGTTCTAAACACAATAAGAAAGATCTCCATAAAAAATCATGCATGCATTGAAAACATTCCTAACCCCTCTTTTCAATTTCCAAAAGATCATGTTACTATTTTGTCCACTATTCACAGCTAGCACACTTTTACTTTCATTCTTTGATTTGATGCTTATATGCACTTCAAATTAGTTCATATCTTAGGAAGTGGTCCATACTATATTTGTACATATTCTATGATGATTTCCTCCATGCATTCATTCATGTTTTAAACTTCTAAGTCATTTTAGAAAGTCCATGTACACAAACACGCTACAACCTTTGCACATTCTAGGATCATACATTGCATTCATGCAAGATTTGGGGCTTTTGTAACTCCTAATCTAAGAAGATTACAAGGAATGATCATGATCACACGTTCATGCTTCCCCTCAATCTAATCCTCCTTTCTCATCCGTCCCGGGGATTGAGAGATCTTCTTTTCTCAAAGATTAACATGCATCATTCTAGCCTGCTAAGCATATTTTGATTTCTTCATTTATTTGTTTCAAGAACAATTCATGTCCCCTTTAGATTAGGGAAACTTAGTTACTTGATATGTGATTAGACGATTTTTCCTAGGTTTGTTTGTGTGGTCTTTCACTTTTGCGTTGTGTGATATTTGGCTTAGATCTTATGAATGATATCTTATCTTTTGATCTTCCATTTCAAAAATCTTGTGTAATGTAATATACTATCATAGTATTAATTGACGAACCATACATAGTATAAGATGATTATTTGGATGCTAATTGAGGCCCGTCGAAAGACAGGGCGAGTTGAGGGTGCTTTAGTCGCGACAAAGGCTCCTTCCTCTCTCGTACCAAAACCCCGAGCCAAGTTCTTTGGTTATGAAGGGCCGGTGCCCTTTATCCATTTGGGTGAGTTAAAATTAGGTTTCTTGGTTCCTTAAAGACCAAGTGGTGACTTTGTGTCTGTTTTCAACAGACCTTCCTTTCCTCTTCAAAACAATCTCAAACCAAAAACATAAAGAGTGGACGAGTGACTCCGCGTGTCCACATGATGTTGGTTGGTAAATTAATTATTAGGTCACAATTAACATATATTACTACTATTTGTAGCTTATAGAACAGTTGACTTTCTTAATCATAATTTAAGATTATTCCTTGATGAATTTTTTGACATGCATATGGCATAATGGTATGATTGTTTACTGAGCAATGTATGATTGTATACTATGCAAGCATGTAATACATGGAAGCATCGTATCACTGACAAACAAACATCATTTTCATGCACGGAAACATCGTATCACTGGAAAAACAAGCATCTTTTCATGGAAAAACATGGATTTCAAATTTTTTTACCCATTTCCCATTTTGGCTCATTATGAACAAGTGTTTTAAAAACGTTATAATTGTTATTATATATGATCTTTTAAAGGTCGTGTTTTAATGCAGACACATGTTAATTTTTGAAAATGTAATTTTGAGATAACTTGATTTTTGTTATTGCATGTGCTCTTTTTAAAGGTGCAGACACTGTAAGAAGATTGCTCTTGAGTGGAAGAAGGTTGCGCATAACTTGAAGGGTAAGGTGAAGCTGGGTATTGTGGATTGTTATACAGATTAGGTAAATTACTTTTATTTTGATACTTAGTGGACTTTGTGATCTTAGTTCAATCCCATGTTATTTCTCTTCATGGATAATCACGAATTATAATAATTTTTAACTCCTTTGAAATTGCCTTCTTACAGATTATGATGTTATAATATGGATGTTGATTCTAAGAAGTGTAGAATAGACGTAAATATATGCAATCATAACTAGGAGTACCAAGTTGCTATATCTCTTATGCAAACCTGCTTACCTTGTTAAGTTTGAATTTCATGAGGCTTAGCATGACTTTAGGGAAGTGTCTATAGTGCACTTCTTGCTCTCGTGTAAAGTAATTAGTCTCAATTAAAAATGCCAAAAATTTTAATCGTTCAGCATGCAGTGCTCTTCTAAATAGTTTTAAGGTTTAGCCACAATAATTAGTAGGCTCATGATAGTTTCTTGAAGTTCTAAATCTCATGCGAGGAATGATTAGAATCCAAAGATCTAGACTGTATAAATTCTATATTAAAAATCTTCTTCGTTTGATCACAATAGCAAATGGCTAGATATTTAATTCACCTTTAAATTTTGCTCCATGTTCGCAGTTGAGATGCTAGAAGCGGAGTTGAGTGATTCTACCAGCAACATAAATTTCTCATCACTAGAAATGGGCTCCCTGATCAGAAAATTACTTCAGCTCGAAGTTGGGCTTTTCACTCTATCTGCCATTTTTTTTACTCATTGTTATTACTTACTCATAATTGATGTTGAAATAACAAAAGAGATTGCCTTTTTTTTACAATGGTTTTTGTATATGTTACACAGTTTTAGAGATAAAATCACTTTTTATTGCTCATTCTTCTGTGATTTAACAACTTCAATAGGAGTAGCTTAATCTCTAGGAGCTCCCCTTGGATTAGTTTCTAGATATAGGCCAAATTCTGATTTTTTTTCTTTAAAAAATAATTTGGCACGGTTAAAAATCGTTCCAAAATCGTGCCAAAAATTGTGCTAGTTTAAAATTTTTTTTGAATTTCAGAACGATTTTGGAACGATTTAAAATCGTGCCAAGAAAGCGTTCCAAATCTTCAAAACTCTGGCGCCCTTTCACCAAATTCTGGCATGGTTTTAAACTATGCCAAAAAATTAGGATTGGCCATATTTGGCCAGTTTCGCATTTTTGGTGTAGTGTGCTCTTATTTTATATCAACTGTATTCAAAGGATCTGTTTGTTGAATATCAATACAATTTTTAGGCATGCACGAAAGTGTTTATTATGCCATGAAATGCATCTTTCTCAGTATATGTAACCAACTGATGAGTCATTCATTAATCTTTCATTCTGTTATGCATTAAATTCTTTATACAGTTGCAATTACAAAAAGAACACACGAATCGAATAGCAAAAAATAATGTATTTGTTTGAATCTCATCAAATTCCTCTCTTATATTGTCCATTATTTTAGTGAGGCCTGATGATGCCAAAATTTGGTTAAAGTAAATTAAAGCAGATTAAGGAGAGAGAGAGAGAGAGAGTAAGAGACTGATTTTTTGTATGTGGTTTGGCCATATTAATGAAGGAACCTACATCCACCTATGTGTCTGTGCACTTCCACTATGTGAAATAAAACTGCTACAGGGACCTTGGCAATCCAACAATGGTGACTAGAACTACCAAGGATCGGCCATGCAGGGTGGCACTTAAGATTTCTCGGGAGAGTGGCTAGACAACGTCATGTACTTCTCTTGGTGAGATTTTTTATTGGGATTCCCTCTAATGGGGGTGACCATGTTGGAAAAGCCGATCACCAAGAGAAGTACATGACATTGTCTAGCCACTCTCCCGAGAAATCTTAAGCGCCACCCTGCATGGCCAACCCTTGGTAGTTCCAATCACCATTGTTGGATCACAAAGGTCCCTGCAGTAGTTTTATTTCACATAGTAGAAGTGCACAGACACCCATGTGGACGTAGTTTCCTTCATTAATAGGGTCGAATTACATAAAAAAAAAAACAGTCTCTCACTCTCTCTCTCTCCTTAATCTGCTTTAATTTACTTTAACCAAATTTTGGCATCAACAGCTGATGATGCCAAAATTTTGTTAAAGTAAATTAAAGCAGATTAAGGAGAAAGAGAGTGAGAGACTTGTTCTTTTTATTTAGTTCAGCCCTATTAATAAAGGAACCTACGTCCACGTGTGTGTCTGAGCACGTTCATTATACTGTAAAAAGCTGGTGACCTGTGGTGAACCAACAATAGTCTGGAGCTACCGTAGGTCGGCCGGGCATGTTGATGACTGCTATAGAGGTGCTGTATAGATTGAAAAGTTGATCCCTTTCTATGGGGGTGAGGAATCTCTTTTATAGATGCAAGAGACCCTCTACTACATGGATAAGGAAATATAATCCAATTAAGATTGATTGGCATTAATTATGGGGGTTTCCTAATTGGATTAGGAAACGATGTGCACTTTCTATTAGTCTTCTAACTTGAGTAGGAAATTGCCTGGAATATTCTAGGGCGTGTCCCATGGTCTGGTTGGACTATGCCTGTATAGACCAAACCCGTATTGCACTCCCGACTTGTTGGTCGGGGCCTGTTGGTGTACCACTCGGGATGGCCAGACTGCTTGGGCTGACACTTGTCCATGGAACTGTGCATGATTTGACCGGGACAGGGATCGGCTGTTGAGTTGAACCGCTCAGTCTTTGGGTAGAGCCAATTTAGAGCTTCTGAGTCTCGTGAGTTCTCAGGAACTGGCTAAGATTTGAGACTTTGCCTAGCTCAGAGTCTTTAAGTGCTCAGAAATTGGCCAAGAGTTGAAACTTAGCCTAATTCGGAGTCTTTCATTCGAAGTTAGCTCCTAGGATGGTTATTTTCTACCTGTAAACCTTCGTCAAGGTTGTGGGCAAAAGAATTTTACCATGTTGGAAACGCCGACCTAAAGCGTATTGCTTTAGGGTCCTTTTATGTTTACTCCTGGGATGGTTATCTTTCCCCTAACCAACCTTCGTCAAGACTATTGAGAGAAGAGCATGACCATGTTGGCAGAGCCGACCTAAAGCGTGTTGCTTTAGGGTCTTTTTTGGTCCTCTATTGTGGGCCAACCTAAGAGGTTTTAGTCACCTTTATCGTCGGTTTGGACCTAAGTGGAGTTATTGCCTTTGAATATTGTAGGCACCCGGGTTGTCTAAGAGTGTGATTTAGTTAACCCCAAGGCCTGTAATTATCCGGTGTGATTTTCGGTTTATTTCATTGTGCCTTCCTGCCCCCCAAGCTTTTGCTAAGGCGGGGGTTTGTAGAGGCTATGACTCTAGGTAACCGACTTGGAACATGGGTAGTTGCAGGGTCTTTTGAAGTTTTCCATCATCAGCTACCTAGGGGGATTTACCCACATCGTCGTTTATGGACCTAAGCGAAGCCGGTGCCTCGGGTGTGACCCCGAGCTCTTTTGTGCCTCGGATGTGGTCCCGAGGTCTTTTATGCCTCGGTGTTATCCCGAGGCCTTTTGCCAACTGCATAATAGTGGTCATTGGTTGCCTCGGGGTTGAGCCCGAGGTCTTTTTAGCGCCTCGGGAGTTGACCCTGAGGTCTTTTTGGTGTGCTTCAGGGATCGACGAGGAATTGATCGATGATCTGAATCTTTGCAGGAGTTCTTTTATAGTCTGAGCTTTGCTCTGTGATCAGGAAAAAGTACCATTGCTGTTGATCTCAACTGGTCTGTTGGAGATGGGGGGTCAGGTCGCGATCACCGGGCTCCTGATTATTCTATGCTGGAGGCAAGGTCGGGATCACTGGATCTCGACGGCTGCAAATTGGAGTTCGGGTTGGGTCGGGTCGGGGCTGCTAGACTCTGACCGCTGGGAACTGGAGGTCGGGTCAGGGCTGTTGGACCCAGACCATTATGCGCTGAGAGAACTGCCAGAACTATCGGGCTTCTTTCCGTTGCTCCTCTCGGGCTGATCTCACTTTCGCTTGTTTCTTGAAGGTTCGTCACTTACGTGCCAGAGATCTTTGGTCTTTAAAAATTCTTTAGTGTCGACATACTTTCTGACCCTCTCTACGAGTTCAACCAAGGTTTCTAGTCAGTTTCTGTGAAACAACGTGGCGAACTTGGTGTGTTGAACTCCCGAGCAGAAGGCTGTAATAGCGACGGTTTCATCAAGATCATAGATCCCGAGCTTCTCTTGATTAAACCGATTGGTGAATTTTTTTAGGGTCTCATTATCCCTTTGTCTGACTATCAGTAGCTGTATGTCAGGCTTTGGCCGTTCATGCATACCGTTGAACTGGTTGATGAACTACTTGCTGAGTTGCTTAGAACTGCGGACCGATCGGGGCTTCAAGGAGTAGAACCATTGGGTAACCAGGCTTTTCAAAGTGCTAGGAAAGGCTAGGCAATACAATTCGTCGGTGTTGGCGGCCAGGGCCATTTGAGCCTTATAGGTTCGGACGTGGTCGACCTGGCTTCCCGAACCGTTGTATGAATCCAGGCGAGGCTGGTTGAATTTTTGTGGGAAAGAGAACCTCGTGATTAGGCTAGAGAACGGTGACTCTATCTTGGTATTGACATGGTCCTGAGTAGCATTCTAGCCTAGCTCTTTGGCCATTCTGTCGATCTGTTTCTTCAAAATCTAGAGATGGGCCATTATACCTTCCTGACCGGTATCCGAGGGGATGGTCGAGTTGGTGGAAGAGGCTTCTTCTTCATGGAGGTGCGCTGTCCTCTGGGATGAGGGTCGACTATGACTCCGGCAGATTGTGTGCCCAAGGCAACCTCGGCTCTTGACCGAGTGACCTTCGACTGATTCCCGGGCCACACGCTCTTACCTCTCCTCTCAGGCAGTACACCTACTGCTGATGTCTGTGGCACCCTCAATGTGGGACAGGTTGGCTTGACCTCGTTGTCTGGTCAAGATCGGTTCCCGATCGTACGCAACATTCTCGGGTCATTTCCCAGCCACTGGAGGATTGCTTTGTTGGGCCAGGAGGACTTTGATTTGCTGCTGGGTTTGACGCTAGATCTTCAAGAGCTGTGTGATGGTTGCGGTGATCTGCTCTGGTATCAGGAACGGCGGGGCCGGCAGGATAGCTCGACCGGCCGGCTGCGCAGCCTTCTTACCCTTCTTCGGAGGCATAGCGGTCAGTTGAGAAATTTGTGCTTTGAGAAATCTATCGTTTTCCACAGACGGTGCCAAGCTGATGATGCCAAAATTTGGTTATGGTAAATTAAAGCAGATTAAGCAGAGAGAGTAAGAGACTTATTTTTTGTATGTGGTTCGGCCCTGTTACTGAAGGTACCTACGTCCACATGTGTGTCTGTGCACTTCTATTATGTGAAATAAAACTGCTGCAAGTACCTTGTTGATCCGACAATGGTGACTGGAACTACCAATGGGTCGGCCATGCAGGGTGGCGCTTAAGATTTCTCGGGAGAGTGGCCAGACAATGTCATGTACTTCTCTTGGTGAGATTTTTTATTGGGATCCCCTCTAATGAGGGTGAGTGGTCTCTTTTATAGATGCAAGAGACTTACTCATAGAAGAATAAGAAATACAATCCAATTAGGATTGATTGACATTAATTGTGGGGTTTCCTAATTGGATTAGAAAATAATTTACTTTTTCCATTAGTCTTCTAACATGAGTAGGAAAATGCATGGAATATTCTGGGGCGTGTCCTGCGGCCTGGTTGGACTGTGCCTGTACAAACCGAACCCGTATTGCACTCCCGACCTGTTGCTCGGGATGGCCAGATCGCTCGGGTAGATGCTTGTCCAGGGAACTGTGCATGATTTGACCGAGACAGCGACCGGCTGCTGAGTTGAACCGCTCTGTCTTTGAGTGGAGCCAATTTTGGGCATATCAAGACCAATTTAGAAATAATATTTTTCAAACCATATAGCAGTACAGATAAATAAAATACTCTCCAAATTTCAATTGATTCAATTAAATCGATCCACTAAGTGATAGGGTGACAATATATAGATCCACATTTGCCTATGTACAACAGGAAAACTAATACGGCGTACCATTGGATTAGAAATGATAAAATATAGTATTTTAATGTCGTTACAATAGTAGAATACAGGTTTGTTATAAATAAAATAAAAAATCAAAATGAGAGTAAAGATATTTTGAATTAAAGATGCTAGCTCTTACTACTAAAAATTCTTGGCATCTATCCAAGCTTAGTCTAGTTATTTGTAGTTACAAGTATAGCAATGTGACATAGATAAAATGACACATCTTTGAGCTTTATTGCATATCTTATGTTTTTGTATGAGTTTCCAGGGTATTCTCCATGTAATTTGTACCATTCTTTTCTTTTATTTAATTAAGCATTTTTGAAACAAAAAAAAATGTGGCATAGATAAATGACATTATCCATAAAATAATGCAATGTTTTCCATGTTTGTATCCTAATATTTGCTTTCCCGCTCAATATGACAATGAGATCATATACACATATATATATATATATGGGTAATTATTTGGTGACAATTTTCATACATTTTCATACAACCTATTAAAAGATGTGTCTATCTCTCTCCCCGTGTTACTGTGAAATCCAGTGACATCACAGGAGAGAGATACACATATTTTTTAAGAAAGTTGTATGAAAGTTATATATTTCTTTTATATGTTGGTTTGAAAGATCCTATTGCCACATTTATTCAAAACCAAATTTGAAATATAAACTTTGGAAAGAATAAGCATTACTGTTTATCTCCAAGTCTTGTTGTTTACATAATTCGCTTCATTGTGATTGTGAAGAAATATCTCCACATTAAAGCTGGCAGGTATATGGAGGCAAAAGAATATATATATAAGTGTAGACGGGTAGAAAAATCTCTCCCCCTGCATGTCTCTCTCAGACTCGAACCAATATATATATATATTTTTTGAACAGCAAACAAGCATTATATTAAAAGCCAATATATGAATATGCATCATACATATATACCTAGAATATACGTATGACTCTGCCTATTTGGTCGGTGCCAAACAGCATCTTTTTCCGTCAATGTGGCCGACTTTGTATCAATCGTCACTATCATTGCGGCCTCTCTCTCTCTCACACACACATCCTGTGACCTTATGATGCTACTCACTCGGTTTTATTTTAGGGTTAATTCCATTTTTGTACTCCTCTACAGTTAAACCCATTTTCATGAGGGCCGGCTCTGAGATGTCAAAATTTGGGTGAGACTTCAAGCAAACTTTTAAAAGGGCCTAAACAATGAGGCCTCTATACTAAGTTCATAGAAATTAGGAACAAATTAAAAGAAAGTAGGCCTAAAAAATAAGTTAATTAGAAGAAAATAGGCCTAAAAATGAGGTCCCATACAGCGGCTTCGCCGCATTGCCTTAGGGCCGGCCCTGATTTTCATTTAACCTACGTGTTTTGAAAGTGGACACTTAATTTTTCTATGGTTTTAGGAGTAGAGTGAAATTGTTAAGCTTTTTCTCAAAATAGGTCCACATGTGGATTAAGTGTTAAAATTAGCTCCACATAAAAGAGTTTTTGAGTGTCAAAATCAATCTCACATATATGGGCACTTTACCAAAAAATCAATTACATAAGGGGTTAAGTGTAGAAATTTGCCCCCACATAGGGGATTAACCACCTTACCAGGGAGGTCAAATGTTAGTAATATTTTTAGCTGATAGTAGAAGTTCTGAGAGAAATCTTAACAGCTTCACTTTAGTTCAAAACCAGGGGGTTAAGTACCAACATTTGAAGCACGGAGGTGTAAAATAAAAATGGGCCTAACCATAGGGGGTAAAATGTGATTCACCCTTTATTTTATGTATCATTTTTTTTTGGTCATTTCAAAACTATTGCCCATTTAGAACACTTAGCGACAATTTTTTTAGTTAGCTTCCAAACTTAATTGTTGATTGATAACAGTTAGAAATTCCATGAATACAAAAGATGGAAACATACAATCGTATAAACCTAAATCTAACAAGACATAAACCATAAATCCCTAAGATCTTGATCCTTATGATCTCTGAACATAACGACGATAAAACTTTTAATTACATAGCTTGATCAATAACTATGATCTTGAGACAAAATGTCTTTGAACTATGTGGCTGCTATTCAATGACGGTAACGAACCGAACTTTGCAATCTACAAAGTTTGGATATTGGATTTCTTTCTCTTGCCTTATAAACCATTCTTAATGTGTATTTGTTTGTATATTCATATATTGTAGGTTTCTGATGGAACTACCTGCATATTTATAGGGAGAGACATAACTCAATTCCTATTAGGACTTGAATTATACCTTCCATCATGGTAGACTTGAATTATGAAACTAATTCCCCCACAAGTGTTAGTAATATTAACTCACCCAATTATATGCTAATCAAATATGGATTCTTATATGGACCACCTTACAGAGAACTTTAATTATGGAATTTTATGAATTTGAAATTAATCAAATACATTAATTAATTCCAACAATAACATCCGACAACAATAAAAGGGAAAACCAACTTGACTAAATTAACCTTGTCACTCCCCCAACTCACAAAGGGTGAATTAGTGGCTAAACATTTAAACACACTTTTCATACATAAAAGTTCAGATACAACATTTATTAATTACAAGTTCCCACTTCCATTACCCCATTTACTACATAATTTACATGTCTTTAAATCCCAAAACACACAACCACTAGCTATAAAAATTATACATTAACACTTAGCTCGATCTTCTTCATCCCTCTTCCCCTCACTATTCCTTCTTTTTACCTGAAATGGTCATGCAATAACCATTATAACCTATGCTTAGCGAATGACTATAATCATCATCACGAATGTATGAATACTAGCTCATGTAATAGCAAGTTAACCCATATTCATAGACTCCAAAGCACTTTGCTCCAATTCACAACCACATGCCCATGCATGCCATGTGCTCAACCCATGCCTTTAGCATGTTGAAATGACCTATAGTCATATTAACATCCTGGAAATAGAGGGTTTCTACTCTATCCTTTAATTTGCGAGTATATCGATCCCTTGATGGACTCGGAACAAGAACTCCTTCAACCCACAGAATTAATCACATATTCACATAAGCATGCTTGATTCCTATCAATCGACATGTCTAACAAAATTGCTTTATAATCAACTCAATACATATTCTAGCAACTTAGATTTTGAACATGTATTTAGCATTCAACGAGGATTAAGGTCACTCACCTTCAAGTAGTTGTAGACACCCCATATTATTGGCTAATAGATTTAGGAGTCCTCTAGCATTTTAGTCCTCAATGATTAAAAAGATGCACCGAAAAACTCTTGGAAATCACCTCCATCTCTCAAAAGGCTCAAGAATCGATGCAAATGATCAAAATGCCCCTGAAAGCCCAAACTCTCCCAAATTTGGACCAAAAGTTTGGAAAACACACTATGTTGTACGAAAAGTAAAAAGTGAGTTTTAAAACAAAATTAGATGAAAACGTCAGCTCCCAGAAGTCATGGAAGTTCCTAGAAAGTCTCTGTTGACCAGTTTGACCAGGGTTTGACAAAAATCATTCAAATTCGCCTGAAAGTTCTGAGATCATTCTAGATCATTTAAAAAAGTACTAAAACAAGTTTTAAAAGATAATCAGACGAAAACGTCGGCTCTTGACAGCTCCCAGAGGTTCCCAAAACTTCTTGGAGGTCCCCGGTTTGACCGGTTTGACCTAAAAGTTGGCCCTGATCGATACCTGGTATATCGCTATAAGACCATGCAAAAACATCTTTGAATTCATTTAATAGTTTGATTAATTCTTTGCTTTCTTTTCTGTTAAGTGTAGAGCTAATAAAAACATTTTGAGGATTATCTTCATTTTCTAGATTAATCGTTAGAGTGTCCTTAATGATTTTACATAAAGATTTCTTGGAGCGATTACAACAGACATGGAAATTGAAAAATGCCTCATTTGGGCCATTATAGACTCTGGGTGTGGGGGATACCTATCACTGGACTCGAAAATCCACTCCTTCTTGCTTTCTCCTCCCAGATCAGAAATGAAGCATTCCCTGATCCTCTGTCTTCGTAATTTCTTCCAATTCCTCTTTTTCCGGTTCCCCTTCTTGTATCTCTTCTATCAAACCTTTAGCATGTTCATTTTCGACCTTGTCTTCCACGACCCCTCCTTTGCATCTTTGTGATCTCTTCGCATAACAGATTCTTCATGACCGAGCCATCTAGCGTACCAATCCAATCTTTAGAACTAGATGACTTCACGGGCACCTGCAGATATGTATCTTGATACTTAGAGAATTTGTGGGGTAAGAAGTTCTCAAACCCTGGCTTCAAACAACTATCTCTTTGATCCACCCATGGTTTTGGGAAGCCACGAAAGGGGAAATCCTCTCCCTCCTTCACAAAGTATCCATTGAACGATTTTTTGGTAAGGGTCCAATGGTGCATCAGTTGCCTTCTTCTTCTCTCTCAGCTCTTTCTTGGATGGTTGATAACCTAAACCATGAGTGTGAGTCTGAGTGGGGATTCTTGGAAACTCTGGTAGACCTTAATGAGTGTAACACCCTGTAATTTCATTTCCTTAATGAATGAATATTTCACTTTTAATTCTCTTTATAATATTTACTTGGGGTCAAACCAAAATTTTCATTAATATAGAGATACTTTTACGGATTTGAAAACAATATCTATACTTTTGTATTAACCGGGAATATATTTCTCAAGTTATATAATTTTCTGTATTTTTTATTTCAACCAGAAAATACCAATTTTTGTTTTAATCTGGGTTTATACTGCGTCGTGGGTGTGGGAGCACGTGAGCTCAACCACACCGTGCGATTCTTGTGGTTTTCTTAGAGGCCACAACTCTCAATTTATATATGTGAGTGTTGGTATATCTAAACTCTCACAGTGTACTCTCAAATTCTCTTAATTTCTCTCCTTTCTCTATTGTTCTCTCAAGGAACAAACAACACACACATATTATATATTATATACATACACACAGTCACATACACATACATAGATATATAGCTATATATATCAAGATCAAGAATGGAGGAGAATTCGAACGACGGAATTGACGGCAGAAATTCTTGATCTCAAATTCTCTGTATATTTGCCCTCAGTGAGTAATTTAAACTCACTCACCATGTTTATATAAGTGTATTTTAGTTTATATATATGTGTATATGTGTGTATATATAGATATACCATTAAAGCTCGAAAGTTGGAGTTTTATGAAACTTAACCAAAATGATATCCGTGAATTGGGAATGAAAGATCTTAGTCCCAATAAGCTACAGTTCAAATCCTACGAGTTAATTCATTCATATAGTGACGTATCGTTGATTTAAAGTTTTGTCACTCTAACTTTAATCGCAAAAATCGAGAGATACAATCCGTATTAGTTTAAATTGATCACATATTTGTAATCTATGCTGAAAACAAGAAAAATCCATATATGGCATGATATGGTTGAAACAGAATTTGAAAATGGGTATGTAACAGTTTGGAAAATTGAAAATAGGGGAAAAACGAAGAAGATGAGGTTCTGCAACAACTCGCGCACGCCACCCGCTCGTACGGTCTGCTTGTGCGACCGGCTCGCGCAAGGTGTGCATTTCTAGGCAGAAAAATGAATTTTAACAGATCTTTCGGAAAAAGCCTAATCGCGCGCGCGACCCCCCTCGCTCGTGCGGCCCACCCGCGCGACCTGGGCATTTTTAGCAGTTTTTGTATTTTTTATAAGGGACTATTTGGGAAAGGTTTGGAAAGTTTTTAAAGAATTGTTTGAAAGATATACTATTTTAAAGGCTCACTGTTAGGAATTGGACTTATAAGAACGATTAAGGCCGAGATCTATGTTGAACGAATATCCAGCTTTGAGATTAATAACTGTTACTACAAATTGTAAACATTGACATACATATTAGGGTTGAGGTTGTGTCAACATGCATGTGTGTGAGAAAGCGTGAAAAGAGTAAAGAGTGGCGGTCTGGTGTGCGACCTCAATATCGATCGAATATTATTCCTGGTATTGGAGGCGACAGTGTTGTGTACGACTTAGATATCGATCGGATATTATTCCTGGTATCTAAGGCGCGCATTTTGGATATCGATCGGATATTATTCCTGGTATCCGAAGCGATGGTTTGTAGTGATCGACCTAGATATCGATCGGATATTATTCCTGGTATCTGAGGCGATAGCATGGTGTGCGACCTCAATATCGATCGGATATTATTCCTAGTATTGGAGGTGACAGTGTTGTGTACGACTTAGATATCGATTGGATATTATTCCTGGTATCCGAAGTGATGGTATTGGTGTGCGGTTTGGATATTGATCGGATATTATTCCTGGTATCCAAGGCGACGATGTGTTGTGCGACCTAGGTACTGAGCGGATATTATTCATGGTATATGAGGTAATGGTTTGGTTAAGTCGAGTTTATTGAGGGAAAAGAGTCAGAAAGATGAGATATTACATTGTTCATGCACGGTTGCATATTTATTGCTTACTCTATTCCCCCGTGACTTATGTTGGAATTGGAACTTTGAATTTATTGCTTTTAAAGTTAAATTGTACCGTTGTTTATTTGCTTATATATACATTGCGAGCACTTGTTTATTTTGCTCACCAGCTTTCATAAGCTGACGACGTTGATGCGTCCTGGACTCTATGTCCAAATTTTAGGGTCAGGAGCAGCCAGGGTATTTCGACTATGCTAGTTAGAGACAGGGGACTTTCCAGGAGGCTGCTTTATATTTCCTATGTCTTTTTAATTTGGGTTATAATAAACTAGTTTTAGACATTTGAATAAGGGCGTTTGTGCCTAAGACCTGGACTTGTGTAATAGTTTAGTAGGTTTTAATTTTGGAGCTTATGTTTATTAGTAACCTTTCATTTAGAAATGTTGTTTAGTTATTTGTTGTAGGGATAATTGGTCATACTCACTTATCACGACCTATGAGTCCATAAAGGAAATTAAATGGTTTCCTGTATTATGCTACGTCTGGGCGTGACAGGCTTTTTGGTATCAGAGCCAGGTTATCGCTCGACCAATTGCCCAAGACACACAGGATCTCCCGTTAAGATAGAATTAAGATAAGATAGTTCGACTTCATTCCGTGTTTAGTCGCTTTCTATCGTTGAGAATTTTCTTTTTTCTCAAGAGATTGACCGAATTCTTGTTGATCAATGGATAGTACCGTTCTCTCGATTATATGGCTGGAAGAAATCTCAGGAATCGTCCCCCTATTGAAGCTGCACCCCCGGTAGTAGATCCAACCGGAATATTTGAGGCTTTTGTAAGGAGGTTGGAGAGGGTTAGCGATCAGAATACAATGACCAATAATCAGAATGGGAATCATAACGGGAATGGGAGGCAAGCCCACCAGACTGGAGACAACCTTCTCAAGGAGTTTCGCGCTCTGCGACCTGAGTATTTTGCTGGGACTGATGAACCCTGACAAGCAGAACAGTGGCTACGCCAGATGGAACGTATCTTTCAGACAATAGAGTGCACTGATCTGGAGAAGAAGCGTCTGGCTATCTTTCAGCTATCATATGCAGCGGCTGATTGGTGGGATGCTGAAAAGGTAACCATAGGGGAAGAAGCTGCAAGGAGAATGCCATGGGTGGTGTTCAAGGAAAGATTTCTCAAAAAGTATTTTCCTGAAGAAGAGAAGGACAAGAGAGAGAAAGAGTTTATGGAATTGACTCAAGGGAATCTGACTGTCCGTGAGTACACTACTCGATTTGAGTGTCTATCTCGCTTTGCTACACATATGGTGGACACACCCCAGAAGAAAATCAAGAAGTATCACCGAGGTCTCAACTTGTCTCTCCGACATCTGACTATGGGGCATCTGGGCCAGTCATTTGAAGCTATGGTGAGATTGGCTACGGGGTTAGAGAATGATGGTTGTCAGAATTCGAAGCCATTTAGAAATCGACCTTCGCAGAAGGGTTATTCCAGACAGAAACCAGGGTACCCTCAGGGACAGAAAAGGACCTGGGATGGAGGGAAAAACCTCAATAGACACAAGCAGTACAACAGTATCCGCCTCGAGCAACAGGTGGGAACAACAATAATAAAAAACTGCTTCAATTGTGGTAATTCCGGTCACCGAGCTAAAGATTACAGAGTAACTAGGCATGCTGATCGTCCAAGAGTTGTGTGCTATAATTGTGGTATGCCAGGTCACATAAGTTTGGATTGCAAGGCTCCTAGAAAAGGTAATCATGGTCAGCAAGGACATGCCCGCCTGAATGCTGTTATCCCCGAGGCTGCTGGTTATGAAGAAATAGGGTATGAAGAAGGTGTTTATGAGGAGGAACCGCCTGAGCAACGAGCAGTGGAAGGTACTCTAACCTTGTTTAATTCCCATGTTAAAGTTTTATTTGACACGGGTGCTACACATTCCTTTATATCTGTTAAGACTGTTCGAAAGTTGGGTATAGTACCGCAACGTTTAGATGAAGCTTTGAGTGCTGTCTCACCCTTAGGGACCACCGTCAAGTTATTACATGTATGTAAGGATTGTCCTCTACGGTTAGGAGACCATGAACTTTTGGAAAGATTGGTGGTTCTGTCGATGAAGGAGTTCGATCTAATCCTAGGAATGGATTGGCTCGAGAAGAATCATGCGAAGTTGGATTGTGCAAGGAAGAGGATCACATTTGCGGACAATGGGAACCAACCCTTTGATTTCCAATGTAACCCTTCAGGTGATATGTTCCTCACCAGATGCCTAGCAAACATCGAAGTTGTTAGTACAGAAGTGACGGTGTCATCAATATCGGTGATCAAGGAATTTGAGGAAGTATTCTGAGATATTTCAGGATTACCGCCGGAAAGGGACATAGAATTCTGCGTGGAATTTGTGCCAGGTACTCGACCTATAACCAAAGTTCCCTACAGGATGGCCCCTACTGAGCTACTGGAGTTGAAGGAACAAGTTCAAGAACTTGGAAAGTTGGGTTTTGTTCGTCCAAGTACTTAACCCTGGGGAGCACCAGTGTTGTTTGTGAAGAAGAAGGATGGGACCATGCGGTTGTGTATTGACTACCGAGAACTGAATAAGGTTACTATCAAGAATAAGTATCCTTTACCTCGGATAGACGATCTATTCGATCAATTGCAAGGAGCCACAACCTTTTCCAAGATATATCTACGGTCGGGGTACCATCAATTAAAGGTACGAAAGGAAGACATACCTAAAAAGTCTTTCAAGACGAGGTATGGACACTATGAGTTCTTAGTAATTCCGTTTGGGATGACGAATGCTCCGGCAGTGTTTATGGACTTGATGAATAGAGTATTCAAGCCATACTTAGATTAGTTCATTATTATCTTCATCGACGATATTTTGATCTATTCCAAGTCAGAGGAAGAGCATGAACATCATCTACGGATTGCGATGCAGACCCTCAAGGATCACCAATTGTATGCTAAATTCAGTAAGTGTGAATTCTGGCTTCAAGAAGTTAAGTTTCTCGGGCATGTGATCTCGCAATGAGAAATCACGATTGACTCATCAAAGACCGATGCAGTTGCGAATTGGACTCGGCCGACCAATGCTATAGAAGTCAGAAGTTTTCTAGGATTAGCTGGTTACTATCATAGATTTGTAGAGGGTTTCTCAAAGATAGTAGCCCCGTTAACTGGTTTAACTAAGAAAGATTTGAAGTTTGAATGGACTAATCAGCACGAACGCGCTTTTTCAGGAATTGAAAGAAAGGCTGACAACAGCGCCAATGCTTGTAATACCAAAAGATGGTGAGAAGTTCACTATTTTTAGTGACGCCTCTTACCAAGGGCTGGGATGTGTCCATATGCAAGACGGAAAGGTTATCGCATATGGTTCACGATTGTTAAAGCCAAATGAATTGAATTACCCAACTCATGATTTGGAACTGGCAGCAGTTGTGTTCGCGCTTAAGATATTGAGACACTACCTCTATGGGGAGAAGTTTGATTTGTTCTCGGACCAAAAGAGCCTTAAGTATTTGTTTACTCAGAAAGAGCTAAACATGAGGCAACGCCGATGGATGGAATTGATTAAGGACTATGACTTTACATTAGAGTACCACCCTGGTAAGGCTAATGTAGTCGCTGACGCCCTAAGTCGGGAACCTCGAGGAATGATTGCTTCATTGATGATAAGGGAATGGAAAGCTTTAGAGACAATCACTGAATTTGATATGTAGATTTTTGAGGGAAGTGATGGACATCACCTTGGATGCCTCATGGTTCAACCAACACTTGTGAGTCAAATTATCAAGGCCCAGAAGGAAGATGAGAAATTTTAAGCATGGTTAGTCAAGATGTCAGAAAAGGACCCTACGGAATGGAAGGTTGGGACCGATGGAGGATACCGATGTTGAGACAGATTGTGTGTGCCAGATTTAGGAGATTTGAGAAAAGATATTCTTGAACAAGCACATAAATCGAGACTAACAGTACACCCAGGAGGAACAAAGATGTATAAGGATCTGAAGAGAAACTTCTGGTGGGAAGGGATGAAACAAGAAGTAGCCGAGTTTGTGTCTAAATGTTTGACTTGTCAACAAGTGAAGGCCGAACATCAGAGACCCTCGGGATTGTTGCAACCCTTACCTGTTCCAGGATGGAAGTGGGAACACATAACTATGGATTTTGTAGTTGGACTACCCCGATCACAACAGAACCATAATGCGATTTGGGTGATCGTGGATCGTCTGACAAAGTCTGTACATTTCATCGTGTATAGTATGACTTACCCAGTAGAAAGTATGAGTCGAATGTAAATCTAGCAAGTACTATGACTGCACGGTGCACCGGTGTCTATTGTATCAGACTGTGATGCACGTTTTACCTCGGGATTTTGGGAAAGTCTGCAGAAGGCTATAGGAACTTCGCACAAGATGAGTACTGCTTTCCATCCTCAGACAGATGGACAGACCGAGCGTGTTAATCAGATTATGGAAGATATGCTCAGAGCTTGTGTAATCGAATTTGAAGGATGTTGGGAGACGCACTTACCGTTGGTCGAATTTGCATATAACAACAGTTATCACTTGAGTGTTGGGATGGCACCGTTCGAAGCCTTGTACGGACGGCCATGTCGATCTCCGTTGTGTTGGGCTGAAGTGGGAGACATAGAATTATTGGGATCAAAGTTGGTGAGAGAGACCAATGAGAAGATTTCACTGGTCAGGAAAAGAATGAAAACTGCACAGAGTAAACACAAGAGTTATGCGGATTGACGTCGAAAGGATTTGGAGTTTAGTATCGGTGATCATGTCCTCCTTAAAGTTTCACCTATTTGGGGAGTAGTACGTTTTGGTCAGAAAAGAGGAAAGTTGGCACCTCGTTTCATCGGACCATTCGAGATATTGGAGCGAGTTGGAAAAGTGGCTTATCGGCTTGCGTTGCCACCAAAGATGTCTGGCATTCACAATGTATTTCATGTCAGTATGTTAAGAAAATACATACGGGATCCTTCACATGTGGTAAATTTTGATGATATTGAGACGAGTCAGAACGTTGTCTACAAGGATAGACCTGTGAGGATTCTTGACCAGAGTATCAAGATGCTGAGAAGAAGAGACGTTTCTTTGGTTAAGGTTCAGTGGAGGCATCATGACGAGGGAGAAGCATCATGGGAGTTAGAGTCAGACATGAGGACTAGATACCCCGAGTTGTTTTAGGATTAGTTAGCTTAGATTTCGGGGTGAAATCTCCGTTAAGGTGGGTAGAGTGTAACACTCTGTAATTTCATTTCCTTAATGAATGAATATTTCACTTTTAATTCTCTTTATAATATTTGCTTGGGGTCAAACCGAAATTTTCATTAATATAGAGACACACTTTTATGGATTTGAAAACAATATCTATACTTTTGTATTAACCGGGAATATATTTCTTAAGTTATATAATTTTTTGTAATTTTTATTTCAACCAGAAAATACCAGTTTTTGTTTTAATCTGGGTTTATACTGCGTCGTGGGTGTGGGAGCACGTGAGCTCAACCATACCGTGCGATTCTTATGGCTTGCTTGGAGGCCACAACTCTCAGTTTATATATATGAGTGTTGGTATCTCTAAACTCTCACAGTGTACTCTCAAATTCTCTCAATTTCTCTCCTTTCTCTATTATTTTCTCAAGGAACAAACAACACACACATATTATATATTATATACATACACACAGTCACATACACATACATAGATATATAGCTATATATATCAAGATCAAGAACGGAGGAGAATTCGAACGATGGAATTGATGGAGGAAATTCTCGATCTCAAATTCTCTATATATTTGCCCTCATTGAGTAATTTAAACTCACCCACCATGTTTACATAAGTGTATTTTAGTTTATATATGTGTGTATATGTGTGTATGTATAGATACACCATTAAAGCTTGAAAGTTGGAGTTTTATGAAACTTAACCAAAATGAAATCCGTGAATTGGGAATGAAAGATCTTAGTCCCAATAAGCTACAGTTCAAATCCTACGGGTTAATTCATTCATATAGTGACGTATCGTTGATTTAAAGTTTTTTCACTCTAACTTTAATCGCAAAAATTGAGAGATACAATCCGTATTAGTTTAAATTGATCACATATTCGTAATCTACGCGGAAAACCAGAGAAATCCATATATGGCATGATATGGTTGAAACAGAATTTGAAAATGGGTATGTAACAGTTTGGAAAATTGAAAACAGGGAAGAAACGAAGAAGATGAGGTTCTGCAACAACTCGCGCGCCGGACCTGCTCGCGCCAGGCTCGCTCGCGCGGTCAGCTCGCGCGAGGTGTGTACTTCTGGGCAAAAAAGGGAATTTTAACAGATCTTTCGAAAAAAGCCTAATTGCGCGCGCGACCCACTCGTGCGACCCCCACTTGCTCGCGCGGCCTGCTCGCTCGACCTGGGCATCTTGAGCAATTTTTGTATTTTTGTATAAGGGACTGCTTGGAAAAGGTTTTAAAAGTTTTTAAAGAACTCTTTGACAGATATACTGTTTTAAAGGCTTACTGTTAGGAATTGGACTTATAAGAACGATTAAGGCCGAGATCTATGTTGAACTAATATCCAGCTTTGCGATTAATAACTATTACTACAAACTGTGAACATTGACATACATATTAGGGTCGAGGTTGTGTCAACATGCATGTGTGTGAGAAAGCGTGAAAAGAGTAAAGAGTGGCGGTCTGGTGTGCGACCTCAATATCGATCGAATATTATTCCTGGTATCCAAGGCGACGATGTGTTGTGCAACCTCGGTACTGAGCGGATATTATTCCTGGTATCTGAGGTAATGGTTTGGTTGAGTCAAGTTTGTTGAGGGAAAAGGGTCAGAAAGATGAGATATTACATTGTTCATGCACGGTCGCATATTTATTGCTTACTCTATTCCTCCGTGACTTATGTTGGATTTGGAACCTTGAATTTATTGCTTTTAAAGTTAAATTGTACCGTTGCTTATTTGCTTATATATACATTGCGAGCACTTGTTTATTTTGCTCACCAGCTTTCATAAGCTGACGGCGTCGATGCGTCCTGGACTCTATGTCCAGATTTTCAGGGTCAGGAGCATCCAGGGTATTTCGACTATGCTAGTTAGAGGCACGGGACTTTCCAGGAGACTGATTTATATTTCCTATGTTTTTTTAATTCGGTTTGTAATAAACTAGTTTTAGACATTTGAATAAGGGCGTTGTGCCTAAGACCTAGACTTATGTAATAGTTTAGTAAGTTTTAATTTCGGAGCTTATGTTTATTAGTATCCTTTCCTTTAGAAATGTTGTTAAGTTATTTGTTGCAGGGACAATTGGTCATACTCACTTATCACGACCTATGAGTCCATAAAGGAAATTAAATGCTTTCCTGTATTATGCTACGTCGGGGCGTGACAATGATTCTTATCCAACCCCATGCCTGGGAAGAAATCCATCTTTTTCATAATCCCAGTGACCAACGGACTTGCGTAATGATCGAAATACTATGGCAGGAATTCTCTCGGCTTCTCTTCCTCCAATATGTTAATAAACTTGAACCCTCCCAGAGTTGTCTCCTCTTCCTGAAATTGTACCTCTAAAACCGGTGTGCTTGATGAAGCTTTAGACGGACGGACCAAACTATCCTCGAGGAAGTCACAAACCTTGCTTTTCTAGACATACTTGACCTTCTGATGGATCGTCGATGGTATGGCACCCAAACTGTCCAACCATGGTCTCCCTAATAATAGGTTGAACGAAGTGGGTATGTCAATGAATTTAAATTCAGCTTCCTTTTCCAAGGGCCCAACAGCCAGATGGAGAAGAATTATACCTATGACTGTTCTTTGGGTGTTATCATATGCTCTCACCTTCTGCTCGGATGGTATGAAGGTCGACTCATCCAAACCCATTCGCTTAGTTGTTCGAAATAGGTACACATTCATAGCAGAACCGTTGTTGACAAGACAGGCGAGTACGGTATTCCCCAAGCATTCCACAGTGACATACATCAGTTTATTGTCAACGGGCCCTCCCGGAGGCAAATCATCTAATGAAAAGGAAATAACCAGAGTCAGAATTCTGCCGATCATTCCCACGAGGTCTTATGATGCTATGTCAAAGAAACATTAGACTGATTTAGAGCATCAAGGACTGACTGCCTATGGCACTTAGAGGCAATCAACAACCCCTATATAGTGATATTGGCCTGAGTTTTCTTCATCTGTTTTAGGACCCGGTCTTCTTTTTCTTCTTCGTTCATCTTCCCCTTTCCCTTGTCCAGTTCCCTCCCCGGGTGATCCTCCTCTAGCTCGTGCGGTTTGAAGTGCCTCCCCGACTGAGTTAGATGACTGACTATTTCCCTTGCCCACAAACTATTGACCTCTAAAATGGCTTTCAAATTCCCCTCCCCTATTTCCATTTCTTTATCACTCTCGTGCCACAGGTCATCTTCCGCTTGGTCATTGATCGGCGACGAATAGTTGCCGTTTATAGTCCTAAATATACGCTTTGTTAGCCCATTTCATGTAGTTATTAGTTGTTTTTTAATAATTATTCTAAAATTTGTAGGTTTTGGAGCTTTAACATGAAAATGAACTAAAGTATAATGATTAGTGGCGTTGGAGGTCATTTTGGGCTCAAACGGTGATTCCGGTGAAAGTTGAATGCAATAGCTTTCTCGGAAAATCGCATTTTTGACAAGGAATACTTCAGATTTGAAACTTTTCTCCTGAGATATAAAATGTAGATCTTTAAGCAACGGATGCATGGCCATAAACGGCGAGTCAATCCGAGTTTTGAGCAAAAAGTTATCACAATTCTACGAAAGTCGCGCAGTGCAGCGAAAACTACCTCTCGCTAGCGGGCCGCGCGAGCGACCTGTGAAAAAACCAAAAACGCGTATTTTGTTAAATTAAAGTGCCCAGCGAAGGTGGTTTGTGCATATGATGTCCAGAAATGTAAATATAGTAGTTTTAGTACGATTTGGCTTAGGAAAGCTTCCTAAATCCTTCCAAACTCTAAAAAAATCCTATTCTAAATAAATTTTGGGATTACACATCATTACGCAATATTAGATACATCCATATACAACTAAAACTTTAGCCATTAAAGAGAGGAAAACAAGGAGAAGAAGAAGAAGACCAAGGATTCCCATGGCCTCCTCCATCAACCTCTTGCCGTTCATCAATTCTATGGCCAACTAAACTCAAGATCTAGGGTTTCAATGAAACCCTAGCCAAGTAATAGGGTGTATTTTATGTTTTTATTTTTGTTTTTTTATGTATGGATGACAGTTACATGTTCTGAGGATTTTTATAAATAAATCGTGCTTTTATTGATTAAATCGTTACTTTCAAAGTTTACTCTTGTCTTAGATCTATTTTGATTGTAGTGTGCTCAATGATCTATGCTTGCTATGCTTGTTTAGATTATTTACATGTAATGGTGCTTAAATTGAATTATGCTATCAAGTATCCGAATAGTCCATGCCTAGATTAGATGGATTATACCACAACCCTAGTTTAGTGTAGGATAATTCGTGCTAACCGAAGATGGATTATGTTGGTGCTTGAACCATAGTTATTTTCTTGACAGAGGAATTGGGCTTGTAGCTACAATTCCCCATTATCATCCAACTTAATAAGCTAAAGTAATTCATAAATACCCTTATTATGAAGCTAGTGGTGGATTTGCAATCCTAGGTTCCTTAAACTTATTATAAAAACAAATGTTTAATTGCTTTCATAATTTATATTTACTTTTATTGTTATTAGTTTAATTCAAATGAAATCCAAAATCTGTTTTTCTTAATTAACTAAATTTAGGTTTTACAAATTAAAGTGCGTAGTATTTGATCTCTGTGGGTTTGACCTTTACTTCCACACTGCAAATCTTTTGAATGTAAAGCATAAGTTAAGCATACTTTTATATCTTGATACTGACAAGATCAGTCGTCATTGGTACCGTCAATTTTTTGAACCCACTAATCCCCTTGCTTTGACGTTCCCTCTCCACATTCTCCCAATTGATTCCCCAGAGTACAGATTATTAGTTCTTCTAGCAGTTGATACGGCTTTCTCGGTGTCCCTGCTTTAGTGATTAGCCTAGATGGATCAAAGGTTGTCTCTTCTATCCCCAAGAAATAAAGGCCTTGTGGAGGTGGTACAGCATGATGATTCGGCAATGGATTCCTAGTAACATTGGGAGTTTTGACAGGCGGCTCAGATATCACCTTGTTATCAACGAGGTCCTGAATTTCATGCCTCAACCTTGTGCACCGATCCATAGAGTGACCCTTTTGTTGGTGAAATTTGCAATAGAAATCTTCTCGGAAGGTCAGTGGAAGCAGACTTGGTAAAGGTCGAGATTCAAACAGGCGAAGATGCCCTTTTTCCATTAGCCTATCAAGAGCGGTTGACAGTGACACCCCTAAATTTGAAACCTTTCTTGGTGGTTTGTCCCCTCCTCTTCTCAGTGCTATGTCGATTTTCCTCTTCGGTCCACTTAACACATTGACATCAGTGGGGCCAGAGTGACTCCCCGAATGTCTTCCATTTGATCCATAGTTCGGTCTTCTATACCAATTCGGCTATTCTTCCTTCTTGATTATCCCTTCTTGGATTGCATCCTCTATCCTTATTCCCACATCAAAAACCTCAGTGAAGGTATTGATCGACTGAAACCTCATCTTTTATTTGTAGACAAGTTGAAGGTTCTTCATTAACATTCAGATTTGATCTTTCTCAGATGGCCTTTGTACCATCTTGGCTGCCTTTCCTCTCCATCTGCTCAAATACTCAGCAAATGATTCTTTGTTCCCTTGCCTGGTGGTGTCAAAATCTCGAACTGTGACATCCAAGTCTTGGTTGTACTCATACTGTGCTACGAATGCTTTGATCACCTCTACCCAGACCCTAGTTTTGCTTGGTTCGAGTGTGAGATACCAAGACAGAGCAACCCCGGCTAAAGTTTACTGAAATAAGATGGCCATCATGGTGGTGCTCAATCCGCTAGGCTGGAAAGCCCCGATGCACATCCTCACATGGTTGCGAGGATTCTTTGTTCCGTAAAAAATTGGCATCTAAAAATTGATATGCAGTGTCTCACGGACACCATCGTACAAACCCTATAACTTCATCAGATAAGTGTCGACTCCTTGAGCCTTACACATCACCCTTTCTAGTTTCTCTCTCTTCTAGGTCATTATCCTCTCTTTGTCAGTCTTTTCCCTTTCCACCCTTTCCCTTTCTGCTTTGGTAACCTCGGCCCTTGGCACCTCTGGGTCATCATACCAACCTTCTTCCCTAACTGGCGGATCGTTATTTGGTGGATTCACGACTGGTGGCGGGCGTGCTATTGCTTCTATCATGACCATCATTCGGTTCATATTCTCAGCATGTCGCCTCATCTGTTCTGCTTGTTGTTTTACCAGTGTCAACTCTGCTACTTCCCCATCGTTCCTTTTGTCTACCATTTCTTTGTCGCTCCTTTTTACTAACCTTGCTGTGGGACCTCTAAACCAAATCGTACCTGAACTGGATGCTATTTTTACCCTACAAAAGAATTTTAATAATTTTCAAAACTTTTTCTTCTTTTTATTTTCATCTTGGTAAAAAGGTTTTACGAATAGTTCATATGTCACACGAATGCATATGCATACGTACGTGTGTCCCTGCTCTATATGCAAAAGAAAGGAAATCTAATCCGACACATAAGCATATAAAATCCTCATTCATGTCAAATGCGCTAATTTTACCTCTCTTTGTGATCCTTATTACCCCCTTCAGATATCATTTGGAAAGTATTTCATGGACGATAAAATATTTTGAAAACAATTCTCGAGAAATTCTTTTGAGAACAAGGATGTCAAACATTCCTTAACAAAGGTGATTAGATTGTAATTTTTGCTTTGAAATTCATTTTGAAAAGCATTTTTCCAAAAACAATTCCCAAGATTTTATTTTTGAAGATAATCATGTGAAGAAACAAAGATTAGCTTGGAGCTTTAATCAAAAGTGAACTCCAAAGATTTTAAAAGTGTGATTTTCCGAAAAAAAACCTTGGGGTAAAGATGGCAAAATATCTCATTTGCTTACAAAGATAGATTTAAAATTCCTTTGGCAGAAGGGTCACATGATCGGATTATTACCGTACTTCTCATAGATTCGGATACATACAAGGTTAATGATGCTTTAGCTAAATATGATATAAGAGATGTAATTTTATAATCAAAATCCAACATATTCCCAAATGTCACGGGACATGGAGAAGGAATTGCTAAAAGGTGATTAAAAGATTATACATCCTATATCAAGCAAGCATCGTCATCATCTCAAGTAATCTCTTTCTGGCATACAAAAACTCCCTAGCACATAACCTTAATCAAACATTGATTTCCTAAGATTTGAAAGGTTCTATGAGAATTATTATGCAAAGGCTAGGTTTTGGTCAAATAAGGGACCCTTGACACACATCCGATAGGATGCTTCATATACCAAATCATGGTATACAGTCCCATGATGGCTTGACCAACCGGGTTGCCCCGAGCCTCCAAGGTCATAATTTCGTGCAATCGACTGGCGAGACATGCAAGTGAAATGCAACGGGAACACAAAAATTAATTAATTTGATTAGAAGGATGCTTTAAAGTCTAATCCTCGAGTGAACCCACAATCAAATTTCTAGTCTGCGAAGCCAGAGATTTCGGGTTCGATCCCCAGTGGAGTCGCCAGATTGTGGATATCGCATTTTATCCTACCCACAGCTTTTTCAAAATTTCTTTTTCAATTCAAAATACAAAACACGAGTCGCCACTTAATTTTAAAAGGAAAATTAAGAAACTATTTTAAAGCAAACCGATCTTTTGCGAAACTAAAGATAAACTGGGTCCGGGGATTATGGAATGAGAGGGGAAGGAGCCTGGTGGACTAAAACACCCCCTCTCATCCTATCTCGCGATAGACCTCTAGTCAACATCCTTTTAATTGAATTATTAATCTAAAAGTACCCTCAACTAATACATATGTATAAATATACATTACGAAAGCATGTCTAAAGGGTGTAAGATTGCAAATGATAAAATATCACTCCAAACAACATATTTCAATTAGCAAGCGATATGATGTGCATTTAGGGAACTAGGAAACTTACCCGGGATCCAGCTGTGAATACTTAAACTTGTAATGCATAAAAAAGTAGAAATCCTAACAAAAGGGTCTCTAATACACATATACACATAAGGCAAATCTTAATTCTAATGTGTCGCACATGAATTCGAAAATCAATAAAATTTAGAAGTAATCTAACTAGAGAAGAGTCAAGGGATCATACCTCATCGGCGCTACAAAATAAGGATTAATCCACATACTTTAGAAAGGATATATGACATCGAACAATCATCAATAAATGCCTAGCTTAATTCTATCATGTAGAAGAAATGACACAATTATGAATTCTAATACCAATCTATATGGATGAATGTATATGATTACATGGATATGGACAAGAACAAGTTATTGGAAAATTCCTAGATTTGGATCATTTAACCTCTGTATTTAAGCTTAACTAATCATTATTAAAGCATGGTCTAAGCCCTAGGTCATGGAAAGATCATGTGAGCCATTATTTGCAAAGTATACCAAATCTGTCCTGAGTTTCCAAAAATTACAGAAAACAAGTCAAGGCTTTGAAAATTTGAAAAGCATAGTTCCCATGGTTTGATGTCAATGATTTTTGGATACAAGATGCCCCTATGAGTCTAGTTTCTAAGCCAAAAAGAAAAATCAAAGATCAATGGTTTAATCTCTGGGAATTGGACAAACACTAGACATCACTCAGGACATCACAACTCTCTGTCCAGAGTTCTTGTATGATTTTCTAAAAATAGTAAAAAAATCAGAAACACTTTGATCTTTTTAGCATATCTTCCCAACATATTATATTACCCAGAAATATTTATTTGAGGCCAAGAAAACTTGATTAAGGCTCTGATTTATTTATTACCAAGAGGTGTTATTGTTCTGAAATTCTGGACAGATTGTTGTTGGTTCACAAAACTCATGACCAAACCACTTTAAACATGAAGTTTTGTTAAAACAAAAATCACAGTGGTAGAACTTTGAGTTATTGACATTTTCCAGTTGGTTTCATTCAATTCCAACGGTCCATTATTTAACTACAACTCCTTGATCAAAAATAGTGTGTGAACCCACTATTTCATTGTCAAGTATATATTTTATTTGATAACTTTAGCCATTAAGTTTGGCTTAGCCTAGGTTACATTTCCTCCCACTTGGTGGTCCTTGGAAACTAACGACACTTGTATTCATGGACCTCAATGAAGCACGAAAAGAACTTCATGAAATCTCTAAGTAATGAACCTAAACCATAGCGGTAGGTTTAGATTCATTAGCCAAATATGCTACCATCAAGCTTAATTCCTTTGTAAAACATGAGCATACAAAGAAACCAAAGGTATTTCAAATCAATAGATTCAAGTAAGACATTGAGAGTCTTATGAATTCTAAGAGATGAATGCAACTTAAAAAGAAAAAAGAAGAGGAAACCAAGACTCAAGTGATATCTAAATTAACTTCAAGACTAGTTTAACCTCAATCCTAAGGTCATTTGATCCAAATCAATAAAATGCAAGTTCAATTACAACTATATGTTGTGATTAACTTGAAATGGAGACTCAAAGAAAAAAAAACTTAGAGGTTACCTCTAAATCCTCAACTTCTTGATTGTTTTAGGATTTTCCCAAAGATAATCAAGCTCTCCTTCTAGCTCTTCCCTTTAAAAATTTGCTCCTAATTATGTTTAACAAAATTTAAGAGGTTGAAAACAAAGAAGTTTAAGGATCTAAGGTAAGATATTTAACAAAAATCAAGATCCTTTGTAATGGGATTTCATCCCCTATATATAGGCAATTTTTTAAGGGGTCTATTAGTTTTTTCCCAGCAAAAGCCCTAATTTCGGACGTCCTTTTGAATGTACAAATGTACTATTGCAAAGCTGGCAGGCACAAAATTGTTGCACTCAGTAGAGATGGAAGTGGCACTCAATGAATACCGGTACGACACTCACTGCCACCCGTCGCGGCATTCACTGAATACCGGTGCGACATTCAATGAATGCCGCAGACTACTCCAGGGACTGCCGTCTTTTTTGAAATTCAAATTTTCATGGCATTTGATGCATTTTTGCAGCTTTCACTAACTGCTATAGTGGCACTTACTGAGTGCCGCACCGGCGACCTGAGAAAGCCATAGAAGTGTATCATGTGCCGTTTCCTTCATTTTTTTCTTTTTTTCTCTCTTTCCTTCTTCCTTTCCTTTTTGTTCAAAACAAAGAGCCTTTAGAAGAGCTTGAGTCACCTTTGGAAACTCTAAATTAGTCGGACATTGCCATCATTGGATCTTAGAGGTAATACTCCCCTTAACCCAAAGTTTGGTCAAAATTGGGGTGTCTACACATGGTCATCTCAAGTGTTTAAGTTCATGCTTTGAACATCTATTTCAAAACCCCCAATAAAGAACTTAAACTCTATTCCAAAACCCAAATCCATTTTCTTCAAGAATGATCCAAAATAGTGAGCTGTTGTCATACCCGCTCCCGCGGCATTTATTTATATTATTTTAGCATGCATGGTATGATTATTGTGGTGTTAATTAACACGTGTGAAGTGAGTGATGACTCACAATTTGTTTGAGGGTGTCTTTTGAGAACCCAGTATTTGGCTTTGAAAA
The DNA here is from genome assembly GCA_033977485.1 of Hydrangea macrophylla. Classification (NCBI taxonomy): domain Eukaryota; kingdom Viridiplantae; phylum Streptophyta; class Magnoliopsida; order Cornales; family Hydrangeaceae; genus Hydrangea; species Hydrangea macrophylla. The sequence continues at coordinate 16,552,459 of CM066984.1, forward strand.
TAGTCCAGAAGGTGGGCATGTGAGAATTCCCTACGGTTAGAAGAATGAGTAATAACTCATAATTATGTGCTTAAATGTTTATTTAGGCATATGTGAATATAATTAATTATTATATTGTTGATAGCGAGTTATCGGAGTCATTAGATACCCGGTGAAGACGAAACTGAACACGTTGCATAATTAGTAGGCTAATTAGTACTTTTGTAAAATTTGCATGTGAGACCACGTATGGGGCCCACACAGGATTTAAATGAATACTCAAATACTTTTGGGTAGTTAACTAGTTAGTTTAATAACTAGTGGGGTGTAATTAAAATGTATCAAAACTAGTGGGGCTTTTACTAGAAATACCCATAATATGGTTTAGATATTATAATGGGATTTCAGGATCTAAGGTAAGATATTTAACAAAAATCAAGATCCTTTGTAATGGGATTTCATCCCCTATATATAGGCAATTTTTTAAGGGGTCTATTAGTTTTTTCCCAGCAAAAGCCCTAATTTCGGACGTCCTTTTGAATGTACAAATGTACTATTGCAAAGCTGGCAGGCACAAAATTGTTGCACTCAGTAGAGATGGAAGTGGCACTCAATGAATACCGGTACGACACTCACTGCCACCCGTCGCGGCATTCACTGAATACCGGTGCGACATTCAATGAATGCCGCAGACTACTCCAGGGACTGCCGTCTTTTTTGAAATTCAAATTTTCATGGCATTTGATGCATTTTTGCAGCTTTCACTAACTGCTATAGTGGCACTTACTGAGTGCCGCACCGGCGACCTGAGAAAGCCATAGAAGTGTATCATGTGCCGTTTCCTTCATTTTTTTCTTTTTTTCTCTCTTTCCTTCTTCCTTTCCTTTTTGTTCAAAACAAAGAGCCTTTAGAAGAGCTTGAGTCACCTTTGGAAACTCTAAATTAGTCGGACATTGCCATCATTGGATCTTAGAGGTAATACTCCCCTTAACCCAAAGTTTGGTCAAAATTGGGGTGTCTACACATGGTCATCTCAAGTGTTTAAGTTCATGCTTTGAACATCTATTTCAAAACCCCCAATAAAGAACTTAAACTCTATTCCAAAACCCAAATCCATTTTCTTCAAGAATGATCCAAAATAGTGAGCTGTTGTCATACCCGCTCCCGCGGCATTTATTTATATTATTTTAGCATGCATGGTATGATTATTGTGGTGTTAATTAACACGTGTGAAGTGAGTGATGACTCACAATTTGTTTGAGGGTGTCTTTTGAGAACCCAGTATTTGGCTTTGAAAATAGTCCAGAAGGTGGGCATGTGAGAATTCCCTACGGTTAGAAGAATGAGTAATAACTCATAATTATGTGCTTAAATGTTTATTTAGGCATATGTGAATATAATTAATTATTATATTGTTGATAGCGAGTTATCGGAGTCATTAGATACCCGGTGAAGACGAAACTGAACACGTTGCATAATTAGTAGGCTAATTAGTACTTTTGTAAAATTTGCATGTGAGACCACGTATGGGGCCCACACAGGATTTAAATGAATACTCAAATACTTTTGGGTAGTTAACTAGTTAGTTTAATAACTAGTGGTTTAGATATTATATAGAGGAGAGAGAAAGAGATGACTCATTATTGTCTTCTCATTATATACATACTGTTAGAGATAGGGAGAAGAGAAAGAGAAGAAGTTTGGTGTTCTTGATCATTTCTCGACGATCCGAGTAGCAATCGACCTCCAATCTTCGATACGTGACCGGTTTTGGACTCGTGGAGGTAAGGCCTTCGTATATCTATCTTTCATTTTAAGTTTAATTGATAGGTTCTTGGTGGGCCCATGTGGGACCCATAACCAAAATTGGCCAATTTTGTGTAGGAATCGAACCCGTGTAGAAGTGAACGTTTATTTCACGTTCTTAAGCAAATCATTTGAGGTGAGTAATGTTAATCTTGCTTTTTGGATGGTTCTATGGTTTAATGCATTTGATATGCTAGGGACTTTATATAGATACCATGTGTAGTTCATATTGGGCAAAACTCATGTGTAAAGTAGGGCCAAGGCATGTTAAAATGAAAAGCATGATGATTTGCTAGATGAGCATGTTTATGTGCCTATGTGGGTTAAAGGGAAATATTTTGCTAATTCACTATGAGACATCCTCTCGAAGGGGGAGGATTAGTAGTGACAACGGTCACTTGCCGAGAAAGGCATTAATGTGACATATCGAAGGGGCATGGGTCATGGTTGACTCTTAAGACTTTGGATCTGTGAATGTGCACTTATTTCTTAGAGACCAATAGTTATGTGTTATGATGGATTGGAACATATTTTTCATCCATATGCTTGATTTATATTATTCATTAAGCGTTAGATTAAACAAATCCATATATCTGTGGTTACATAAATAACCATTCAGGGGCAAGGACTAGAGGGGAGAATCGTGGGTAATGAGGCGAGGAATGATCGAAAGCTCCTTATGTTTTTAAAACTTATATCATGTTTGTAATATATATGTTTAACTCGTATCGGTTGTTTAACTGTGCAACTTCTAATAAGACTTGTTATATATGTGAGTACGACAGTTGGTTCACCTTAGGACTTTGTTTACCGGGATGAGTGAAGCTTGTACTTTTGATACTTATAATTTGGGGGTCTGTGGTTTATTGTATAAATGGTTTGTATGTTTGTACAAGATCTTAAAATGGTTATCAAAGCTTTTGAAATGGTTTTGGTTTGAAATGGCTTGGTTAAAAGGCATGGATTTGAGATTGTTTTGTTTAGTCTGGTTCTTTTTGTAATATGAGTATTATTTTATTAGCGACGTTTGTGTGAAAGTGTTGGGAATTAATGACGTTTACTAAAGAAGCGTCGGTAATTAACGGCGTTTGCAAAAAAGTGCCAGCAATTGTGAAAAGGGTTTTTTGGAGGTTAGGTTCTACCCAGACCCCATTCGACCGGTCGAAATGCCCCCTGCCAGAAATTTCAAACTCCTACTTCCAATGTTCGGAACAACCACTAATTAGGTATGGGGGTACCTTTGGGGACCCTTTGACCTACGAAGCTGTTATTTTTTAAAACAAAACTCGTTAAGGCATGTTTGGGCACGTGTTTAATATAACCTTTAAAAAACTATTTGAAATTTGGTTATGATTGGAGCAAAACTTTTATTAAGCTCATTTTGGGAACTTTAATCGTTGTTGGTAAGCCTTGATGGCGCGCCATGTGACTTGGAACCACCTTATTGGTTCCGGGGCGTGACATGTAGTGGTATCAGAGCAAAAGGTTATAGAGCTTGAGCTATGGGTTTAGGTTTAGAGCCTTGGGGAAGAGACGACGTCATGAGTTTGGTTATTGAATAATGTGTGCGGAATTTGGATTAATGCATTATATATGCATATGATAAATGGTTGTATGCATCATATCTTACATGCATACTATGAGATATATGTCATGACATGCATGATATCATTATTATGTGATGGTTATCAGGAATAAGTGGTAGAAAATATGGATATAAATAATGACAATGCAACTAATTCGTGAATGGAATGAAAGAAACCGCTATTGAGGGATTTATTAGAGTAGTGGATGATAGAGTGCCACCAAGGGGAATAGAGCCAGAAAATCCAAATTTGGTACCAAGGGCTGGGCAAACAATTGCCGAAACATTCGCAAAGAAGAATCCGACAATATTCACTGGGGGATCAGATTCGGATGTAGCAGATTTTTGGAAAATGGATATGAAACGCATATTCTGAAACTTGACATACACTGATAGAGAGAAAATAGACAATGCCACTGATATGTTGAAAGAGGGAGCTCAGAATTGGTGGGTTAGTATCCTCACAAGTAGAACACCGACTATTTGGGCTGGTTTCATAGAGGAATTCCATAAGCGATACTTTTCAAATTCAGTGAAGACCCAAAAGAAGCGAGAGTTCATGAACTTGAAACAATGGGATATGACGGTAAATGAGTACGCGGCTGCATTTAATTGGTTGGCTCGATTTGCACCTGGTATAGTTTTAGAAAAGGTGGATAGAGCCATGGAATTCGAAGAAGGTCTGAGGGAAAATATCCATAGTCGCGTGGATACATTTCGTCTTCCAACATTTGCTAAAGTTCTCGATGTGGCTCTTATCGCAAAAAGAGATATTGGGAACTATAAGCTTAGCCAACAAGGGAAGAGGAAGAATGGGAATCAAGGGAGGAACCAGGGTAACTTTAAGAAATCCTATTCAAGGGCACCTGGGACTGGTTTAGGAAATCAAGGGAAAAGTTCATTCTCTGGAGGAGATAAACCGGTGCGTACTATTTGCGACCGTAGACATTGGGGTGCTTGTTTTATGGCAAATACGATTTGTCATATTTGTAACCAACCGTGACAAGAATAGAATGTGTGAACGTGGATATTGTTGATAGCGACTCATCAGAGTCATTAGATATCCGGTGAGGATAAAATTGAACACGTTGCATAATTATTAGGTTAATTAGTAATTTCATAAAATTTGCATGTGAGACCACGTGTGGGGCCCACACAGGATTCAAATGAATACTCAAATAGTTTTGGATAGTTAACTAGTTAGTTTAATAACTAATGGGGGTGTAATTAAAATGAATCAAAACTAGTGGGAGTTTCACTAGAAATACCCATAATATGGTTTGGATAATATATAGAGGAGAGAGAAAGAGATAACTCATTATTGTCTTCTCATTATATACATATTGTTAGAGATAGGGAGAAGAGAAAGGGAAGAAGTTTGGTGTTCTTGATCATTTCTCGACGATTCGAGTAGCAATCGACCTCCAATCTTCGATACGAGACCAGTTTTGGACATGTGGAGGTAAGGCCTACGTATATCTATCTTTTATTTCGAGTTGAATCGATAGGTTCTTGGTGGGCCCATGTGGGACCCATAACCAAAATTTATCGATTTGTGTAGGAATCGAACCTGGTGTATAAGTGAACTTTTATTTCACGTTCTTAAGCAAATCGTTTGAGGTGAATGATATTAATCTTACTTTTTGGATGGTTCTATGGTTTAATGCATTTGATATGCTAGGGACTTTATATAGATACCATGTGTAGTTCACATATTGGGCAAAACTCATGTGTAAAGTAGGCCCAAGGCATGTTGAAATGAAAAGCATGATGATTTGCTAGACGAGCATGTTTATGTGCCTATGGGGGTTAATGGAGAATTTGCACTAATTCACCATGAGACGTCCTCTCGAAGGAGGAGGATTAGTACTGACGACGGTCACTTGTCGAGAAAGGCATCAACGCGATATGTGGGGGTATGGGTCGTGGCTGAGTCTTAAGACTAAGGATCGGTGAATGTGCACTTATTTCCTAGAGACCAATAATTATGTGTTATGATGGATTGGAACATATTTGTCATCCATATGCTTGATTGATATTATTCACTAACCGTTAGCCTTAAACAAATCCATATATATATGTGGTTATATAAATAACCATTCAGGGGCAAGGACTGGAAGAGAGAATCACGGGTAATGAGGCGAGGAATGATCGAAAGGTCCTTATGTTTTTAGTATTTACATCATGTTTGTAATATATACGTTTAACTCGTGTTGATTGTTTAACCCTGCAACTTGTAATAAGACTTGTTATATATGTGAGTACGACACTCGGTTCACCTTAGGACCTTGTTTGCCAAGACGCGTGAAGCTTGTACTTTTGATACTTGTAACCCGGGGGTCTATGGGTTATTGTATAAATGGTTTGTATGTTTGTACAAGATGTTAAAATGGTCATCAAAGCTTTGAAATGGTTTTGGTTTTAAATGGTTTGGTTTGAAATGGTTTGGTTGAAAGGCATGGATTTAAGATGGTTTTGTTTGGTTTGGTTCTTTTGGTAATATGAGTATTATTTTATTAGCGGTGTTTGTGCGGAAGTGCCGGAAATTAACGACGTTTAGTAGAGAAGCACCGGTAATTTAACGGCATTTACAAAAAAGCACCGGCAATTGTGAAAATGGTCTTTTGGAGGTTGGGTTCTGCCCAGCGGGGCAATTCGACCGTCAAAATTTCCCTTGCTAGAATTTCAAACTCCTACTTCCAATGTTCAGAACAACCTCTAATTAGGTATGGGGGTACCTTTGGGGACCATTTGACCTACGAAACTGTTACTTTTGAAAACAAAACTCGTTAAGGTGTGTTTGGTCACGTATTTAATATAACCTTTGAAAAACTATTTGAAAGTTGGTTATGATTGGAGCAAAACTTTTACTAAGGTCATTTTGGAAACTTTAATTGTTGTTGGTAAGCCTTGATGGTGTGCCACGTAACCTGGGACCACCTTGTTGGTTCCGGGGCGTGACAGCTGTTGAAGTTCAAAGATTTGTCTTGAATTAAATATTTGAGTTATGATGATGAAACAACTTGGAAATTCTCCCTCATATTACTATACCAAATTGGCCAAATTGTCACACTCTTTATCGTGTGGTTTGTTTTTGTTTTAAACAGTGAAAAACTTTGTCACGGTTTATAATAGTGACCCCAAAATTTCGCGACAAAAAAAATAATTGTCACTGTTAATAATAGTGACAAAACTTGTCAATGATTAAAACAGTGACAACAAAAATATTATCACGGTTTATAACAGTGACAAACAAAATGTATGACAAAAATAAAAACTACACCAAATTGGTCGAACTGTCACACTATTTGTCACTGTTTAAAATAATGATAATGAACAATGGTCACTATTAAAAAATTGTGACAAAGAAGTACATGATCCAAAAAAACATAGCCGAATTGTCACATTGCTTGTCACTGTTTATAACTGTGACAATTTACAAAAAAAGAAATAAAATCTTTTAGCCCAATACTGTGTAAGGTACCTTTTCAGTAAGAGTAATGCTATGCTTCCCAAATTTATATCCTAAAAAATGCTTCCAAAAACTTTCAATCAAAATTCTACTAGTCCTAGAATATTAGATCTGGCCCACAGCCATATCATTTGGGTAGCACTTATGGGATAAAATTTTGAGAAGCGTAGCATTACTCATTGAGTAATGGTTGAGCTCATTTTTCATTTTACCCCTACGGTTCAAAAGCGTACATTTAACCCCTTGTGGTTTTATGGTTGAACCGGTTTGTAAAAACTTAGCGAAAGTTGGGGTAAAAATGAAATTTTGCCGTATGTTAGCCTATTAGGTCATCAGATAACTCAGATTCCTCATTCATTCCTCATTCTGTAAACACTAAACAAGTAACAAGAGAGTGAGAGACCAAGGGTCCCCAGCCATCCCAGTCCATGAGGAGGACCACTTGCGAACCCACTTGTGAGTTGAGAACCTCAGTTGCCTGGAGTCACCGGCTAGGGTTACACCGTCACCTAGATCTGCCGTCTGGATCTACCACCACCGCCGCTTGGTGCTCCGCTTGCTGCTGCCCCGTTCCCCTCATACACGATACACCTGAATCTGATCTACAAGACAATAACTACAAGCCACAAGGCAATGTTTACTTATTTTAAGTTTTATGTTTTAACTAGTTTTAAATTTTAATTGAGTATTTGAGTGATTTGTTTCATAACTTTTATAGTTTTTTTTTTATAGTTTTTTATCTGATCTAACCCACTTGCGAACCCATCTCTTTATTGTTGAACACTTGAACTTGAAGAGTCTCTCTCTCTCTCTCTCTCTCTCTCTCTCTCCCCCCCCCCCCATAATCTTTGAATCTCATACAGTCATATGTTTAATTGATGTCTGGGCTTGCTTTTTGTAGAGAATTGGATTTCTAGGAGTTTTTTTCTTAAACTCTCAAACTTAGAGTTAGAGGTAAAATAAATACTATCTAGTTTTTTATGATTATTTTCTTTGTCTTATTATAATTTGAATTAGAAATTATATATATATATATAATATACACTTTCTCTTTGTGGGGTTGAGATTTCTTGTCTCTGCGTATGTTGCATCTCTAGCATGTAGGGAGTAGAACTATTTGGTTCTGCTCAAATGGAACATGAAAGATCAATCTATATGGTTTTTGATTAAAAATTCTAGGTTTCAAATATATCAATCTATTTCAATGGTGTTCTATTTTCTTGGTGCAAATGCTGAAGATTGTTTCAAACTTATCAAACTATTTGGTTCTGCTCAAATACAACATGAAAGATCAATCTATCTGGGTTTTTTTTTTTTTTTGTATGCATGCGTGTTTGGAGCAGGGCTCTGAGCTATTGCAGCATTCAAAGAACCAGAAGGTAAGTCTTAAGTTCTTTTTTGTAACAATCTTTGTGGGGTTCAATTTGTGAGTTACATCCCTGAACATTGAGGTTGATTTTGGGCTCTTACTGGTTACTTTTACATTGATTTGTTGGCTGGCTTTCATATGTACAATTTTTTATTTTTTATTTTTAAAATTCTGAGAGGCCATTGGATAGTTTCCTTATGGTATTAATATATACTTTGTTTTAAATATACATATATACTCTTGCATCATTACATGCCAACTGAAGATGCCATTTTGACACTATTTTACATATATTGCATACGATTATTTTCAGTATTCCTATCAAAGTTGAACTTAGTTTCCATGTGTTTCTAGTATCCGTTAAGAACTTTTTCAAATTTAAAACTCTTATTCCCTTTTAATTATCAGTCAATGAACTTAATTGGTGACTTCAAGCCGGTGTACATAGCACCACTCTTATTTGTATTTCTCTAATCTACATTTTTTGCAAATCAAGGCTTTGTTTGGAATTATTGGATGCAATTGACTCACTAGGCTCTGAGTAGATTTAGATATTGAAATGATACTTGGTATATACAACAAGCCAATATAGCCTAACTTTAGCTATCACTAATAGTTAACTACCAAAGAAACATATTTTGGGATGGAATCCAAAACGTGGAACATTATCATTATGGAGTGCTAAATTTAGCAGTCCACTAAAGTTGTTATATTTGTCATTCCATTCCTTCTGGATAACTTGAAAGAGTTAAACTTTGAAACCAGTCCTTCCCTAGGTTGAGGAGACTTTACACTGTACCATGGATCGCAGAAGTAATGACTTGGCATGCTCGAGCGGAGGTGGGCGAGACTCTCATGCGTCATCCGATTAATTCAACCATGTGGAAATCTACAAATATGCGACACCCGCAATTTGCTCAAAAAAGCCACAATGTCTTCCTTGGAATGTCAACTAATGGGTTTAACCCATTTGGTAATTTGAGTATAAATCAAAGCATTTGTCTCGTCTTCCTAGTGCCTTAAAATTTGCCCCCTTCTTTGAGCATGATAAAGGAGTTCTCAATATTATCGTTGTTAATACTAGGGCAAAAGACACCGAGTAGTGACATTGATGTCTTCTTGGCACCATTGATAGATGAATTGAATGAGTTGTGGACTGAAGGCGTGAAAGTGTACGATGCATACAAACGAGAGGAATTCACTTTGAAAGCTATGTTATTGTAGGTATTCCATGATTTTTTCGCCTGTGGAACATTGTCCGGGTGTAATGTGCATAGTTACCTGGGTTATCCGATTTGCGGAGAGAAAACTGAATCATCATGGCTTGACAGTAGTAACAAAATATTTTTTCACAGCCATAGGAGATTTCTGCCAGTTGGTCACAAGTTTAGGTTAATAGGAAGCAATTTTCTCCTAGATGGTGTCGAAAATAGGTCAACTCCATCAAGACTTTTGGGTCGGCGAATTGAGGAGAGAGCATTGTAGGTCGATCAAAACCTTCCCTAAGTTTTGGGCTGAGTAACGTAAAAGAAAGCAAGATGGTATGAAGAGCGCTTTGTCCAGGAGGTCAATTTTGTTTGATTTGTCGTACTGGGAAGAACATTCAGTATGTTATGTGATAAATGTGATGTATGCAGAGAAGAATATCATTGAACATCTTGTAGGCACATGCCTAGATAGAACTTATTCGAAGGATGGAATAAAGGCACATGAGGATCTTCATATTTTGAAGATTAGAAGATCATTATGGTTGAAAGAAGATCCTAAAACTGGAAAAAAGAAGATGTTTGTCGCAACTTATACTTTGAGCAACGATAAAAGAAAGGTGTTGCTAGATACATTGTATGAGTTGAAGGTCCCTTCCTATTTCTCATCTAATTTGCGTAGAATTGTGAGCTATGAAACACATGTTTTAAAATAGTGCAAGTGTCATGATTGGCATGTCATTATGCAATTGGTCCCTTTGTTGTTTGGACATTGTTTTTCCAAACGTAAAGATCTCTGAAGGGCTAATATGCAGATAAGCCTATGCTTCACTCTGTTGTGTGCAAAGGTTATAAATAGGAAGCATATTATAGCAGCAAAAGCGACTCTAGCTGAGGTAACTTTTGTTTTGGAAAAGTACTTCCTCCTTCATTCTTTGACATAAGTATACACCTATTAGTGCATCTGTGTGATGAAGCATTGATATGTGACCCGGTTAAGTATCAGTGGATGTATCCCTTTGAACGGTTGATGAAAACATTTAAAGAATACATTAAGAATCCATGGTACATTGAGGGGTCCATTGCAGAGGAGTACATTATAGAAGAAGCTTCCTTGTATGCAAAGGAATACATGTCGAACCCTGGCATTGGAGGTCATGAATGCTTCATTGATGAATCAAATGAGTTTGTCGATGAGGTTTTAGGGATGGGCAAGGCAGTGATGCTGACGAGTACACAATATGAACATGTGTCAATATATATTTTTGAGACTCATGTTGAAATAGATAATTGGAAAGCGTAAGTGCCTTTAATTGTGATATGTAATAGTATTATTTGTCATGCATCATAATCTTTTATATTATTTCCATTCATGTAATATAGGCAATATAGTGCATCCGGACCCGGCAAAAAGAGAAAGGCAGTCATGAGTATAGACAACGAATTCAGGAATTGGGCAGCAAGCGAGGTACTAATAGTATTACCCCAATCCTCAGTTATAGCTATGTTTTATTAACAACATATCTGTAATGCAAGTCCTATTATGATTTCAGTTGTTGAAAATCGGTGATGTCACATCGAGACTTGCACATATAGCCAACGAACCTACTTTTGTTCAAAGCGTTCAACAAATACCGTCTCAACAGTTTGTATTCTCTTAGAGATCATATGAGCAAAAACTCGTCGGAAAGCAAAACAGCAGTATTTCGTATAAAGCCCTTATGTATTTCAGGTCTAGTGTAAAAGACAAAAACTTGAAAGAAAATGAGATGACATATTACGGTGTTATAAGGAAAATTTTGGTATTAGACTATGCAACTTTCAAAGAAACTATATTTTATTGTGACCCGCTTGTATGGTCGACCCTGACACCAATATGGTCATGGTAGATTTGACGAAGTTAAAGAGTAAAGATCATATGAATGACGAGCCATTCGTTTGTGCATTCCAAAAGTTGAAGCAAGTGTACTACGCAAAGAGCCCTAACAATGGTTCATGGTCTCTTGTTCTATATTCCCGCAAGCGTTTGACTACATCTGTAAATGACATAGCTGCACCTATTGAGTTTCAGTCTATTCTGGATGATAATCCAGAATTGAAGAAATTTTTAAGCTTTTTGGAAGAGTAAATTAGACTTTTTTGCTGTAGAAGAACTTTTTTTGAGGGGTTATGTTAAACATCCAATTTATTGTATGTTAACTTTGGTTCTTAAATTTCTTGTCTACTACATTAACATTAGATTGATTCTGTAAGTTTTTTGAGTAAATCATGCAAAATTTAAACTTTGTTAGTCATTTTTGTTTCTTTCTTTTGCTCTTTAGTGGAATATAAAATACTCGTGTTACTACTAGTATTTATATATATTTGAATGCCGCAAATGCCAATTTCAAGTCAACAAAGGGTTTGAGTTTGAATTTGTCATCTACTACTCCTCGAACCGAAAAATCTGGCACCAATCCACGGCCAGAGGTGGCTTTCAATTTGAGTGGTGGGATTAATGGTGGTAAAACTGATTTGAAGAGCCGGTGCTTGGCTCTAGTAAAATGCCAAATCGATCTTGCTTATGATGATTGGAGGCTAGTTGAGCAAGCCAACAAAGATGACATATAGGATACCCTCCTTAACGAATTCAAGATGTTGGCCGACCGAAAAGATGAGGCTTTAAAAGAGATGGGCATGCAGTTGAGGATGATGAAGAAGAACCTGCGTTCTAGATATTTTGAAGGCCTAGACAGCAATGGAATAATGGCATTGAAGGATAAGGTGCCAGAAAAAGAGAAAATCCCACTTAGTCAATGGAATGAGTTCATCAAACGCGAAGCATCGGATGCCAAAATCAAGCAAAGAGACAGAGGCAAAGCCACTAAGGCTAAAAAGCTTGATGTCCGTTGTCTTGGTACAATGTCATGTGCTGAAAAAGCTAAGGAAATGGTATGTTTTTAGGACACTTTTATATACAAAAATATCTATACCTCATTCGCTAATTATCAATACAATTTTAATTTATAGATGCACAAGGATCCATTTCGAAGAGCACTTGAGCGTTTAAATGTTTTCGTCGAATCCCGCAAGCAGAAGAAAACTGGAGAATATCACCCAAAAACTGTGGAAGGGATAGTGAGTTTCACTACTTGAAGTTATAATGTTAGACATCATTGAATAATATTCTCTCAAAAATATTAATACTTCTCATCTAACATTATTACAGCAAAAACTGACCGAGTTGAAAAGCAGTCAAGATTCTTCAAGCCTAACTACTTTGGAGAGTGATCCGCTGACCTTACTATTTGGGAAAGAAAATAGAGGGATGACTCGTGGCGTCGGTCCAATGTCTATAAGTAATTTCAAGGCCTTAGCTCCTATACGCTCGAAGGTTGAAAAAGTAGTGAAACAGAGTAATATACAGGTGGAGCTATATATGCATGAGATGCAACAGAGTAATATGGAGGTGAAGTAAGAAATGTGTGAGCTCAAACAATCCATCAATCTTATATTATGAGCTTATTGTGAAGGCCACAAATTACCTCCCTAGCTAATGTCACCCCAACCATTTGCACCCCAACCTAGCTCCTTGTCAAATCCTTCAATGACTCCAAGTCACCCTCCAATCGCTTCATCATCGAATTTTGATTTATTTAGTTTGACAAACAAAAAGAAGATTGCAAGTGGAAAGATTGTTTCTATGGCAACTCCTGTAACCATGGTGCATGGCCATGTACTATTAGAGTTTGAACGTAAAGTTGAAGTTATTGACATCGTTCTGGGGGAAGAGGAACATGGTTTGTATCTAGAGAGCCAAGGGTGTGCCACAACTATTAAGAATATTGAAGGTGGGTGGGTGGTGTGGCCTATGCAGTTGCTTCACTGAATTATGTTACTAATTGCTAGTTTCAAAGTTGAGTTTGTGTGTTGGTTAGAAGTGAACTTTGTATTAGATTGCAATTGTCTTTTGTAATGATCTTTTGCTTTGCGCTTCTAGGATTGCAATTGTGTTATAATTAAGTGAACTTTGTGTTTAATTTGAATTTACATATGTTATCGTATTAGATTGCATAGTTGTGTTTTGTGGTGATCTTACAATTTGTGTTTAGAATAGTTGGATCGCAATTTTTGTTATTTGTGTTTACATTGTGTTAGGTACCAAAATTACTAGGGTGGAATGTTGCAAAAACAAGCAAATTTTTTTCCAAATTGTCACTGTTATTAACCGTGACAAAACAAATGTGACAATTATTTACCATAGTGACAATATGTGACAAATGTTGGTCACTGTTCAGAATAGTGACCAACATAACTAATATTGTCACTGTTCAGAATAGTGACACAAATGTGGCAATTTGAACGGAAATATAACTTTTAAGTGGTACCAAAACAAACCGTGACAAGGAGTTTTGTCATTGTTTTTGACAGTGACAAACAAAATTGTCACGCCGTGAATTGTCACGGATATAAATAGTGACAAAGGGGTTTTATCACTGTTTTAAATAGTGACAATTCGGCCACTTTGGTGTAGTATAAATCATAGTTTGCTATTAATTTTCCCCATTAATTATAGAGATGTGAAAGTACCATTTTTGGAATTTTAAAGTTTATGTAAATAATCTGCCTTTTCTCTCACAGATTGTAGTCTGAGTTCTTGCATTTGTTTTCAGATGTTTTCATCACATAACATGGCCTTTTCTATTTTTTTTTATTTGAATGTCAATGTGTTGGGAAAGTCTCTGTATCTTTTGAGCATCATAAGAGTTTTAATTTGCTATTTATGAAAAATCATACAAAATCAATCAACATTGCAGCCTTTGCTTCTGAGTCATGTGTACATTTTGATTTGTTTCTTTCAATCTGTGATAGATATTAGAGTTTGGTCTTTTTTGTGTATTCTAAATACACTAGGGAGGCTCTCTGATTTTTGTCCAAATTGTTACAGGCATGTTTAACCTCACTTTATAATTTTGGTAAAGTGATGCACACAGTCTAGACACTATTCACAGCATGCCACTTTTTGACTTTCACACTTTGAACCCACATCCCACGAACATATTCTTTACCATTCTTGGCATATTATATCATACCATCCCCTTATGTATCATACTTCCATGGATTTTGTAGTTTGGTTTCCAAATAAAACCATGTTTTGCTAATAACTTGGGAAGTTCTTGAAATGAGTTTGGTATTGATATTCCAAGTGGTTATAATCTCCATTTAGTTATGGAAATATACTTTCAAAACCCCCATTTCAAAAACCCCTCTTAAACACCTCATTTTAATTTCAAAGAATGAATGTTTGTTTTCTCAAAAACCCCCAAAAAGTACTTCTGCTTGAATATGTTATTTTGAGTTCAATACACAATGGATGATCTTGATACCACATGGAAAGTCTCTCTAACTCATTAGGGAATGTTCGTGATTTTTTGTTGAATTTTAAAACACTTGGAAGGGTTCCATTTTAGACCCAAACATTCTTCTATACATTCTGTTTTTCTGTCACAGCATCTTTGGTTGAATTTCAACTTGTTTCCCAGAAAACTTTTCCAATAAGAGTGGTCCCAACGCATTTTTCCCTTTAACTTCAATATCGTACGGAATGTTTTTGTATCATAGGTGACTCCAAATGTTTTGTTTTCATTTTCTAAGAATTTTCTACATTTCAGTCGACAATATGGATTCTGATTCTGAGTAACCTCTCTTGTTTATATGATTTCTCTCAATCTGTAATCTCAATCTTGATGTGGCTTTTTGATATGTGTTCTAGACACAGTAGGGATGATCTCCATAAAATAATCATAAATTGTGCACAATTTTAACCTCACATTTCAATTTTTACAAAATCACTTCACTGTTCTGTCCTTTATTCACAACAACCATGTTCTACTTTAATTCTTTGATTAGATGTTCACATACAATCCAAATTAGTTCATATCTTAGGAAGTAGTTCATACTACATTTGTACATATCCTATAATAATATCTTCATTCATTTATGCATATTTTAGACTTCTAAATCACTTTAGAAAATCCATGATAACAAACACACTACTACATTGAACATTCTAGGATCATACAGTATATCCATGCAAGATTTGGAGAGTTTTAGTGACTCCTAATCTAAGAAGATTACAAGGAGTGAAATCAATCACACGTTCATGCTCCCCCCGATCTAATCTTCCTTTCTTATCCATCTCGGGGATTGAGAGATCATCTTTTATCAATAATCAACATGCATGCATTCTAGCTTACCAAGCATATTTTTTATTTCTTTGATTATTTGTTTCAAGAACAATTCTTGTCCCCTTTAGATTAGGAAAACTTGATTACTTGATATGTGATTAAACAATTTTTCCTAGGTTTGTTTGTGTGATATTTGGCTTAGATCTTATGAATGATATCTTATCTTTTGAGCTTCCATTTCAAGATTATTATGTCATGTAATATACCTACCATAATATTAACTGTCGAACCTACCATAGTATAAGATGATTATTTGGATGCTAATTGAGGCTCGTTGAGAGACGGGACGAGTTGAGGGTGTTTTAGTCGGGACAAAGGCTCATTCCTCTCTCGTACCAAAATCCCGAGCCAAGTTCTTTGGTTATGAAGGGTCGGTGCCCTTTATCCGTTTGGGTGAGTCAAATTGGATTTCTTGGTTCCCTAAAGACCAAGTGGTGACTCTGTATCTTTTTTTGAAATATTTCAAAAGAAAATCAATTCCCAAAACCCCCAAAAAAGGAGGGGTGGACCCCGGAGGCCGCATGTCCACAATAGTATGCAAATAAAACACAGTCAAAACTTGCCTTGAATTCCTACAAGTTATACATGAACACAACTATAAATCTTCTCTTCACCTATCAATTCTTCATTAAGAATCAAATTAAACGTATAGAGATGATCATCTTTGCTTTAAATTCTTTCTTTGATGGCTGATAACCCAACCAGCGAGTATAGGTCTGTGTCATTATATTCATAAATTCTAGTTGACCTTGGTGCTTTTTCTCTAATCCTATTCTTGGGAAGAAACCCATCTTTTCTCATGATCCCAGCGACTAGTGGACTTGTATACTGATCGAAATACAATGACAAAAATTCTTACAGCTTCTCATCTTCTTGTAGGAAAAATAAGGTTTAAAATTTATTTAAATGCACAGCAGAAAAACCAAGTTTGAAAACTTTATTGGTAGCCTGGATCTACTACTTATTAACTTTATAGATGCGTACAAGAGAGTGTACAAGAATTATACCTTTAAGTCTTGAACCTAATTCTGAAATCTTTGACTTTCAGCAACCTCCACTAGATGGTCTTCACTCTTATGACTCCTATGGATGCCCCCAGAGAGACTAGGGTTGGTGGGAACCCTAATACACCCGATACATCTTTCGGAAGCCCTAAATAGTTTCTGCAGCTTGTGGTTTAATAACGGTGATGAACTTTGATTTCTGGACGCAGCTGCACGATTTTTAGATTCCCAGAATCGAATTTACCTTCATTCGATTGAAGTTGTTTCGATCAATTGAAACACTTTCGATCGATCAAAACTATCTTGACTTCAATCAATCAAAACTACTTCGACAGATCGAACTTGTCTTGACAGAATCATCATTTGCCTTTCTAAGCATCCTAGCGGAGCTAAAAGTGGGACCTCCTAGGTTCTTCATTGTTGGCTCAGACCAGTTGTCAATTCCTATGATTAAACTCTTTGACCAGGAAAATAACCAACTGATCAGTTAGTGTTTACTCCACTATAAAACGATAACTGAACTCCAACACAAAAGAACATATCTGAATCGATAACTAGACTTGTATGGTGTACTAATGTCCCTCTACCATCACCATTCATAATCATATTCAGATAGTCGGATAACTATTACTATCAACCTGAATGATGATTACATCTTCCATTCCTTGAGTCACACTCACCTCTCATGATTACCAAACATGTTGCTAACTACTTATCAACAAGACTCCAGTTCTCAGTAATTAACTTGGCGACATTCTCAAGGGAATGCTTACTCTTTATCAGAGGGTAGATTCCTTCTTAACAATATATGTTCACAACCCTATGGCCATGATATACCCCCAGGTGTTAATCTTTTACAGACCTCACTAATTGGTAAGTCAAAACAGGCATATCCACAGTCTGTGTTTTCTAATCATCTCAAGATTGAGAACACGTACCTTATACAAGTTGTGAGTTCCTATTGACTGTTAACAGTCTTAAGTGTCAATAGGAAAACTCAGATCCGTCAATGCACTATAAGCACTAGCATATTAACCAAGAGTCATACTCTAGTGATTGGCATTCATCACTCCATCCAATGGTAGTTTATCATGCTACAGGGTAAACATGATAAGATATTCAGTGTCATCATCCACTGTGACAAATTCTAAGTATCAAAGAATCGTAATTCGTATCTCACTTGTATGTATCTCATACACACACGAATTACTTACTATGATACTTATGGATTAACAATCATCTCATGAAAGAAACATACATAATGAATAATAAAGTTGATATCTATATATTAAAATGTCAATATCTCAAACATCAAGTAATGATTTGAGGGCACAAACCCAACAAACTCCCACTTGCACTCACGACCATATAGGATTACATCTGAGACCAAGACTATCAAGATAGCGATCAAAAACCTTTTGTGGCAAGGACTTTGTAAACGGATCTGCTAGATTGTCAACGGTGGCAATCTTGGTGACAGTCACTTCTCCACGTTGACCAATATCTCGGATTAGATGATATTTCTGCTCTACATGCTTTCCCTTTCTATGGTTTCATGGCTCCTTGGACTGAGCCACTGCCCCACTACTATCGCAGTATAGCGTAATAGGTGACAGCGATGCTAGTACCACCTCGAGCTCCATAAGGAACTTCTTAAGCCAAGCAACTTCCTTTACGGCTTCACAAGTAACCACATACCCAGATTCTGTAGTTGAGTCTATAATGCAGTTCTGCTTAATGCTCCTCCAACTAATGGCACTACCTCCCAAGGTAAAGAGATGTCCGGATGTCGGCTTCCTCAAATCTTTATCTGACATAAAGTCCGAGTCAGTGTATCCCACTAGAATCAACTCATCACTGTCGTACATAAACATGTATTCTTTAGTCCTTCTCAAGTACTTAAGAATGTTCTTAATAGCTGTCCAGTTGTGGATATCGCAGGTTGACTTACCCACAGCTTTTCTTTTTGAAATTCCAATTTCAAAACAAATGAGTCGCCACTTAATTTTTTAAAAGGAAAATTAAGAAACCATTTTGAAAGGAAACTGATCGTTTGCGAAACCAAAGATTAACTAGGTCCGGGGATTATGGAATGAGAGAGGAAGGAGCCCGTTGGACTAAAACACCCTCTCTCATCCTATCTTGCGATAGGCCTCTACTCAACATCCTTTTAATCAAATTTATTAATCTAAGCATGCCCTCAACTAATACATATATACATATACATCACAAAAGCATGTCCAAAGGGTGTAAAATTGCAATTGACAAAATATCATTCAAAAGCCACGTAATTCAGGTAACAAGCGATATGATATGCAATAGAGAACAAGTGAACTTACCCGAGATCCAGCAGCGATAATAAACGTGCAATGCATGCGAATAAAAGAAAATCCTAAAAAGAGTCTCTAATCATATATACACATAAGGCAAAACCTAATTCTAAGGTGTCGCGCATTAAGTCGAAAAATCAATAAAAACAAGAAATTAAGATAAACTAAAGAGGAGTTCTAAAAATCGTACCTTAATAGCGCTACAAAACAAAGGGGTAGTCCATATGATATGCAAAACACAATGTTAAAAAATGACTATCCTAAATTTCTAGCTTACATCTATCTAATGTAATTAAATCCAAAGCAAATAAGTCTTAATTACAAATGTCGAATCATATAGATGAATATGTACATGGACAAGGATAAACTATGAAATACTCTTAAACTTTGAATTCAAGCTCAACTAATCATTATTAAAGCCTGGTGTAAGCCCTAGATCATAGAAAAGTCATTTAGACCCTTATTTACAAAGTAAGTCAAATGTGTCATAAAACTCTGAAAATTGCAGAGAGCAGACCAGAACTTAAAAGAAATAAAAAACATATCTCCCATGGTTTGATCTTGATGATGTTTGGACTCAATATGCCTCTGTGAGTCTAGTTTTCAAATCAAAAAGAAAATCAAAGTTCCAACGGTCGGATCTCCGGGAATATGAAAAATACTAGACATCACTCAGCACTTTACAACCTTCTGTCCAGAATTCTTGAACGATTTATTAAAAATAGCAAAAAAATCCGAATTGCTTTGTTCTTTTTAGGGTGACTTCCTAACACATTAATCTTCATAGAAAAAATTATTTGGGGTCACAAACACTTTATTAGAACTCTGATTTAATTGTTTCAAAAGAGTGTCACTATTCTGAAACTATTCTGAAATTCTGGACAGATTGTATTTGTGTCACAAAACTCATGATCAAACCATGCTAAACGTGAAACCACCTGAAAACAAAAATTACAACGGTAGAATATTGTGTTATTGACACTTTCCCGTTGGTTTCACTTGATTTCAACGGTTAGATTTCTAACTAAAATCTTTGATCAAAAACAGCTTGTGGATTCACTGTTTTTACTTTGCTAGTTCAATTTTTATTTGGTAACTCCAACTATTAAACCATGAAGTTGAGTTGAACCAAACCACTTCTCTTACCATTTGATGGCCATTAGAGACTATAAACCTTTATTCTTCATAGATTTCAAATGAAATATGGATAGACTTCATGAAATCTACAAGATAAGGAATCTAAACCATGGAGGTGGGTTTAGACTCAAAACTACCTTCTCCTACCATTTGATGGTCATTGGAGAAGGAGACATGACTATGACCCATGAGTCCTAAAGGAATATAGAAGGGATTCCTCAAGACATCAAATTTAGAAGATCCAAGTCATGAGTATGGACTTGGATCCTCTTATGAAGTGGTGATCAAACTTTGACTCCTATGTGAAGCACAAGCCTACATGGGATTCAAAAGATCATACTCAAGAGATCAAAAGAGATATTGAAGATCTCCAAGACCTTCAAGAGAAAAAAAATAAGCCAAAGAAAGTGGAAGAAAGTAATATGGAAACAAAAGAAACTCCTAAGTTTTACTTGATAAACAAAGAAGATAGTGAAAGATTTTTAGGATTAGAGATTTTAAAAGAAGAAAGAAAAAGCCAATAATCTATGGTTAGAGGATCACCTCCAAATTATCCTCAAAGTTTTCTTTTCTTTGAAGATCTTCCAAGCTCTTCTCTCTAATTCTCTAAACACTCTCTTTTCTCTCTAAAAATGTTGGTGTAATGGAAGTATTTTTTTTTGTATATGACCTCTCTCCCAAGGTATTTCTTGCTGTTCTTCTTGGTCTCCCTCTTTTAGGAAGATCCCTTCTCTTTTATAAGCAAAATTACCAGGTATTTTTGGTGAATTTCGGAGCAAAAAACAGGTGTAATTCCCTCATTAGTTGGTACAATGTGTACTTTCTAAAATTATGCAGACTGCTGTCCAGCGCGGCAGTCCAGATACTGACGCGGCAGTCCGTGGCTGCCGCTGCGGCATTCATCAAATGCCGTTGCGGCACTTCATGACTGCCGCGCGACATTCACCAAATGCCGCGGCAATTAATGGATTGCCGCATTTTTGTCAGTCTTACTTTATCAGTTTTTGTTCTTATTCGCATGCGCATACGTATTGCTCCGCAAAATACAGACTTTAAAAGCGAACGGCAGTCAGAAACCTGTGGCGGCACTTGGTGAGTGCCGGCACGGCACTCTGTAACTGCCGTGCGGCAGTCACTGAGTGCCGCGGAAGCCCGCCGTGTGCCGGTTTTGGCTAAAATTCCCCTTTTAGGTCTTTTCTCTTTTTGAAACAAATTATTTTTGAATATCTTTTCCAAAAGTTGTGTTTTATATCTGAATTCTCCTAAATACCTGGTATTTCCCTCTTTCTGTGAAATTTTATCGCGTTTTGGAGAATTTTCTGAAGAGCTTGGAATACTTTGAATTTTTCGGTCATTGTCATCATTGGACGTGGAGGTGACGCTCTCCTAAATTCGACGGTTTGTCAAAATTGGGGTGTCTACAGTTTGCCCCTCTTTGACAGAGCTTGTGGAGCAACGCGTCCCGTAAGTGAATGTCAAAGCCTGTGTGAAGACAAGCCTTTGACCAGACTGTCGAATATAGGTGAAAACAAAATACGTTGCAAAAACAGGCGTGCAGCGAAATTCTAATTGGTCGTGCTCCACGGCGAGCTGCCTACGTATCCTGTCAGGAATCAGACCAAAGCGTAGTTCAGGCATGGGTTGCACATTCACAGACGCAACTAGTCACACGGATGGATGCACCTATCCTGTCGTGATGCACGTGCTATGCAATGGTGTTTTCTAAATTGACCTGATTATGTAAATGTCATGCTTATCACGTTTTCCTATGTACGACACACATTTCGTGGCGTGTTAGTCAGGGAAGATTATCTATGCGAGAATCTGCCACAGGAGTCACGAGAGTGCTTTTTGATTTGATCACGAGGGTTGACGCAAGTCCGTTGCGAAAACCGGGAATATAAATCCGTTATATTCTCAAAAACGCGGGTTGACGCAAGTCCGTTGCGAAAACCGGGAATATAAATCCGTTATATTCTCAAAAACGCGGGTTGACGCAAGTCCGTTGCGAAAACCGGGAATATAAATCCGTTATATTCTCAAAAAAACGCGGGTTGACGCAAGTCCGTTGCGAAAACCGGGAATATAAATCCGTTATATTCTCAAAAAAACGCGGGTTGACGCAAGTCCGTTGCGAAAACCGGGAATATAAATCCGTTATATTCTCAAAAATGCGGGTTGACGCAAGTCCGTTGCGAAAACCGGGAATATAAATCCGTTATATTCTCAAAAAAACGCGGGTTGACGCAAGTCCGTTGCGAAAACCGGGAATATAAATCCGTTATATTCTAAAAAAAATGCGGGTTGACGCAAGTCCGTTGCGAAAACCGGGAATATAAATCCGTTATATTCTCAAAAATGCGGGTTGACGCAAGTCCGTTGCGAAAACCGGGAATATAAATCCGTTATATTCTCAAAAACGCGGGTTGACGCAAGTCCGTTGCGAAAACCGGGAATATTAATCCGTTATATTCTCAAAAACGCGGGTTGACGCAAGTCCGTTGCGAAAACCGGGAATATAAATCCGTTATATTCTCAAAAACGCGGGTTGACGCAAGTTCGTTGCGAAAACCGGGAATATAAATCCGTTATATTCTCAAAAAAACGCGGGTTGACGCAAGTCCGTTGCGAGAACCGGGAATATAAATCCATTATATTCTCAAAAAAATGCGGGTTAATCGACGCAAATCTGTCACGCGGATAGGGGATATAAATCTGTTATATCCTCCAGATTTCAAATTTTCAAGCTTTGGGAGCCCACGGTCTCAAAATCTACTGTACATTTTCAAAAACCGGGGCCCGCGGGCTAGGATTTTATTTTAATTTTCATAAATCGGGAGCCCACGGGCTCAAATATCTCCAATTTTCAAAAATGAGGGCCCACGGGCTCAAATATTTTAATTTTCATAAATTTGTAGTCAATGTGTACCTAAGAAACGACCCTGAGGGCCAAAAACGCAACGAGGGCAATTTTCGGGGCCTCAAACTCAATTTTCGGGACTTGATTTGAATTTTCGGGGGGGGAAATAAATATCTTTGAACCGCCTTAATCGTGGCACACGCGGCTTTTCGCGGCAGTCCGTGACTGCCGCGCGGCACTCGCGGAGTGCCGTTGCGGCACTCGGCGAGTGCCGCGCGGCAGTTGACTGACTACCGCGCACGGAAAAATGAGTGCCGCGTTTGAGTGGCAGTGGTTAAAACCGCCGGGATTCAAACATTTCATTCATTCTCTCAACTCTCTTCATTTCGGAATCTCTCTGGAGAAATTTTTCTCTCATCCTTTCTTCGCTTCTACATTGATCTACGACATCCACAGGTTAGTTCTGCTAGATCAGAGCTTGATTAAACTCGTTTATTTCAATGTTTTTCCGAATCGTTACTAATCTACGCGTGGATTCTCTATTTTCTTTGACAGATTATGGCGAGTGGTTCAGGACGCAAGAAGAGGGCCAGGTATACTGCTACGCATCACCCAGACGCCACGCTTCTACTGAGGGATCTTGATGAGCATCTGTCGGCCTGCGCGTTCAAGCGCGAGGTAAACACTTCCTTCATTTTATTTTTTGTATTTCTTTTTCGCATTTCCGTTCCTGTGTGGATATATCGTAGGGCTGCTATAACTTTAGACACCCTGTTCCGAATGACATGCTCGTGGTGTCTTGAACGCTCCATTTCATGCCCCTTGCAAAGAAGTTTTTATTTTATGAATTTTCAAAAAAAAACTGGATGTTACGCTGGAATTCTTTTGAACACTCATCCTTTTATTGTTATTATTTCTATTTCCTTTAACTTTTTAACTTTCATCAAAGATTTTTGAAAACCACTTAATCAAAACTTCAAACATCCAATGCCCATGAATACACGATCTTGAACCTTCTCCTGTATTTTATTACATCGGCAAAAAATTTTCTTTGAGCATTCCAAGTGCCGTTAAGTTTATTCAAAAAAAATGATTCTCGAACGTTTGCAATTACGCATTTCGAAACTTATATATTTTTCTTTTTTCTTTTTTTTTTCTTTTGGGCCTAAAATCTCTTTATATGTGCATGTGTTTCAGAGAATGTGGACAAACTACTCTTTTTCTTTTCTTTTCTTTTCAGAACCTTGTTAGAAAATCGAGCATTTTCTCTTGTTCATTTCCTCCTGAATGCAAACAAGTGTGAAATCCTCTATGAACACTTCTGGACTTTCCATTCATTAATTATCTATTCGTTGTTGTTGCTCTCTTCTTTATCCATTCCCTAACAACAAACCCTTTTATTCTTCTCTTGCAGCTGCAGCCGAAGGTGCTGAAGGGGCATGGCAGCCTCGCCCACGGCCACGAGTGGTACACAGAGCTGAGCCCGATCGTGAGGGCTCTAGTGGACGCAGCAGGGTTTGGAGACTTCGTCAAACTTTTGACGAAGAGCTCCAACGATCTACAGCAGATGCATGCGCTGGCTGAGCGGTGGTGGGATACCACGAGTACCTTCCACTTCGATTTTGGGGAGATGACGATGACCCCCCTAGACTTCAGCATGATCACGGGGATTCCGTTCGGAGGAGAGCCCCTGCGGCACCTTACAGACCAGGAGTGGGATCAGATGGAGCCCTTGCTAGGGGTGGTCCCGGAGGAGGCCTTGGTCACAGCTCGATGGTTTATGGATACTTTCCGGGGGAAACCCGGCTTTACAGACGAGCAGATGGCCCGAGGTTTCTTGATGTATGTGCTGGGGTGCTCCTTGTTGAGCACCAAGGGGGATCGGATTTCTGCTTCCTTGGTAGCGTCGTTGGAGCGCCTGGACCAGGTTGCCGAGTACGACTGGGTTGGTACAGGGTTGGCCATCCTGTACAAGCATATGAGCGTCATTTCCCAGGACAGGTCGGCTGCTACTGGCGGGTATTGGAGAGCGTGGGAGGTATACTTTTTCCTGTATTGCTCATTATCATATTGCTTTCTTCTTCCTTTTTTTTTCTTTTTTTTTTTTAAAATGTGAGACTAATCTCCTTTCTTCTCTCTTTGTATCACAGATTTGGTCCCACGAGTATCTTCACATGATGTCTCCTCAGACACGCAATGCCGACGCCCTTATCATGCCCTAGGGGCTGAAATGGGCGAAGGACAGAGTTGGGAGGAAGACCGGGGCTCATGATTTTGTTTCGTTCAGGAACTTCCTGACGAACCTGAGGGAGGGGCACGTGCACTGGCAGCCGTGGCTCAGGGTCTTGCCTGAGGCTAGGGTGGGGTTGCGAGAGTCGGCCGGGTACGACCCGACGAGGCGACTTCTCGATGGTGGGTCGGAGGGCATGGCATGGTATTTGGGAGAGAGAGTGACCCGGCAGTCGATAGCGGCCCCCGGGTTCTATGTGCCATTCCCTCCCCCGTCTCTATGAGGGCCACAGACACGCTCCAGGGCGACGATCTTACGGCTGCTCGAGCTGGCTTCGGTATTCACGGCTTTTTGGACGACCCGTCAGGTTATGCGGCTTTCCGTGCCGCCAAGCTGATGCCGAACTTCCCTCTGATGGAAGTGACTCGGGTGAGCAAACGATTCCTATTTATGTGAATTTTCTCTTTATTCTTTACCCATGCTTTATTTCTTTTGCTTGCAGCCTGTTCCTGCCGCGGTTCGAGCTCCTGCCTTGCCCGAGTGGGACTGGACTATGTCGACCGTCTCATTCGGGGAGCCCCACTCGACGACGATTCCTCGACTTTCACATGGTGCTCCCACCATACCCCTACATTATGACGTCGTCCCGCGTACTTACGCGGAGGAGGGCCTAGCGTATGCACACAGCGTGCGACAGTGGGTTCTCGGGCGGGAGTGGATGGTAAGAAATTTATCCCCATTCCTACTTTTGACCGGGATTGTATCTCTTTTTACTGATCTTTATTCCTGGCTCTTGTTTTCAGGCTAAGGGAGCTCGGGCGACTGCTACGGTTCAGTTGAGGGCCCAGGTATGATCTCCTACCCTTTCCATATTCTTAGTATTCCAAATGTCCTTTCAACACTTTTCTGGACTCATCCCCTCTCTTCCAGATAGAGGAGAACAGAGTCCTGTCTCAGCAGGTGGGACAGCTCCAGCATCGGCTTCAGCAGTTCGGCATCTCTCTCAGCGATGCCCCCGGAGGTAGTGGTGCTGGGCATGGCGGAGGCGTCGGCGAGGGCACTAGCGGTGGCAGAGGCCGAGGCAGCGGGCGTGGAGAGAGTGGTGGAGGCAGCGGGACTGAGTCAGAGGAGGAGCCTCTTAGGCGCACGACCCGTCAGACTCGCGGCCGGGGTCGGGGTCGGAGCTGATCCTGCTTTTTGTTTTCTTTTGAGAGGATTTTTTTTTTATTTTGGTGGATGACTGTATATATATATACATATGCTTTATTTTTGATGGTTGCTTCCTTATAGTCGGTAGGATAGATGCTTTGCATATTTATGTTTTCTTTGCTTACTCACCGTATGTGTGACCATAGCTTGGTCCAACTCTTGCTGTATGTGGGACCATGGCTTGGTCCCGACTTTATTTTGAATGCTCTTGCTTCTTTTGAAAATAAATGAAATGAATGAATGAATGAATGAATGTATTTGTACGTGCTGCATGATGCGCACGTTTTTTATTGCTTCTCAATTAGTTTTCTGTTTGCAGGTGGGCTGATCGTGTTACAAACAGATTCTGGTCAATGAAAAACTCAGAACGACACTCGGTTAAGCCTCTGCGGCACTCAGTGAGAGCCGCTACGGCAGTCTGTAAATGCCGCAACGACATTCTCTGACTGCCGCGCGGCATTTCATCGAGCGCCGCTGCACTTTATCGAGTGCCGCGGGTAGGTAGACAACCTTATTCTTCTATTTATATCCCTTCATTCTCAAAGTTTCGCAAAACACTTCTCATTCCTCCTTATTCTCCCCTCAATGGCCCCCATTAGTTCTCAAATCCTCTTTCCATGGATGGATACTCTCTCCGGCATCGATAAGCTCAATTTTGAGTGCTTCAGACTAAACGATCTCTTCTCTTTCCAACAGATGAATCTAAATGAGGGTCTACTTCGCGCCGCCGTCCAATGTTGGGATCCCGCTCTCAATGTCTTTCGTTTCGGCTCTCAGGAGATTTGTCCCCTATTTGAGGAGTTTAGCGCCATTCTCCACACGGATCCTTCTGCTGAATTGATGGTTCCTCAGATTCAGGCCGGGTATGTTCGGGACTTAGCCAGCCTTCTTCACATGTCTCAGAATGCGGCGAGCTCTTTTGTTCATGACAGGCAAATCGACTTTGAGCGCCTTTCTTCTGTTTACGCTCCCATAGGGGACCCTTACAATGGTGAGTATCAGATCATTCGACGTAGTGCCTTGTCGATTGCTATGCTCTCATACTTCCTCTTTCGGTCATCCTCAGACATTCTCATACCCATCGCCTGCGGTTTGCGGGAGATGAAGAGTGCCGTTATGCTAGTCCTTGGTGAAACTCTGATTGGATTGGGCCATGCTCATGCCACTGGGGTCATGTTATCTGCTGGAGCACCTTTCGTCTTGCAGGTTTGGCTCATGGAGCGTTTGGACCTCTTCATTCATGCTTCCCATCTCCGTGGGTCACTTCCTTATGATCGCATGGAGATTCACAGCTTGTTTCAGTCCGCCGACGCGTGGCTTGATTGGCTTCGGGGTCTTTCTCTTAGTGACATCTGCTGGGTTTGTCCGTCGTGGATCCATCGCTCTGTTGCTGTACGCCTCCCAGGGCGACCTGGCATCTGGCTGCCGGGTTTGCACGTTACAACTTTCTACATTCCTGACTGAGTCTTCCGTCAGTTCGGACTTTTGCAAGATGCCACTGAACCTGTGACTGCTGATTTCACCAGGGGGTTCCCTTTGCGTCCTTCTATCGCGAAGGCTTTCATGGAGGCTTGGCCCAATAGAATGGCTGCTCCGTTCCCGAGGATTCCTGCTCTGACTGTGCCTACTACTGAGTATCTTCTAGAGACCCAAACCCTGGCTGCGAGGCGAGCTTGACAGACACATGCATAATAAAGTAGAAGAAAAAAACAGGAAAGACGCCTGACCTTTCACGAAACTCTTCTGACAGACCCTGCCTACCCTTCGTTTGCGCTTTTTGAATGTGATTTTTCTCATTTTTCCTTTTCAAGAAGTGTTGTCATGCTAAATCTAAAGTGTCCACCCTTTCGATTAATCTTTTATGAAGAATTATCCTTTTAATGTCTTAACTTGGCTCTTTACTTTGCTTCTTTGCTTTAAACTTTAATCCTTCTATGAATTCTCATTTGCTTTTTTATAGTACTTATCTCGATAGCCAGATGATCCAAGGGAGGGTTTTGTATCTGGGTTCTTCGGCTTAGCAAACGAAGTTTGCCCCTGGTTTTAAGGCTTTGAACCGACTTTGGGCAAACGCCAGTTTGCCCCTAGTTTAGCACCATTTTTTTTTTTTTTTTTTTCTCTCTTTGAAATGACCGAACCAAGTTGGTTGCCTACGTATCCCCTAGCGGGAATCAGGTCAAGCGTAGTTCATCAAGGTAGGAGGCTTCGGAAGAAATGGTTTCAAGCAAAGTATTTCTTGAGGCGATCGAGGTTAATTGGCTGTTTAAATTCAACCCCGTCCAGGTCCATGAGATAGGCCGCCCCTCCCGAAAGGAGGGTCTTAATGATGTACGGCCCGACCCAGTTGGGTTTGAACTTTCCTCTGGGGTCATAAACAGGCACCTTCAGTTCTTTGAGGACCAGGTCACCCTCAGCAAGCTTCCTTGGGCGGACCTTTTTGTTGAAAGCACGAGCTATTCTCTTCTGGTACCCCCGAGTATGGTTTATCGCGGTCAGCCTACTTTCATCGAGCAGCATCAATTCCTCATACCTTCCCTGTATCCATTCTGATTCTGCCACTTCACATTCTGTTAAGACTCTGAGAGAGGGTATTTCCACCTCGATTGGAAGGACTGCTTCCATTCCGTAGACCAGCGAGTATGGCGTAGCACCCGTTGAAGTCCTTACTGACGTCCGATACCCCCATAAAGCAAATGGCAGCTTCTCATGCCAATCCTTATACGTATCTGTCGTCTTCCCCAAGATTGCTTTAACATTCTTATTCGCTGCCTCTACTGCTCCATTCGTCTGGGGCCTATATGGGGATGACTGATGGCGAGTGATCTTATACTTTTCTAAGAGCGGGATGACTTCCCCCTAGAAATGGCTGCCATGATCGGAGATAAACTTGTTCGGGACTCCATATCTGCAGATTATGTTCTTCTCGATGAAACTCACCACATCTTTGGCTTTCAAAGTCGCATATGAGGCCGCTTCTACCCATTTTGTAAAATAATCGATTGCCACGATTATATACCGGTGCCCATTGGAAGCCTTTGGAACTATCTCACCGATGATATCAATCCCCCATACGGAAAATGGCCAAGGGCTGGTCATGCTATAGAGCTGCGACGGTGGGGTGTGCATCAGATTTGCATGAATCTGACACTTGTGACACCTTCTAACATATTCACAACAGTCTCTGTCCAAGGTCGTCCAATAGTACCCTTGTCGGATGATCTTCTTCGCCAGCATGTGCCCGTTCATGTGGGGCCCGCATACTCCCTCATGTATTTCCTCCATCATTCTCTTAGCTTCCCTTCCATATAAACACTCCAAATTATACCCGGTGTAGGACTTCTTCCATAGTTTATTCGTGTAGATCACAAATTGAGCAGCAAATCGTCGTATCGCCTTCTTGTCCTTTTCTGAGGCTCTTTCGGGGTATTCTCCTTCTTTAATGAACTTCCACACGTCCACATACCAAGGCGCTTCATCTTCTCTCTCTATGGCTGCGATCATTTCGAATGACGGTTGATTCCTTACTTCTATGGACAGCGGGATCATGGCAATCTTGGAAGGGATTTGGATCATCGAGGCTAAGGTAGCCAAAGAGTCGGCTAGTTGGTTTTCTTCACGAGGGAGATAGTAAAAGGAAATCTTTCAGAATTGCGCTTTCAGGCTTTCTAGATAGTCATGGTAAGGTCTCAATTTCTCATGCTTTACCCTCCAATCTCCTCGGACCTGGGATATGATCAAGTTGGAATCTCCGAAGACATCAATCCGTCCGACTTTCAAAGCCAAGGCCGCTTCCATCCCAATTACGCAGGCTTCGTACTCCGCGGTATTGTTGGTTGAGTCGTATTTGAGTTTGACAGCTAATGGGGTAGGGATTCCGTCTGGTGCTACGAGAATGATTCCGACCCCGTAACCTAACTGGTTGGCTGCTCCATCAAAGTACATTCTCCACAACTCCTCCTTGACTTCCATTATTCCTTCATCTGGGAACTTGAAGTCTCCCTTGTCTTCAGATTCTACAGCGAGGTCGGCTAAAAATTCGGCGACAGCCCTTCCTTTTACGGACTTGGCGGTGATATATCTGATGTCGAACTCAGCCAGCATCATGGTCCAACGGGAAATCCTACTGGTCAAGACGGGTTTTTCGAACAGGTATTTCAATGGGTCCATTCGGGATATCAGGATTACAGGGAAGGCTAGCATGTAGTGGCGGAGGCGACGGGTACACCAAACCAAGGCCCAACAGGCCTTCTCCAAGGGTGAATACTTTAACTCATATCCTACCATTCTCTTGCTTAAGTAGTAAATGGCCTTCTCCACGCGCCCCTCTTCTCCTTCTTGGGCCAGCATACATCCCATCGAATCTTCGGATACAGAGAGATAAAGTAACAAAGGTCTCCCGGGTGAAGGTGGTGACAAGACAGGTGGGTTCTGGAGGTAGGTTTTGATTTTGTCGAAGGCTTGTTGACACGGGGCGTCCCAATTGAATCTCTCTCCCTTTCTGAGTAGTTTGAACAGCGGGTCGCAGGTCATGGTGAGCTTCGAGATGAAACGACTTATAAATTGTATTCTACCTAGGAACCCTCTCAGTTCTTTCTCATTTTTCGGTGGGTTCATCTCGGTTAAGGCCTTTATTTTGGTGGGGTCCACTTCTATTCCCCTTTGGGTAATGAGAAATCCTAACAGCTTGCCAGTAGTGACTCCGAACGTGCATTTCTGCGGGTTCAGCCTCATCTTGAACTCCCTCAATCTCCCAAAGAACTTTCTTAAAGCCTCTAGGTGCCCTCCCCTCTCCTTGGATTTCACAATCATATCGTCCATATACACCTCTACCTCTTTGTGGATCATGTCGTGCAGTAAAGTGGTGGCAGCCCTTTGATAGGTTGCGCCTGCATTCTTGAGCCCGAATGGCATGACCCTATAGCAATATGTCCCCCACGGAGTGATGAACGTGGTTTTCTCTCTATCCTCGGGAGCCATGAGGATTTGATTATACCCGGAGAACCCATCCATAAAAGATAGAAGTTCATGTCCCGCAGTGTTATCAACCAACACGTCGATGTGGGGTAATGGGAAATCGTCTTTAGGGCTTGCTTTATTCAAATCCCGAAAATCCACGCAAACCCTAACACGACCATCCTTCTTTGGGACAGGCACAATGTTGGCAATCCACTCGGGATACTCGGTGACCATCAAGAATCCAGCTCTTAATTGCTTTTCAACCTCCTCTTTTACTTTGAGTGCCCATTCTGGCCTCATTCGCCTCAATTTCTGTTTTATGGGTTTTGAATTGGGAAAGAGGGGGATGTGGTGTTGGACTATTTTTGGATCGATACCTGGCATATCATTGTAAGACCATGCAAAAACATCTTTGAATTCATTTAATAGACTGATTAGTTCTTTACTTTCTTTATTGCTAAGTGTAGAGCCGATGAAGACATTTTGAGGATTGTTCTCATTTCCAAGATTAATTGTCAGGGTGTCCTCAATGATTTTACATGCAGATTCTTTTTCTTTTTCAATTAGTTTTTGCAGTTCAATAGGTATTTCATGATCATCACATTCATCACATTCATTAAGCGCGTTCGAGTAGGCAGAATCAGTCATACTTTCATTGATTTTCTTTGGAGTGATTACAACAGACATAGAAATTGAAAGACGCCTCATTTGGGCCATTACAGACTCTGGGTGTGGGGGGAACCTATCACTAGACTCAAAAACCCACTCCTTCTTGTGCTCCCCTCCCAGGCCAGTAATAAAGCATTCTTCCGGACCTCCTGTCTTGGTGATTTTCTCCATCTCTTCTTCCTCAGCCTTCCCTTCCTCACTTTCTTCACTCTCGGCAGCTTCCTCCACTATGCCCTCGACGTATTTATCTTTGGTCTTTCCGGGATCTTCCTTTATGACCTCTGCGTTCCCTTCGCCTAGCAGATCTTTCATGGCAGAACCGTCTAGCGTACCAATCCAGTCCTTGGCAGCAACAGACTTTTCAGGCATTTGCAAAAATGGGTCTTTGTACCCAGAAAGTTCATGGGAGAAGAAGATCTCGAACCCCGGCTTCATGCATTTGTCTTTTTGGTCCATCCATGGTTCTGGGAAACCGCAAAAAGGGAAATCTTCTCCATCCTTCACGAAGTATCCATTGAGAGTCTTTAAGTAAGGGTCTAGCGGCGCATCGAAAGCCTTCTTCTTTGCCCTTAGTTCCTTCTTTGTTGGCTGATACCCCAAGCCGTGAGTGTGAGTCTGAGTAGGAATTTTTGGAAGCTCCGGCAGGCCCTGAAGGTTCTTTCCCAGTCCTAGTCCTGGAAAGAAGCCCATTTTCTTCATGATTCCCGCGACCACTGGACTAGCATATTGATCGAAATGGGGTGGTAGGGACTCTCCCGACTTTCCTTCTTCTATCGCGCTGATGAACTCGAATCCTCCCATTTTTGCTTCTTCTTCTTGCAGCTGTAATTCTAAAACCGGTGCGCTTGACGACGCTTCGGACGAACGAACCCAACTGTCTCCGAGGATATCACAGACTTTGTTTTCCCAGACATACTTAACCTTTTGATAGATCGTCGATGGTATAGCGCCCAAGCTGTCCAACCAAGGCCTTCCCAGCAGCAGATTGAAAGAAGCGGGGATATCGATGATTTGGAACTCAGCTTCTTTGTCCATCGGCCCGATAGCGAGATTAAGAAAGATAATGCCCATGACTGCCCTTTGGGTGTTGTCATATGCCCGGACTTTCTGTTGAGACGGCACAAAAGAAGATTCATCTAAACCCATTCGTTTGGCTGTGCGGAGAGGACATACATTAAGAGCAGATCCATTGTCAACGAGACAAGCGGGCACGGTGTTCCCCAAACATTCAACGGTGATATACAGTGGCTTGTTGAGCGTGGGTCCTCCCGGAGGTAAGTCATTCGATGAAAAGGTGATAGCCGAAGTCGGGATTTTGCCGATCAATCCTATGAGGTCTTCCGGGGTGGTGTCGATAGACACGTCAGCTTGATTCAGAGCGTCTAGGACCGCCTGCCTATGGCGTTTGGAGGCAATCAGCAATCCCCAGACAGTGATGTTAGCCTGAGTTTTCTTCATCTGCTTTAGGACCCGATCCTCTTCTTCTTCCTCGTTCATTTTTCCTTTTCCTTTCTCCAGCTCTCTCCCCGGGTGATCTTCCTCTAATTCATGCGGCTTGAAGTGCCTACCAGATCGAGTCAAATGGTCGATCTCTTCTTTTGCCCAAATGTTGTCGGTTTCTGAAACGGTCTTTGAGCCCTCTTTTGCCTCTTCATCACTTTGATACCATAGGTCATCCTCCCCTACCCGGCCTATGTTCCGATCATTGCTTTCTTGGACCCACCAATCTGACTGCCTTGTCACTTCGTTTTCCCATATCCCTGGCTGGCTTCCAAGCATGTAGATCCCCGAATTTTCTGGCAACTGATAGAACTTCTTTGGTTCTCCGACCTTTGTGATTAGCTTGGATGGATCGAATGCCGCTTCCTCTACCCCTAAGAAATAAAGACCCCGCAGCGGTGGCACAGCACGATGGTTCGGCAGAGGATTCTTGGTGACATTGGGGGCTTTGACAGGTGGCTCGGATATCACTTTGTTGACAGGTGGCTCGGATATCACCTTGCGCATTACCCTTTCCAACTTTTCTATCTTCTCGGTCAACAGTTTCTCCTTCTCATCTTTCTCTCTGTCCCTATTGGCTCTTAGTGCATCGTTCCAATGTGCCTCTTGATCGTCAAACCAATCTCCGTCTCCTCCTCCCAAAGGCGGGTCTATAACGGGTGGAATTACATGCGGCGGCGGTCGGCGATTCAGCTCCTCTATCATTCCCATCATGCGGTTCATGTTCTCGGCCTGTCTCCTCATTTGTTCCGCTTGCTGTTCGACTAGTACCCTTAATCCGGTCATCTCTTCGTTGTTCCTTTCTTCGGCCATGTTAGCGTATCCTCTCCTTACAAGTCTTGCCGTAGGATCCCTGAACCACGCTTGATTGACTATCTTTGCTCCTACAGCAGATTTTAAGTTTTATTATTTTTAGAATACCTTTTTACCTTTATTTTAGCAAAACCTTTATTTTGTATGTCATGCGGATGCAATGCATGTGTGCGTGTGTGCCTACTCTATATGCCAAAGAAAGCGAAAATCCTAGTCCTAACACATAAGCACATAAGCACATAAAACCCTTACCCATGTCAAGTACGACGACTTCTCCATTCATTGTGACCCTCTTTACCCTTCGATGTCTGAAAATTTTTAGGGTTTTCGAAATTCATTTAAAAAAAGCATTTCTGATGAAATCTTTAGAAAACAATTTTCAAGAATTTTGGATCACGCTTTTCAAAAAGTGATTGGGTTGAAACTCCTGTTTTGAAAAGTGTCTTAGCTGATGAATAATCTTGGTTTGGCTCTGAAGTTTTAATCAAAAATGAACTGCCAATTTTTTTGGAAAAGCGATTGAAAACTTTGGAATAAAGACGGCAAAATCTGTTTGCTTTCAAAGATGGATTTAAAACTCTTTGGGCAGAAGGATCACATGATTGGATTATCACCGTACTTTTCATGAATTTGGATACATACAAGGTCAATGATGCTTAGCTAACGTGATATCATAGGTTCGGCATTTTCTCCAAATGTCGCAGAACACGAGGAGAATTTGCTAATAGGTGATTAAAAGATTATACGTTTTTTATCAAGCAAGCATCGTCATCATCTCAAATAATCCCTTCCGGGCATACAAAACTTCCTAACACATAACCCTAATCAAGAATCGATTTCCTAAGATCGAAATGTTCTATAGGAACTACTATGCAAAGGCTGGGTTTTGGTCAAATAAGGGACCCTTGACACACACCCGATAGGATGCTTCATATACCAAATCATGGTACGAGATCAAGGGTGATCACACAGTCCCATGATGACTTGACCGATCGGGTTGCCCCGAGCCTCCAAGGTCATAGTTCCGTGCAATCGACTGGCTGGACATGCAAGTGAAATGCAACAGGCACACAAAGATTGATTAATTCGATTAAAAGGATGCTTTCAAGTCTAATCCTCAAGTGAACCCAAAATCAGAATTCTGGTCTGCGAAACCAGAGATTCTGGGTTCGATCCCTAGCAGAGTCGCCAGATTGTGGATATCGCAGGTTGACTTACCCACAGCTTTTCTTTTCGAAATTCCAATTTCAAAACAAATGAGTCGCCACTTAATTTTTTAAAAGGAAAATTAAGAAACCATTTTGAAAGGAAACTGATCGTTTGCGAAACCAAAGATTAACTAGGTCCGGGGATTATGGAATGAGCGAGGAAGGAGCCCGTTGGACTAAAACACCCTCTCTCATCCTATCTTGCGATAGGCCTCTACTCAACATCCTTTTAATCAAATTTATTAATCTAAGCATGCCCTCAACTAATACATATACACATATACATCACAAAAGCATGTCCAAAGGGTGTAAAATTGCAATTGACAAAATATCATTCAAAAGCCACGTAATTCAGGTAACAAGCGATATGATATGCAATAGAGAACAAGTGAACTTACCCGAGATCCAGCAGCGATAATAAACGTGCAATGCATGCGAATAAAAGAAAATCCTAAAAAGAGTCTCTAATCATATATACACATAAGGCAAAACCTAATTCTAAGGTGTCGCGCATTAAGTCGAAAAATCAATAAAAACAAGAAATTAAGATAAACTAAAGAGGAGTTCTAGAAATCGTACCTTAATAGCGCTACAAAACAAAGGGTTAGTCCATATGATATGCAAAACACAATGTTAAAAAATGACTATCCTAAATTTCTAGCTTACATCTATCTAATGTAATTAAATCCAAAGCAAATAAGTCTTAATTACAAATGTCGAATCATATAGATGAATATGTACATGGACAAGGATAAACTATGAAATACTCTTAAACTTTGAATTCAAGCTCAACTAATCATTATTAAAGCATGGTTTAAGCCCTAGATCATAGAAAAGTCATTTAGACCCTTATTTACAAAGTAAGTCAAATGTGTCATAAAACTCGGAAAATTGCAGAGAGCAGACCAGAACTTAAAAGAAATAAAAAGCATATCTCCCATGGTTTGATCTTGATGATTTTTGGACTCAATATGCCTCTGTGAGTCTAGTTTTCAAATCAAAAAGAAAATCAAAGTTCTAACGGTCGGATCTCCGGGAATATGAAAAATACTAGACATCACTCAGCACTTTACAACCTTCTGTCCAGAATTCTTGCACGATTTATTAAAAATAGAAAAAAAATCCGAATTGCTTTGTTTTTTTTAGGGTGACTTCCTAACACATTAATCTTCATAGAAAAAATTATTTGGGGTCACAAACACTTTATTAGAACTCTGATTTAATTGTTTCAAAAGAGTGTCACTATTCTGAAACTATTCTGAAATTCTGGACAGATTGTATTTGTGTCACAAAACTCATGATCAAACCATGCTAAACGTGAAACCACCTTAAAACAAAAATTACAGCGGTAGAATATCGTGTTATTGACACTTTCCCGTTGGTTTCACTTGATTTCAACGGTTAGATTTCGAACTAAAAATCTTTGATCAAAAACAGCTTGTGGATTCACTGTTTTTACTTTGCTAGTTCAATTTTTATTTGGTAACTCCAACTATTAAACCATGAAGTTAAGTTGAACCAAACCACTTCTCTTACCATTTGATGGCCATTAGAGACTATAAACCTTTATTCTTCATAGATTTCAAATGAAATATGGATAGACTTCATGAAATCTACAAGATAAGGAATCTAAACAATGGAGGTGGGTTTAGACTCAAAACTACCTTCTCCTACCATTTGATGGTCATTGGAGAAGGAGACATGACTATGACCCATGAGTCCTAAAGGAATATAGAAGGGATTCCTCAAGACATCAAATTTAGAAGATCCAAGTCATGAGTATGGACTTGGATCCTCTTATGAAGTGGTGATCAAACTTTGACTCCTATGTGAAGCACAAGCCTACATGGGATTCAAAAGATCATACTCAAGAGATCAAAAGAGATATTGAAGATCTCCAAGACCTTCAAGAGAAAAAAAATAAGCCAAAGAAAGTGGAAGAAAGTAATATGGAAACAAAAGAAACTACTAAGTTTTACTTGATAAACAAAGAAGATAGTGAAAGATTTTTAGGATTAGAGATTTTAAAAGAAGAAAGAAAAAGCCAATAATCTATGGTTAGAGGATCACCTCCAAATTATCCTCAAAGTTTTCTTTTCTTTGAAGATCTTCCAAGCTCTTCTCTCTAATTCTCTAAACACTCTCTTTTCTCTCTAAAAATGTTGGTGTAATGGAAGTATTTTTTTTGTATATGACCTCTCTCCCAATGTGTTTCTTGCTGTTCTTCTTGGTCTCCCTCTTTTAGGAAGATCCCTTCTCTTTTATAAGCAAAATTACCAGGTATTTTTGGTGAATTTCGGAGCAAAAAACAGGTGTAATTCCCTCATTAGTTGGTACAATGTGTACTTTCTGAAATTATGCAGACTGCTGTCCAGCGCGGCAGTCCAGATACTGACGCGGCAGTCTGTGACTGCCGCTGCGGCATTCATCAAATGCCGTTGCGGCACTTCATGACTGCCGCGCGGCATTCACCAAATGCCGAGGCAATTAATGGATTGCCGCATTTTTGTCAGTCTTACTTTATCAGTTTTTGTTCTTATTCGCATGCGCATACGTATTGCTCTGCAAAATACAGACTTTAAAAGCGAACGGCAGTCAGAAACCTGTGGCGGCACTTGGTGAGTGCCGGCACGGCACTCTGTAACTACCGTGCGGCAGTCACTGAGTGCCGCGGAAGCCCGCCGTGTGCCGGTTTTGGCTAAAATTCCCCTTTTAGGTCTTTTCTCTTTTTGAAACAAATTATTTTTGAATATCTTTTCCAAAAGTTGTGTTTTATATCTGAATTCTCCTAAATACCTGGTATTTCCCTCTTTCTGTGAAATTTTATCGCGTTTTGGAGAATTTTCTGAAGAGCTTGGAATACTTCGAATTTTTCGGTCATTGTCATCATTGGACGTGGAGGTGACGCTCTCCTAAATTCGACGGTTGGTTAAAATTGGGGTGTCTACACCAGTGCTCTAGACCTGGATTCGATTGATACCTGCTAACCATGCCAATGGCAAGTTGAAATCTGGTCTAGTGCATAACATCGCATACATGAGACTTCCTACTTCCGAAGTATAGGAAATTCCTGCCATAAGATTCCTCCCCTCCTATGTCTTTGGACACTGGTCCTTGGAGAATGCTAGACCATGCCTGAAAGGTAACAAACCTTTCTTTGAATTATCCATTAAAAACCTAATTAGCACCTTCTCGATATAACCAGCTTGAGATAATTCCATTATCTTTTACTTACGATCTTGAAAGAGCTTTATCCCAAGGATATAGCTAGCCTCTCCTACATCCTGCATATCGAAAGTATAAGCTAGCCAAACCTTAATCGTTGACAACGCCGCTACATCATT
This sequence comes from Hydrangea macrophylla, assembly GCA_033977485.1. Taxonomy (NCBI): domain Eukaryota; kingdom Viridiplantae; phylum Streptophyta; class Magnoliopsida; order Cornales; family Hydrangeaceae; genus Hydrangea; species Hydrangea macrophylla. The sequence continues at coordinate 16,591,362 of CM066984.1, forward strand.
CCCAATGAGTAGAATGTCATCAACGTACAAAACGAGAAAAGCCAACACTTTTCTTCACAGTTCTTGTATACACAAGGTTTATCCAGATTCTGTATGAAAGCAAGCGATTTGACCTCTTGGATCCAACTTTTGGATGCCTGCTTGAGCCCATAAATTGACTTTTGCAACTTGTATACGAAGTTCCCTTCTCACCATCTACGAACCCTTCTAGTTGCTGTATGTAGATGTCCTCCTCAAGATTGCCATTCAAGAATGCAGTCTTGACGTCCATTTTCCAGATCTCATAATCTAGGCATGCTGTAATGGATAAGAGTATTCTGATGGACTTGAGCATGGTTACCGGCGAAGAGTTTCCTCATAGTCAATGCCCTCACATTGTGTAACCTTTCGCTACAAGCCTAGCCTTAAAGGTCTCAATCTTCCCATCAGATCCCCTTTTCCTCTTGTAGACCCACTTACAACCAATGGGTTTAATATTGGCTAGAAGTTCTACAAGATCCCAGACCTTATTAGAATCCATAGATTCCAATTCAACCTTTATAACTTTAACCTAGTGAATTATGTCTACATTAGCCATTGCCTCTTCGTACGTGGTAGGATCAGATTTAGATTCTATGGAGACTGCTTCAAAAACTTCTCCTAAGAACATGTATCTGTCAGGCTGGCTAACCATCCTCCTACTAAGATGAGGTACCAGTGCATAAATGGGTGAAGAAGTGGGATTTTCTTGTCTTACATCATTATAAAGTGTTGTAGGAATAGAGGGCTCTCTTTCTATTTCTCTCAGATCTATCATTCCCTTAGGTTTATGGTTCATGATATAATCATCCTCTAAGAAAATAGCATTTGTACTAACAAACAATTTCTGTTCTCTTGGATCATAAAAATACCATCCATAAGTCCCCTTTAGATACCATACAAAATAACATACTTTCGATCTAGAATCCAACTTGCTCATCTTTCCTTTCAGAACATGTGCCGGACACCCCCATAGCCGGAGATATTGTAAAGAAGGCTTGCGCCCAATCCATATCTCTTGTGGTGTCCTAGGAACAGATTTGCTTAGTACTAGATTTAGTATGTACACAGCGGTTTCCAAAGCGTAATCCCAAAGGAATAATGGCAACTCCAATAACTCATCATTGACCTAGTCATGTCTAAAAGAGTCTGATTCCTTCTCTCCGCTACACCACTCTGCTGAGGCATACTAGGTGCAGTTAATTGTAACAGAATCCCATTCTGTACAAGGTGATCAATAAACTCATTACAGAGGTACTCGCCAACTCGATCAGATTGAATGACCTTAATATGTGTGCCCAATTGTTTCTCCACCTCAGCCCTAAACTCTTTAAACTTTTCAAAGACTTTAGACTTGTACTGCATTAGGTACACATATCCATACCTAGAGTGGTCATCAGTAAATGTAATGAAATACTCATAACTACCCCGTGGTCTAATATTTATTGGTCCACGCACATTAGTATGAACTAATTCCAACAATACATTGGTCCTGTTGCCCTTTGTGGAAAAAAGCCTTTTGGTCATCTTACCCTCTAAACAAGACTCATAGACTTTCATTGTTTCCAGAACCAAATCGCCTAAGACCCCTTCTTTGACTAGCCTACCAATCCTATTTAGATTGATATGGCCAAGCCTCATATGCCAAAGCCTTGTTGGATTAGTGGAAAGTTCCTTTCTTTTAGATGGTATAGTTGCCACTGAGTTATTAAGTTCTATACAAGAGTCTTTAGAAAAGAACTCATTAATTCTCTCATTGAAAAATTAATTTGATTCATATTATAGTTAAGTTTAAATTAAGCGAATGAAGGCAACAGCAAATTGAGGATCATATCAACTTGGGTCTGTGCATTGATGTGGCACCTACGGTCTCCAGTTTATTCAAATAACCAATCTTTTTTAAAACATGTTCTTTAACTGGAGTCACTTTTGACATCTTCGCACTCATTATCTTCTGCATAGTAACCTGTCTAGAAGGCCTGCCATGCTCCCCAAACATTTCTTTTAGGGATTTGATAATGGCATTGGCAAAATCATTCGATTGGTATTGGTGTTGTAACACATTAGCTATGGAGGCCATTATGTAACAATGAGCCATCCCATTCGACTTCTTCCACTTGTCGAACTCGCGTCTAGCAACAGTCGTAGCTTTTACAGTGGGTTCTTCGGGGCGTGGGGTGGTGAGGACATAAATGTGATCCTCCATAGTTAAAACAATGTCAAGGTTTCATTTCCATTCAATGTAGTTATTTCCAGCTAACTTGTTTTGTGTAAGAATGGTGGCAAGAGGACTAAATGTTGATCCAGACATGATGATTTACTGAAAAAATCAAAAAGACAAAATAAATTTGGATATCAGAATTTGACAGTTTGAAATAAAAGAATCCTTCAAAAAACTATTTTTTAAAACAAAATCACCGGAAAATCAAAACGAAAGAATAAAGCCTCCGTGAGGTGGTCAATATTCGAATGTTTGATTAATCATGACTTGTCCGCTATGCAACTCTTGAAAAATAAGTTATGACTCCCGAACCCTTTGGATCTCTAAGTTTCTGATTTATGCTACGTATGGGATCCCTTATACATAGCTTAGCTAGTGTGTACCATTAACTAGGATCCAAGTAGTGCCTCTGTGTGGCGGTCACCCTCTAACACATCTAATTGATCCTATCCATAGGCAGTTCATATCTAGTAACCAACGAGTAGTGTACCTTCCGTATAGAATGATCACCCCTGGCGAGGTAACACAGAATGCACTACTCATCTTACAGTGAACCGTTAATGGAAGATCGTGGGAGTTCTAATAATAAGTCCCTCTCCCACCAGATTTAATAGTAAAGGATTTTGCTTTTAGAAAAATTATTTCTACACATTGCCCATAAACATCCAATGTTTACTAATGCGTTGAAATGATTTTTAAATTTCATTTTAGAAAACTTGTTTTACGTGCATTCAAGTAGCAACAATGTATAAAACGCCAATCACAAACCAAGCACATAAAACAAAAAAATAAAATGAAATAAAAAACATTCAAATGATGCCTTTATCTCCCGTGGCTCTATCTTCATAGAACCTCCTTCTTGGTTTGATTGCCTTCGGCTCCATTGTCATGGACAATGGCTTCTTGTTCCATATTCATGGGCTTCCTAATTCTATTACATTGGACCTATGCTTATTTTGAAGCTTACAATTTATCTAAAAATAGAAAATACAACGATAAACTAAAAGGCTAGGGAAACCGGTGCGACTTTCCTTTTCGTAGGATTGAAGTCGCCGTGGCCTTTACACATGCCTTAAAACCAAAACAATAATTAAAACACACCATCACAAACATCAAAACTGATCTTGGTGCCATGGGAGATAGTAGACTTATCTTGCTGCAAAAGGGCTAGTTCTACACACAACCACACACATATATAACAAAATACATGACTATTGGAACTACTAATTTAATTGCATACACCATAAACTCTTTATGGAAGTAATTAGTACTATAAAACAACATCTCTAGTTTTCTGTAACAGATTGATTTATAATTTTTAAAACAGTAAGTAAATAATTTTAAAACCTTTAAAACTATGAAATAGACACCTGGATAGATAACCAGCTTTGATCTATCGAATCTTGTTCGATCGATTGAAGCCTGCATTGGTTCGATCGATCGAAGCTCTTTCGATCGATTGAACACAGAGAATTTCAATCGATCAAAACAAGTTCGATAAATCGAAACCAACATGCATCTAATGCTACCACAGATTTGTCTTCTATTGCAAAATTGCTGCAGAAATAAATCTGTGATAATGCAATTTCAAAAGCAATATTAAAACTAACATGCAAATCAAACTAGTATTCCAAAATGCATCAATCGAACCAAATAAGCGAGGCTTGGATACCAATTATAGGAAAAATAAGGTTTAAAATTTATTTAAATGTGCAACGGAAAAACTATGTTCAAAAACTTTATTGGTAGCCTGGATTTACTACCTATTAACTCTATAGATAGGTACAAGAGAGTGTACAAGAATTATACGTTTAAGTCTTGAACCCAATTCTGAAAACTTGACTTCCAAGAGCCTCTAATAGATGGTCTTTACTCTTATGACTCCTATGGATGCTCCTGAAGAGACTAGGGTTGGTGGGAACCCTAATACAGAGGATAGAAAAGGTTTGGGAAGCCCTAAACAGTTTCTACAGCTTCTAGTTTAATAAAGATGACGCATGTTTGGGAGTCTCCTTGGACTCAAAGAATTGGAAAGAATGATTTTCTACATTTGCGGACCTTTGGAAGAAATATATCAATTCTATCAAAAGAGGGAAGTCAACTTTACCACTTTAGCATTGTGTTGTGATAGTGCTTGAAACTTTTGCTTGCATTGGTCTTGGGATGCTTATGGAGACTTTTCAAATCTTTATTCATCATCTTAAACCCACGCATTTGAGACCATTATTGACTCATCAGACAAGGACAGACTAAACAGACACAAAGTGATTGAACCATACTCTGAATCGATGTGCTTTTGTCGTGAATACATGTATCATCTTATCTCTTTGTCTACTCCTCATCTTCTCATGGTAATACTTCATAAATAAATCCAAACTTTGATAATTTATCCCCTTCTAGTTTAGTTAATTTTTTGCATATCCAGAGTGTGCATCAAATCAAATGCTCTAGCCTAGAGAATAAAAGACACTCCATTTCAAAGCATTTCAAAACAAACTTGGTGACATGAGAACTTGCCTCCGGCATAGAGGGCTTTTGGCAAACAAAGTTTGCCCGTAGATTGAACAAGACTTAGGGGTTTGCTTCTAGGATAAAATGGGGCTTTTAGCAAATGAAGTTTGCCCCTAGTTTGGAGATGTAAATGAGAGCATGCAGGATTATTCTAGTAGAATTTGAAAAGATGACAATAAGTGTAGTTTCTCCCATCCTAGGGGCAATCATCATGAATATGGCAGAATGAAGCAGGATGCCCCAATACTGACGGGCAAACAAAAGTTTGCCCCTGCTTTAGCAATACATATGAGATCCCCGGCAAATGCAAGTTTGCCCCTAGTTTGAGGGAATAGAATAAAAGGCACAAAGGATGGCTTTCAAGGACCGAAAACCAAATGGAGCTCGCTTACTTATCCCCGAATGGAAATCATGTCCAAAGTAGTTCGGCCAAGGCTTGATAGAGCATATCATACCATGACAAGTGTGGTGACCAAACCTAATAGATTGCCTACATATCCTCGAGTGGGAATCAGGTCGAGCGTAGTTCAAGTACTCTGAAGGTCTTGAAAGAATTAGGCTTCAAGAATTGGTGGGCTTTTTGAGCTTGTTGTCATTTTAGTGCGGGTCACTTGTGGTAGCCCTTGTGTATGATTATGAACTACTTCTCCCCTTTTTTTATGGTGGTTCATTCTTTTCACCTTTCCACTAATCAGTCAATCTTTACACCTCTCATAACACATTGTGTTTTAATTGTGCTCTATCGTACTCACGTAGTAATATTAGCATTACAAATTACTCTTTATTTTTCTCAAAGATATCTTCGCATCATTTTATGCCCACTTTAGTCATTGAGCGTCTCACAAAATTTTGAGACAAATTGATGTTTTGAAATCTCTCTTTTTATTTCTAATTTCTTTTCTTTGTTTAGTACAACACAAAGCCTTGGGATAATTCATGTACCAATGATGTACTTTGAAGTGCTCAAGAATTCTCAATCTTATTTATTCTCTGCTTTTTCTTTTCTCTTTCCTTTCTTTTCTCTATTTCACTATCTCTTACTCTCTTCATGATTTTGGCTGGCTAGGATTCAGATTTTGATATCAACACGCATCCTATTTTTGCTCTAACTTTTGCCTAAGTGCCATTTCGGGTTTTTATCCTAGCGAGCACTTTCTTCTTCTTCCTTTTCTTCTCTTTTCTCTCTCTTTCTAACTTTTGGCTTAGCGCCCTTTTAAGTTTTCATCCTAGCGAGCTCCTTTTTCTTTTTCTTTTCTTTCTCTTATTTTTCTGTGCTCTACCTTTTGCCTAGGCGCCCTTTCAGGTATTCATCCTAGCGAGCTCTTTTTTTCCTTTTCTTTTTTCCCTTTTTGTTCTTTTTTTTCTTTGAAGAATAAGTTCATTTAAAATATCTGGCTGCCACTGAGGACTAAACTTATGGCTTTGGACTGTGGGCTCATTATTTAGGCTTGGTATTTGATTAAAGGGGATGGTGAGCAAGCTTCAAGAAGTTCCAAGCTCATCTTTTCAAGATTGAGAAAGAGCATCATTAAATTCTTAAAGTAAAGCTAATCGATTCTCTACCCCTCTTTGGATTTGGCACATAATTTGCTTTGACCACTTGAAGATCCTTTTCAATGCAAAGATTTATTAACAAAGTATTTTCTATGATCGTTTGAAATGTGATTTTTTTTCCTTTTTTTTCTTTTTTTTTGGCTTAATGATCCATTCATTCACGACTTTAGAACACCAATTCAAGCAAAATGAGAATTCATTCTACTAGAAAAGAAAGAGGATTACATTACTCAACTCAATCGATAAAAAGATTTGAAAATAAACTCGATAACAAACTGACTCGAAGACTCCACTGGACATAACATTTGACTCCTACTTGACATGACTCAATCACCAGAGACTTGACTTGGTCTCAATTGGAGTGTCACAGATGATTTTCAATTTACTAGATTTCCATGAGCATCCACATTTGCCTTAGCAACAGTATTTCCAAACTCTATCACTTCATTATCATCATTCGAACCTCTGGGTTTGCCTTGCCCTAACAACATGTGTGCAGAAATATCATCCATGTCCAGGGTCAGTTGGTTGTTGCACACTCATGGAAGCAGCAAATCCCTTGAGGGTGCTCAATGATAGCTGGGATTAAGAGGTCAGATAGTGAAAAGCTTGCAAGTCATGATCATAATGCCAAAGGCCATTCAGTGGATTTGGCAGAGGAGTGATGATTTTCTGATCATGAGATCTTGGATCTCAATACGGAGTCTCGAGCAAGAATCAGTCTTGTGGCCTTGAGTCTAGTGATAGGTGCAGTACAACGATAGATTAAATTTGCGGGGTAAAGGATTCGGAGGTAGCCTCGGTATGGATACCGGGATTCCACCGCTTTGTTTGCTTTTGAAACTTGTTTGATTTTGATCAAAAAAAGAGAAAAGGGTCTGTTGAAAACAGATACAGAGTCGCCACTTGGTCTTTAAGGAACCAAGAAATCTAATTTTGACTCACCCAAATGGATAAAGGGCACCGGCCCTTCATAACCAAAGAACTTGGTTCGGGGTTTTGATACGAGAGAGGAAGGAGCCTTTGTCACGACTAAAACACCCTCAACTCGCCCCGTCTCTCGACGGGCCTCAATTAGCATCCAAATAATCATCCTATACTAGGTGTGGTTCGGCAATTACTATTATGATAGTATATTACATTACATAAGAATCTTGAAATGGAAGATCAAAAGATAAGATATTATTCATAAGATCTTAGCCAAATATCATATAATGCAAAAGTGAAAGATCACACAAATAAACCTAGGAAAAATTGTCGAATCATATATCAATTAATCAAGTTTCCTAATCTAAAGGGGGCATGAATTGTTCTTGAAACAAAATAATCAAAGAAATCAAAATATGCTTAGCAAGCTAGTATGATGCACATGTCATTCTTTGAGAAAAGAAGACCTCTCAATCCCCGTGATGGATGAGAAAGGATGATTAGATCGGGGGAAGCATGAACGTGTGATCGTGATCATTCCTTATAGTCTTCTTAGATTATGAGTTACAAAAACCCCAAATCTTTGCATGGATGCAATGTATGTATCTAGAATGTGTAAAGGTTGTAGTGTGCTTTGTGTTCATGGATTCCTAGAATGACTTAGAAGTCTATAATGTGTATGAATGAAGGAATGAAATCATCATGGGATATGTACAAATGTAGTATGAACTACTTCCTAAGATATGAACTAATTTGGAAGGCATATAAGCATCAAATCAAAGAATGAAAGTTAAAATGTGCTTGCTGTGAATAGTGGACAGAACAGTAACTAGATCTTTGGAAAACTGAAAAGAGGGGTTAGAAATGTTTTCAATGCATGATTTTTTATGGCGATGTTCCTTATTGTGTCTAGAATACAACCCAAAAAGCCAATCTTTAATAACTATCACAGATTGAGAGAAATCATATGAACAACACAGGTCACTCAGAAACAGAGTCTGTACTATCGACTGAAATGTTGAAAAATCTTAGAAAATGAAAACGAATGCTCTAGGGGCCCATTTTATACAGAAGGTTCTCTAAGACATTGAAGTTTAAGGTTAAAATAAGTTGGGACCACCCCTTTTGGAAAAGATATCTGAAAAAGAAGTTGGAAGTTAGTCAAGCTGCTGTGACAGCAGAGATAGAATGTTTGGAAGGAATGTTTGGGTCCAAATGGACCATTTTCAAGTACTTCCAAGTCAAACCAAAACTCTTGGGTGTTCTCCAATGAGTTAGGAAGACTTTACAAGTGGTCTTGCATCTATATGTTGAGTATTGAGTTCTAGAGAAATCTTTGAACTCAGCTCACTCACTGTTTTGACTCACTGTTTTGAAGATTTTGGGGAAAATAAGGTTTTCTTTCTTGAAATCAAACTGAGAGGGGTTGAGGGGGGTTTTGAAATAGAGGTTTTGAAAGTGTATTTTTAATACTCAATAAAGATTATGACCACATAAAATGCCAATATTCAACTCATCATCAAGAACCTCCAAGATTGTTGGAGAGGTTTTTTTTTATTTGAGCATAACTTCAATACACGTCAAGGATACCTTGGAGGTATTGAAGTTATGATCATCATCTATCAAAAATATTTTTGAGGTCAAGAGCTACTATCCATAAGGATTCACTCACCCCAAACTTCATGTCATCATTTATATGATGATGAACTAGTAAGTAAATAAAAAAAATCAAAAAGAAATGAGGTAAGAAGAGATAAACAATGAATAAACAAGCAAGTAGATAATGATCAATAGATGATATTCATGAAGTATTGAACTTGTAGCATGGTGTTTCACTTATATGTAATGACATTGGACATGGAAGAAGCTTCCACTCTCTTAAATTCTCACTAAAATGGTGGTTGGGTGTATTGAATGTTGAAGTAAATAGGAGTAATGAGGTAGAAACATAGTTTAGAACTCACTTTTGTTTTGAAAATCAAAGAAGAAAGCTTCTTTTCTCTCTACTCTAACCTTATCTCTACAATTTTCTCTCCCAAACTTTTCCTAAACTTGCATTTGACTCCCCCAAAATGAAGAGCAATGGGGGGTTTAAATAGGCCAACTTGGGGTGGTTTTGGGATTTAGAAAGTATTCCCATTGGCTCCAAACATTTGAAATCATAAAACTATGTCGTTTTGGTTTTTAATTAATCAAAATGGGACCACAAAACAAATTACAAAAATACACTATTCTGGAGGGGAGTGTCGCGGCGGCACTGCTCCTCCTTCGTCCAGATAATGCTGTTTAGGCCCCCAGAGGTTTTGGTATTCGCGAAAAGGCCTTATTTCGTCCGAAATTCATAGAAAATGCATACAAACTCCAAATTGAGGTTGTGATATACCGTTGGAAAGGTAATGGAGTCTACTTTACATAAAAAATAGTTCAAGGATAGGTCACTTTGAAAAGTTTTGCGGTATTTGCGATAAAAGCTGATTTGATCGCCTTTTTCGCCTTCGGAAATTCAAAATAAATTCGTTTTAAATCCAGGAATTATGTGCGATATACCGTTGGAAAGCTATTGACCTCTAGTATCCATGAAAAATATTTAAAAATTATTCCGGTGCCCCGATTCCAAAGTCAAATCTTGGTCAACCTGGTCAAATCTGGGATTCCCAGGAAGTTCTGGGAACCTCCGGGAGCTCCCAGGAGCTGACGTTTTCGCTCGATTTTCTTTTAAAACTCATTTTAATACTTTTCTAATGATTCCGATGAATTCAGACGATTTTGGTCAAACTTGGTCAAACTCTGGTCAAACTTGGTCAAACCTTGGTCAAACCGGTCAATGGGGACTTTCGGGGAACTTCCGGGACTTCCGGGGGTCTCTGGGAGCTGACGATTTCTTCCGGTTTTACTTAAAAACTTATTTTATCATTTTTCTTACGACATAGCATGTTTTCAGAACTTCAGGACCAAATCTGGGAGTCTTCGGGCTTTTAGGGGCATTTTGGTCATTCTGAGCTTTCTGAGATATAGAGCTGATTTCCAGGAGTCCTTTTGAGTTTTTTTACGATCATTGTGAACCACCAAGCTATGGGTCTCCTAAATCTGATAGCCGACAAAATGGGGTGTCTACAGTTTGCCCCTCTTTGGCATGAATTGCGAGGCAACGCATGTCGCAAGCGAGTGCCAAAGCTTTGAAGAGACAGGTCTTTTGGAGGCTATAAATTTAGGATAAAAAAAGCGTTGCAAAAGAAGCAATGATGCTGAGGCTAGTGCTGGTCGTGCTCTGCGTGAGCTGTCTACGTATCCCAAGGGAAATCAGACCAGGACGTAGTTCGGGGCACAAAGGAATAAATCACACATGCACATACACAACAATCAGGAGTATGTTATGCTAAAAGAGTGATATGCAATGAATGGATGTGATATGAATTGTGTCATGAGTCCTATTATGTCCAGTGTTATGATCCTAGTATGAGCAGGTGCTGTGGGGTGTGCCACTCCGAGTGGACTTGTGTTGTGCTAGTGCTTCTGACGATGATGCAGTGGCCAACCACGGTCTGAAAAGACTCTGGGTTTCGGGGCAAACTTCTCAAATTACGGGAAGTGTGCTTTACAAGAGAATGGGATCGGATGTGGGGTCTTTGAGGATGACAACTAAGGATAACCCATAGGTGAGGGAGTTCATGATAACCGACAGTTTTATAATAACCAAAGTGAGGAGGCTCATAATAAGTGGGGTAGCTCACGATAATTGATAGGTGAGATAACCGGAGCGAAGAAGTTCACGATAAGTGAGGAAACTCATAATGACTGACAGGTGAGAAAGCTCATGATAATCAGTGGACAAGGATCTTTGAATTGTGAATAGACAGTGCTTGCCCTGGGAATCGGGGTGATTTGACTGCGGGTGATGTTTTCAATCGTTGGCCAATCCTTATGATGACAAGTCCGGAGAATCAGTTCGAACTTCTATTGTCTTCTGCTGGGGATGGTAGGGGACTCTCTGAGAATCTCTCTTCAATTCTTGACCTAAAACCAGGATCCATCTCTGAATCTCTCGTGGTTGGTCAGATTTTGTAATGCTCAATCCAAAAGAGCCGGTTAGGGCCTTCGGGAGCTGATGGACTCTCTGAGAATCTCTCTTCAATTCTTGACCTAGAACCAGGATTCATCTCTGAATCTCTTGTGGTTGGTCCGATTCTACAATGCTCAATCCAAAAGAGCCGGTTAGGGCCTTCGGGAGCTGATGGACTCTCTGAGAATCTCTCTTCAATTCTTGACCTAGAACCAGGATCCATCTCTGAATCTCTCGTGGTTGGTCAGATTCTGCAATGCTCAAGCCAAAAGAACCGGTTAGGGCCTTCGGGAGCTGATGGACTCTCTGAGAATCTCTCTTCAATTCTTGACCTAGAACCAGGATCCATCTCTGAATCTCTCGTGGTTGGTCAGATTTTGTAATGCTCAATCCAAAAGAGCCAGTTAGGGCCTTCGAGAGCTGATGGACTCTCTGAGAATCTCTCTTCAATTCTTGACCTAGAACCATGATTCATCTCTGAATCTCTCGTGGTTGGTCAGATTCTGTAATGCTCAATCCAAAAGAGCCGGTTAGGGCCTTCGGGAGCTAAAGGATAATGTACTCTGCTAGGAAGAAGGAAATATGTCCATTAAATGAGAGTCAAGGTATTATTTTGTTTGTGACAGAGATGATTTGTGGTGGTTTGACACTGATGGAGGGTGATAATCAATAGCAACTTATGGACTTATGTTGCTAGGATGAAAGAAGATCATCAACAGCCACTCATGGACTTATGTTACATGAGCGAAGGAAGACAGTCAACAGCCACTCATGGACTTATGTTGCTAGGATGAAAGAAGATCATCAACAGCCACTCATGGACTTATGTTGCATGAACGAAGAAATATGGTCAACAGCCACTCATGGACTTATGTTGCTAGGATGAAGGAAGATCGTCAACAACCATTCGTGGACTTATGTTGCATGAGCGAAGGAAGACAGTCAACAACCACCCATGGACTTATGTTGCTAGGAGAAATGAAGATCATCAACAGCCACTCATGGACTTATGTTGCATGAAGAAAGATGAAAGATCAGCAGCCACTCATGGACTTATGTTGCAGGAAGGAAGAAAGATCATCAACAGCCACTCATGGACTTATGTTGCATGAAGAAAGATGAAAGATCAACAGCCACTCATGGACTTATGTTGCAGGAAGGAAGAAAGATCATCAACAGCCACTCATGGACTTATGTTGCATGAAGAAAGATGAAAGATCAACAGCCACTCATGGACTTATGTTGCAGGAAGGAAGAAAGATCATCAACAGCCACTCATTGACTTATGTTGCATGAAGAAAGAAAGATCATCAACAGCCACTCATGGACTTATGTTGCAGGAAGGAAGAAAGATCATCAACAGCCATTCATGGACTTATGTTGCATGAAGAAAGAAAGATTATCAACAGCCACTCATGGACTTATGTTGCATGAAGAAAGATGAAAGATCAACAGCCACTCATGGACTTATGTTGCTAGAAGATGATGGTTAACTTTTGGCGGTTTGGAAAGGGATGAAATTTTCCCCAAGTTTGGACGCTTCTCATGCTGACGCCTTGATTGGTGCAGTAATAGTGTTTAGTACTCCTGCTTGCATTGTCATTAGAATGCTCTTTATAACTTGAATTGAAAAATTCATTATTCGTCACTATTGACTTACACATTTGAGACTACGACAGACTCTTTTTCTGAAAAGGACTATGACAGACTCAGAAACTGACAGACACCGACGCGCGAGGGCGACACATTCGACACTAAAATGAAACAAGCTCGACTTGCCAAAACTTAATGTGCTCTTGTCAAAAATGATGTACCATTTCTCTTTTGTGTTTACTTCTCACCTTAACGTGGCATCACTTTGATGGTGAATCTTATTTTGAAAATTCCTCCCTACTGATCTAATCAATTTCTTTGCTTCTCCCAAGATGTGCTTTGAATTAGTGCCTTAGCTTATGGAATAAAAGATGCTCCATTTCCATCTGTTCAAGACAATGCTTATGACTTGAAGGCTTATAGGTATTGGGTGGCAAACAAAGTTTGCCCCTAGTTTGAAGGGCATGAAGTGGGATCGATAGGTAAACGAGGTAAATGACCGAAGTTTGCCCCTAGTTTGGAAGAAGGTTCATTGGAGGTTTTGGGCAAACGAGGTAGGTGACCGAAGTTTGCCCCTTGTATGAAGGGTAGATAGTAAAAGTCAGGCAAACGAGGCGGGTAGCCGAAGTTTGCCCCTAGTGTGGAAGGTGATTTCTGTCTTGAGGTAAGGACCGTGACTTTAATCTCTCAAATGCTCATAACTTTTGCCTAGGCACCAGTGAGGTGACCTAGCAAGCTCTTTTCTCTCTTTTGTTATTGCTCACCTTGGATTTAGCTCTAATTTTACCTAGGCGTCCTTTCAGATTTTCGACCTAGCGAGCCATCCTTATTTTCTTTTTGAAAGTCTGCCTACGTACCCCCGAGTAGGGATCAGGTCCAACGTAGTTCGGGCCATGGTTGGAAAGAAGCGGGTTGATTTTTAGGTAGGTGGGGTGACCGAACCGTTGTGGTTGCCTACGTATCCCCGAGCGGGAATCAGGTCGAGCGTAGTTCAAGCCAAAGCTTGAAAGAAATTGGGCTATTTTGTGGGTGGAATGACCGAACCGATGTGGTTGCCTACGTATCCCTGAGTGGGAATCAGGTCGAGCGTAGTTCAGGCAAGGTTGGAAAGAAATGGGGCTTTTTTTGTGGATTGGTCAAGCATAGTACTTTTTGAGGCGGTCCATGTTGATTGGTTCTTTGAATTCAACACCATCGAGGTCCATGAGATAAGTTGCTCCTCCAGAAAGAACAGTCTTGACGATGTAAGGGCCGACCCATTTAGGTTTAAACTTCCCACGGGGATCAAAGATCGGAGCTCGCAACTCCTTAAGGACAAGGTCACCCTTGACAATCTTCCTCGGACGAACCTTTTTGTTGAAAGCACGGGCTATCCTCTTTTGGTAGATTCAAACATGGTCCACTGCCGATAGGTGCTTTTCATCTATGAGGGCCAATTCTTCATACCTTTCCCTCAACCAATCTGATTCTGAAATTTCACACTCTGCCATTACACGTAGGGATGGTAGTTCTATCTCGACTGGAAGTACCGCTTCCATCCCATACACTAGTGAGTAAGGAGTTGCTCCCGTGGACGTCCTTATCGAGGTTCTGTATCCCCAAAGTGCGAACGGTAGCTTTTCATGCCAGTCTTTGTAAGTATCGGCTGATTTTTACAGTATGGCCTTAACATTCTTTTTTGCAGCCTCGACTGCCCCATGAATTTATGGTCTGTATGGTGATGACTCATGATAAGTGATTTTGTATTCCTCGAATAGATCCATGACTTCTGCCTTGAAATGACTTCCGTTATCCGGAAATAATCTCGTGGGGAACTCCATAACGGCAGATGAGATTTCTCTTGATGAATTTGGCCACTTCCTTGGCTCCTAACTTGGTGTAGGATGCAGCTTCTACCCATTTTGTGAAGTAGTCTATGGCCACCAAAATGTACTGATTTCCATTTGAAGCTTTCGGAATGATTTCACCGATTATATCGATTCCCCAGGTGGAGAATGGCCAAGGTGAATCTTTGAATGGCCCTTTTGTCTTTTTCGGTAGATTCTTGGGGGTATGTCCCCTTTTCTATGAAGTTCCAGACATCTTGATACCACGGTGTTTCATTTTCTTCTGCTTCGATTGCGGTGATCATGTTGAACGAAGGCTCGTACCTTTGCTCAATTACCAAAGGCATCATCCTGACTCGCACAGGAATTTTGATCATGGAGGCTAAGGTAGCCAACGAATCAGCTAGCTGGTTCTCTTCCCTAGGCAAGTAGAAGAACGTTATGCTCTTAAAGTGCTTCTTGAGTCCATCGAGATGGTCATGGTAGGGCTTTAACCTCTCTTCCTTCACCTTCCATTCCCCTCTGGCGTGTGACACGATGAGATTCGAATCTCCAAAGACATCTAGCTTTTGAATTATCAATTCTATGGCCGCTTCCATCCCCAGAATGCATGCTTCATATTCAGCAGTGTTGTTGGTGGAGTTAAAATTGAGCTTGACCGCCAGTGGGGTGTGGTCCCCGTTTGGTGATACTAGGATTATTCCTACTCCGTAGCCTTTCATGTTGGCTGCTCCATCAAAGTACAACTTCCATTGTTCTTCCTTGATCTCCATGATATTTTTGTCCGGGAATGGGAAGTCTCCACTTTCTTCGGAGTCAATGGCGTGTTCCGCAAGATGCTCGGCCACGGTTCTCCCTTTTACCGATTTGCTTGTAACATACTAGATATCAAATTCGGATAGTAGAAGTAACCAACGGGATATACGACCGGTCAGGGCGGGTTTTTCGAGGAGGTATTTTAGAGGATCCATGCGGGATATGAGCACAACTGGGAAGGCTATCATGTAGTGCCTCAGTCGGCGGGTGCACCAAACCAAGGCCCAACACATTTTTTTCGAGGGTAGAGTAGTTGAGCTCATACCCAGTCATCCTCTTGCTGAGGTAGTATATGGCCTTTTCAGAGTGGCTTTCTTCTCCTTCTTAGGCCAGCATGCAACCCATGGCATTTTCGGAGACGGATAGGTAAAGGATTAAGGGCTTATGAGGCATTGGTGGTGAAAGGACAGGCGGATTTTGAAGGTAAGCTTTCATTTTGTCGAAAGCGGCTTGGCATTGGTCATCCCATTGGAACTTCTCCCCTTTTCTCAACAATCGGAATAGAGGATCACATGTAGTTGTGAGCTTGGAAATGAAGCGGTTGATGAATTGGATTCTTCCGAGGAACCCTCTTACCTCTTTTTCATTCCGTGGTGGTGTCATTTCTAGGATTGCCTTGATCTTGGAGGGATCCACCTCTATCCCCCTTTGTGTGATGAGGAAACCCAGGAGTTTACCAGAGGTCACACCGAAAGTGCATTTCTTTGGATTCAACCTCATCTTGTACTTACGCAACCTTTCAAAAAACTTTTCCAATGCCACTAGGTGTCCTTCTCTATCCTTGGACTTCACGATCATGTCGTCTACGTAAACTTCTACTTCCTTGTGAATCATGTCATGCAGCAGAGTGGTGGCAGCTCTTTGGTAGGTTGCCCCATCATTCTTGAGTCCAAAAGGCATTACTCTATAACAGTAGGTCCCCCAAGGGGTGGTGAATGTCGTCTTTTCCCGATCTTCTGGCGCCATAAGAATCTAATTATACCCTGAGAAACCATCCATGAATGATAGTAGCTCCTGTCCTGCGGTGTTATCTACCAAAACGTCAATGTGGGGAAGCGGGAAGTCATCCTTGGGACTGGCCTTGTTTAGATCACGGAAGTCGACGCACACACGAACTTTTCCATCCTTCTTCGGGACTGGCACGATATTGGAAACCCATTCTGGATATTCGGTGACAATGATGAATCCCGCCTTGAATTGCTTCTCCACTTCTTCCTTGACCTTGAGTGCCCACTCCGGCCTCATGCGCCTCAGTATCTGCTTGACAGGTTTTGAATTAGGGAGGAGGGGAATATGATGTTGGACAATGTCGGGGTCGACCCCAGGCATGTCTTCGTAAGACCAAGCGAAAACATCTTTGAATTCTTTTAGCAAGAGGGTTAATTTTTCTTTTTCTTCTTTATTAAGAGTTGAGCCAATTTGCATAATTTGGGGATTATCTGTTTCACCTAGGTTAACCGATAAAGTATCTTTGATTATTTCATAAGCAGGTGGTTTTTCAATTAGTTGCCTAAGTTCAATTGGGAGATCCTTGGAGGGATCTGTGCATTCACAAGTATTAGACACAGAGGAGTAAGCAGAATCGTCTTTCATTTCATTCATGATAGGTGAAGTGACTACATTGGACAGTGGTGGGCTTACAGCAGCCGACTCTGGTACAGACTCGATTATCAGCAGTACAGACTCTGGGGAAACAGGGGATAGGGAGACACAGACAGATGACTCTACAGCCTGGTTGCTCAGACCCTCCTCAGTTGGCTTGATCTGATCATCTTGGCTCTTAGCCCTCTTTTCTTCCTTCTTCTCAACGGATTCCTCCCACATTTTCTCGATAGCTTCAGTGTCCAGGTATTTCAACCAGTCTTCCTCCGGGGTTTTTTCAATTTCTTCGGGATAGAACGGATCTTGATATGGAGGCCTCTCGCAATCAGCGAAGATTTTGAGCCCGGGGCGCCTTTTCCCAGTGGTTTGATGGATCCAGGGTTCGGGGAACCCAAAGTAAGGGAAGTCATTGATGAATTGTCCATTCAAGGTCTTGCGGTATGGTGGGAGACCCCTTACCCTTTTCTTCCATGGCCCCTGTAGCTCGATGTCTTCTTCAGTGGGCTTGTATCCTAGCCCAAAAGTACCTTGCTGTCCTTTGATCTGAGGGAACTCTCGAATCCCTTGCTGGCGTCGGCCCAATCCCATTCCAGGGAAGTAGTTCATTTTACGGACGATGTTGACAACCGCAGAGTGGATCTCAGGGAACTTGTCTTCATCATTGATCATATGGACTTCTTCCATGAAGAATCCCCCAATTTCTCCTTCTTCTAACTCAGGTATTTGGATTTCAAAGACGGGAGCGTAGTTCGGGAAAGCTTCATTACCCCAACTATTACCGAGGATGATTTTCACTTCCTTCTCATGGATGTACTTGATCATTTGATGCACAGTAGACGATACGGCTTTGTTGACATGCAACCAGGGCCTTCCGATCAGCAAGTTGAAAGAGGCAGGTATGTCCATGACCTGAAAGACTTCGGTGCTCACCAAAGATCCTACCCGGATTTGGAGAGAAACGGTTCCCATCACATTTCTCCTGGTGTTATCATAGGCCCTCATAGATTGCACAGATGGTGTGATGTCAAGGACATTGACCCCCAAGGCGGTGGCAGTCCTTAGGGCACAGACATTTAAGGCCGAGCCCGTATCGACTAGACAGAACGGCACCTGTTGTCCCTTACATCCCACGGTGATATACAATGCCTTGCTATGTGCGGATCCCTCTGGTGGCAGGTCCTCATTAGAAAATGTAATGATTGGGTCGGTGGTAAGTGCGCCCAAGAAAGCTACCATGTCCTCCGGTGCGGCGTCGATGGGGACTTTAATTCCAGCCAAGGCATTCAACACGGCTTGCCTATGCTTATAGGATGTTACCATGATGTCCCACATCGAGAGATGTGCTTGGGTTTTCTTCAGCTGTTTTATCAATTCATTATCCTCTTCGATGATCTCATCCATCTTACCCTTCCCCTTGTCTTTAACTGGACCCTTCTCGACGGCTTCAGTAGTAGGCTACAGAGGCTGGTAGTGACGGCCTGACCTGGTCAGATGATCAATTTCAGCAGGAGTAGGCCCTTCTACAGTCCCATCCTTTTTGAACTAATCACAATCCGTTCCCACAAATGGTTTCTCCGGCTCGTCCCAGATAGAAGCATCACTTTCATTATTGGGATCATACCATTTGAGGTCTACCGCCCCAGATCGTGCTCTTCCAGAAAGAACAAGTCTTGCTCATCGTCTAGCTATTGCTGCCACTCGTCATTCTCCCCTTCAATCAGATGAATTCCCACAGAATCCGGGATGCCAATGAAAGGCAAGGGTTGTCCTAGGGGGGTGATATAAGTGGCAGGGTTGAAGGGTACGGGGCTGGACTCAATGAGGTTGACATTTTGGTGGTTTGGTAGAGGATTTTGGGTGATATGGGGCTGCTTTGGTGGTGGTTCGATGATGTTCTGGTCAATGAGATCTTGAATGTCATGGCGGAGGCGCACGCAATCATCAGTGTTGTGGCCCGGGGCTTGATGGTAGGTGCACCGTTTGGACATATCGCAGTTTGGCGGGAGAGGGGTGTTTCGGGGTTGGAGTAGTTGGAGATGGCCCTTTTTGAGGAGGCGGTATAAAGCTGAGGAGAGAGAGATTTCTAACTTGGCAAAGTTGCGAGGGGGCTTTTACTGGAAGGGGCGATTGGAGGGGTTTGCCTGACTAGAGGGTTGGTACGGCCTAAGAGGGTACGCCATGGGTTGGCTGCTAAGGGCATTGACATCCGGGGGATTCCGGGAGTAGTTAGGCCTTCTGGACTGACTCGGAGGCTCTTCCTTTTTTATCTTTCCTTCTCTGATAGCGTCTTCAATTCGGGTTCTGACTTCAAACAACTCCTCAAAGGTGGAGATGGACTGGTAGAATAATTTCTCATGGTAGAGGGGCTGCAGATTCCGGATGAGCATCCTTACCTGTTCTTTTTCAATTGGCCGGTGGGTCATTTGGGCTACCTTGTTCCTCCATCTTCTCAGAAATGCAGCGAATGATTCATTGTTGTTTTACCGGGTTGTTTCCAAATCCCTGATGGTGACATCCAGCTCTTGATTGTAGGAGTAATGATCGACGAAGACTCGAACGATGTCTTCCCAGGCTCGGGTTTTGGAGGCTTCCAAGGTTAGGAACCACGATAGTGCAGACTTTGCAAGGGTTTGCGGGAACAACATCGCAATGTGTTCGTGGGTACAACCCATGGACTGGAAGATACTCATACATAGCTTCACATGACTTTTCGGATTCCCAGTTCCGTCAAAACGGTCGATGGCAGGCATCTTGAAATTCTCTGGCAGTTTCAGCTTGACAGGCTCGAAGAGGCCTTCCAGGTCTAGCATGTAATCATCGACCCCTTTGCTTTTTCTCAGTACGCTTTCTAGCTTGTCGACCTTGTCCATTTTCTCTTGGAGCTTTTTCTCGTACGCGAACGGTGTGACCCCTTAAAACCAGTCTTCTTCCCCATTATTCTCAGGTGGGGGTGGTTCGAACTCCGGTGGTGGAAACCCGGGCGGAGGTTGCGGCCGCCGCTGCTTCAGTTCTTCCAAGAACTTCAGAACTTGGGCTAGGCTGTCGGACTGATGGCTTATGGTCGCTCCCAATTCAGTAACCTTGTTTTCCAACTCTTCCCTATTCATGCCGAAGTAAGCTGTCGGACTGATTCTGATCAATCGATTATCCGAACTCGTGACCCACGAAGAGGACCCTGACTGCTGACCTTGGGAATCTATACTGACCTGACAGATTTTGAGAGGACTAGATTAGATCTTTGACAGTGATGACTTTAGACAGACAAAGACAGTGATGTGGACTGACTCGGGACAGCGCGTGCAGATTGATGGGGAATGGTGCATGCAAATGGGACCAGCATGCGGATGTAAGCCCTAATCTATATGATGCTTCTATTTCTAACAGATAACAGTTAAACAAATAAGGTCCTAACCATACAGAGTGTGCTAACCTTACTTTCCAGTATGACCACCAAGGGATAACAGGGATTTCTGGGATACTTCGGGTAATTTTGGATAGAGTTTCTGGGAGAAGCTGGTTAATATGGTTATATCTGGGATATCTGGACAGAGTTTCTGGGAGAAACTGGTTAATATGGTTATATCTGGGACATCTGGACAGAGTTTCTGGGAGAAACTGGTTAATATGGTTATATCTGGGATATCTGGACAGAGTTTCTGGGAGAAACTGGTTAATATGGTTATATCTGGGATATCTGGACAGAGTTTCTGGGAGAAACTGGTTAATATGGTTATATCTGGGACATCGGGATAGAATTTCTGGGAGAAACTGGTCAATATGGTTATATCTGGGACATCGGGACAGAATTTCTGGGATAAACTGGTCAATAGGGCGATAGTGATCATACCGTCTAGCAGTTTTTCATACTCCTATGTCTTAGGACTGACAAAAAAGGTTTGCGGTGTATATCTTCGTGAGCATGGAGTAGACATCCTTGTCATGGCACCTAGGCAGGTCAACTCAATGTAATCACAGTGAGTGATTGCCTTTGGAATCATAAGAAAGAGGTTCTGTTCTATGCCACATAAGCGTCTACACCGCTCAGGTAATCCCATCAGGGCATATAGCAGTTATATCACATTGTCCTATCTGAAACGATAAATGAACAGTCCTATGAAAGGTTCTACAGGAATCTATATGTAAAGGCTGGGTTTAGTCAAAGAGGGTCCGTTGACGAGAGTTCCAATATACCGTCAGAGAGACAGTACGGAGGTTTTTACTCTTTTTGATATACCTTAGAAGGTACAGTATCAACGGTGACTTGTGCCCTGGCACAGCAAGACTTGAACACTGTCAGCGCCGCGTTTCAGACACAGTCGGAGGGGAAAATGCAAGAGTGCAATGCGGTAAACCAAACAAAGTAAAAAGATGATTTTAAGGATGCTTCTTATGAGTCAAACCTCTGTATTATTTTGTTTTAAAATAAAAATCCCCAGTGGAGTCGCCAGATTGTGGATACCGGGATTCCACCGCTTTGTTTGCTTTTGAAACTTGTTTGATTTTGATCAAAGAAAGAGAGAAGGGTCTGTTGAAAACAGATACAGAGTCGTCACTTGGTCTTTAAGGAACCAAGAAACCTAATTTTGACTCACCCAAATGGATAAAGGGCACCGGCCCTTCATAACCAAAGAACTTGGTTCGGGGTTTTGGTACGAGAGAGGAAGGAGCCATTGTCACGACTAAAACACCCTCAACTCGCCCCGTCTCTCGACGGGCCTCAATTAGCATCCAAATAATCATCTTATACTAGATGTGGTTCGGCAACTACTATTATGATAGTATATTACATTACATAAGAATCTTGAAATGGAAGATCAAAAGATAAGATATCATTCATAAGATCTTAGCCAAATATCATACAATGCAAAAGTGAAAGATCAAACAAATAAACCTAGGAAAAATTGTCTAATCATATATCAATTAATCAAGTTTCCTAATCTAAAGGGGGCATGAATTGTTCTTGAAACAAAATAATCAAAGAAATCAAAATATGCTTAGCAAGCTAGTATGATGCATGTCATTCTTTGAGAAAAGAAGACCTCTCAATCCCCGGGATGGAAGAGAAAGGATGATTAGATCGGGGGAAGCATGAACGTGTGATCATGATCATTCCTTACAATCTTCTTAGATTAGGAGTTACAAAAACCCCAAATCTTTCCATGGATGCAATGTATGTATCTAGAACGTGTAAAGGTTGTAGTGTGCTTTGTGTTCATGGATTCCTAGAATGACTTAGAAGTCTATAATGTGTATGAATGAAGGAATGAAATCATCAGGGGATATGTACAAATGTAGTATGAACTACTTCCTAAGATATGAACTAATTTGGAAGGCATATAAGCATCAAATCAAAGAATGAAAGTTAAAATGTGCTTGCTGTGAATAGTGGACAGAACAGTAACTAGATCTTTGGAAAATTGAAAAGAGGGGATAGAAATGTTTTCAATGCATGATTGTTTATGGAGATATTCCTTATTGTGTCTAGAATACAACCCAAAAAGCCAATCTTTAATAACTATCACAGATTGAGAGAAATCATATGAACAACAGAGGTCACTCAGAAACAGAGTCTGTATTGTCGACTGAAATGTTGAAATATCTTAGAACATGAAAACGAATGATCTAGGGGCCCATTTTAGACGTAACATTCCCTAAGACATTTAAGTTTAAGGGAAAAATAAGTTGGGACCACCCCTTTTGGAAAATATTTCTGAAAAAGAAGTTGGAAGTTAGTCAAGCTGCTGTGACAGCAGAGGCAGAATGTTTGGAAGGAATGTTTGGGTCCAAATAGACCATTTCAAGTACTTCCAAGTCAAACCAAAAATCATGGGTGTTCTCCAATGAGTTAGGAAGACTTTCCAAGTGGTCTTGCGTCTATATGTTGAGTATTGAGTTCTAGAGAAATCTTTGAACTCAGCTCACTCACTGTTTTGACTCACTGTTTTGAAGATTTTGGGGAAAATAAGATTTTCTTTCTTGAAATCAAAATGAGAGGGATTGAGGGGGGTTTTGAAATAGAGGTTTTGAAAGTATATTTTTAATACTCAATAAAGATTATGACCACCTAAAATGCCAATATTCAACTCATCATCAAGAACCTCCAAGATTGTTGGAGAGGTTTATTTTTATTTGAGCATAACTTCAATACACTTCAAGGATACCTTGGAGGTATTGAAGTTATGATCATCATCTATCAAACATGTTTTTGAGGTCAAGAGCTACTATCCATAAGGATTCACTCACCCCAAACTTCATGTCATCATTTAGATGATGATGAACTAGTAAGTAAATAAAGAAAATAAAAAAGAAATGAGGTAAGAAGAGATAAACAATGAATAAACAAGAAAGTAGATAATGATCAATAGATGATATTCATGAAGTATTGAACTTGTAGCATGGTGTTTCACTCATATGTAATGACATTGGACATGGAAGAAGCTTCCACTCTCTTAAATGGTGGTTGGGTGTATTGAATGTTGAAGTAAATAGGAGTAATGAGGTAGAAACAAAGTTTAGAACTCACTTTTGTTTTGAAAATCAAAGAAGAAAACTTCTTTTCTCTCTACTCTAACCTTATCTCTACAACTTTCTCTCCCAAACTTTTTCTAAACTTGCATTTGACTCCCCCAAAATGAAGAGCAATGGGGGGTTTAAATAGGCCATCTTGGGGTGGTTTTGGGATTTAGAAAGTATTCCCATTGGCTCCAAACATCTGAAATCATAAAACTATGTCATTTTGGTTTTTAATTAATCAAAATGGGACCACAAAACAAATTACAAAAATACACTGTTTTGGAGGGGAGTGCCGCGGCGGCACTGGGTCAGTGCCGCGGCGGCAGTGGGCCAGTGCCGCGGCGGCACTGCTCCTCCTTTGTCCAGATAATGCTGTTTAGGCCCCCAGAGGTTCCGGTATTCGCGAAAAGGCCCTATTTCGTCCGAAATTCATAGAAAATGCATACGAACTCCAAATTGAGGTTGTGATATACCGTTGGAAAGGTAATGGAGTCTAATTTACATAACAAATAGTTCGGGGATAGGTCACTTTGAAAAGTTTTGCGGTATTTGCGATAAAAGCTGATTTGATCGCCTTTTTCGCCTTCAGAAATTCAAAATAAATTCATTTTAAATCCAGGAATTATGTGCGATATACCGTTGGAAAGCTATTGACCTCTAGTATGCATGAAAAATATTTAAAAATTGTTCCGGTGCCCCGATTCCAAAGTCAAATCTTGGTCAAACTGGTCAAATCTGGGATTTCTGGGAAGTTCTGGGAACCTCCGGGAGCTCCCAAGAGCTGACGTTTTCGCTCGATTTTCTTTTAAAACTCATTTTAATACTTTTCTAATGATTTCGGTGAATTCGGACGATTTTGGTCAAACTTGGACAAACTCTGGTCAAACCTGGTCAAACCGGTCAACGGGGACTTTCGGGGAACTTTCGGGACTTTCGGGGGTCTCTGGGAGCTGACGATTTCTTTCGGTTATACTTAAAAACTCATTTTATCATTTTTTCTTATGACATAGCATGTTTTCAGAACTTCGGAACCAAATCTGGGAGTCTTCGGGCTTTTAGGGGCATTTTGGTCATTCTGAGCTTTCTGAGAGATAGAGCTGAGTTTCAGGAGTCCTTTTGAGTTTTTTATGATCATTGTGAACCACCAAGCTATGGGTCTCCTAAGTCTGACAGCCGAAAAAATGGGGTGTCTACACTCGGTCCAAGGGTTTGAGATGGCCCTTGTTGAAGAGGTGATCAAAGGCTATGGATAATGGCATGCCAAGGTCGGTGAAGGTTCTTAGTTTGCAGACTGGGTTTGATTTTAAATTCAACTTTGAGCTTGACTTGGATTTTGGCTTGAGATGTGGGCTTGGAATAACTCTTTGGTTAGATGGGATTGGGCCTGGATATGGGCTTTGGTGATTGGCTGAGTTTGGGTATGGACTTTAGTGATTGTTTGGGCCTGGGTATGGACTTTTGTGATAGGCTGGGTTAGGACATGGGCTTTGGTGATTGGTTGGGCTTGAATATGGACTTTCGTGCTTGGCTATCTGATCCATTATTCCCTTGTCTAATTTGTTCATCACTACCTCATTCAAATCCACTTGTGTTCTGAGTAACTAACGGAGCTCGAGTGTCACCCTCTCCAATTGATCCACCCTTAAGTTCTATCGCTCAACAATAGCTTGCAGTTTATTCATTCTATCTTCCAAGGCTCTGTGGGCCATTGGTGGATCTATTTCAAAATGATGGCACATATTCTCCTAAAACTAATTAAGATGAACCCAAGAAGATTAGAAGTGTCCTCACTAGGGAATCTGGTCGTTCTACTCTTTCTACAGATCCAAAACAAAAAAAATGGGTCTGCATATAGAATCGATTCTCAGGAGGTTCGAATAGTAAAGAATTTTGAGGAATTATTTTATTATTTTGATCTTGACTGGAAAGGGGATGTTGTGAATTTGCATTCTACATGCATGCAATGATATTGACTGATATGATGAGAGTGCCAAAAGTGTACATGCTTTGATGATTTGATGTAGCTAAATGCATGCACCGCACACATGGCACACGGATGAAACGCAAGTGTGTGTGCCTATTCTATCTGCAAAAGAAAGAAAAATTCTAGTCCGATACAACACTTAAGCACATAAAATTCCCACTCATGTCAAATGCTCCAATTTCACCTCTCATTGTGATCCTCATTACCCTTTCGAAGGTTAGTCATTAAAAAGGCCTTAAAATTCATGATAAATTCTTTTGAAAATTCTAATTGAGAAAGCTTTTGAAAATGAAAACATTTCTCCATAAAGATGATAAGGTTGAATTTTCACTTTGAAACTCATTTTGAAAAGTATCTCTTTAGATGGAGAGATCTTCAAAAACAATTCCCAAGGATTCTTCTTTTGAAAACGAGGATGTGAAAATATATCTCAACAAGGATTGGTCTGGAACCTTGTGTGAACTTCAAAGATTTTGAAAGTGTGATTTTTCAAAAAAAAAACCTTGGGGTAAAGATGGTAAAAATCTTGTTTGCTTACAAAGATGGATTTAAAATTCATTGGGTAGAAGGATCACATGATCGGATTATCACCGTACTTTTCATGAATTCGGATACATACAAGATTAATGATGCTTAGCTAATAGGATATAAGAGATGCAATCTTATAATCAAGATTTGCATGTTCCCCAAATGTCATGGGACATGAAAAGGGGTTGCTAAAAGGTGATTGAAAGGTTACATGTCTGACATCGAGTGAGCATCGCCATCATCTCAACTCATCCCTTTCGGGCATACAAAACTCCCTAGCACATAAATCCTAATCAAGAATTGATTTCCTAATATTTGAAAGGTTCTATAGAAGCTACCATGCAAAGGCTGGGTTTTGGTCAAATAAGGGTCCCTTGACACACATCCGATAGGATGCTTCATATACCAAGGGTGATCACACAGTCCCATGATGGCTTGATCGATCGAGCTGCCCCGAGCCTCCAAGGTCATAGTTTCGTGCAATCAACGGGCGAGACATGCAAGTGCAATACAATAGGCACACAAAAATTTAGTAATCTATTAAATATATATAAAGGTTGAGGCAAACAAAGCCCCCACAGCTTGCCACCTCAGCGTTTGATTTTCTTCTTAAAAATCCAACGTGTCAACTCCAAAAACAAAAGGTCTCTCTCTGTAGGCACGTCTCTCTCTGTTCATCTATTATAGATGACTCCCAAATATGAAACGCCTCATCCTCTCTCTCAGCAACTTCTCAGCTCCATCGCCACCACCGATTCCTCTCGCACGTCTTCCTTTTCCCCATCTTCTTCTTCTTCTTCTTCTTCTTCTTCTTCTTCTTCTTTCACTGCCTCCAACGATGGCTGCCAATACGCTCTGCTAAAATCTCCGTCTCATTGTCTTCAAATAGAAGCCCTAGAAGTACCTAGGAAGATCAGGGCTACAAAGAGATTGCAAAAAAGAGAGATAATGATACTTAGAACACTACCCTTGAAAACGGATTGAAAACCCAAATCAAAGATCCATCTTCAATGGATGTTTTGGTGGGTCCTTATTTCTCTCTCTTCTCATCCTCAAGCAAACCCTCTTCCCAACCTTTTCAGATACCCAATGTCTTCTCCCCTTCTGCTTCTTCCATCTACAATTCATTGAATCCTCAGCAGATTTGTATCCTAAAAAAAGAAGACACCGACTCCTCTCTTCCCCACAATCTATCTCCCTCTGTGTGTTTCTGCAGATATGCGCAAACTCCCTGCCTTCTTATTGGTTCTCAACTGGTAAGCTTCTCCACCCTCTGTGTGTCCAGATCTTCTAATGTAATCATGAACTAGGGTTAAGATTGAACATGTGATTGCTTTTCCCTTTTCTAATAATTGTTCGTTACCCATTTGTGGTTTAAATTCCTCTTATTTTTTGTTTAAATTCCCCTTTCTAATTTTTTCAAAGATTAAAGAACTTCCCTAATCTAATTTGTCTGGGTTCTTTGATATCCCATGCTAATGCATATATATATATATATGTGTATCTATCTAGAAATGTATAGCTTGTATAATGGTTTGGGTTGTTTTAGTTTTGTGGTAGTTTGACCTTATAAATGCAGTGATTAATCCTGTTAATGGACTAAAGAAAACTGTTGATGTGTTCTAGAACTTTGCAATTGGGATTTTTTTTTCCTTTATGATTCTTTGATGTTAGAGTTGCTTAATGCTGTCTGCAAGTTTTAGTTCCAATTTGATTTTCGGGAAAAAAAAAAAAGGTAGTTTTAGTTCCAATTCGTCTATCTTGCTTTCTAATTTTTCTTTGCTTCTTCCATATTAGAGCTTCACCAAGCTCAGGGTTTTCAACTACAACTCAGTTATTTAGTTTGAGCATTCTATGTGTGGTCAGTTTACAATTAATTAACATTATTGATAGTACACATGGTTTGTGGCAGTTGTTATTCAAGGAATTGGAAGGTGGAAATATAAATTATACTAATATACTTTTTAGGGATATTGGAAAATAGATATCGATGTACTATATAGGTTTACATAATCAGGTTAATGTTTCATTTTGCTCCATATCTAATAGATAGATTTATACCAAAGCGATTAAGGTTTCAAATCTGATGTAGGTATTTGTTCTACTATTATTCAATTTCTTGATGACAAGTTGAATTGACAACCACTTTGAGAAAATTCTTACACTCGCAATTGGAGCTTATTCAAGGTAATTTTTCCAATTATGTGATTTCTTTGTTTACTATAGTTGCAAGATTTTGTGTATCTAACTTTTTTTTGTGGTTGAGTTGGTGACTTTTTATTTCTGGTATTGGGAAATATTCGTTGTGATAATATAGTCATATGATTGGTTTTATTCATCATAAGCACACATAATCCCACCTTTATACATTGTACCTCTAAACTAAAATTTGTGGGTTTGTGAAGAACTGAACACAGTTTTGTTTTAGAACAATTTTGAGGAAGCAATTATGTTTCAAATAAGTTATGAGTAAACAATTTCCATAGAATTGTTTTGTTTACTTAAGAAAATAGTTTCTATTTTATCAGTTTAGATGAATAACAAAATAGTTTTTTTTTTCCCCTCAAAACAAACAATTCGGTGAATGCATAGTATGAGGGAAGAGTAATGCTATGCTTCCCAAAAAAAATTGCCAAAAGTGTTTCCCAACACATGTGGCAGTGGGTCCAGTTAATTTTGATTGGTTGATGTTGAAGTGATCCTACCATTAATGAAGAGGGTCCACTGTCACGTGTTGGGAAGCACTTTTTGGGAAAAAAAAATTATTGGGAAGCACAGCATTACTCATGGTGGAATGAGCCATGTATCCACCTTTCGTATGCCCTTGAAAGTTCCAACCCTTAAAGTTCTGAAAGTAAATTTTTTTTAAGGAAAGTAGTTTCTATATTACCGGTTTAGAAGTGAAGCGTTTTCTTTTTCAAATAAAAATTGAAAAAATCTTTTGTTTTAGAAACTAAATGAAAAACAGTTTTGTTTCAAAAATTATAGCCTCTAAGCTAGGTTTTGAAGGTATAAAAAAGAAAACATTACTAAAGTAGTTTCTATTCTTCTGGTTTACAAGAAAAATGTTGTTTTTTTTTCAAAATAAAAGTTGAAAACAGCTTTGTTCTAGACACTGAAAGACAAACAGTTTGGCTTTACAATAGTTAAGAAAGCTGATTGGAACAGTTTGGTATTTGAAAATTAAAAAATAATTAGAAAAATAATTTTGTTTTGGAGCCACAAAAACTAGCATTACGAAGTTTAGATGATAAGAGATGTTATACTATTAAAAACAAAACTTAACCTCCATGACTCTTTGTCTTCTATACATCTGTATCTATTATCATTTAAAGTAGCAAACTGTCAACTATACATATACAACAACCCAATATGCAGACCCATTTTGGGTCTCTACCTCTTCCTCTCCCTTCTCTCTCTCACATATGCCAAACGAATCGTTCTTCTTCTCCACTCTGTATATAATCCATCATCAGAGAATTGTAACTCTTATGTTTGTGTTTTTTTTTCTCTATTTTCTGATCTGGTTGGATAAGTAATGGTGTGATTACCATCCATTCAAGCGTCCTGTTACACTCCTTTTCAAGTAATTTTGCTTGGACCTAGAGGTTTCTTACAGGTAGCTAATTAGTTGAGTTTGTGTTTTTAATTGGTATAAATTGATACTGTTTTGTCAATGAGTGGCATTAATCTTCCCTTTTTGGTGGTTGTAGAAGATATACCAATTATTCTGGCTCAAAAAGACTACAAGGTATGCTTAACACTCTCTTGCTCTCTCTTTTAATGTGTTTAATGTTTGGTTATCACTTGAATGTGAATAATAACATTATAATTTGTGTAGTATCTTATAGTGAAATCCAACATCATGAATAGGTCTATTTAGGTATATTAGAGACTTCACCATATTTCAGAACTCGTAGTTTAAAGAATCCAATGTTAAATTGCAAAATTGTCATTTGAGGGAGCTATTCAAGATCGTCGTTCTTTTTAATCAAAATACTATATAAATTGTGAATATAACTATTGCATTCAAGACTTCAAGTATATCCAAACAGACCCAGGGTTTTATAAGCAATTCCTTATTCTTTTGTAACTTCTGCAGACAACCAATTTGCAGTTGGAGATCCTAGAGTACTGCCTGACAAAGTTGAGTTTGTAAACTTATGGTTGTGTGAATCTCTTACCTTCTTTGGTGCCTTCATCGGTTATTTGTCTATAGAATTCACAGTCTAACCAAAGCTTCACCCTTGGGTAAGCCTTAAGAATCTGGTTTGAAGTTGTTTCCTAAATTCTAATTACAGGAATAGAGAGCATCGAATGAGTTTTTACACATCACTGCAATGATACTCGGGATATAAACCGTAGGTTCTAAACGGTTGTGTTGTTATCATACGTGTTTTGCAATTGAGTAGAAGATGAGGATCTTTGGTCACAATAAGAGAAATCCAAGCAGCATAATGTAGATATTGTTAAATAATTTATGATTGTATCACTAACTACTCTATTGTCAAAATGTTTATCTGAATTGCATGACTTTACTGGAACAGTTCAAATGGGATTCAACATTTTCTCCTCCTTCCGAGATTCCAAGTTCCTTCTTTGAATATGAGGAATTATGTTTGCTCGAATAGTGTATGATTTGTACGTTCTGTCTAAATGTTAGGTTCATTTTATGGATATAAAAAATATATAAAACATCTAAAATATATTTGAAATGCAGGATATGTGTTACAACTTTTGTACCGATTTGAATTTTGTTTATTAGTCTATAGTCTACAAGGGTGTATATTTATGTTCTCCATTTTTAAAAGGTCCGCTGCAGCTCATAAATATTAATATTCGCCAAAAGTATTGGAAAAAGACTTTTGCATGCATGCGTATGAAAATATCGGGATTTTTTTATCTGAAAAATAGTTCGCAACACATGTGGCAATAAAAGCACCTTCACAAATGGTAGGATCATTTCAACATTTTCCAATAAAAGTCCAGTAGGCTTGCTTTCACATGTATTGGGCACTACTTTTGGGATACAAATTTGAGAATAACAACATTACTCAGAATATAAGCACAGATACAATTACCTTTAAGGAGTGTAGTTGTTAAGTTAAAAGTTATATGATTCGCAAGGAGTTGATATAATATACAGCCCATGCATGGCACGGGGTCTCGACTAGTTCAATTAAAAGGAAGCTTTTAAGTCTAATCCTTGAGTGAACCCAAAATCAGAATTCTGGTCTGTGAAACTAGAGATTCTGGGTTCAATCCCTAGCAGAGTCGCCAGATTGTGGAAACTAGCATTTGGGCCCACTTTTAAAACAGTTTTCTTTAAAACAAATATAAAGAGTCACCACTTAATTTTTTTAATGGAAAATTAAGAAACCATTTTAAAAGCAAATTGATCTTTTTGGAAACCAGAGGTTTCTAGGTCCGGGGATTATGAAATGAGAGGGGAAGGAGCCCGGCGAACTAAAACACCCCCTCTCATCCTATCTTGTGATAGGCCACTACTCAACATCCTTTTAATCAAATTATTAATTTAATTATGCCCTCAATTGTAATACATATATATAATATAAGTTAAAAAAGCATATCTAAAAGGGTGCAAGATTGCTAACGATAAAAGGTCACACAAACCACATAATTCAAATAGCAAGCGACGTGATATGCAAGTGAGGAACAAGAGAACTTACCCGGGATCCAGCTGCGAAATAGAAACGTGTAATGAATGAAATAAATAAATAAAAAAACCCTTAAAAAGAGTCTCTAATTCACATATACACATAAACCAAATCCTAATTCTAAGGTGTTTCACATAGAGTCGAAAATCAATAAAAATTAAGAAATAAATAAACTCGAGAGAGGTAGAGAAATCATGCTTCAATAGCACTACAAAACAAAGGGTTAGTCCCCATGCTTTGAATGAAATATAATGTCGAATCCTGAATAACATATTCGAACTTCTAGCTTAAATCTATTAAATATGGAAAGAATTGACATAATCATGAATTCCTTCTAACTAGTTGAAAACACAACATCTCTATAGATATACAAGTCTCAACTAGGAGCCAATGTAATGCCCATATAGAGATGGAATGATCATAACGGACTCACAACTAGGTTCAATTAAATGCAACTTAACCCAATGCAAAATAAGTCCTAATTACACAAGTATCAACATACATGGATGAATGCATGGACATGAACAAGCTATGAACTATTCATTGATTTGGACCATTTAGCCTCTGGATTTAAGTTCAAATAATCATAATCAAAACATGTTTTAAATCTTAGGTCATGGAAAAGTCATTTGGACTGTCATTTACGAAGTTTATCAAATTTGTTACAGAATTCTTAAAATTATAGAGAACAGACCTGGACTTTAAAAATTGAAAAAGCAAGCTTCCAGTGGTTTGATCTTGGTGATTTTGGAGTATGACGTACCTCTGTGAGTCTAGTTTCTAACCCAAAAAGAAAATCAAAGATCAAATGGTTCAATCTTCGGGAATTAGATCAAAACCAGACTTCACTCAAAATTTAGCAACTCTATGTCCAGAGATTTTGTGTGATTTTCTAAAAATAGTAAATGGTTCTGAATTGTTTCATTCTTTTTAGGGGATCTCGTTAACACATTAAGTTTCATAGAAAAAATTCTTTAAAGTCAAAAATGTTTGGTTAAGGCTCTGATCAATTCAAATCAAAACTGACTTGCTTTTCTAAAATTTTGGAACTAGTTTGCAAATCCTAAGACCAAACCATCTTAAACATGGAATCCCATCAAAACAAAAAATGCAAAGGTAGATCTTTATGTTGTGAACACTCTCCAATTGGTCTCATTCAATTCCAATAGATCATCATTTAATTAAAAATCCTTGATCAAAGTTGGTTTATGAATTCACTGTACCATCATTGAGTTCGTCATTTTTGGTTAAATCTATCAACCAAACCATAGAGGTTGACCCATCCTAAGACTAATTCTCCTTTGCATTAAAGGTTATTAGAGATTAGACATGACTAATCCATGTGAGCCTCAATGGAACATGGAAAGGAGACTTCAAATTAGAAGACCTAAGTCGTGAACTAATACTTGGATCTACTAATTAAGTATGGACATGACTATTCTCATTTGAATCACAAGTTCATAGAGAATTTAAAAAGATCAACTCAAGGGAATCAAATGAGATATTGAGCATCTCATGAATCCTAAGAAAATCAAAGTTCAAATGATATCCAAGTTAAACTTTGCTTTATGATTTATTTAATCTTAAACCTTAGGCAACTTTGATCCAAATCAAATGAAAAGAGCAAGTAGAGGTTCAATCACAAATTCTAGTGGTGTGTGATGAAATGAGGTGGGAAGAGACTTTTTGAAAATGTGTAAAAGATCCTATGTAGTTCTATGAATTGTGATTGAACTTAAATTAAGGAATAACTAGTTTAGAGTTTACCTCTAATTATCCTCAACTTCTTTGTGATTTGAAGGTCTTCCAAAGGTTAGTCAAGCTCTTCTTCTAACTCTTGTAATGACTTACTCCTTAATTCTCTTAATTTTCTCTAAGATTCTCCTAATTATCTCAAAGAATATTAAGACTCAAGAGATTCAAGATTCAAACTTCTCAAAAAAGGATCCTTTGTAATGGGGATATTCATCCCTTTATATAAGCAAAATCCTGAGGGAAATTCCAGTAAATTCAAGGTGAAAACCCTAATTTCAGATGTACTTTTGATGGTACAAAATGTACTATTTCAAAAAGCAGACTGTTGAAAAACACGACACTTGGTGGAATTGTCGGCGGCACTCAGTAACCACCGGAGCGGCACTCGCCAATTGCCAGATGGGCATTCATTGAGTACCGCAACGCCATTCAATGAGTGCCGCAGACAACTCGTGGACTGCCGTCTTTTGGTGCACTCAGTTTGTTTTGTTTTGTTTTCACTTCTACCAACTTCGCAGCAATTGGTGAGTTGTCTGCAGCATTTGGTGACTACCGTGCGGCCTTCACTAATTGCGTTATAGAGATCAGTGAGTGCTGTTGCGGCAAACCGTGACTACCGCAGACATTGCCGCGTGCTGTTTTCTTACCTTTTTCTCTTTTCTTCCCTTTCTTTTGGAATTGAAGAGCTTTTCGAAGAGCTTGAATCACCTTGAAAACCCTAAGTTAGTCGGACATTGTCATCATCGGATTTGGAGGTAACACTCCCCTAAATTTGACGGTTGGTCAAAATCGGGGTGTCTACAGTTATCATTCAACTCATATGCTCGGCTTGTTGATCCATAATTGCTCTTAACTCTGCTATCTCTCTCACATTCACTTCTTGTGCCATTTCGGTGTTGAACTCTCTTCTCACTAGCCTTGTTGTAGAATCCTCAAACCAAATTATGCCCGAATCAGGTTCTATTTTCACCTACAACCACATTTTATTGTAATCAATTTTTGATTGATTCCAAATTTTGTTATAATAATAACTTTTCTCTATTCCTTTGTTATTATCTTTCAATTTTTTTTTTATTTATTGCAAATGCTTGGTGAAATTCCTATGAATGATTCATATGCCACGCGGATGTAATGCATGTGTGTGTATGTGTGCCTACTCTATATGCCAAAGAAAAGAAAATCCTACTACTAATACATAAAAACACATAAGCACATAAAATTCTCACCCATGTCAAGTGCACTAACTTCTCTTTTCATTGTGATCCTCATTACCCTTTCGAAGGTTGGTCATTAAAAAGTTTTGAAATTCATTTGTAAAGCACTTCTTAGATGATAAAATCTTTTGAAAACAATTTTTGAGAATGCTTTTTTAGAATGAAAACATTTCTCAACAAAGGTGATCAGGTTGAATTTTTGCTTGGAAACTTATTTTTGAAAAGCATCTCTTTAGATGGTGAGATCTTCGAAAATAATTCCCAAGGATTCTTCTTTTGAAAACAAGGATGAACAAGGATTGGTTTGGAACCTTAATAAAGTGAACTTCAAAGATTTCAAAAGTGTTATTTTTCCAAAAAAAAACTTGGGATAAAGATGATAAAAATATGTTTACTTACAAAGATGGATTCAATACTTTTTGGGTAGAAGGATCACATGATTGGATTATCACTGTACTTTTCACGGATTCGGATGCATACAAGATCAATGATCCTTAGCTAACAAGATATACACAATGTAACCTTATAATCAAAATATGACTCATTCACAAATGCCGTAGGACATAAGAAGGAATTGCTAAAAGGTGATTAAAATTTTATACATCCTACATCAAACAAGTATCATCATCATCTCAAATAGTCCCTTCTGGAAATACAAACTCCCTAGCACATAATCCTTAATCAAGAATTGATTTCCTAATATTGGAAAGGTTCTATAGAAGTTATTATGCAAAGGTCGTGTTTTGGTCAAAATAAGGGACCCTTGACACACATCTAATAGGATGTTTTAAATACCAACACATGGTACAAGGTCAAGGGTGATCACACGGCGCCATGATAACTTAGCCGACTGGGTTGCCCCAAGCCTCCAATGTAATAATTCCGTGCAATCGACTGGCGAGACATTCAAGTGCAATGCAATGGGCACACAAAATTAATTAATTCGATTAAAAGGAAGTTTAATCCTTGAGTGAACCCAAAATCATAATTTATGGTCTGCGAAACCAGAGATTTTAGGTTCGATCCCTAGCAGAGTCACTAGATTTTGGATATCGCAAGCTAACCACGTTTTCACTTTTTCAAATTCAAATACGAGTCGCCACTTAATTTTTAAAGGATATTAAGAAACCATTTTAAAAGCAATCTAATCTTTTGAAAACTAGAGATTTCTAGGTCCGAGGATTATGGAAAGAGAGGGGAACGAGCCCGGCGGACTAAAAATCCATTCCCATCCTATCTCGAGATAGGCCTCTACTCAACATTGTTTTTAATCAAATTATTAATCTAATCATGCCCTCAACTAATACATAGATATTAGTATACATTCCAAAAGAATGCTGAAAGGGGTGTAAGATTGCTAACGATAAAAGACATACAAAAACAAGTAGGTTCATCTAGCAAGCAAAATGATATGCAATAAGGAATAAAGGAACTTACCCGTGATCCAGCTACGAAAGAAAACGTGCAATGCATAAAAATAAATAAAAAAACCTAAAAAAGGGTCTCAAACACATATATACACATAAAGCAAGACTTAGTCTAAGGTGTCGCACATGGAGTTGAAAATCAATAAAATCAAGATATAAAATTAACCAGAGAAAAGTCGAGAAATTGTACCTCCATAGCGCTAAAAAACAAAGGGTTAGTCCACATACTTTGAACACAATGTAAAATCAAATCCTAAATATTATGCCAAACTCGTAGCTTAAATCTAACAAACATGGAGGAAGTTGACAAAATCATGAATTCCTTCCAATTTGTTGAAATCACAATACCTCTATAGATATATAAGTCTCAATTAGGAGCCAATGTAATGTCCATATAGAGATGGTACAATCTCAACATGATCAAAAGGAATCTATGACTAAGCTCCACCAATTATGGCTTATCGCAATACAAAACAATATCCTAAATTATAAGAATCAATACACATATAATGATAATGAAGGTGTGAACATGAACAAGCTAAGAATCATTCATTAATTTGGATCATTTAGCCTATGAATTTGAGTTCAATTAATCATAATCAAAACACATTTCAAGCCTTAAGGCATTAGAAAACCATTTGGATCAAAGTTAGCAAGATTTACCGAATCTGCCTCAGGTTTCCAGAATTTACGCAGAAGAAACCTAAGATTAGACAATAGAAAAGGCATAGTTCCCATTACTTGATTTCAATGATTTTTTAGTATGTCATGCCTCTGTATATCAAGTTTCTAACTCAAAGGGAAAATCAATGATCAAATGGTCCAATCTCTGATAATTGGACCATGAGCAGACACTACTCAAAATTTATCAACTCTCTATCCAGAGGTTTTGTGTGATTTTCTAGAGATAGTAAATGAATTTGAATTACTTCAATCATTGTAGGGGGTCTTATTAACACATTCAACTTCATAGAAAAAATTATTTGAAGCTCAAAATGCTTATTTAAGGCTCTGATCTAATCAATATAAAAATGACTTACTACTCTGGAATTTTGGACACAGAGTGATTGGGTTGCAAAACCCTTGACCAAACCATGTTAACCATAAAATCTTATCAAAACAAAAATTGAAGTGGTATATTTATGAATTAAGAACAAGTTCCAATTGGTCTCATCCAAATTCAATGGATCATGATTTAACTAAAAATCTTTGATCACAGGTCGTCATCGGAATCATTGCACCATAGATGAATTAATGTCCATGATTCAAACCAAACTTGATCTATACTTCTATGGAGAATATAGATCAAGTATGATTGTAATCAAGAAAATAGTACTCACTTGTTACAAAGATTCATGGATTTAGCCTTGAAGGAACCCCATCACAAATCTCATGAGAGAATCTAGAAATGGGTTCTAATGTCTTACTCAAACTCATGAATGAACCTAAAACACTTGAATTCCATTGAATCTAATAATCAAATCATAAAATCCACTAGATCTACATCAAATTCCTCTCCCAAATACATGATCCTTGAGGATTTAAGAACCCAAATCCCAAAGAACTTAATGAAATATGAAGAGTTTCATAAGTTTCAAATTAATGAACCAAAACCATGAATATGAGCTAAGATCCATCAATTAATT
Organism: Hydrangea macrophylla; assembly: GCA_033977485.1. Lineage (NCBI taxonomy): Eukaryota > Viridiplantae > Streptophyta > Magnoliopsida > Cornales > Hydrangeaceae > Hydrangea > Hydrangea macrophylla. The sequence continues at coordinate 16,629,235 of CM066984.1, forward strand.
CATAGTAGCAACATAGATCAACTATAATCCTCATATAAATATGAATTTACAGAAATTAAAGGATCTAACTCAAGGAATTGAAATGGAATATTGAAGATTACATGAAATCCCAAGAGAAGAGCATGAACAAAAGAGATTAAATCAAAACCCAATTGATGATCCAAATTGAATTCTACTTTGAAAAACTTATTTTATTTTAAACCCAAAGCTATTTAGATCAAAATCAACAAACACATGAAGGAGTTCAATCACAATTCAAGTGGTGTGTGATGAAATGAGGTGGGAAAAGACCTTTTGAAAATTGTATAAAAGATCCTAGAATTCGATGAATTGTGATTGAAGTTAGACTAAAAAACTAACTAGGATTAGAGGATTACCTACAAATGTCCTCAGGTTCTTCTTGTTTTGATGAGATTCTTCAATGTTCTTCAAGTTTTCAATGGTTTCTTCTTCAATTCTCTTAATTCTCTCTCTAAAATCTCTTAATTGTATTTCTTGTATATCAAAATTGTTCTCTCTCTATAATGGAGATAAACAACTCCTTATATAGACCAATCTCGAGAGGTTAATTTAGTAAATTTGGGGTAAAAATCCATGTGCAATGGCATCTTTGTTTGTTCAATACGTACTTTTAAAAATCTAAACTATTACAGTGGGCGACACTCACTGATTTGCCTACGGCACTCAGCGAGTGCCGGTCCAGCACTCACGGAGCTGCCGGCTTCACCATGTGCCACCTCATCCTCTTTATTTATATATATATATAGATTATATATATTTTTTGTTTTCTTTTCTTTTTCAAATTTTCTTTTTCTTTTCTTTCATATGAACTATTTTCTTTTCTTTTCTTTTCTTTTAAGAAACATACGTATATGTAATTATTTGTATTTTGAAAATGCACACAAGCATATATTTGCTAATTTTCTTCCATGTATTTTTACCCGAATTTTCCTAAACTCCCAGTCTTTCCTTTCTCTTTCGAATTCTGCATCCTTTAGAGATCCCCATAAAAAATGTTCCAAAGGGTTTGAATTGCTTTGAAAAGATTTCAAATTTTGTCGGACGTTGTCGTCATCGATTTTGGAGGAAATCGTCCCCTGAATTCGATGGTTAGTCAAAATTGGGGTGTCTACAGGGTGTTGGAAACTCAGTCTATCTGTGCTGGCTAGAGCCACCCGAAGGGAACTCCTTGGGTCTGAAGCAAGTAAATTAGAAGGACGGACCACAAGTTCTTGGATAAACTATATCCATAGCGTTGGTTTGTGTTCGAATCCTACCACTCACTTGCTTCCGTGACTAACCTGATGCGTGTGTTGTGGGATCAATGCATGTGTATAGGGTTTTCCCACTATCCTACTCCGATGAAATAGTGTTGGTAACTCCATCCAAAATTGATGGTAAATTACAGGCCACTAAGGACAGGTACAGGAATTTGTCATCATATCCCAAAGGACAAATTAAAAGGGAATGGAATGGAATTTTATAGTGCTAGCTGGTTTTATGTTGCTGTCTATTACAATTGTTTGTTTGTCATAGAATGGAATTTATTTGATCAAAAAACTAGCTCAGGGCTCTTCAAAGCATCAGGTTCCAGGATTACAATCATGCTGCAAAAAGTTCCAAAGAGTATGGTTACGTGTTACTTGGAGTCAAAAATTTTGGCTATAAAGTCACGTTTTGTCATATTGATCGATGGTTTTTTCATTCAAAGGCTGATCATGGATTGATTCTTCAAAAGTTGATTCTATTATCTTGATTTTGGCTATGTAGTTCGGTATTATGATGCTTTCATTTTGTTATGTCTCTTATTGATGTTCTCGACATTTTGAGATGTACTGGTCTATGACATGGCATTTCTTCTATGGTTCAGTCTGATTTGGTGCTTTTGGGTCTGCACTTGTTTGCCTCTTCGTTGTAATGTTGTCAAATTTCATGGTTCGTAGTGGGTTGCTTGTGTATGTGGAACTATGGTCTTCCTTGAGGTGCTGACATTTTTGGACAGCTTCTACAGAGGATCTCATCATTTTTTGCGCTGGTTTACACTTACGTGGATATGTATCATTGGTTGATGTTCTTAGTTGGTTTGAATGGGGCTGCTTTGGTGATGGTCTGCTTGAGGGTATTCCTAAGTGCACTATTGTGTATTTGTTTTAATGGGGTTCCATCTTTCCTAGAAATGAATTTTGCTGAGAAAAAAATTGAGTGCTGAGAAAGAATAAATGCATTTGAGGCAATCTTGTTAAAAGGTTGCATCAGAGGTTTGGTTTTAGAGATACAAAATGATAATAGAAGGTTGGAGATTATGGACCTCTTGCCCATTTGTTCCAGCTAGGAGCCGAGATGAAGAGTATAAGAAGAGAACTATGCTACTTCTCAATTACATGGGAATCATCAATTTGGTGGTGGAGACAGATTCAGAGGTAGCCATTACCTTAATGTAGAACAAAGCTAAGACCCATTTTGGGGCCTTTGATCCATGGTTTTGGTTGGCTTTAGAGTTTTGGTGTAAATGGAGCTGAATTTCTTGGTCCTTATACTGTCAAAGATTTGGGTGATGGATTCAATGTGGAGATGTGATTTTGTGATAAATGTGATTTACTTTTGGCTTCTTATCATCTGCTTCTTTCCACTTCTGGGGCTCTTATTTTGGGTTTATGGGTTGGGTTTCAGGGGCGGTACTGAGATTTTATTGTGCTAAGCTTTTGCTACTGGCCGCAGAATGTTGACATGGTACTTTTTTTTGAGCTCTTATTGTTGATGTGTATCTTTTGTATGGTTTTTTTTTTTGGGTTTTGCTGTAGATTTGTGGCTCCTAAATGGGGGTCTATTTTTTTGTTTATTTGTTTTGATTTTGTACGGTGTGGGATTTCCCTTTGGCCCTTCCATGTTGGTCGTTGGCATCTGCTAGTGGTGTTGGTTTTTATAGGTTGTACTGACTTGGCTTTGTGCCATGCTTTTTAATAAAATGAATTGCTTAGCAAAAAAATAAAAAACTTAAAAGGGAACAAAAAAACAAGAAATGACCAAATTAGGACAGTAAGCATTAAAATTTTAATATTGCCTTAATAAATATCAAATAATCAAATTCAACATTTTATTTCTTCAACTTGTCAATTGAAGGAAATGAGCCTCGACCAGTATTTATGTTGTTATTGACGTAGTCATTCTCTTATAGGTTTAGCTGGGTTAAACCTATTAGATAAGTCATGTCTATTAGATATTCTCTATCTTGTGCCTATAAAAGGGTCACATCCTTCTCTTGCAAAATGAAAAAATAAATAAATAAATAATAACCCCAAATAGGGCGCCTTCTCAAAAGAGGATGGCTACATACAACGACTACAAGCTGTCAAGCTACATATATGGTATTCTCTATATGTTGGACGTTAGATTCTGAGAAAATAAGTTTTTAGTCAAATCTAATCACAGGATTTTAGGGATTTTTATGATCATGTTTCCTTTTATATTCTTTCCTTTATTCTCTTCCTTTCCTTTCTTGTAATCCAGGATGTGTATATATATGGTGGCAGAAAGATGAATAAAAATCATCGATCAAAAAATTCTCCTTTTCTCTTAATATTTGGTATCAGAGCCAAACAACCCTACCCAACACCACCGATACCCCTCCACCACCTTCGACCAACACATCCAGCCTACCAAACCCTTCGCCAACCACAGCAGCCCCCACAGCCTTCAGCCAAACCTCCACAGGCCTCCAGCCACCTTCTCAGGTCCTCAACCACTACATCGTAGCCCTTTCGAGGCCCTCCAGTGTAACACCCGTATTTTTTATTACCAATAATGTAATTTTCAAAATTTTGTTATTAACATTTTCTATATATGTAAATCAGATTTTGAGTGTGCTTGGCATCCCAGGTGTGTTCATGCATTTCATACCTTAATCCTTTGATCCAAAATAGACCTTCCTTGTTTCAGCAGACCCGAGCGCTTAGAAGCGCGAGCGCTCGGGAGGAGCGAGCGCTTAAGCTCTAAAATACATAAAATGACCTTTTTACCCCTGGGCTCTCTAATTCTATAAACAACATATCATTTTTTTGCATTTTTTCGTTTACAAAACAAAGGTTAACAGAGAGGGAATCTTGAGAGTTCATCCATATGCAACCATATACACATACTCTCATGATTTGCATGTTCATCAATTCATGATCCATCCAGACGCAAGATTGTATAAGTACGTGGACATCATCTTGGCTACATTATTGAAGCTCTCTCAAGTTTATTAATTAAGTTGCATTGCTGAAATCTTGATGTTCTCCTCAAGTTTTGGAATCCTAAGCTCAAGTTCATTATCTTCATCTTCTTTCTCAACATTATCATCATCCTTTTGAGTTGATCATCTTTGTGAGTACTCCAAAAATGTGTATATCTACATGAATAATCTGTAAATTTGGTTGCATGTGAGTATTGAACATGATCTAGCATTAAGAACACCACCATTTTCATTTCTTGCTATAATAGATCCAGAAATCATGACACATTTAGCTTTGATCTTACTTTGAATGCTTCAAATCATGTATAAGGTGTATATGAACATGTTTGACTTGTTTTATAAGTTGCATGCGAGTTTAGAGTTGAGATTTTAAAGTTTATACATTCAAATCGTAGTAATGTTACTAAATAACAAAGTTTGCTAGGAAACTACTAAACCCGAGTGCTCGAGCAAGTGCGAGCGCTCGAGCTTGGAGCGCTCAAGTGGTGCGAGCGCTCGAGCTTTACAATATTTTGATTCCTTGATTATTTGCATGTTGAAGTTAATATGGTCTATGCTATGTGTTGTACTACGAGTTTTGTTAACTGAACCTAGAATTGTATATGTTATATATATAATGAGCTTGTCAATTCTGTAGTTGTACTTTGTGCTTGCTTACAGGTACCATGCTGATAACTTTCGGTTTAACTTTTGTATGATTAACTTATTGACATGTGAATTCTACATTTTCGCTAGATCCTTGTTTTGATCAATTTGCATCAATTAATGGAAACGCATTGGGTCGAATCACTAATGATGTAATCAAGTATGAACTCACGGATAATGTACTTAAATGAATAAGTGTTCTAACCGGTGTATAATACATGGTCGTGTTGTATGGTTGAGTCGAATAACCTCGACGGTTGTTCTATGTGCAATCGTATTTGTTGTTTGACCTTAATGGTCTTGTTGTCAGTTATGTAGTGTGGATTTTAGAAGTCCGGGTTGTGTTTGTCGTGTTATTGAGTTAGGGACAATTATGGGCTAAGCAAGTAACTAGAGGACCCTGTGTGGCCGTATTGTAGATTAGAGGGCCATGTATGGCCGTAATACAAATTAGAGGGCCATGTGTGGCCATGTTTTGCATTTGAGGGTCATGTGTGGCCATGTGGAAGAATGTGATTGAGTTATGGCCAATTGTGGGCTAAGCAAGTATATTCAGGCCAGTCTAGGCATGATGTGTCATGTGTTATATGTGACGGAAGCTAATACCGTCGGTTCAGTGTTGTTGTGGTCGTTGGCAGAAGCTAGTACTGCCAGTGTTATGTTGTGAGTGACAGAAGCTAGTGCTGTCAAGTTGTGAGTTATTGGCATGGTGGATTCGTGCGTGTTGTGTTGTATAGTGTTGCATTGATGTAGTTGCATAGTCGGGAAGAACGTTGGGTTTTGGGTGAGACTATGCATAACGTCGCAATAACTTCTAAGTGATAACGTAAATGGTGTATATGTTCATATTGTGTGTACTTTGTAGAATTTCACTTAGCTTTCAGCTGTTGGGCATGTGGCCCTGGGCATCTGTGTCTAGCTGATGTAGTTCCATGTGTTGGAGATGTTATTCTGCTATGCGAGTACCATGGAGTTGAGATCATGGACGAAGAAGGTTGGGGCTTTGCTAGCTGAAGAGTTCGTGTTGTTGAAGCTTTTCTGTTCCCGTCGGAAAATTTTGATTATCTATCTTTATTTTGTTGTTGTTGTTGTTCTTATCAGCCATTTAGCCTTTAGACTTCTGTTTCTTTTCTTTGGATGACTGTAATATATAAGTATGTATAACTGAAGTTGTAAGACTCTGATGTTACTTCCGCTAAACATAGAATCATTTCCGTAATTATTATTACTTTGATATTTTGTATTCATTTTGTTTTGGACAATCATACAATCTATAACTTGTTAAGAGCCTACGGGTCCGATAAGTAAGCTTAATTCCCTTAATTATCACAACATCGGGGCATGAAATCCAGCCCCATGCGATAGCTCTTTGCTGCTGCGTGCTCATTTTTGGTCCTTTTCGCATTGATTTGATGCATTCGAGCCATACGTGGTCCTCTTTCTTCTATTTGGTCTATCGATTGTGTTCCAATAGCTCTCTTTCCTTTGTCTAGTGATTGTTCTCCAATGGTTGCTTGATAAGCGAGGAATATTGCATATTCCAAAGCACTAGATAGGTTAATAATGCACATTTATGCCTCCAATTCCATAAATTTACGTGCAGTTTCATAACTTGTACTTTTTGGGCAATGTTGCTAATATATATATATTTATGTATAAGTACGTGTTGTAACCCAAAAATATAACTAGGAACGATGTCCTATCCAAGTTGGTTGGCGCCAACTTCTCCACGTCATTGGTGCATATTCAAATCCCCCTCTCCTTTATGATAATAATAACAAAAAATAAAAATAAAAATTAACACAGCTAGCTTGTCCATTTCTTTAAGAGTATTTGGGGCACTAACAAATTCTACTAACACTTACTAACACACTCTATCTCTCTCTTAGTGGCATTGTGGGGTTCGCAGTGGACTCCGCAGTACCACTAAGAGAGATAGAGTGTATTAGTAAGTATTAGTGAGATTTGATTGTGCCCCTAGTAAGACCTTTTCTTTAATTTTAGATTACACAACATATTTTCTTGCCTTTGGCCTATTTCCTTTAACAACTATCATAATTGGAGATGGATCCAAGTTACATGTATGATACTGGTTAAGTTGGCAAGATAGTGAAGATCATTGTCATCCTAGGATTATTGCTCTTGTGAATTGCTTTGTGGTTTGTGATGTATACCCTTCAATATATGGATACAAGTTATATGTATGATAATGATTAAGATTTGCGTGATAGTGAAAACCATAGGCATCCTAGGAATATTGCTCTTCTGAATTGGTTTGTGATTTGTGATGTATACTCTTCAATGAGTTTATTTTTCTTGAAGCATGGTGGTGTTTATACAAAATAGTGTAATACGTACCACATACTTTTTAGTCAAAGTTGCTTTCTTGGTAATCACCGGTAGGGAGCGTGTTATATATTTAGAGTTAGGGCACTAATAACTTCTATTAACACTTACTAACACATTCTATCTCTCTCCTAGTGGTACTGCGGGGCCCACTGCGGACCCCACAGTACCACTAGGAGAGAGAAAGAGTGTGTTAGAAAGTGTTAGTGAAAGTTGTTAGTACCCCAAATATTACTCTTAGAGTTAAGGTGAGAATTTAAAGTGAATTGGATTATGTGAAGTTATCCAGTGAATTGAATTTTAAGCCTGAAAGAATCCACTGGTTGCTCCACTGACCCGTGCGCCCCGCTGATTCGCGGATTCTTTCAGACTTAAAAGTCAGTTCACTGGATAAGTTCACTCAACCCAATTTACTTTAGATGCTCACCGTTTAAAGTTATATTATTTTAACTAAATTTATTTATCAATTTATTTATACCTTTGTTTTTTGGAGGAGGGTTACAGCTAGAATTTTAACCAATCAATTTAATATGAACCAGGAGGTACTCACTCAAATGTCCGTGATAAAATTGAAAGTGATTTCTCAGTAAAACGTATTATTCCTACTTCTATACAAGCAGGCAAAAGTGACTAAGTGCCATAAAAGCAAAATAAGCAAAAGCAATGGAAAAGTGTATCACAAATGATTTTTTTTTTTTTGGGGCATTTTCTCTCACACATAATTTATAGTAAATATAAATATTAAAAAATAAAATAAAATTCACATAGCAGTAAAGATGATCAATAATGCTAGGCACACGCTCCAAATCACATCTCAAACAACACCCTTGTTTTAAATACATGTACCCTGTGTTGTGTAAGTGGTGCACAGAAAAGTGTGAAAAATTCAAACAATACAGAATACATGCATTTAAAGCATATAGTGTGGTTTGGGATGTGTGCCTAGCACTTGTCACAAATGATTTTCTTTACAATCTTTTCCTCTATCAGCGTACTCTATCTCTCTCGTTTTCTCCAATGTTTTTCTTGGTAATCGAAAAAGTAGAAGCTTTTTGTCAACAATATCTTTTCTTTTCCATCAATGAACAATAAATTAAACAAAGACTAATCTAAGAATGCAATAAATCGGATTAATAGTCCATGTTAAATTAATAGTCCGTTGTTTGGTTAGACCAAAAATTCCAAGATTAATGACAATATCAACATAATATATAGAGGATTATTTACTCCACCGGGTGTGACATTAATAGTCTCTTTAACAATGAAGGGCAAAAGTATTAACCCTCTTCCCCAGCTCAGGTGACGAATAAGGTCAGAACAGAATAAGGGATTTCGAGTCTTTTGTCGATCAGCCAACACTCTTTGAACTGAGAAAAAAGGATTTGTAGTCCCTCGCCTTAATTACCAATTGGTCATGCCACAAAAATGATACTAGTCCAAGTGTCATAACTGCTCGTTCGACTCTTTGTCTCGCATAAAATATATGTATGAATGGACCCAAAAAATTTCGCCTCAGATGTGCTACCTGGAACGGGACCCCCCCCCCCCCCCCCCCCCCCCCCCCCCCCAAAACACAAATTCCTGGACAACAATGATAGGGATACACACTAAATGACACACCCAACGACACACTGTGCTTTAAATGCATGTACTCTGTGTTTGAATTTTTCACACTTTTCTCTGCATCACTTACACAGCACAGGGTACATGCATTTAAAGTTAGTGTGTCGTTTAGTGTGTTGTTTGGTGTGTATCCCTATCATTTTTTTTTTCCTGGATCCATCAATGGATATGCTACTGTTTTCAGTGTTGAATTCTGAAGTATTTCATAATTACTTCACTAATAATACAAATAAACACCATCAGGAATGTTTCAATACCTCTTCAGTTCTGATCATTATTCTTTTCTAGAAGCTAATGATGTGGATTTAGGCATGGCCGATAAAAAGGCGGAGATAAAGAAAAAGTCCAAATCAAGGCACAAAAAATTTGTTAGTGGAGAAAAGGGGGATGTGGTAATGTGTGTTAAGTTATTATCAAAGAAAAAGATTTCAAACGGTATAATTAGGAATGGAATTTAGTAAAAAGGAAAACGAAAAAGAAAAAGAAAAGTAAGAAAGTGATGGGATCATAGTCCAATCCACAAGCACTTGACTTTGACCAGTGAAGGACATTTTTTAATTTAATTTTTTTCTTTAATTACTCAATAATTGTTCACCCATTACTCTCACCCAACTCGACTCTCCCATGGATGAATGCAGTGGGATTCAAAATTAAATAAGAATTAATTAGTAGCAATTCTCTTTGAAATACTTAAAGTAAATCAATTAGTGCTAATGTACTTTCCAATAAAAAGTAAAAAAGTTTTTTTCCATGATGTATATATATGTTACAAAAAAAAAAACAATGCTATTGATGTATATTGCTATTTTGTGGCTCGAATTCTCGATCACGTACTATGATGATAAGGTCGATCGACCGGCCATCAAAATATTATTGTGGTGATCAAACGGCTCCAGGGCATTTGATCGGCAGTTTTTGGGAAATAAAAATTTGCCAGTGGGAATAGGGGGCCGTTTGCTCGTCACATGCTGGCGATCCAAAGATCTGGAAGATCGATGGAAGGCAATCAATCAGCTTATGTGTTTCCTAGTTTTAGTAAGTTTAGTTGTTTATGTTTAAGGGTTAAATTGTTTGGGTATAAAGCGACTTTTTGGGACCGAATTAACCCTGTGAGCGAGCATATAGAGTGTTGTGCAAATAGGGTATGCATTGTAATTTCCTGATTTCATAGTGGAACTTTTTGAACTTCTAGCATGGACGTAGGCTATTGCCAAACCACGTAAATCGTTTGCCTTTGGTAGCTGGTTAGGTTCTTTATCACTTGTATTTAGTTCATGGTTGCCTTTTTTTTTTTTTTTTTTTTTCAAAATTCATGGTTGCTTTTGTTTGCTCCCTTTTGGTACCATTCAGAATCAAATTTCAGTCTTGTCATAAGTACCATGGCCAACCTTGCGGTAGGCCAGAGAGGTGCAGCTTGGTACCCCAAAATTTGTCCATTTTTTTACACTCGAGAAAGGCCCCAAAACTTATAATGGGTTAATTTTGCCCAAAATAAAATTTTCATATGTAACATGTTGGTTTAATTGTAATCGAGTCTACCCAAATATATATATATATATATATAAATTATCATCAAGTCTACCTGTGTACTAAAAAAAAACATTATTGGCAATGTATTGCCCCCATAGTAATCCAATTCAACTAAAAATATTTGGCTCAACACTTTTCATTGCACTTCTCAGTTTAGTTCAACCCGAATTGTTTTACATCAGTCTAAGCTTTACAGATTATAATCAGCGATAAAATACTCTTATTATCAAGAAAACAAAGTGATATTATGAATGTAGATGGGATTATTACGGGCTGAGGGAAAAAAAATCATTACATGTAATAAAGATTACAAGCACTAAATCTCGACTCAACTTCCAAATGGCCAAAAAATTCACATAGCAAAACTGCAATATTCTGGTGTAGAAAATCCTACGTGCAATCGATCAAAGCATATTCAAACAACATTCACAACTGTCATAGCTTAAATTTCTGTTTTTCACAATCATAGATTAGGATCAATTTCTTGTTCTTAGTTTAAGTTCTCCTCTTGGAGGTTGTAATTTAGTTCCAAGCATTCAATAAAGTTTTATCTTTCCCAAGGTACTTTTATTGTTCTTTGCTTGTGATTTATTTACTTTTCTTAGCAAACTCTAGACTAATTTTTGCTTGTATGCTTCAACACTGCCATTGAACCTTTCGGTGAGGGTACATTCCTACTCACAATTGCTTTCATTTAATTAGATGTCAGATATATTTTTAAGCCTTTTCCAGCACTTGCATTAGCAAAGTTAGGAAACCTAGTCTAAGCCTTTTCCAAGTTCCAGGCGAGTTAATTGACCTCCTCAGGAAGAATAAAGATGGCTTTGCATGGGATTACGATGAGATGCCAGGACTAGCCCAAGAGTTTGTCGAACACTGATTCCTAATTAAATAAGGGCTCAAGCCATTCAAGCAACCACCAAGAAGAATGTCACCCAAGGTCACCTTGAAGGTAAAAGAGGAGATTGGTTTCACTCCCCGAAACAACAAAAATGGAGAAAATAAATTCTTTTTTGGGACCGTAGGCCATGACTGGTGAAGTCATATGATTGTTCACACCACACAGTACTAAACATTAGAATAAATAAGCAGACAGTAATGTATAGTCTAAGCTCAGCATTGTATATAGCATAAGCTTACTAATATATTACCATCAGATTATGCGCAAACATAAAAGAACTAAGGTCTTAAGAACATATGCAAATACAAAATATTAAATATACAAAACATAAAACATAAAGTCCACGATATACTCCCAGTGTTTAGTATAATAGTCCTCCCTAGCATAATAGTCCTCCCTAGCATACCTATCTTCAACGAGGCCACCTGTTGGCTAGTATCACTCCGGGCAGAAGCCTTCATCGTTGGGTCCTTCCTCTGTATGATCATAGACATGATACGTAAGAACATGAGAATGTCCAGTAGCATAAACGCAGTTAGCTTTATCAAAGTTGAATGAGTAAAAATACTAACAAAACATCACAATTATAAGTTATAAAACATAACGAGCATAGTTCTACTAATGATATATTTTCTTCATTCAATATCTTCATAACCAACCATTATTCGTCTTATTACGCAAAGACCAACATACTCTAAGAATTCGATGAACAACTTGACAATGCGATTATCTAGATACACCCTTGACCATAGTCTACATACTTATGACATTGTTTATCAGAGTATATCAATCTATGCCATACTAGGGATGTACCATTAATTGCAGTTTACATCCTTTAGGACACCGTCAATCAATATACATCACCCTCAATCACAATATGAATGTAACTTTGATTGAAATCCACATACTTTAGGACATAGTCAACCAATATATTCCATTCTCAAACACACTATTGATATGCATTTGATGCAGTCCACATCCTTTAGGACATAGTCAACCAATATACACCACCTTATGTCATGACTCACACAGTCAATCCTTCAGGTCAATGATCGCAATCCATATACTTTAGGACACTGTCAATCAATGCCCGTCCATGCACAAAGCATCATCCGTACCAAACTTATACGAACCTGTAACCAAATTGACTCTCGGCACTCCCATATGGCCAACCTAACAGGATACTATGAACAGTGACTGATTCAATTCACGACCGATACATTCCCTAATGTTATTATCAATAGCACATTATTCTCAATGTTATCACATTATGGCATAGCATTATCTTTTCCATTACTACTATATTGCATGCGGGGATTTTGGAACAGTAATTAAACAACTAAATAGTTCATGTCATACTTAACAAGAAATAACCACATTCTGCAATTGTCAATAGATTGTGTTTGGGGTCCTATCGATGGGGTAAAAGTCACAATAATCGATTGGAAAACATACCAATCGATTGGATCAAAACAATACCAATCGATTGGATCGAAAACAATACCAATCGATTGCACAAAAGGCCAATCGATTTGGTTAAAAGCTATAGCAATCAATTAGTAAAAGTCTAATCGATTGGGACTACGTCTCATTTTCTAGATTACGTAGTCTAGAGACAAAATTATGGTAAAGACATCTACCGTGTCATTCCTTCTTTTGAGGCATGTAAAAATGACATAATAATAATACTAAGTGAGTTTAGAACTCACTAGAGGGCTTTGGATGGCGGTGATAGTCCTCGATAGAGCTCGGGATGGTCCAGTGAGCTCTCTCTCTCTCTCTCTCTCGTTTATTTTTCCTTCTTTTTCTTCTTGAGAGTGAATGTACATATTGTGTGTATGTATATATGATATGTATGTATAAGTATATGTATATATGTATAGGGGTGTATATACATCCCTCTCTCGATCACACACACAGACAAAACATACATATTTATATACAAGGGGGTATATATAAGGAAGGGGTTAAACTGTGGCCATATAATCCAAACGTGGTGACCAAGTTCAGCTACCACCAATCTATTGGGATAGTTGACAATCGATTGTGGTTAGGTGACAAAGGGCAATGGACTAGTAAGTAGTCCAATCAATTGGGAGTAGGTGGCAAGTGGTAATTAATTGGAAAGGATCTAATGGATTGGGATCTCAAATCCATTATAGGAAAAATAATAAGGGCTCATATACATGCAGACATATAAAAGTACAGTGGATTTTATAGGTATCACATTGGGAGACTTCTGAGTGCTGGGTTTATAAGAACATCTAGATTTGTGGAATGGGTGACTAATGTGGTGCCCGGGTCAAAAGGAAAGGCAAACTAAGGGTCTGCATTGACTTTAGAAATCTGAATATGGCTACCAGAAAAGATGAATATCATATGCCCATGGCCGACTAGCTAATTGATTCGGCCTCAAAGCACCAGATATTGTTATTCATAGATGGGCATTCAGGCTATAACTAGATTTTTATCGTTGAAGAAGGTGTTTCTAAGAAGGCAATCAGATGCCCGAGGGTAATTGGAACCTCTGAAAGGTTGTGATGCCATTCAGTCTAAAGAACGCAAGAGTAACCTACCAACGGGCCATGAATTCAATCCTCCAAGATATGATCGAACAATTAATAGAAGTTTTTTATTAATGATATGCTAGTAAAATTAGGCAAAAAGGAAAAGCACCTGAAAGATTGGAAAAGAGCCCTTGAGCAAATGAAGGCCCAAAAGCTCAAGATGAACCCACTGAAGTGCGCGTTCAATGTAATGGTGGGGAACTTTATAGGTTTTTTAGTGCACCAAAGGGGGATAGAGATATAAAAATAATAAAGCTTGGGTTATTCAGGCGGCCAGAGCACCGACCACAAAAGGGAGCTGCAGAGGCTGCTCGGGAAAATAAACTTCTTGAAAAGTTTTATCTCCAACTACACCGAGCAAACTCGTGTCTGGTCTCTGCTGCTAAAAATCAAGGTCGAAGTTGAGTTCAGGTCGGAAAAGAACCACCACAATCCATTTGAAGGTATAAAGAGGTACTTGTCAATGCCTCTGATCCTCATGCCGCCAAGGAAGGAGAAGAACTTGAAGCTTTATATAACAACCTCTGAGTGGTCAATAGGCAGTATGACTCTAGCTGCCCAAGATAACAAATAAGAAAATAGCAAGTCGTGTATTATCTAAGTAGGTTTTTAACTCCAATCGAGCAGCGCTATGCACAGATTGAGAAAAGATGTTTAGCCTTGTATTTTTCTTCTCAAATGTAAGAATATATATGTTGTTCATTTCTACTTACACTATTTGTGAAGCTGATGTTTTAAAATATGTGTCATCTAGGCCGATAATGAGGGGTAGAATGAGCAAGTGGTCCTTGGTCCTTATGGAATTTTCTCTTGTAACATTGATCCTAGAAATCAATGAAGGACCAAGCCATTGCTCACTTTTTGACCGATCACTCAGCAATTATTATTGATACTAGTGTAGATGATTGTGCACCACTGCCATATGTACCGAACATCTCTTTCATCCCTTAGACATTGATCTTTGATGGTGCAAAGAATGTCGAGGAAGCTGGTAGGGATATAAACATTTCTGTTCCGTGTTTTTTTTTTGGTGAAATCAGTTAGTTTTAGTTCAATTCGGTGAAAAATCTTGGTTCAGTTTCAATTTTGCACTGCACACACTCTATGAAAACTAACCAAAATGATCGGTTTAGTTTGGTGTGCCAGTTTTTTGGTTATATCTTACACCCTAGAAGCTAGTACTGGTATAGTACTATTGTCTCCAAAGAATAGAAAAAACAAAGATGGCGTTACGGATGGATTTTAAGTGTTCTAATAACCAAGCCGAATAGGAAGCTTTGATCATAGACCTGGAGATATTCTGTGAGATGGGGGCATCTTTGATCCATATCAAAGGAGACACATGGCTAGGCATCAGCCTACTAACCGGTGAGTATAAAATAAGGACTTGGGAAATCTACTCATTTCTTGTTGTAGCCTAACAATTGTTAGATGAGTTTGATGATGTAACCATGGGTTATATACATCCCCATGTCCACTAACGGGGAGGCTGATAAGCTGGCTAAACAGGGATCAAGTTTGGATGGAATTGAGGCAAGAAGTGTTCAAATTTTGGTAAGAACACTTCATTCGATCACCAAGAAAGGCTTGTACGTTGAAACTTGCTCCATACTAATGGAGGAGGACGATTGGAGGGTTCCAATTATAGAGTACCTCAAGCATCCAAATACTAGGGCCGACTAAAGGACATGAATGTTCGTGGTAAGGTTCATCTTGTTAGATGGTGAGTTATTCAAGAAGTTCATTGGGGATGATGTGATCTTAAAATGTCTAAGCAAAAATATAAGCGATGAAGGTTGTGGTCGGAACCAAGATGAAATGGCTGATAAGGAGATTTCTAGGTTTACCAGGCCAGAACCAAGATGAAATGGCTGATAAGGAGATTTCTAATATTATTGGCCATGCTGAAAGAATGTATTGATTATTTCAAGGGGTGTCAGGCATATCAAAAGCATGGCCTGATCCAGCGAGTTCTGACCAAAGAATTACAACCAACTATTAAGCCATATGGCCATTCAGAGGATGGGCAATGAACTTGATTGGCAAGCTCCATCCAACTTTCTCAAATGGGTGGAGGCCATACTTGTCAGATCTGTCACTCAAGCTACCATTATAAAATTTATTGAAGAATACATCATACATCGGTTCGGCCGGCCTGAGACTATAACGCCCGATCAAGGTTCTGTCTTCACAGGAACTGAGTTCATTAGCCTTTGCAGAAAGTAAAGGAATAACTTTTCTAAATTCAATGCCTTATTATACTCAGGCTAATGGTCAGGCCGAGTCGTCTAACAAGACCATCAAGGGAATCATTGAAAAGATGGTCAAAGATAATCATTAAGTGTAGGATAAATTACTGTCCAAAGCCCTTTGGGCATATCAGACATCTAAATGGACAAGCGTTGGGGCAATCCCTTTTATGCTGATTTACGGACATGATGTTGTTTTACCGATGGAAGTCATAGTCCGATCAGCCAGAAGGGCATTGCAAACCACTTGGAGCTAGACGATTACACTGAAGCCATGATCACAGAGTTGGAAAACATAGATGAGGCAAGGCTAAATGCTCTAGATTGCCTAAAGTTCTAGAAGAATTGGGATGCTCGTGCTTACAACAAAAGGGTCAAGGCAAAGTCCTTCTGTACTAAGGACTTAGTTTTGAAGGCGATCATACCAATCGGCATGAAGGATAACCAATACGGTAAATGGTCCATTAACTAGGAAGTACCACTCATCATCCATAAGGTTCTGAAAGGTGGACCTTACCGGTTAAGAAAAATTGACAGGGAAGCACGTATGATTAATAGTCAGTATTTAAAACCTTACTATCCTACGTTGTGGGAGACTATCGATTTAGAGTATAGACCGAATCCAAATTTAGAATTGTAATACCCTGCATTATCAATAATTATTAATACAAAGAGATTCTATATACTTCCTTTGATTATACTTGAAATTTTTTTTTCGATCGATCGAACCTTTTTCAAGCGATCGAGAATTTCTTAGTTCAAGCGATCGAACCCTATTCAAGCGATCAAAACTCTACTGACCTGAATTTATGATGTGGTCCCTACTTCAATCGATTAAATCCTTTTTGCAATCAATCAAACCTGGCAGAATCACTTTCAAGCGATCGAAATAGCTTCGATCATCCGAACTTGTGTTATCAGATATCCCAATTTCTGTGCAAACCTTGCCACCTGCACCCCTATCCCCCCTATAAATACATTATGTTCATGGTGTGTGTGAGGTCTGTTGTGCCCAAGCTTTGTTAGTGAGAGAGAGAGAGAGTGTGTGTGTGTGTGTGTATGGATGTGAGTATATAGGTGTATGTGTGTGTGTTTATACCTATATACTCACATCCATAAATATATATATACTCATATTATATGTATATACTCTGTGAGAAAGAGAGAGACAGGTAGAGAAGGAGAAGAAGGAGAAGGAGACAGAGAAGGAGACAAAGACAGAGAGAGGAGCAGAGAGAGAGAAGATGAGGCCATTAAAGGAGTTTCTAGAAGCTTGACATTTCCAGACACTCCCTTACGATCATTCGGTGAATTCTAAACTCACTCGGTAGCATTTGTATGATGTTTTACATGTTTTGGCCATTTTAATAATGACCTAAATTCCCCCTAGCATCTCTGGACATTAACTATCCAGAACTGCTAGAGAAGACGACGTTCAAGTGATCGAACTAAGTTTAATCAATCGAACACCTTGAGTCTAAACTGATAGAAATGAATTCAATCGATCAAGACCACCTTCACTTCAATCGATCGAGCATACTTCAATCGATCTACCTTTACTTTCTTTAATTGATCGAGCATACTTCAATTGATTGACCTTAACAAAACATGAATGCTTTCAAGTTTATAAATTGTAATGTTTAACTATTTGCATTGACGTTCCATGTTCCTATTATGCGATATTATGGGTTATAGAGGTAATGGGATACGATAATGAGATTGAGATAATATGGTGAGTAACGTAGTAGGGTTTGTTATGATAGTAATGATACAATGTGATAACGAGATGAGGTTTGAGATATAACAGTGGGTAACATTGGATAACGGGGTGATTGAGTCAGTGGAATACTAGCATTTTCGGTACAAGTAAGTGAATATCTGTTTTTGCACCTAAAAAATACATTTTTTAAAGTCAAAATTGCTAGAGGCCAATTGTGATTTTTCAATCAGACTATGAGCCAGATGGCAAAAACTAATGGCCAAGTAATTGATTTAAAGTTGGTATGGCCGAATGAATTTCAAATTCGAACTGACCATGATCATGTTGATCACATTTATTCGGACTGATCAGCATTTAATCGGGCTAGATAGCATATCTTAGTCGAACTGATTTGGAAAAGCCAGACCGATGAGCTTCATGGAGGGATTTAATCCATGAGTTGATTGAGGTAGGGCCCAAAACATGTGCCAAAATAGTGTTGTGAAGATGAAATTCAAATGAACAGATCTATGTCATGCTTACATCATCATAATAGAAGAAACCAACAAATGAGAATATCATTCGGGCTGCCAACTATTAAGTTCAATACTATGATTTGGCCTATTGGCAAGCAATTCGTGGGCCCATGATGATTCAATGACATGTTAGCCACGTATTTGATTTAGGTACTAACCTTTATTTGGCCTGCTATTAATTTGAATCAGCCTGATACTAGTTTCATTAGCAAGAAATGTTAATTCAGTCTCCTTTGGAGAGTGATGGGCCCACTATGGAAGTTTATTACTCCTAAAATCTCTATGATTGATATTACCAGTTGCAATATTGATGATGTATATCATATTGTGATAAGGTAAGATAATATTTCAAGATATTATCATATTTTGGGATAATATCAACAAGTTATAAATGATATCAATCACTTTATGGAAGTGTATCTATTTCTTTGCTGGCAAAGGAAGCTGAATCAAGCCGAAAAGTGGACCAGATTTATGATATATATATATGTATTTATATAATTTTGACGACATGAAGAGATGAATCTGGCATTTTTTACTAGATTATCATTGCAGATATTTTTATTTCCTTATCTTATATCAGTCCGGACCGCTATAAATAAGCAGGCTGGCCAAAGAAGCAAATCACTCTGCGTCATCTTGACAAACCGCATCCAAAAAGCATTCTAAAGCATCCATTAGCATTCTTAGTTTAGGCAAATAAAGCAGTCTTTTATTTTCTTAGCTTTTACATTACGTCTTGTAATTTTCTTTTCCTACAATTAAATAAAAATCTATCTTTTTATTTAATTTCTTGATGGCTACTCCATCACTTGCTAGACTTGTATGCTTCAATACTGTATAGGGATCTTAGGTGAGGGTACTTTCCTACTCACCTTTCACAATCGCATTGTTAGAATTTAGATTCATGAAACCTTGTGTATCACTCACATAAGTGATTTTAAGAAATTTGTGTTTTATAAGTTTTGGTCTACCTCACAAGGTTCTGGCACGCCCAAACCAAAAATTTAGCAAACAATTTAGCACGCCCGATGGGACAGCCAAGTGATGAGCCATGAAGCATACTATGAGACATGGCTGCAGTTCTACTTTGATCAAATTCGTTGGAGGGATGAAAAAATAAGCCTTCTTGAAGGTTTATTTTCTCATCTCAACAACGATGAGATGAGACTCCGTTGATTCAATTCGATGAATGATTGAATCTCCATGGGATTCGCCACTGTGACATCGGCTTAATGGTGAAATAAGCTAATCTGAGGATGAAGGGGGTCAACTAAAAACTAAGATTGACCGATTGAGACTGATAGACAGTTTTTCAATAAAGAAATTGGTCTCCTTCTTTCCTTAAGTGAAGCAGAAGAGCCAGGACCCAATGGAAAAAATTTCATGTCCATGGAAGATTTTATGGACAATGAGTGGCAAAGAGATCCAAGCAGTTTATCAAATTTACCGCTTGGGGGGCAAGTCTGCGAAACTGTAATTGAGGAAAGGCCAAAAAAATTTATTTCGGCATAGAGCCCTCCCTGATGTTGAAGACAATGAACCGCTCGGGGGTAAACTCTAAATGAGCTTCACAATTATGTTGAGGCCGGAAAAGAAGAGTGTGGCAGGCCGAGCGATCCTATGTTGGCCATAGAGCCTCCTAGTGATGAGGAGGACGATGATGAAGACCCCCTTAGTGATGAAGAAATCGGTGATGAAGTGCTCAGGGGACAAGATTCACAGAGATCGATTGACTCTAAATCAGGTCCATGAATATTTGAACAACTTTCCTTGAGGAAGTTTACCCTTAAGGAGTTGTTTAATTTTTTTGGTCTCATTATAGTGACCGATTATTTTTTCTATTTTAAGCCAATTACTTATTTGGCTTAGGTTAATCTACATCCACAATGGCTATGTGGATGTCACCAAAAATTTAATTTTATTTGGTGGCTATTTTTGCAACCGTGATACTATCAAAGAAGGAGGAAAAATTACTAATGACCGAAATCAAAAACCAATTCGGTCAAAATAATGCTATTAGGACTAAATCTGTAGTACGAAAGTGAAAGAAAAATGATATATCCAGCATTGGCATGTCTCATGATTGGTCCATAGTTGAGTGTTGAAGATGGTGCTATGAAGTGGTGGGCCCAAGGTGTGTAAAGCAAGAAAGAAATTTTTGTCATGTTATGTATGATGGCCCTAGTGCTATACAGTGGAACAGTGTCGGCGCAGTACCATTCGGACTAAGGTGATTAGGGAAGATTGTTTTATGCTGTTTTTCCATGACTTATCTTTAGTATCATGATGATGGCAGGGCCCCATGCGTGACTTATGATTTTTACCATCTCAAATGACAGTCATCATATCACAGTTCAAGGTGTTGGTTACGAATGATAGTCAAAAGGTAATCAGTCTTTTAACACTTTGCCATTCAGTCAAAATAAAAATCGGTCTGTGGAAAAACATGGCTATTCAAAATTTACTTGGTTTCATTTTAAACAGCCAAGGGAGCAATTGTTTGCACCTAAAAAATACATATTTTAACCTCAAAATTGTTATAGGCCGATTGTAATTTTTCAAATCAGACTATGAGCCCAATGGCAAAAACTAATGGCCAAGTAATTGATTCAAAGCTGGTATGGCCGAATGAGTTTCAAATTCGGACTGACTACGATCGGGCTAATCACATTTATTCAGACTGATTACCATTTAATCGGGCTGATGTAGACACCCCAATTTTGATCGACCGTCGAATTCAAGGGATGGTCACCTCTAAATACCAATGACGACAACGACCGGTAAAATTCAAAGATTTTCCAAACAATTCAAGTTCTTCAGAAGATTCTTCAAATTAAGTTTTCAAATTGAGAGAAAGAGGGAAATCAGGTGTTCGAAGAAACCCGAATATGAAATACGTATGAAAGAAATAGTCTGAAAATTAATTTCAAAATTAATCATATATATATTAGGATTTTGAGAAGAAAATAAAGAGAAGAAAAGAATTTTGAAAGGAAAAAGAAAGAAAAGAAAAGAAAATATAGTAGAATATTAATATAAGTTACTAAAGTATATTAGTATAAGTATAAAAGTATATACTAAGTATATACTTTTATACTTATAGTATATATTCTAAAAAATAAATAAAAAGGGGATAATACTATTGCTTGCGGCACGCGGCATAGGTGGTGACACTCGCTGAATGACTGCGCCGACACTCATTGACTGCCGCAGCGGCACTCGCTGAGTGCCGAGATGGCACTCACTGAGTGCCGCAGATAACTCAGTGAGTGCCGCTCACTATAACAACCTATTTTTCTCAAATACGTATGTAATATTCTTGCACATGGGTTTTCCACATAAAATTACCCAATTGACCCTCAGATTTTGGTCTATATAAGGAGGCCTTCACCTCCATTACAAGGATCTTTTTTCTTTTCTCCCTCAATTATCTTCATCCATCTTGATCCTTATAATATACAAAGAAATTTTGGAGAGATTGGAGAGAAGTTTTGAAGAAATATTTTGAAAAAATCAAGAATAGTTTGAAGAATTGGAAGAAGAAATTGGAGAGTTTGGAAGACCTTCAACAATCAAGAAGAGATTTCCGAGGTTATAGACGTAACCTTCTAATCTTAGATAGAATTAGGCTAGATTGAACCACAATTCATAGATCTAGGATCTTTACACATTTTCAAAACCTCTCTTCTTACCTCATTTCATCACACACCACATAGAATTGTGATTGAATCCTTTCTTGTTTTCATTGATTTGGATCTAGATAAGAGCCTTGGATTTTAAAAAAGAGCATGTAAAAAGAATTTCAACTTGGATTTTTCTTCAAACAAACTTTGGTTTTACTACTCCTTGCTTATATTTCCATTGGAAACCCATGAGATCCTCAATATCTCATTGGATCCCCTTTATTTTGGTCCTCTAGTCCCCTATGATCTTATGATTTATATGGGGATTAAGAGTGATCATAGTTATATCCACTTTTGTTAGGATAGGTCCAAACCTTAGACTATGATTTGGATCTCCCTATTAGAAATCTTATGGAATCCTTTCTATATTCTATAGAGGTTTAGGTGGATTTAGTTTCATTTTAGTCTCCAAGGACCACTAGTTTGAGAGGAGAATAGGATGTAACAAGTCTATATTCCTCAAGGAACATGTATTTCGGAGAGGAATTAGGTGTTTAAGTTTAGTTGAGATTATGAATACCAATTCCACAAATGGTGCAGTGAACTCAAGAACTCACTGAGATCAAAGATTTTTTAATTAAATCATGGTCCATGAGAATTAAGTGAGACCAATTGGAGAATTTTCATAACTCATATATGTATTACTAGAATTTTTGTTTTGATGAAACCTTATACTTAGGATAGTTTGGCCTCATGATTTGTGAGTAGGTTGCTCTCTGTCCAAAACTTCAGAACAGTAAGTTTGTTTTGAAATAAGTAAAACAGAGCCTTAACCAACTTCTTTTGACTTTAAATAAATGTTTCTATGAAGATTTATGTGTTAGGAAGGTTCCCGAAAAAGATCAACTGATTCTTATATTTTTACTATTTTTAGAAAATCATACAAAAACTCTGGACAGAGAGTTAAAAATTTCTGAGTGATGTCTAGTTATGACCCTATTCCCAGAGATTTAATTGTTGGATCTTCAATTTTCTTTTTGACTTAGAAACTAGACTCACAGAGGCACAACATACGCAAAAATCATTAAGATCCAACCGTTGGAAGTATTTTATTTCTATTTTAAAAATCTGGTTTGCTCTCTGTAATTATTACAATTCTGTCACAGTTTTGATAAAACTTGAATAACTCTAATCTAATGGACTTCTAAAGTCCTTAAATCTAAACATGACTTTAATAATGTTAATTAAGTTTAAATCCAGAGGCTAGATGATCCAAACTAATGAATATCTCATAGCTCATGTTCATGCATTCATTCATACATATTGATACTCATAAGTAGGACTCATTTTTTGTCTAACCTGCACTTTATTGAATCTAATTGAACATGACTAGGTGTTCCTCATGATCATGTTGGTGCTTGGCATCTCTATATGGACATTACATTGGCTCCTAGTTGAGGCTTGTATATCTATAGCGGTGCTATGGTTCCAATTAGTTAAAAGGAATTAAAAGTTGTGCTAATTCTTCCTCTACTTGATAGATTTAAGCTAGAAGTTTAGGATTGATTATTTGATATCTAGGTTGAACCATGTGGACTAATCCTTCTTTTGTAGCGCTTATGAGGTACAATTTCTCAAACCTTCCTCTATTTTATTTTACTTATTGATTTTATTGATTTTTCGACTCCATACGCGACACCTTAGATTAGGTCTTGCCTTATGTGTATATGCGATTAGAGACCTGTTCTTAGGATTTCTATTTTGTATGCATTGCACGTTTAATATTCGCGGTTGGATCCCGGGTAAGTTTTCCTAGTTCCCTATTTACACATCATCTTGCTTGCTACTTGCAATTACGTGGTTTTTGAATGATATTTATCGTTAGCAATCTTACACCCTTTTGATATACTTTTGTGATGTATATATTTGTATCTATGTATTAGTTGAGGGCATGCTTAGATTATTAATCCGATTAAAATGATGATGAGTAGAGGCCTATCACGAGATAGGATGAGAGGGGGTGTTTTAAGTCCGCCGGGCTCCTTCCCCTCTCATTCCATAATCCCCGGACCTAAAAATCTCTGGTTTTCCAAAAAGATTAGTTTGCTTTTAAATGGTTTCTTGATTTTCCTTAAAAAAAATTAAGTGGCAACTCTTTGTATTTGAATTTTTTTAAAAAGAAGTGGGTCCAAAATGTCGGTATCCACAGCTGGATAGCCTATCTTAGTCGGACTGATTTGGTAAAGCCATACTGATGAGCTACATGGAAGGATTTAATCCATGAGTTGATTGAGGTGGGGCCCGAAACATGTGCCAAAATAGTGTTGTGAAGATGAAATTCAAATGAATAGATCTATGTCATGCTAACATCATCACAAAAGAAGAAACCAACAAATGAGAATATCATTTGGGCTGCCAACTATTAAGTTCAACACTATGATTTGGCCTATAGGCAAGCAATTCGTGGGTCTATGATGATTCAGCGACATGTTAGCCACGTATTTGATTTTGGCACTAAACTCTATTTGGCCTGCTATTAATTTGAATCAGCCCGATGTCGGTATGGTTAGCAACAAATGTTGATTCAGCCACCTTTGGAAAGTGATGGGCCTACTATGGAAAGTTATTACTCCTTAAATCTCTATGATTGATATTACCAGTTGCAATATTGGTTATATATATCATATTGCGATAAGGTATGATAATATTTTAAGAAATTATCATATTTTGGGATAGTATCAACAAGTTATAAATGACATCAATCACTTTATGGAAGCATATCTGTTTACTTGCTAGCAAAGGAAGCCGAATCAAGCCAAAAATTGGACCAGATTCAAGATATATATATGTATATATATTCGAAGATATGGAGAGATAAATCTGGTATTTTTTACCAGATTAACATTGCACATATTTTTATCTCCTTGTCTTATATCAGTCTGGGCCGCTATAAATAACAGGTTGGCCAAAGAAGCAAATCACTCCGTGTCACCTCGACAAACCACATCCAAAAAGCATTCTAAAGCATCCTTTAGCATTCTTAGTTTATGCAAATAAAGCCGTCTTTGATTTTCTTATCTTTTACATTACTTCTTGTAATTTTATTTTCTTACAATCAAATAAAAATCTATCTTTTTATTTTATTTCTTGATGGCTATTTCATCACTTGCTAGACTTGTATGCTTCAATAGTGTCTAGGGATCTTAGGTGAGGGTAGTTCCTACTCACCTTTCACAATCTCATTGATAGAAGTTAGATTCATGAAACCTTGTGTATCACTCAACCAAGTGATTTTAGGAAATTTTGTGTTTTATAAGTTTGGGTCTACCTCACAAGGCTCTGGCATGCCCGAGCCAAAAATATAGCAAACAGTATCAGGAATTGGTCGTGAGCACATCTGCTTAGGATGTGGGCGTTATGTATTGTACTCGCAAGAGTTCTTAAAAGCGTTAATGTGGTGAACAAGAGTATAAATATGTATTGATTATGGACGGACAACACTCATAAGCGTTCTTAAAAGCGGTGAACACTAAGAGTTCTTAAAAGCAATGAACTAGAGTATTGGTGCATCCATAGACTAGTCGTTATATGAGAGTGATGTATGGTGCTTGCAGGAGTTCTTAAAAAAGGTGAATAGTCAGAGTTCTTAAAAGAGGTGAACAAGAGCACTAGTATGTCATGATGATATAATCAGTTTGGGATAGTCAGTCGGGATTGGTACAGTCAGCCTCGCGGTTAGAATATGACAAGAATTGGATTAATGAGGAGTCTAAATAAAAGAGGAAAGATATTTTTTACTATCACTACTTTATATCGTGCATAACTGGTAAGAATTTTGTTCCTATGATACTCTGGGAGTTTATATTCACTCGGCTGAAGTAAGCTGATGGTGTTTATGCTCGGACAATCCCCATCCAGACTACCTTGCCCCTATTAATACAGATGATGTAGCCTATGATGATGGCTATTACCCGGGGATGAATCATGCAGAGGGTGGCCCCACTAATGATGATTATGCCAGGGAAGATTGTTACACTGACAATTACCCTTACGCCAGCTAGAGATAAAGAAGTTTTATCTAGTTTACTTTTCTATTATTTCTGTTGAACTTTTTTAATGGGTAATTGGGCATATGTTGTCTCTAGACCTGTTAGGTTCCTGAGGACCACTCTGATATGTGATGGATAGAAGTGTTATTATATATTCAGTTCTTTACTATTTTTGTTGTTTTAGTTGGACTAGTACTGTGTGGTGTGGACAATTAGTGACATTCATCTGTCATTCCCTATGGACCCAAAAAGAAAATTTATTTTTCTCTATTTTTGCTGCTCCGGGACGTGACAAGAATACACACTCATAATCAATTACAAGTCCTATAACCAAAAAAATGTTTTATTAGAAAGTGCCAAAGGCACATACTTACAAAATTTATAAAAATATATATATATACATATTACATCAGATACTATGCCGATGAAAACTTCTTTAGCTCCTCAGTCAGGCTATCCCAGATCTTCATAACCCGATGCTCCTTTAGCTTGGAGCAATGTAGCTAAAGATTCCACGATTTTGCCACGAGTAAAGTAGCCCAGAGTTGCTCAGCCTGCTCTTTATATTATAGCCGAGCTTACTCAATGTAACATCAGTTAGGGTCAGGTTCTGCTTGTTAGTTTACCCTTTAGCCCTGGCTTTCTTTTGCTTATCTTCCAGAATAGAGATGGCATGGTCAAGCTTCAACTGTTGAGCCGGCATCCAACCTTTGGTCACCACCAAATTTTCATAGAGCTTCTTGTTTAGATTTATCTTCTCAACATCTTAATGGCGGGCGGTGAGTTTAGCCTCTAGATTAGCTCAAGTTGCTAGTGAGGAGTTAGCTAAAGCTAAACAGCTAGGAAGTCATTTTCCAACCTCCCTCAAGAGAGTGATTGCATGGTAAAGAGTGTAAGATCTTGAAGGAGGGTGCTCAGTGCTAGCTCGATCTCGATCAAAGAGGAAAGGAATTAAAAGCTCTGCGAGGATATGTAGAGGATCAGCTTCATGGCTTTCTAAAGTTCTTCAGGCTGGATTAGGGCCCTCAATTGATCGAGCATAATCAGTAAAATGCCAAAAATACTAAGATATTCTAATAAGAAGTCTTCAAAGGTACCTGATGTTGCTGGGGCAGCTGAGGTTTATCACATAGCAAAAGGGGTCAGAATTGAACAAAGAAAGGTACATAGGCAAGAGTGAAGTATTAAAGATTACTTGAGAGAGACTGACCGAAGCAGTGACTAGTAGGATGCCAGTAGTTGAGGCTACAGAGCTTGGGATGGCTGGAAGGACATCGTTCACCACTCCAGTAGGGGCTTCTCATGGAAGTTGAGTTTGTGCTAGAAGTGGTAGTTTGGCCATTGGAGGTTGAGGAAGAGCAACAGCAGGGTTCACCTCAGTCACCTTTCAAGCTATAAAGGAGAAACGTCTTCGACCATGGTGGTTGTTGAGGGAGAAAGACCAGCAATGTTATCGTTGGTCTCGTAATTGGCAGTCTCAGAGAGGTTCGGGACAATATTGGTTTCTCCACCAGTCTCAACCTTTGGCTATTGTTCGTCAATTTATGCACGTTCTACTACTTCCCAAGGTGAAGTCGTCATCTTCATCTTTTTCTTTTTCACAGGGAGCCTCTTCTAAGTCGGTCTCCTCATCATTCTCTTCACTACTAGAGGAAAGCACCACATGTTTTTCCTTGGCAGCAGGAGACACGGTCTTAGGATACGGGAGAATAGGCCTCGTCGCGGCTAAGGTAGCCCGATGAGCATCGACCTTCTCAACATCGTTGGGTACCACAATGCTCAAAGGCTTCCTCGAGAAGAGGCGGTATTTCTCTACTTCCTTAAAATTTTGTTTCGTGGTCTCTTCTTTCCTTATGACCCGTGTATGGAAATGTGCTTAGTATGAATAAGGAAGCAGTAAAAAAAGCACTTAAAGGTGAGCCTAAGAATACCTTGGCATCCTGAGCTTGGGAAGCTTTCCTTAGTCTCTTGGCCTTAGGGGGCTCGGTCTTAGCAGGTTCTTCATCATCGCTCGATTATATTCCAGGCATATGATTAGATGTAGAAAGTGCATAGTCATAGCATATTATATGGTCTTTTATGTTGGGATTATATCATATGTGGGATAATCCCATTAATTTAGGGATTATGATTTGATTAGATTCCTATTGTGATTTGGTTTCCTTTATAATAGAGTTGTATTACTTGTCTAATAAGTAATGGGTTGCAAACTCTATATAAAGGGATGTTATATAGGAATTTAGGGAAGCCCTTGGTGTACCAAGTTGGGGTCTCCCCTCACGGGGGTGTATGGTCTAGGGTGAGAGAAATATTAATCATTAGGATTTTCGGTGAGCGGTGTTCACAGCGTTATAGGGATTTGAGGTAGAGAGGGTGTTTCTTTGTATCTATGATTTCTCTATGTATTACAGTAATTATGTCAGATTCTTTGGGGTATTGAGTGGGGAGTTTACAAGGGTCTTGTATTTGGGTTATTGGATTTAATCCATGTAACTTGTATCATGTTTACTCAATAGTGAAAGAATGGATCTCTTGGATGTAGACGTAGGTAGGTATTTGGCCGAACCACGTAGAAATCTGTGTGTCTTTTCTTTGGTGCGCATGTTTAATTATTGCTCATGTGTGTGTGTTTATTTGGAAAATTTTGGTTCTACATTTTAAATTCCCAACAAGAGGTATCAGAGCTATGGTGGTCAGATCATGGAGATAGAGGCTCATGGTGACAGTGGAGATTAGCAGCATGGTGGTTAAAAGATAACACATGATAAAGAAAAAAAAAAGGAATAGGTGAACATGTTAGTAGTGTGGTAACGGTGGTCATGGTTGTAGTCCCGTGAATGATAGGCTTCAGACTTTTTTTTGAAGTTTGTCATAGTAAATTATTCTATGTGGCATGGTGTAGCGAAACTTGAATTGTGATTGGTTTGAATTTCAAGAAGCTTATGGGAATAAGCTATGTTGATTGGAATTTGGGTCAGAGATAGTTCCTATGGTTTTTGGGTGTTGCATATTCATCTGTTGGTGCGGATTTATGAAATCCTGCATGGATTGGAATTTATTTTTCTTGCTGATAGATCATGTATATATATAGTAGCAAGTTGGGATCGAGGGCCGAAAAAATAATTTTGCTGCTACTGTGATTGTAGCAGGCTGCGTATCGTGGAGAGGTTCTCACATTCCACTCATATGGGCACTTCTCTTGGGCTATTAGATTCCGAGTATGGTAAGTATGTGCTTCTAGAGAAAATAATTTGATGGGTTCCAAGAAGACGGGGGCAGACACAGGCACAATTATCTGACAGAGGTAATTGTTAGGATACTGCACGTAGGAACGTTGATCAAATATTTTTTTGAGCAGGTTCTCTATTTGGGTGGTGTGATATTGATCCCAAAGTTGCAGAGGAATCTAATATTGTTGCTAAAATCACATGGTAGTTGAGAGAAGTATGGATGGTTTGTGTCAAATGGTTGGTAAAGTTGTACCCTAAAGTCCTCGATGAAAAATTCTTATATAAGTGAGTGTGTGGATGGCTTGTTCACGGTTCAGACGATGGTGAGGGGAAATCCTGCTTTGGGAAAAAGAGAGATCGAGGCTCTTCTCTAGTGGAGTTAATGGGTATAATTAACTCGGCACAGTTGCATATGTATTGACCACGGTTTGATGAATCAGAGGTGTTGAGACTAAGTTGATTCGGGGTGTACAAGCTGGTATGGAAGACGGTCAATGGTAAATGGTTGCAAAGTGGTCGAGTTTATGGGTGCTCCGGTTCGGGGGTGCTGGTCATGTGTGATAATTGATTGGGCAGTCTCCCTTCAAATGATAGAGGTGGTGATTGTTGGGATTATATCACATGTGGGATAATCCCATTAATTTAGAGATTATGATTTGACTAGATTCGTATTATGAATTGGTTTCCTTTATGATAGAGTTGTATTACTTGTCCAATAAGTAATGGGTTTCAAACTCTATATAAAGGGATGTTATATAGGAATTTAGGGAAGCCCTTGGTGTACCAAGTTGGGGGTCTCCCCTCATAGGGGTGCATGGTCTAGGATGAGAGAGATATTAATCATTGGGGTTTTCTGTGAGGGGTGTTCACAGCGTTATAGGCATATGAGATAGACAGGGTATTTCTTTGTCTCTATGATTTCTCTGTGTATTACAATGATTATGTCAGGTTCTTTGGGGTATTGAGTGGGGAGTGTACAAGGGTTTGTATTTGGGTTATAGGATTTAATCCATGTAACTTGTATCATGTTTACTGAATAGTGAAAAAATGGATCTCTTGGGTGTGGACGTAGGTAGGTGTTTGACCGAACCACGTAGAAATCTGTGTGTGTTTTATTTGGTGAGCATGTTTAATTACTGCTCATGTATGTGTGTTTATTTGGGAAAATTTGGACATTTTATGCATACTTTTTATTCCCAAGTCCCTAGAGTTACACGCATTTTAATAACATTGAACTTTTATGATGTTAATACCAAAATATGTGTATTTGCATTATTTTATAAGCTATTGGGTGCATTTAGATGAAGTGAATCTTGAAGCTTGGCAATGAATGTCTCACTTTTTGACACATAACCCCCATATATTTCATTTACATCATTTATACAAGATTTGTGATTGTTTTGTAGGTTGGAGAAAGCATTCATTGCTTAAAGGTGATTCCAGTGGAGGAGAATGACAGCAATAGCATAGCAAAATTGCATTTTTGACATTGAAGACCTTCAAATTGTGAAATTGTTCTAGCGATAGAAGTTGTAGGTTGTCGAGTTACAGTCGCATAGCTACACACCGTGCATCAATCCAAGATCAGCAGATTCGCACCAACAGCTTCTTTTTAGATCTAGGACTCTTATATTGATATGTATATGACTTGTAAACGTAATATAAATAATTTTTATCATTCTCTTACATATATGAGGTATTAGAGAGGGTATTAGAGCTTTCCAAAACCCTATGTTAGGATTTCTATGGCCATGTTTGGATGCTATTTCAAGATTTCAAGCCAATAAAGTAGTTTTTCTTCCTTCCAAGTTCTGTTGCTCTCTATTATTTATACTTTCAACCTATCAATTACTATTTAATCATGATTTTCATTATGTTTGAGTTATCTATGATTCTTCGATTTGTTTTTCTAATGGTAGGCTAAACTTAGTGATAGGTTTATGCGATGAAGCACTAGAAAAGCCAATGTTTATGTATGTTCTCAAATGGCAACCTTCATTATTCAACTTTTCCATGGAATACAGCTTAGAATTGTTGCAAGAATGTTTTCTAACTATATTAAACATTGGTCTTGAATTCTAATCTAATTTTTGATTAGTTTCATGAACTTAATCACTCAAATTCAATTTCTCACTTCAATTAATTAGTATTTGGACTTGCTAAATTGTTTTCAATGGGAAGAGGAAGTGTTTCAAATCTGCCCGTATTCAATTCATAGGATTGTTTGACATTGCTTCATGCCAATTATCAAATACTTGGTATCGATTTGACTCAAGCAAGACACAAACATTAAGAGGTAACCATTGAATTTTAGTAGGTGGCCAAATCTTTCCTTGGGCATGATAGTTGGTGAATCTAGTTCAAGTTTGTGTAATCCTAACTCGTTAATTCATATTTTATTTCGTTCAAGTTAATTCACAGGTTTTATTTTTCTCACTTCATTCACTAGTCTAGTTACTTTTCAATATTACAATTAGTTTAATAATCCTTCAAAATTAATCATCTTTTCTTATCTTTAAGAAGTAATTTTAATAAAAGCATCTTAATAATCTATTCCTTCCTCGTG
This sequence comes from Hydrangea macrophylla, assembly GCA_033977485.1. NCBI lineage: Eukaryota > Viridiplantae > Streptophyta > Magnoliopsida > Cornales > Hydrangeaceae > Hydrangea > Hydrangea macrophylla. The sequence continues at coordinate 16,661,033 of CM066984.1, forward strand.
GGATTGACCTGGGCTTCTAGTACTATATTACTTGCATGATCACCTACACTTGGGTGTTGCACACAAGAGTGCACGATATTTTATTCGCATAAAATTTTTGGCGCCGTTGCCGGGGAAGGCACTTGATTTAGTTTGTTTTGTCTAGTTTATTTCTTCTTCTTTTTTATTTATGTTTTTGTACTTTTTAGTTTTTATTGCTTCACATACCACCACACGGTCCACACATAAGCTTTGTACCATTTCAAGTCTAATAATTCAACCGAAGCTATAATTAAAGAACTTCAGATCTCCAATAATTCTTCCAATAACTCTATTAATCCAATAGCTAGACCTTCACATTATGATATTATGGCTAGACTTCTACCACCCAATAATAATAATAATGGAATTAATAATGGGAATCACGGGGAAGATAACCTAGTCCTAAATAACGATGTTGAAAGTCAACACAATTTCAACCTTGTAGAAAGGATAGATGATAACTCACGCCCTTGCGAGAGTTGTTAGCTCCTAATAGGAACACAACTCCATCTTGCATAGCTATTTCACAACATCATGGTGCTTTTCACTTTAGGAATGGCATGTTACAACTCCTTCCTACCTTTCATGGGATGGAGACTGAACGTGCCTACGTTCATTTAAAAAATTTTGAATCAGTATATGAGACTTATGTTGATCAAACATGCCTACAAGAAATTATTTGATTAAAGTTGTTTCCATTTTCATTGAAAGATAAAGCAAAGGCGTGGCTTCTATCTCTTAGACTGGGCTCAATTAGTATGGCAAATAAATTTTTTGAAAAAATTCTTTCAAAGCATTTGACAAGCGACCTCACACGGCAAATAAAATTTTTACCCAAAATGATAATAAAACATTTTCTAAAGTGTGGGAACGTTTTAAAGACTTACCTTTAGCTTGTCCACACCATGGTTTTGAAAAATGGCATCTCATGAGTTTCTTTTTCGAGGGATTAATCTCAAACTCTAAGAAGTTAGTTGAAACAATATGTCAAGGTGCATTCATGTATGAAAATGCAATTAAATCCGAAACATACTTTGACTGGCTTACTGAAAACGTACCTCAATAGGAACCACGTGAAGTAACTCGAGTAACGAGTAGTGAACCTGATAGGACTAAACAAAAGAGTACTTCCTTACATAGGGTTGAGGATGAATTATCTATTATGTATGATCAACTTTCAAAGAAAATAGAAGTGCTAACAAAAGGAATGGTAGAACAACCTAAGCTAGTGTACCAAGGAGAAGTGTGTAGTCTGTGTAATACGGTAGGAAATCAAGCACATATCTGCCCTAATATACCTATTTATCAAGAAACACCGCCTGTTGATATGAATACGATGAATAACGATAAGGGTCCTACAAATTCATACGGTGAGTATAGTTTGGGGAATCATCCTAATTTGAATAATTGGAGAACTGAGGCAAATCAAGCACCAAATAATTAATCAACAGCCTCAACAAAATCAATACTTCCAATGTAATAAAAAATATCAGTTCCCACAATAACAAAACTATCAAGGTAATGCACAGCATAACTCTAATCTCTATGTGTCTCCTCACAAGAAGGCACAGGAAGATCAAAACCAACAAATGATGCAACAAATGGTTCAAGTATTGGGAAAACTACAAACAACAATGGAAAGAATGAGTATTCAACTAGACTATAAAGAAAATGTAGTTTTCCCAGCTCAAACACAAGCAAATCCTACAGGTAACCTCCCTCCTCAACCATAACTTAGTCAAAGGGGACAAGGGTAAGTAGTCCCCAATTTTAACAATCCAAAATATGCCAAAGCCATTACAACATTAGGAAGTAGGAAAATGGTGGAGAAGGAAAAAGAGTTTGATGAAGAACAAAATAAAGAGGAACCGAAGAAGTTTCATGTTGAGGAAGAACCTCCTTCTGAAATTTAAAAGTTAAATTGGAATTCAAACAAGAAATAGAGAAATTGAAAAGAGAGCATAGAGAGGAAATTGAAAAATTGAAAATGAGTGGCAATAATAAAATTTAAACGGAAAAAATTGAAGATCCCTTTCTTGCTCCTTATCCTCAAAGATTAAAACCACGACAAGAAACCAAGAGTCAGGAGTTTCTTGAACTTTTTAAGAAAGTTCACATTAATCTTTCATGCTCTCTCTCTCTCTCTCTCTCTTGGATGCTGTTCGACAAGTACCTACTTAGGCTAAGTGCCTAAAAGTCCTTTGCACTGTCAAACGTATGCAAAGTGTTAAGAAAAAAGCGTACTTAGCAGAACAGGGTGTACTTAGCAGAACAGGTAAGCTCAATCATAATACTTAACTTACATCCAAAGTTTAAAGATCCCAAGACCCCAACAATTTATTGCATCTTGGGGAATCAAAGGATCCAAAAATGCACTCCTAGATTTAGAAGCAATTTTTTCACGTATTTTGTTTACCATCAATTGGGCTTAGGCAAGTTAAATCCCACCCAGATTACATCATAACTCGCTAATAGATCCATTAAAGGACCATGGGGCATGGTAGAAGACATCTTAGTTTATTTCGATAATTTTGTTCACCCTATGGATTTCATTATCTCAGATACGAAGACTGTACCTACAAGAAATACACATATCCCTGTTATATTTGGTAGGCCATTTTTAGCAACAATCGATGCAACTATTCGCATTAGAAGTGGCCTCATGACTATGGTGTTTGGGAATATGACTCTAAATGTTAAGATCTTTTTGCATCCCTATCACCCAGATGAAGAGAAAAATGGCTATGAAGTTCATTGCATTTACTCTACACAATTGTATGAGCTAGTAGAACACGTACACCATTCCATCCCATGGGAACTTGGAAATTATATAGATAGTGAGATAAATTAATTTTTAGATTGTATTGATGTAAGCTACTTGGAGGGCGATTATCAAAAGGCCAAAGAGTGGGTTGATTTTTCATTGAGTATGGAGTTCGACGAATGGAAATTCAGTTAAATCAATTTTTAAATACCGATTCAATTTTCCTTTACAAATGTACTAATGATTCACCTTGGAGTGCTACTTTCGATTCAACAGGAGTGTGTAATCCCGAATCTATCATTTTATAACCTGTGGAAATGGCTATAATTAATGCATGCTCCTAAGCCTCTTTTACTTTCATTATATTCACGTTTGAATCCAATAATTCAAACTTATTTTGACAATCCAAAATGTGGTGAGGTCACATCTGCTAAATCCTCTAACCCTGTGTTGAAAGTTAGTTTGGGAAAATTCCCGCATTTCAAAGGTCTTCTTGAACTCTTAATTGTGTATCTATTTAATTGCAAGAATCATTTGAAATTGCGATTGTTGGTGTATGACACTCGTTTTGAGTAATTAATGCTAGTAGAAATACCATTAGTTGGGGGGAGATGCTATGAGGATCCTAATTTCTTTTCGCTATAAAATTATTTCATTGGGATGATCTGTAGAAACTTTGGTTACTGTTTTACGATGATTATATTGTCCAACTGGTTACTTTATTTACTGAGTTGATGTACTGCATTTTCTATCTCGCCTTATTGCTAATAGATATTGTAGGTAACTTAAAAACAATTGTGACTTTAACGCTTGAGGTAACATCGTTCCTTCTCTCACTTTACTTCAAATCTTCATGTGCTTAGTTTAGAACATTGGGGACAATATTGTGTTTTAGTTGGGGGGGGTGATTCATTGCATGCCTTGTTTATTTCTTTTTGTGCTTTAATGTCAAATACTTGTGCCTAGAAACATGAACTCAGTAAAGTAAAAAGTAAAATTGCAAAAATTTGAAATGCTTGAAGATAATAAAATGGTTCTTGTATTTCTCATTTAGTTAATGTAGTTAGCAATGTTGCATTTATGTCATTTTCTATCTATCATTAGTTTGTGATGCACACAATTGTTGTTTGTTTACTATCTTATTTTAATCTTCAAACATCTTGAGCACGTATTACAACCATATACTTTGTTAAAATGGATTAGTAAGCACAACTTACACATCTTGAGAGACATGTAGTGGAGACTAATAACCCAAGTGAGCATATTGACCCATCTTTAATTTTAGAGGGTTTGATATATTTATTCTTACTTTTTGAAAAGCGTTGAATTCGTTGAAAGTCTCATTATTCTTTTTATTTGACTGGCCACTAGAGGAGAACGTTCAGGATTTACCAAAACTCTAAAATTCTCCCATCATTGCATAGAGCTGTCATCTGTAGCAGACCATGACCAGTCCTACTAGCAGATTCGCACCAGCAGCTTTATTTTAGGTCTTGTACTCCTATATATTAATATATATATATATATGACTTATAAACGTAATATATGTAGTTTTATCATTCTCTTACATATAGGAGATATTAGAGAGACTATTAGACCTCTCAAAAATCCTAGGTTAGTATTTCTATGGCCATGTTTAGATGCGATTCAAGTCTATAAAATAGTTTTTCTTCATTCCAGGTTCTATTGCTCTCTATTATTTGTACTTTTAGTCTATTAATTATGGTTTAATCATGATTTTCATTATGTTTCAGTTATCTATGATTCTTAGATTTGTTTTTCTAATGGTAGGCTAAACCTAGTGTTAGGTTTATATGATGAAGCACTAGAAAAGCCGATTTTCATGCATGTTCTCAAAGGGCAACCTTCATAATTTAACTTTTCCATGGAACACAGTTTAGAATTGTTGTCAGAATGTTTTCTAACTATAAACATTGGTATTGCATTCTAATCTAATTTTCGATTCGTTTCATGAACTTATATACTCAAATTAATTTCTCACTTCAATTAATTAGTATTTGAACTTGTTAAATTGTTTTGATGGGAAGACGAAATGTTTTGAATCTGCCTGTACTCAATTCGTAGGATTGTTTGACATTGTTTTATGTCAATTAACAAATATTTGGTATTGATTGACTCAAGCAAGACACAAACATCAAGAGGTAATTGTTGAATTTTAGTAGGTGGCCATATCTCTCCTTATGCATAATAATTAGTGAATCTAGTGTGAATTCATTTAATCCTAACCCGTTAATTCATATTTTACTTAGTTTAAGTTAATTCGCAGTTTTAATTATTCTCATTAAATTCACTAGTTTAGTTACTTTTCAATATTACAATTAGTTTAATAATCCTTCAAAATCAATCATCTTTTCTTATCTTTAAGAAGTAATTTAGCTAAAAACATCTTAATAATCTATTCTTTCCTTATGAGAACAACCTGGACTTCCAGTACTATATTACTTGCACGATCACCTATACTTGGATGTTGCACATAAGTGCGCATAATATTTTATTCGTGTTATTGTAGACACCCCATTTTGTCGGCTATCAGATTTAGGAGACCCATAGCTTGGTGGTTCACAATGATCGTAAAAAAAGGACTCAAAAGGATTCTCAGAAGTCAGTTCTATCTCTCAGAATGCTCAGAATGACCAAAATGCTCAAAAACTCCCAGATTTGGTCCCAAAGTTCTGAAAATATACTATGTCGTAAGAAAAGCAATAAAGTGAGTTTTTGAGAGAAATCGGGTGAAATCGTCAGCTCCCAGAGACCCCCGAAAGTCCCGGAAGCTCCCGGAAAGTCCTCGTTGACCGGTTTGACTAGGTTTGACCAAGGTTTGACCAAGTTTGACCAAGTTTGACCGAAATTGTCCGAACTCACCAGAATCATTTTAAATCATGAAAAAAAGTGTTAAAACAAGTTCCAAAAGAAAATCGAGCGAAAACATCAGCTCCCGGGAACTCCCGGAGGTTTCTAGAACTTCCCGGGAATCCCAGGTTTGACCAGTTTGACCAAAATTTGACTTTGGAACCGGGGCGCCGAAACAATTTTCAAATATTTTTCATGGATACTAGAGGTCAATAGCTTTCCAACGGTATATCACACATAATTTCTGGATTTAAAACGAATTTATTATGAATTTCCAAAGGCGAAAAAGACGATCAAATCGGCTTTTATCGCAAATACCGCAAAACTTTTCAAAGTGACATATCACCGAACTATTTTTTATGTAAAGTAGACTCCATTACCTTTCCAACGGTATATCACAACCTCAATTTGGAGTTCGTACGCATTTTCTGTGAATTTCGGACGAAATAGGGCCTTTTCGCGAATACCGGAACTTCAGGGGGCCTAAACAGCATTATCTGGATGGGGGAGGAGCAGTGCCGCCGCGGCACTGGCCCAGTGCCGCCGCGGCACTGGCCCAGTGCCGCCGCGGCACTCCCCTCCAGAGCAGTATATTTTTGTAAATAGTTTTGTGGTCCCATTTTGATTAATTAAAAGCCAAAACGACATAGTTTTATGATTTCATATATTTGGAGCCAATGGGAATACTTTCTAAATCCCAAAACCACCCCAAGTTGGCCTATATAAACACCCCATTACTCTTCATTTTGGGGGAGTCAAATAGAAGTTTAGAGAAAGTTTGGGAGAGAAAGTTGTAGAGATAAGGTTAGAATAGAGAGAAAAGAAGCTTTCTTCTTGGATTTTCAAAGCAAAAGTGAGTTCTAAACTTTGTTTTTACTACATTACTCCCATTTATTTCAACATTCAATACTCCCAACCACCATTTTAGTGAGCATTCAAGAGAGTGGAAGCTTCTTCCATGTCTAGTGTCATTACATATGAGTGAAACACCAATCTACAAGTCTCATGCTTCATGAATATCATCTATTGATCATCATCTACTTGCTTGTTTATTTATTGTTTATCTCTTCTTATCTCATTTCTTTTTTATTTTTCTTTATTTACTTACTAGTTCATCATCATCTAAGTGATGACATGAAGTTTGGGGTGAGTGAATCCTTATGGATAGTAACTCTTGACCTCAAAAACATGTTTGATAGATGATGATCATAACTTCAATACCTCCAAGGTATCCTTGAAGTGTATTGAAGTTATGCTCAAATAAAAATAAGTTTCTCCAACAATCTTGGAGGTTCTTGATGATAAGTTGAATGTTGGCATTTTAAGTGGTCATAATCTTTATTGAGTATTAAAAATGCACTTTCAAAACCCCTATTTCAAAACCCCCCTCAATCCCTCTCATTTTGATTTCAAGAAAGAAAATCTTATTTTTCCCAAAATCTTCAAAACAGTGAGTTAAAACAGTGAGTGAGCTGAGTTCAAAGATTTCTCTAGAACTCAATACTCAACATATAGATGAAAGGCCACTTGGAAAGTCTTCCTAACTCATTGAAGAACACCCATGATTTTTGGTTTGACTTGGAAGTACTTGAAAATGGTCCATTTGGACCCAAACATTCCTTCCAAACATTCTGCCTCTGCTGTCACAGCAGCTTGACTAACTTCCAACTTCTTTTTCAGATATATTTTCCAAAAGGGGTGGTCCCAACTTATTTTTCCCTTAAACTTCCATGTCGTAGAGAACTTTCTGTATAAAATGGGCCCCTAGATCATTCGTTTTCATTTTCTAAGATTTTTTAACATTTCAGTCGACAGTACGGACTCTGTTTCTGAGTGACCTCTGTTTTTTATATGTTTCTCTCAATCTGTGATAGTTATTAAATATTGGCTTTTTGGGTTGTGTTCTCGACACAATGAGGAAAATCTCCATAAAAAATCATGCATTGAAACCTTTCCTAACCCCTCTTTTCAATTTTCCCAAGATCATGCTACAGTTCTGTCCACTATTCACAGCAAGCACAATTTAACTTCTATTCTTTGATTTGATGCTTATATGTATTCCAAATTAGCTCATGTCCTAGGAAGTAGTTCATACTACATTTGTACATATCCCATGTTGATTTCATTCATTCATTCATACACATTTTAGACTTCTAAGTCATTCTAGAAATCCATGTACCCAAAACACACTACAACCTTTGCACATTTTAGATACATACATTGCATTCATGCAAGATTTGGAGTTTTTGTAACTCTTAATCTAAGAAGATTATAAGGAATGATCACGATCACACGTTCATGCTTCCTCTTGATCTAATCATCCTTTCTCATCCGTCCCGGGGATTGAGGGATCTTCTTTTCTCAAAGATTAACATGCATCATACTAGCTTGCTAAGCATATTTTGATTTCTTTGTTTATTTGTTTCAAGAACAATTCATGTCCCCCTCTAGATTAGGAAGTCTTGATTATTTGATATATGAATAGACGATTTTTCCTAGGTTTATTTGTGTGATCTTTCACTTTACATTGTATGATATTTGACTTAGATCTTATGAATGATCTTTTATCTTTAGATCTTCCATTTTCAAGTTTCTTATGTAATATAATATACTATCATAGTATTAATTGCCGAACCATACATAGTATAAGATGATTATTTGGATGCTAATTGAGGTCTGTCGAGAGACGGGGCGAGTTGAGGGCAGGGGCGGACCCAAATGGAGACCGGGGGGGGGGGGGGGGGGGGGGGGGGCCACGGCCCCTGCAAAAATTTTGAAAATTTTGAGGGTCTATATAGAATTTTGAAGATTTGAAAATATTTTATATGATGGCCCCCCCAAATTTGTGATTTTACATGTAGATGTTCTTAATACATAGTGTCCATTTGACTTTCATTATGTTAAAATGGTGATGTGTTAAAAATAACATTGCAGGATTAATAACAATATCCACTAATGTGACAGTGTGACATTAAAAGTCCCTATTAATAGTGAAAGGGAAGAGTAATATCCCCTTATTCAGCTCAGGAGATAAACAATGTCTAAATCAAATTTGCCACAACTACTTATTCGACTCTTTGTCTCACTTAAAAATAAAAAATATGTATAAGTGACCCAAAAAAAAATTTTCGGGGGCACCCGCATGGAACTTGGCCCCCCCCTACCACAAAATCCTGGGTCCGCCACTGGTTGAGGATGTTTTAGTCGCGACAAAGGCTCCTTCCTCTCTCGTACCAAAACCCCGAGCCAAGTTCTTTGGTTATGAAGGACCGGTGCCCTTTATCAATTTGGGTGAGTCAAATTAAGGTTTCTTGGTTCCTTAAAGACCAAGTGCCGACTCTGTATCTGTTTTCAAAAGACCTTTTCTCTTTCCTTGATTCAAAATCAAACAAGTTTCAAAACATACGAAGCGGTGGAAGCCCGGTATCCACAATCTGGCGACTCTGCTGGGAAACTTTATTTTAAAACAAAATAATACAGAGGTTTGACTCATAAGAAGCATCCTCAAAATCATCTTTTTACTGTGTTTGGTTCACCGCATTGCACTCTTGCATTCCCCCCCCCCCCCTCCGACTGTGTCTGAAACGCGGCGCTGACATTGTTCAGGTCTTGCTGTGCCAGGGCACAAGTCACCATTGATACTGTACCTTCCAAGGTATATCAAAAAGAGTAAAAACCTCCGTACTGTCTCCCTGACGGTATATCGGAACTCTCGTCAACGGACCCTCTTTGACTAAACCCAGCCTTTGCATATAGATTCCTGTAGAACCTTTCATAGGACTGTTCATTTATCTTTTCAGATAGGACAATGTGATATAACTGCTGTATGCCCTGATGGGATTACCTGAGCGGTGTAGACGCTTATGTGGCATAGAACAGAACCTCTTTATTATGATTCCAAAGGCAATCACTCACATGTGATTACATTAAGTTGACCTGCCCAGGTACCATGACAAGGATGTCTGCCCCATGCTCACAAAGATATACACCGCAAACCTTGTTTATTGGTCCTAAGACATAGGAGTATGAAAACCTGCTAGACGGTATGATCACTATCACCACATTAACCAGTTTCTCCCGGAAACTCTGTCCAGATTTACCCGATATAACCACATTAACCAGTTTCTCCCAGAAACTCTGTCCAGATTTACCCGATATAACCACATTAACCAGTTTCTCCCAGAAACTCTGTCCAGATATCCCAGATATAACCACATTAACCAGTATCTCCCAGAAACTCTGTCCAGATATCCCAGATATAACCACATTAACCAGTTTCTCCCAGAAACTCTGTCCAAAATTCCCGAAGTATCTCGAAAATCTGTGTTATCCCTTGGTGATCATACTGGAAAGTAAGGTTAGCACACTCTGTATGGCTATGACCTTATTTGTTTAGCTGCTATCTGTTAGAAATAGAAGCATCATATCGATTAGGGCTTACAACCGCATGCTTGTCCCATTTGATGCACCATTCCCCATCAATCTGCATGCACTGTTTCGAGTCGGTCCACATCACTATCTTTGTCTGCCTAAAGTCACCACTGTCAAAGATCTAATCTAGTCCTCTCAAAATCTGTCAGGTCAGTATAGATTCCCAAGGTCAGCAGTCAGGGTCCTTTTCGTGGGTCAGGAGTTCGGATAATCGGTTAATCAGAATCAGTCCGACAACTTGCTTCAGCATGAATAGGGAAGAGTTGGAAAACAAGGTTACTGAATTGGGAGCGACCATAAGCCAGCAGTCCGACAGCCTAGCCCAGGTTCTGAAGTTCATGGAAGAACTGAAGCAGCGGTGGCCGCAACCTCCGCCCGAGTTTCCACCGCCGGAATTTGAACTACCCCCACCTGAGAATAATGGAGAAGAAGACTGGTTTCAGGGGGTCCCACCGTCCGCATACGAGAAAAAGCTCCAAGAAAAGATGGACAAGATTGACAAACTGGAAAGCGTACTCAGGAAAAGCAAGGGTATCGATGATTACATGTTAGATCTGGAAGGCCTCTTCGAGCCTGTCAAGCTGAAACTACCAGAGAATTTCAAGATGCCTGCTATCGACCGTTTTGACGGAACTGGGAATCCGAAAAGTCATGTGAAGCTATGTATGAGTATCCTCCAGTCCATGGGTTGTACCCACGAACACATTGCGATGTTGTTCCCGCAAACCCTTGCAAAGTCTGCGCTATCGTGGTTCCTAACCTTGGAAGCCTCCAAAACCCGGGCCTGGGAGGACATCGTTCGAGTCTTCGTCGATCATTACTCCTACAATCAAGAGCTGGATGTCACCATCAGGGATTTGGAAACAACCCGGCAAAGCAACAATGAATCCTTCGCTGCATTTCTGAGAAATGGAGGAACAAGGTAGCCTAAATGACCCACCGGCCAATCGAGAAAGAACAGGTAAGGATGCTCATCCGGAATCTGCAGCCCCTCTACCATGAGAAATTATTCTACCAGTCCATCTCCACCTTTGAGGAACTGTTTGAAGTCGGAACCCAGATTGAAGACGCTATCAGAGAAGGAAAGATAAAAAAGGAAGAGCCCCCCAGTCAGTCCAGAAGACCTAACTACTCCCGGAATCCCCCGGATGTTAATGCTCTTAGCAGCCAACCCATGGCGTACCCTCTTAGGCCGTACCAACCCTCCAGTCAGGCAAACCCCTCCAATCGCCCCTTCCAGAAAAAGCCCCCTCGCAATTTCGCCAAGTTAGAAATCTCTCTCTCCTCAGCTTTAGACCGCTTCCTCAAAAAAGGCCATCTCCAACTACTCCAACCCCGAAACACCCCCCTCCCGCCAAACTGCGATATGTCTAAGCGGTGTACCTACCACCAAGCCCCAGGCCACAACACTGATGATTGCGTGCGCCTTCGCCATGACATTCAAGACCTTATTGATCGGAACATCATCGAACCGCCACCAAAGCAGCCCCATATCACCCAAAATCCCCTACCAAACAACCAAAATGTCAACCTCATTGTGTCCAGCCCCGTACCCTTCAACCCTGCTACCTATATCACCCCCCTAGGACAACCCTTGCCTTGCATTGACATCCCGGATTCTGTGGGAATTCATCTGATTGAAGGGAGAATGATGAGTGGCAGCAACAGCTAGACGATGAGCAAGACTTGTTCTTTTTGGAAGAGCACGATTTGGGGGTGGTAGACCTCAAATGGTATGATCCCAATGATGAAAGTGACGCTTCTATCTGGGACGAGCCGGAGAAACCATATGTGGGAACGGATTGTGATTGGTTCAAAAAGGATGGGACTGTAGAAAGGCCTACTCCTGCTGAAATTGATCACCTGACCAGGTCAGGCCGTCACTACCAGCCTCTGCAGCCTACTACTGAAGCCATCGAGAAAGGTCCAGTTAAAGACAAGGGGAAGGGTAAGATGGATGAGGTCATCGAAGAAGATAATGAGCTGATCAAGCAGCTAAAGAAATCCCAAGCACATCTCTCGATGTGGGACATCATGGTAACATCCTATAAGCACAGGCAAGCCGTGTTGAATGCCTTGGCTGGGATCGAAGTCCCCATCGACGCCGCGCCGGAGGACATGGTAGCTTTCTTGGGTGCGCTTATCCCCGACCCAATCATTACATTCTCCGATGAGGACCTGCCACTAGAGGGATCCGCACATAACAAGGCATTTTATATCACCGTGGGATGTAAGGGACAACAGGTGCCATTTTGTCTAGTCGACACAGGCTCAGCCTTAAATGTTTGTGCCCTGAGGACTGCCACCGCCTTGGGGGTCAATGTCCTTGACATCACGCCATCTGTGCAATCCGTGAGGGCCTATGACAACACCAGGAGAAATGTGATGGGAACCGTTTCTCTCCAAATCCGGGTAGGATCCTTGGTGAGCACCCAAATTTTTCAGGTCATGGACATACCTGCCTCTTTCAACTTGCTGATCGGAAGGCCCTGGTTGCATGTCAACAAAGCCGTATCGTCCACTGTGCATCAAATGATCAAGTACATCCATGAGAAGGAAGTGAAAATCATCCTCGGTAATAGTTGGGGTAATGAAGCTTTCCTGAACTACGCTCCCGTCTTTGAAATCCAAATACCTGAGTTAGAAGAAGGAGAAATTGGAGGATTCTTCATGGAAGAAGTCCACATGATCAATGATGAAGACAGGTTCCCTGAGATCCACTCTGCGGTTGTCAACATCGTCCGTAAAATGAACTACTTCCCTTGAATGGGATTGGGTCGACGCCAGCAGGGGATTCGAGAGTTCCCTTAGATCAAAGGACAGCAAGGTACTTTTGGGCTAGGATACAAGCCCACTGAAGAAGACATCGAGCTACAGAGGCCGTGGAAGAAAAGGGTAAGGGGTCTCCCACCATACCGCAAGACCTTGAATGGATAATTCATCAAAGAAGGGGATGACTTCCCTTACTTTGGGTTCCCTGAACCCTGGATCCATCAAACCACTGGGAAAAGGCACCCTGGACTTGAAATCTTCGCTGACTACAAGAGGCCTCCATATCAAGATCCGTTCTATCCCGAAGAAATTGAGAAAACCCCGGAGGAAGATTGGTTGAAATACCTGGACACTGAAGCCATCGAGAAGATGTGGGAGGAATCCGTTGAGAAGAAGGAAGAAAAGAGGGCCAAGAGCCAAGATGATCAGATCAAGCCAACTGAGGAGGGTCTGAGCAACCAGGCTGTAGAGTCATCTGTCTGTGTCTCCCTATCCCCTATTCCCCCGGAGTCTGTACTACCGATTATCGAGTCTGTACCAGAGCCGGCTGCTGTAAGCCCATCACTGTCCAATGTAGTCACTTCACCTATCATGAATGAAATGAAAGACGATTCTGCTTACTCCTCTGTGTCTAATACTTGTGAATGCACAGATCCCTCCGAGGATCTCCCAATTGAACTTAAGCAACTAATTGAAAAACCACCTGCTTATGAAATAATCGAAGATACTTTATCGGTTAACCTAGGTGAAACAGATAATCCCCAAATTATGCAAATTGGCTCAGCTCTTAATAAAGAAGAAAAAGAAAAATTAACCCTCTTGCTAAAAGAATTCAAAGATGTTTTTGCTTGGTCTTACGAGGACATGCTTGGGGTCGATCCCGACATTGTCCAACATCATATTCCCCTCCTCCCTAATTCTAAACCTGTCAAGCAGAAACTGAGGCGCATCAGGCCGGAGTGGGCACTCAAGGTTAAGGAAGAAGTAGAGAAGCAATTCAAGGCAGGATTCATCATTGTCACTGAATATCCGGAATGGGTTGCCAATATCGTGCCAGTCCCGAAAAAGGATGGAAAAGTTCGTGTGTACGTCGACTTCCGTGATCTAAACAAGGCCAGTCCCAAGGATGACTTCCCGCTTCCCCACATAGACATTTTGGTAGATAACACCGCAGGACATGAGCTACTATCATTCATGGATGGTTTCTCAGGGTATAATCAGATTCTTATGGCGCCAGAAGATCGGGAAAAGACGACATTCACCACCCCCTGGGGGACCTACTGTTATAGAGTGATGCCTTTCGGGCTCAAGAATGCTGGGGCAACCTACCAAAGAGCTGCCACTACTCTGCTGCATGACATGATTCACAAGGAAGTAGAGGTGTACGTAGACGACATGATTGTGAAGTCCAAGGATAGAGAAGGGCACCTAGTGGCACTGGGAAAGTTTTTTGAAAGGTTGCGTAAGTACAAGATGAGGTTGAATCCAAAGAAATGCACTTTCGGCGTGACCTCCGGTAAACTCTTGGGCTTCCTCATCACACAAAGGGGGATAGAGGTGGATCCTTCCAAGATCAAGGCAATCCTAGAAATGACACCACCACGGAATGAAAAAGAGGTAAGAGGGTTCCTCGGAAGAATCCAATTCATCAGCCGTTTCATTTCCAAGCTCACAACTACATGCGATCCTCTGTTCCGATTGTTGAGAAAGGGGGAGAAGTTCCAATGGGATGACCAATGCCAAGCCGCTTTCGACAAAATAAAAGCTTACCTTCAAAATCCGCCTGTCCTTTCACCACCAACGCCTCATAAGCCCTTATTCCTTTACCTATCTGTCTTCGAAAATGCCATGGGCTGCATGCTAGCCCAAGAAGGAGAAGAAAGCCACTCCGAAAAAACCATATACTACCTCAGCAAGAGGATGACTGGGTATGAGCTCAACTACTCTGCCCTCGAAAAAACGTGTTGGGCCTTGGTTTGGTGCACCCGCCGACTGAGGCACTACATGCTAGCCTTCCCGGTTGTGCTCATATCCCGCATGGATCCTCTAAAATACCTCCTCGAAAAACCTGCCCTGACCGGTCGTATATCCCGTTGGTTACTCCTACTATCTGAATTCGATATCAAGTATGTTACAAGCAAATCAGTAAAAGGGAGAACCGTGGCCGAGCATCTTGTGGAACACGCCATTGACTCCGAAGAAAGTGAAGACTTCCCATTCCCGGACGAAAATATCATGGAAATCAAGGAAGAACAATGGAAGTTATGCTTTGATGGAGCAGCCAACATGAAAGGCTACGGGGTAGGGATAATCCTAGTATCACCAAACGGGGATCACACCCCACTGGCAATCAAGCTCAATTATAACTCCACCAACAACACTGCTGAATATGAAGCGTGCATTCTGGGGATGGAAGCGGCCATAGAGTTGAGAATTCAAAAGCTAGATGTCTTCGGAGATTCGAATCTCATCGTGTCACAAGCCAGAGGGGAATGGAAGGTGAAGGAAGAGAGGTTGAAGCCCTACCATGACCACCTCGATGGACTCAAGAAGCAGTTCAAGAACATCACATTCCTTTACTTGCCCAGGGAGGAAAATCAGCTAGCAGATTCGTTGGCTATCTTAGCCTCCATGATCAAAATTCCTGTGGGAGTCAGGATGATGCCTTTGGTAATTGAGCAAAGGTACGAGCCTTCGTTCAACATGATCGCCATAATCGAAGCAGAAGAGAATGAAGCACCGTGGTATCAGGATGTCTGGAACTTCATAGAAAATGGAACGTACCCCCAAGAATCTACCGAAAAAGACAAAAGGGACATGCAAAGATTCGCAGCGCAATTCATCATTTGCGGTGGGAAACTGTTGAAGAAAGGATACAATGGTCACAACCTGACTTGCTTGTTTGGGAAGAGCTCCAGAAGAATGATGGAAGAAATACACGAAGGGGTATGCGGCCCGCACATGAACGGCCACATGCTGGCCAAGAAATTCGTGAGACAAGGGTACTACTGGACAACATTGGAGAAAGATTGTTGCGAATACGTGGGAAAGTGTCACAAGTGCCAGATTCATGCAAACATGATGCATGTACCAACATCCCTTCTATATAGCATGACCTCACCTTGGCCATTCTCCACCTGGGGGATCGATATTATCGGTGAAATCATTCCGAAAGCTTCAAATGGAAATCGGTACATTCTGGTGGCCATAGACTACTTCACAAAATGGGTAGAAGCTGCATCCTACACCAAGTTGGGGGCCAAGGAAGTGGCCAAATTCATCAAGAGAAATCTCATCTGCCGTTATGGAGTTCCCCATGAGATTATTTCGGATAACGGAAGTCATTTCAAAGCAGAAGTCAGGGATCTGTTCGAGGAATACAAAATCACTTATCACAAGTCATCACCATACAGACCGCAAACTAATGGGGCGGTCGAGGCTGCAAACAAGAATGTTAAGGCCATACTGCAGAAATCAGCCGATACTTACAAAGACTGGCATGAAAAGCTACCGTTCGCACTTTGGGGATACAGAACCTCGATAAAGACGTCCACAGGAGCAACTCCTTACTCACTAGTGTATGGGATGGAAGCGGTACTTCCGGTCGAGATAGAATTACCGTCCCTATGCGTGATGGCAGAATGTGAAATTTCGGAATTAGATTGGTTGAGAGAAAGATATGAAGAATTGGCCCTCATAGATGAAAAGCGCCTAGCGGCAGTCGACAATGTTCGAATCTATCAAAAGAGGATAGCCCGTGCTTTCAACAAAAGGGTTCATCCGAGGAAGATCGTCAAGAGTGACCTTGTCCTTAAGGAGTTGCGAGCTCCGATCTTTGATCCCCGTGGGAAGTTTAAAGCTAAATGGGTCGGCCCTTACATCGTCAAGACTGTTCTTTCCGGAGGAGCAACTTATCTCATGGACCTCAATGGTGTCGAATTCAAAGAACCAATCAACATGGATCGCCTCAAAAAGTACTATGCTTGACTATTCAATAACCATTTTCTTCAAGCCTTACCTTGAACTACGCTCGACCTGATTCCCACTCGGGGATACTTAAGCAACCACATCGGTTCGGTCACTCCACCCACAAAAATAACCATTTTCTTCAAGCCTTACCTTGAACTACGCTTGACCTGATTCCCACTCGGGGATACGTAGGCAACCACATCAGTTCAGTCACCCCACCTACCTAAAAATCAACCCGCTTCTTTCCAACCATGGCCCGAACTACGTTGGACCTGATCCCCGCTCGGGGGTACGTAGGCAGACTTTCCAAAAGAAAAAAAAAAAGAAGGATGGCTCGCTAGGTTGAAAATCCGAAAGGACACCTAGGCAAAAATTAGAGCTAAATCCAAGGTGAGCAATAACAAAAGAGAGAAAATAGCTCGCTAGGTCACCTCCTTGGTGTCTAGGCAAAATTATGAGTATATGAGAGAAATAAAGTCGCGGTCCTTACCGTAACCCAGAAATCGCCCTCCACACTAGGGGCAAACTTCGGCCACTCGCCTCGTTTGCCTGAACCTCTTCTAAACTAGGGGCAAACGTCGGTCATCTACCTCGTTTGCCTCATAACCATATGTATCCCAAACTAGGGGCAAACTTCGGCCACCCGCCTCGTTTGCCTCTAATCTAGCATGTCCAAGCAAGTACCAAAAGCAACATCTAGTTGAAATCTCGATTACAAAATAATTTTAGAAAGTTAAAATGCATAAAATGAGATTCCCAAAGTAACCAGGGTTCACCGACAAACAAACTTTGGATATTACATGAACAGGAATAATCAAAGAAATAAAAGTCTTTCAAAAAGCAATCACATGTTCAAAGACACTTGGAGGAATGAGCAGAATCAGTCAGGTCTAGTCTTGTCTTAGTGTCTTTTATTTTTTCAAAGGTCTTTAGAAGTAGGCCTTTACTCGGTCAGTCCAACCATCAATAAAAGCAGCAATAGTGGCAGCCCTGATCCTGGAAGCAAAGACCCTCTCAGTAAACCCCCGGGGAACCTCCTGAACCTGTCCATACTGTCGGGCCAAACGGCGAGGATGATAGAAAGAAGTCTCTCTCAGACCCATCAACCACACTCTCTGGTGACCCCGGAGGCTCGTGGTAACAGCATAAAGGCCCCAACGCCTCACGATCCAGCAAATGTCAGCTTCAGATAAGGCACTCATCATGCCCACCCAATCGGCAAAAGTATAGTGAGAATGAAGCACGGCTCGACGAAAATAAACCGGTGGTATGCGGCCCGTCCATAGTTGAAGGCGCTCGTATAACCAGGCCTGTAACACCAAAGGCGCCCCAGAAAGAAGAGGAGTCCCCTGATTAAATGAATTATCCAAGCCGTTCAAGGTTTCAGCCAGAACCATGGCCATGGGATTCCTGCTGAGCTTCAGTCCAAGACACACATGCACTAAGTCAACGGAAGTACTCTAGAATAGGAAGTGTGAAGTCATGCACAGTATCAAAGCGGCCCCGCGGGTAGTATCATACACGCTGGGATTCCCAGGACTGGCGTACCGGGCGATAATAGAAGCAATGTTGAGGGCCTCACCTTGAATCAGCCGGCGGGAAATAGTGACGGAGCAATTCAGATATTCAGCCAAGCCTCGCGTAGGACTGAGGGTATCAACAGAAGGGAGAATCAGGTCCAAATCAGAATCATAGCCGAGGATGGCACAGAACTCCTCAAACAAGGGGCATATCTCCAAGCCATTAAAATTGAAGACATGGTTCACCGGGTCCCAGTGAGCAATGGCAGCGCGCAAAAACTCAGTGTTCAGGGTCATCTGGCAAAGAGAGAACAGCTCGGTCAGGCCGTAGCTAAAGAGATTGATCCGTTCCATACCATCCGTGATGCTTAGCCAAGCTGTGAGTTGAGCGGGATCATACAAAGCCATGTTTGCGGTCGCGGCTCTAGGAAAATTCAAAATTTCGGCAGCACCTCCCCATTTCACGGACTATCCCACCTGCAAGACAAAACACTCACTGTCACAAAACTGCCCATCGCAGTAACATCCAACAATCACAGTGCACATATATCAGTTAAAACAAGCACACAACTGCGCACCCAAACCGGAAGCTATCCGGCCTAAAACGCGAAACATCATAATACTCTGTCAAAAGTCACAAATTGTTCTACACATCGTCCTACGCTGTCCGAATAGTCATGTCACTGGTACAACCCAATCGAAAACATAAAAAGAGAATAAAATTCCCGCTTGCGATGCCTCAGTCCTCCTCTTCTTCGTCCTCCGTCGCACCGCCCGGCGTGTATGACGGCGACGGCCTCCTCCTACCACCCCTGCACCTTGGACCAGTCCTCGATGAGCCAGGTCCGCCTCCCTGGTACTGCACACACAAATAAAATGGAGGCAATCAGTAGGGGAACCACAAAAAAGTACAAAAATAGGGTCGAGTCAGAGACTTACCAAGGATGCCATCTGGTTGGCGGCGAATTGCCGCATACCGTCCATCTGTCAAGGGTAAAATCTAGGGTTAGAACCTCATAACCTTAAGAAAAGCGCAGAATTAGAGACATACCCGATGGTCTCGTGTAAGGACCAAGGACCGTAGGCTAGCCGCCAAGGCATGACCCTCCTCGACGTAACTCCAAGGAACATTGAGGACGCCCGCTGGCTGAGTAGGGTACCCGCATGTGACTCGTGGCACCTCCATCACTTGGGGAGTGCCATCAGCGCCTAGAATATTGACGGTCCAATCCCAAGGAGGGATAGGGTCGGGAGCCTGAGGAGCCTGATTCCTGTACATCTCGCGAAGCTGTAGGCACAGAATAAGTTAGGAAAAGATGAATAAAAGACATAGGCAACTAATAAAGACAAAAATATGAAAAGAAACTCACCTCCAGGAGTGGGAAGTTAGTCATCAAGAAGCGGCCACGGTAAGCCTCATAGCCGGTCTCAGAGAGAAAATGATCCCAAACATCGGTGTCGGCTAAGGCCGCCAGCAGAGCATCACCAGAGAGGTCACTAGCATCCATCACAGGGGGATTATGAGGAACGCGATACCTGGAACCACCGACCACCTGCCGAGACACCCGCTCACCAAGGAACCACTGCCTGCACTCGGTACTCTCCATCAGAAGGCGGCAAGAGGTAAGAGATTTGATCGCTTGTATCTCCTCTGGGGCGGCATAGGCAACGCCCTCCCAAGGCGTCCAATCAACACTAGAGGCCATCAGCTCAGTTAAGAAGTTTCTAAGCAAAACAATCCGGTGGGCCCCACTCTTCACCCCAACAACATCCCTCCTCCATCTCAAGCCTTGTGGGAACAGAGGCACAGGAGCCATGCCATCCTCGTCTTCGCCTGACTCGTCTGCTGGGGAGGGAGCCAACATCTTCAGGTATTCAAAGCTCCAAAGCTGCACAGACGAAGGAGAAAATCAGAACGAGTATAGAAATCAAAAAGATGGAAAATAAAAGAAGATGCAATACATACCTCCCAAGCTCGCCAAAATCCTCCGGTTGATTTAACATCGCCCCGAGAGACCTCGCCCATATGCTTGTAAAGATGGGCCAAGGCAGCACCGCCCCAGTTGTAGGAGGGGATCTCATCAATGGTCGCCAGGCAAGAAAGGAGCCTCAAGCTCACCCGGTCATTCCGCATCGCGAAGATTGAGCAACCCAGGACATATAAAAGATACACTCTCAGGAGCTGGGAATTGTTCAAATTATGATTCCCTCTGCCATAGGCCCGGTAAAGCCAGCCGCAAGGAAACCAATGCCTCTCCAGGTTAGGGGGAACAGCCCCAATCAGCATCTCTACAGCCTCCGGATCAATCTCATAAAAGTAGTCCAGAATCAGGCGCTTCCCGCCAACCCTCAAGCCCGTGATCATGGAGAAATCAAAGGGCGTCATAGTCATCTCACCAAACGGCAGGTGAAAAGTGTTGGTGTTGTCCCACCACCTCTATGCCAGTGCATAGAAGTGAGCCAAATCATTATTGCTTTTCGAAACCAAACGGACGAAGCCTCCAAAACCAGCATCGTCAACCATCCTCTTGACGGTAGGCGAGAGTTGAGTATACCACAAGAAAGCATGGGCGAGGCTACCATGGCCCTTCAATGCCACTTCCGGCACCTGCACACAACAAAAACGACAAAGAGATGCACTAAATCACTATTCACAACCCGAGAGCCGAACTCACGAAATCAACATTTAAGCACAAATCGGACTTCTAACGATCTCTAGGTGCACACTAGGGCTCAAAAAGCTAGCATTATACATTAAAGCGGTCCTAAAAGTCGGAAGTTTCACATACCAAGCTCGCTAGAGCCGCGGTCGAAAGATGGTGTTGGGGGTCCCGTAAAATCAAGTCTGGGGTTTTCATCTCGGCCTTCATCCGTCCCTTGGCCTTCTTAGACGGTCTCCTTGAGCTCGAAGCCATGGATCTACAAGAAAAATGGAAGTCACAGTTAAACTTTCTTCTTAAAAATTTGGGCTAACCAAAACACCAATCAAAAATTCAACTACGGGGAAAGATTACTCACCTGAGTGCGCACAAGCTGCGTTTTGATGAATTTTGGCTCCAAAAACACCCCAAAATGGCCAAGAATTAGCTTCCAAAGCTCAAAAACCCGAGATATACAAAGTTGGAGTCTGGCCACCCATTGCCGCCGCGGCACTGGCCAACTGCCGCTGCGGCACTGCTCCCCGCGGGCCCTGCTTCGCTCTGTTTTGCCCCGTTTTGACCCGTTTTGGCCTTTTTCGGCCCATTTTTGGCCCCAATCAGCCCCGATGGCCCATTCCAGTCAAGATTTATGAGGTTTTACCACAAGCAGACCAAAAGTTGTCAGAACTACCTCCAGCAGGCAAAAACTGGGAAAAATCGGCTCCCGAATTCCCGAATCGGCCGTTTCAGGACAACCGTCGCAAATTTCAAACAAACACAGGAATTCTGGTAACGGATCCCGGTTTTTAGTTAATGCAACGAATAATCAAGGAAAGAGTTTCCCCGAGAACCCTACATTATCCCCCGAGGACAGAAGCAGAAAGATACCAGCTCCCGGAGGCCCTGACCGGCCATCTTGGATTGAGCACCGAAAGAGATTCCCCGAGAACCCTGCATTATTCCCTGAGGACAGAAGCAGAAAGATACCAGCTCCCAGAGGCCCCGACAGGCTCTCTTGGATTGAGCACCGAAAGAGATTCCCCGAGAACCCTGCATTATCCCCCGAGGACAGAAGCAGAAAGATACCAGCTCCTGGAGGCCCCGACAGGCTCTCTTGGATTGAGCACCGAAAGAGATTCCCCGAGAACCCTGCATTATCCCCCGAGGACAGAAGCAGAAAGATACCAGCTCCCGGAGGCCCTGACAGGCTCTCTTGGATTGAGCACCGAAAGAGATTCCCTGAGAACCCTGCATTATCCCCCGAGGACAGAAGCAGAAAGATACCACCTCCCGGAGGCCCCGACAGGCTCTCTTGGATTGAGCACCGAAAGAGATTCCCCGAGAACCCTGTATTATCCCCCGAGGACAGAAGCAGAAAGATACCAGCTCCCGGAGGCCCCGACAGGCTCTCTTGGATTGAGCACCGAAAGAGATTCCCCGAAAACCCTGCATTATCCCCCAAGGACAGAAGCAGAAAGATAGCGGCTCCCGGAGGCCCCGAATGGCCCGCAAGATTTGATCAAGAGAAGCGGTTGAGATCCCAGAAAGAGTCGCTTCATCCCCAGCAGATTCAGTTTAATCCTCAGCGGATTTATACACCGTCAGTTCAATCACAGTAGTCCATTGTCGACTCATCATCTCGATGCAAACATCGTCTGTACATTAATCATTGATGTTGTCAGAATCAAGATATAAAAGTATTCTTTACTTTTCAATAGATTTGCAGTGTGGAAGTAAAGGTCGAACCCACAGAGATTGATTACTACAGCGACTTAATTTTAAACCTAAGTCTAATTAATTATGAAAACAGATTTGATTTGATTTGAATTAAACTAAATAAAAATAAATCTAACTTATGAAAGCAATTAAAAGTGTTTTTAAGTAATATTTAAAGGAAACCTAGGATTGCAAATCCACCACTAGCTTCATAATAGGAATATCTATGAATTACTTTAGCTTATTACGTTGGATGAATATGGGGAATTGTAGCTACAAGCCCAATTCCTCCGACAAGAAGATAATCATGGTTCAAGCACCAACATAATCCATCTGCGGGTAGCACGAATCATCTCACACTAAACTAGGGTTGTGATCTAATCCGTCTAACCTAGGCATGGACTATTCGGATACTTGATAGCACGAATCACTAAAGCACCATCACATGTAAACAATCTAAACAAGCACAGCAAGAATAGATCGTTGAGCACATCACAGTCAAAATAGATCTAAGACAAGAATAAATTCCGAAAGCAATGATTTAATCAATGTAAGTACGATTTATTTATAAAAATCCTCTAAACATGTGACTGTCATCCATCCATAATAAAACTAAAATAAAAGCATAAATAAGACCCTATTACTCATCTAGGGCTTCATTGAAACCCTAGATCAATGATCTAAGCTGCCATAGGAGTAGAAATCGGCAAGTAGTTGATGGAGGAGGCCATGGAAATCCTTGGTCTTCTTCTTCTTCTTCTTGCTTCTCCCTCTTCAAGGGCTGGAAGTATGTGTATATGGCTGTCTATGAATGTGTATAATAGTTGCCAACCCTCTAATTGAAGTAAAATAGAGTTTATATAGATTTACAACATGTTTTGGAAGCCTTTACAACTCGAAACGGACTGAAACGCATGTAATTTACAGTCTGGACGTCGTTTAGCAGTCTCGTTTGCACAGGAGTCTTCAGTACACTGAAATACGCAACTTTGATTTTTGGGCATATCGCGCGAGCGGGTCGCGCGAGCGCGACTTTTGGTCCTTCGCGCGCGCGGATCGCGCGAGCGAGTTATTAGGGGTCTCGCGCGAGCGGATCGCGCGCGCGACTTCTGGATTCTCGCGCCCGCGGATCGCGCGCGCGACATTGGTTTTTCAGCTTCTTTCTTGATGACTTTTCACCCTATTTAGCCTGGTTTAGTTGATTTCTTCCAAAACCTGTCAGAAACTAGAAAACAGAGTAAAAAGATACAAAAACAGGATAAAAAGGTACTAACAAATGCTCATTAAGGCGTATATTTAGGATTAGTTCTCTCCCGATCACACCCCCAAACCTACATTTTGCTAGTCCTCGAGCAAAACTAAAATAAAAACTACAAATAAAAATCTATTCCATTTTCGTATGGATCACGATTGCATTTAGCGTATGCAACAAGCCTTTTAAACCCCTAGGTGTCCCTAGTCGGACGAGTGAAGTCTCGTGAGGGTTCTCGTCAACAAGTTACCCACAACCATCTTTATTAACTTAAAATTTAAAAAGTTTTATTTAAACGAAAAATAGAACAATCAATACTCCTTATTATACAACAAAGATTTGAAATAGAATAACGAACATAAAGAAACAGAATCAAACGTCTACATACATCATGAAGAACAATCTCAAGCACATGCATCGTATAAATCAATAGAGTTTCTCATAAAATTGCACGTGTGTGATGAGGTAGTCAAATGAACACGCGCATGTCATGAACTTAGAATATAACCCGGATAACCGTCTAACTATGTCTTGACTACGAATCTCACAATGTTAATTACACTCTCAAATGAAACACTCAGAAACAGGTGTAATTTCTCTAGTATACGCGAGCAAAGGAGTTATGTTTTCAAGACGAAAAATGCTCACATATGACATGAAAAAGACGCATGACACGAAAGAACAGTAGTCTCATGAATAGAATGCCAATAATCAAGAAAAAATAATCATTACCATGTTTTAATCCCCCTCCCATCGTTTTCATATCCGAACCATGTTCCCTAGGATCAAATAGGACTTTTCAAAGGTTGTAATGTGGCTCAGGCTATGAAAAAGGATAAAATGGATATATGGGTAGATTTAGAATGGCATTGTAAGGCATGTTCGATCTCTTTCATTCTTCTTCTACAAACTTTTCATTCATATATTTTTCTTTCCTTTCATTCTTTTTTTTCAACCTTCTCTTCTTTATTTTGTTTCTTTTCCTTTTTCTTTTCTCGCTTCTCAAATGAATATGCATTGAATAACAAAGCACCCACCCCAAACATCATCTTATTTTCTTCTTCTCAATCAACACATCGCCTTAATACTACTAAAAGTTGATCACTCTTCCAGTGGTATACTCCAAGTTGATCAGATTGGAGCTTTTAAAGAGGATAATGGTGAACAAAGAAAAAGAGGCATTTTAACGGCTCAAGGGGCAAACTAAGGAAATTTTATCTTTTATCGGCCGGCAGTAAACAAAGAAGGCCTAAAGTCATTTCCTAGGGTTATATGGTTCTTCAATGTTTACGACGGAAGATTATTTAGCATGGTAACAACTATTTTAACTTGACTATCAACCAAAACAAGAATAATGAGACTAAACAACAAGTAAATGCGCTATTTCAATGAAATTCGACAAACACAATGTATTTATAACCCTCAAAACAGAAAAGATAGGCTCAAAAGCTCACAGGGTCTAGTCTCCACCATGTGTTATCTAGAAATCCGAATCATATTATAGTTCACAACCAACATGTATTCAAGCGACTACGTGCAGTGCATAAGTTTATGTGCAAATCTATGATATAAAACTACGATTCAACCAATACATAACTTAAAACGTTTCAACATGACTTCAGTAAATATTAAATCACATATTTCATTGTTTATCATTCTATAACAAATCACATTACATACTAAGAAGTATCGGATTAAAATTGCAAAAACCGTAGGTACATCGTTTATTTAAACACACTTATTGAAAATTTTTAAAATTTTAGTGCATAATAACGTGCATGTGTGTGCATACCCCCAAACCTAAACCTTTCATTGTCCCCAATGAAACAATAAAACGAAAGAAAGGAGAGTACAGAAGAAAGGAACGATAGTACCTCGATCTTGACAAGCATAGAACAGGTGAACACAAATGAATATGCATATAAAGTTCAATGTTATCTGTTGCTACTAGATAAACGAAAAGAAACTAACAAAATAATATTTAAAAGGAAAAGAAACAGAAATATAAAATAGAAATTGAAAAACTAATCGACATTAAACTAAACTATCAAATGGAAAAGAAATACAACGAAAAAGTATAAATGTAATAAGGTAAACAATAACTAATTCGATCTAAAATGGCGTAATAAACAGAAATAGAAACAAAAACATTCCCAGAACAGGTATGGGGGAAGGATACAGAAAACAAAGGAGAAAAACAGAGAATGGGGAAATCGCGCGCGCGGTCCGCGCGAGCGGCCGTCGCGCGCGCGAATTTCAAATTTTTTTTTTTTTTTTTTTTTTTTTTTAATCAATGTCTCGCGCGAGCGAGGTACCTCGCGCCCGCGAAATGAGGCGCGAGGAACTACTGAGGCATCATATAAAAGAAAAGGAAAGCAAAATACTAAGGGGCAATCTCGCGCCAGCGGGCCGCGCGAGCGACGTCTCGCGCGAGCGGGCCGCGCGAGCGACGTCTCGCGCGAGATTGGTTTCTTCCACTGTGTGGCTAAAATTATGTATATACTTTTAAAATAACTTAATTCCAACCCCCAAACCTATCCAGAATGTCTAAAACAGACACAAACAGACCCAAAAACGACCAAAAACAAGATAAACGGATGAAATAAAGCTTGGGTTGCCTCCCAAGAAGCGCTAACTTTTACGTCTTTAGCTAGACCTTTCTAGCATAAGACTCATGGAGGCCGTATATCGGACTGTGTACCCCTAAGGATGTCAGGTAGAGCTCGATGGTAAGCAGAAATAACATCGCTTTGAATTAAATCGATTAACGGTTTGTCATTATGTTCGAATCGATTTCTTACCTTCCGAGTAGATTCCGCATTAGGGTCCACGGGATTAGGATTCATCCACTCATCATCGTCCGCTATATTGTTTTCCCCACTCACATTTATTTCTTTAGTAGGCTCACTATTCCGTGTTATCTCACCTTCCACCTCACATAGGAAATCGTCGTTTTTAGGAGGTTGATCCATAGCATTAAAGACGTTTAATTTTAAATTCATGTTCCCAAATGACACTTTCATTACCCCCGTCCGACAGTTAACACGTGCGTTAGCGGTTGCTAAGAATGGACGGCCTAAGATGACAGGAGTATGTTTCCTAACATCTAGCACGGGTTCAGTGTCAAGGACCATGAAGTCGACAGGATAATAGCATTTGTCAACCTTAACCAAAACGTCCTCGACGATTCCTCTAGGAATTTTAATAGAACGATCCGCTAATTGTATTGTAGCGGCCGTAGGTTTCAGTTCACCTAATCCTAGTTATTGATAGACGTGATAAGGTATGAGATTAACACTCGCTCCTAAGTCAAGGAGAGCCCTATGAATGATAGTGTCACCTATGACACATGAAATCGTAGGCGTACCTGGATCTTTATATTTTGGAGGAGCGTGTTGGAATACAGAGCTTACTTTTTCCGTGAGAAAGACCTTTTTAGGAGTATGACTCCGTATTTTTCGCTTTTGAGTACAAAGGTCTTTTAAACATTTAGCATAAGCGGGAATCTGTTTAATAGCATCGAGGAAAGGAATATTGATTTTAACTTGTTTGAACACCTCGAGTATATCCTCTACCTTAGACTTTTTATTTGTAAGATTAGACGGTTCCTCAATGTTTGGTGGATATGGCATTCTAGGAGTATAATTCGTTGGGACCGATTCTTTGTCGTTCTTATTTTGGCTCATGTCCTCACCCGTCTCTTTATTAGAGTTAATATTCATACCTTTCACATTCGCATTCGGACTTTCTATTACCTCCTCCTCTCGGGTAGTCAACCTAGTTGAGACGGCGTTCACTTGTTCATTCGACCCCTTAACCTCATATTGTCCCTTAGGATTTTGGATTGTTTGATTAGGCAACGTCCCCTCGTTTCTACGACTTACTACAGTAGCTAGTTGTCCCATTTGGGATTCAAGCTTCGCAATGGATTGCGTATGAGAGTGCACTATTTGTGCTTGTGCCTGAACTTGCGTTTCAATAGTCTTAAGGGACGCCAACACCTTTTCCTCAAAAATATTTCCCCTTGAAGGATTAGCATTAGGAGGCGGTTGTTGGTATTGGTTAGGTTGAAACTGAGGTCGATACGCATTTGGAAAGTTAGTCGCCTCATTAGGATTATTATTATTATTTTTCCACGAGAAGTTAGGATGGTTTCTCCATGGCGCATCCGGATTATTAGTAGTTGCATTATAATTATTTCGTGGGTATTGTTGAATAGAATTAATGTGTTGCTCCACGAATTCCAGAAATTGACTCGCCGATGGACATGCAAGTATCGAATGTGAAGGATCAGAACATAATGCACAAATTTCTCGAGCGGGTGAGGCTGTCGTTTGGTTCATCGTTAGAAGTCGGTCAAGTTTGTTAGATAGTTCTTTTATTTCAATTGATTGACTTGACTCGAATTTTACATCCCTCTTAGGTTGATTAAGATATCCTTCCGAACGGACAGACACCGTTTGGTGCATTGAATTCTCGCTTAACGTTTCAAACATTTTCCAGGCCTCGTCGGCGCTTTTGTGTAGGAAGGTTCCCGCACAAACGGCATCGACGGTATTCCTAACAGAGGGAATAAGTCCTTCATAGAAGACCTGAACAAGTTGCCACTTAGGGACTTGATGATGTGGACACGAGCGTAATAATTCCTTAAATTTTTCCCACGTGTCGTAAAGTGATTCCCCATCTTGCATTACAAAATTGGTTATTGATTTTCTTATCTGGTTTGTACGCATAATCGGGAAAAACTTTTGTAAAAATGCGGTGTGTAAGTCCTCCCATGTTCTAATTGTGTTTGGCTCCAAAGATTGGAGCCAATATTTAGCTTTGTCCTTTAATGAGAATGGAAAGAGCCGCATTTTTAGTTCATCATCAGTAAGATTTTGGATTTTCAACGTAGAGCATATGTCCTGAAAATCTCCTAAGTGTTTATATGGATCTTCATTTAAACGGCCATGGAAAGATGGAAGCAGCGAGATGGTAGACGACTTTATCTCAAAGTGAGATGCTGTCGCCTCCGGTAATTCAATACACGTTTGTGGCGTGTAAGTCGTCGGAATAAAATAATCTTTAAGTGGAGGAGGTGGTGGTATATTAGGATTATTCATATTCGCACCATCATTCTGATTGTTATTGTTATTTCCACCATCAGCCATTTTAATCGGTTCGATTTTAAAAGTTCGAGCTCTCCTTAACCGTTCACGGGTACTCTGGATTTCGGCCTCAAACAACGACGACGGAATCGGAGTTGATTCGTCGTCTTGCAACCTAGCTCTAGAAGCTTGGGTTGTGGACTTACTAGTTTTTAAGGTACGTTCAAGTTCAAGATCGAAAGATTTTAAATCTGGTTTATTTGAACGTGTACCCAACATAAACTAAAATAAAGAAAAAGAAACTAAAAACAAAGACTGACCCAACTAAACTAAAAAAAACAAATAGCAAGCAATCACGCAAATAAGACGACAATCAAGCACACAGTACTACTATGATGCATGAATATTATCCTGTAATGCAATGACCGCGTCAAGCCCAGCGCCCCGGGTTTCCTAGCTAATGCAATGCAATTAACCCTAAACTAATGCAAATAGTGCGTCACAGCGCCCTGACTTACAGCGGTTTAAAGCGAATTCCAAAGGAAGCAATGTATTTAATTTTTATTTAATTTATTTTTGCGTAAGCTCCTTTGATGTAATTAGCTGCTCCACTCGGAAACGTTGACTATAAAGTAAAGGAAAAACAAGTTAGTAACTAAAAACAAAAACAGAAAATAAGAAAAATAAAAACTAATCTAATATTTACGAATTAACTAAACTACGATTATAAAACTAAGAGTAGTAATGCAATCCCCGGCAACGGCGCCAAAAATTGATGTTGTCAGAATCAAGATATAAAAGTATTCTTTACTTTTCAATAGATTTGCAGTGTGGAAGTAAAGGTCGAACCCACAGAGATTGATTACTACAGCGACTTAATTTTAAACCTAAGTCTAATTAATTATGAAAACAGATTTGATTTGATTTGAATTAAACTAAATAAAAATAAATCTAACTTATGAAAGCAATTAAAAGTGTTTTTAAGTAATATTTAAAGGAAACCTAGGATTGCAAATCCACCACTAGCTTCATAATAGGAATATCTATGAATTACTTTAGCTTATTACGTTGGATGAATATGGGGAATTGTAGCTACAAGCCCAATTCCTCCGACAAGAAGATAATCATGGTTCAAGCACCAACATAATCCATCTGCGGGTAGCACGAATCATCTCACACTAAACTAGGGTTGTGATCTAATCCGTCTAACCTAGGCATGGACTATTCGGATACTTGATAGCACGAATCACTAAAGCACCATCACATGTAAAAAATCTAAACAAGCACAGCAAGAATAGATCGTTGAGCACATCACAGTCAAAATAGATCTAAGACAAGAATAAATTCCGAAAGCAATGATTTAATCAATGTAAGTACGATTTATTTATAAAAATCCTCTAAACATGTGACTGTCATCCATCCATAATAAAACTAAAATAAAAGCATAAATAAGACCCTATTACTCATCTAGGGCTTCATTGAAACCCTAGATCAATGATCTAAGCTGCCATAGGAGTAGAAATCGGCAAGTAGTTGATGGAGGAGGCCATGGAAATCCTTGGTCTTCTTCTTCTTCTTCTTGCTTCTCCCTCTTCAAGGGCTGGAAGTATGTGTATATGGCTGTCTATGAATGTGTATAATAGTTGCCAACCCTCTAATTGAAGTAAAATAGAGTTTATATAGATTTACAACATGTTTTGGAAGCCTTTACAACTCGAAACGGACTGAAACGCATGTAATTTACAGTCTGGACGTCGTTTAGCAGTCTCGTTTGCACAGGAGTCTTCAGTACACTGAAATACGCAACTTTGATTTTTGGGCATATCGCGCGAGCGGGTCGCGCGAGCGCGACTTTTGGTCCTTCGCGCGCGCGGATCGCGCGAGCGAGTTATTAGGGGTCTCGCGCGAGCGGATCGCGCGCGCGACTTCTGGATTCTCGCGCCCGCGGATCGCGCGCGCGACATTGGTTTTTCAGCTTCTTTCTTGATGACTTTTCACCCTATTTAGCCTGGTTTAGTTGATTTCTTCCAAAACCTATCAGAAACTAGAAAACAGAGTAAAAAGATACAAAAACAGGATAAAAAGGTACTAACAAATGCTCATTAAGGCGTATATTTAGGATTAGTTCTCTCCCGATCAATCATCATCGCTCTCATTCAAAATATGCCATGGGGCTTCTATGTTCATCATGTGACATCTCAGGATTTCACGATCATCCCGTGACTTCTATGTCCGTCGGTTATTTGCCAAAAGACGTCTTCGATTATAGTCCTCTGAGATCCTACACCAAATTACGTTTGTTTACGAAGCGCACTTCCCAAATTTCGGAAGTTTGCCCCTTGACCCGGAGTCTTTTAAACCTCGATGTCCTTATCCGAGTCATCCACCACATCACAGTTGCAAACACTAGCACAACACTAGCCCACTCGGAGTGGCACACCCCACAGTACTTGCTCATACTAGGGTCATAACACTAGACATGATAGGACTCATGACACAATTCACATCCATGCATTGCATATCACTCTTATAGCATGGCATCCGTATATCTGGTTGAGCATATGTGATTCATTCCTTTGCGCCCCGAACTACGTCCTGGTCTGATTCCCCTTGGGATACGTAGGCAGCTCACGCAGAGTGCGACCAGCACTAGCCTCAGCATCATTGCATCTTTTGCAATGCTTTTTATCCTAAATCTATAGCCTCCAAAAAGTACTGTCTCTTCAGAGCTTTGGCACTCGCTTGCGACATGCGTTGCCTCGCAAGATCATGCCAAAGAGGGGCAAACTGTAGACACCCCATTTTTTCTGCTATCAGATTTAGGAGACCCATAGCTTGGTGGTTCACAATGATCGTAAAAAAAGGACTCAAAAGGATTCTCGGAAGTCAGTTCTATCTCTCAGAATGCTCAGAATGACCAAAATGCCCAAAAACTCCCAGATTAGGTCCCAAAGTTCTGAAAACAAGCTATGTCATAAGAAAAGCAATAAAGTGAGTTTTTGAGAGAAATCGAGTGAAATCGTCAGCTCCCAGAGACCCCCGAAAGTCCCGGAAGCTCCCGGAAAGTCCTCGTTGACCGGTTTGACCAAGGTTTGACTAGGTTTGACCAAGGTTTGACCAGGTTTGACCAAGTTTGACCAAAATTGTCCGAATTCACCAGAATCATTTTAAATCATGAAAAAAAGTGTTAAAACAAGTTCCAAAAGAAAATCGAGCGAAAACATCAGCTCCCGGGAACTCCCAGAGGTTTCCAAAACTTCCCGGGAATCCCAGGTTTGACCAGTTTGACCAAAATTTGACTTTGGAACCGGGGCGCCGAAACAATTTTCAAATATTTTTCATGGATACTAGAGGTCAATAGCTTTCCAACGGTATATCGCGCATAATTTTTGGATTTAAAACGAATTTATTATGAATTTCCAAAGGCGAAAAAGACGATCAAATCGGCTTTTATCGCAAATACCGCAAAACTTTTCAAAGTGACATATCACCGAACTATTTTTTATGTAAAGTAGACTCCATTACCTTTCCAACGGTATATCACAACCTCAATTTGGAGTTCGTACGCATTTTCTGTGAATTTCGGACGAAATAGGGCCTTTTCGCGAATACCGAAACTTCAGGGGGCCTAAACAGCATTATCTGGACGGGGGAGGAGCAGTGCCGCCACGGCACTGGCCCACTGCCGCCGCGGCACTGGCCCACTGCCGCCGCGGCACTCCCCTCCAGAGCAGTATATTTTTGTAAATAGTTTTGTGGTCCCATTTTGATTAATTAAAAGCCAAAACGACATAGTTTTATGATTTCATATATTTGGAGCCAATGGGAATACTTTCTAAATCCCAAAACCACCCCAAGTTTGCCTATATAAACACCCCATTACTCTTCATTTTGGGGGAGTCAAATAGAAGTTTAGAGAAAGTTTGGGAGAGAAAGTTGTAGAGATAAGGTTAGAATAGAGAGAAAAGAAGCTTTCTTCTTGGATTTTCAAAGCAAAAGTGAGTTCTAAACTTTGTTTTTACTACATTACTCCCATTTATTTCAACATTCAATACTCCCAACCACCATTTTAGTGAGCATTCAAGAGAGTGGAAACTTCTTCCATGTCTAGTGTCATTACATATGAGTGAAACACCAATCTACAAGTCTCATGCTTCATGAATATCATCTATTGATCATCATCTACTTGCTTGTTTATTTATTGTTTATCTCTTCTTATCTCATTTCTTTTTTATTTTTCTTTATTTACTTACTAGTTCATCATCATCTAAGTGATGACATGAAGTTTGGGGTGAGTGAATCCTTATGGATAGTAGCTCTTGACCTCAAAAACATGTTTGATAGATGATGATCATAACTTCAATACCTCCAAGGTATTCTTGAAGTGTATTGAAGTTATGCTCAAATAAAAATAAGTTTCTCCAACAATCTTGGAGGTTCTTGATGATGAGTTGAATGTTGGCATTTTAAGTGGTCATAATCTTTATTGAGTATTAAAAATGCATTTTCAAAACCCCTATTTCAAAACCCCCCTCAATCCCTCTCATTTTGATTTCAAGAAAGAAAATCTTATTTTCCCCAAAATCTTCAAAACAGTGAGTTAAAACAGTGAGTGAGCTGAGTTCAAAGATTTCTCTAGAACTCAATACTCAACATATAGATGCAAGGCCACTTGGAAAGTCTTCCTAACTCATTGAAGAACACCCATGATTTTTGGTTTGACTTGGAAGTACTTGAAAATGGTCCATTTGGACCCAAACATTCCTTCCAAACATTCTGCCTCTGCTGTCACAGCAGCTTGACTAACTTCCAACTTCTTTTTCAGATATATTTTCCAAAAGGGGTGGTCCCAACTTATTTTTCCCTTAAACTTCCATGTCGTAGGGAACTTTCTGTATAAAATGGGCCCCTAGATCATTCGTTTTCATTTTCTAAGATATTTTAACATTTCAGTCGACAGTACGGACTCTGTTTCTGAGTGACCTCTGTTGTTTATATGATTTCTCTCAATCTGTGATAGTTATTAAATATTGGCTTTTGGGTTGTGTTCTAGACACAATGAGGAAAATCTCCATAAAAAATCATGCATTGAAACCTTTCCTAACCCCTCTTTTCAATTTTCCCAAGATCATGCTACAGTTCTGTCCACTATTCACAGCAAGCACAATTTAACTTCTATTCTTTGATTTGATGCTTATATGTATTCCAAATTAGCTCATGTCCTAGGAAGTAGTTCATACTACATTTGTACATATCCCATGTTGATTTCATTCATTCATTCATACACATTTTAGACTTCTAAGTCATTCTAGAAATCCATGTACCCAAAACACACTACAACCTTTGCACATTTTAGATACATACATTGCATTCATGCAAGATTTGGGGTTTTTGTAACTCTTAATCTAAGAAGATTATAAGGAATGATCACGATCACACGTTCATGCTTCCCCTTGATCTAATCATCCTTTCTCATCCGTCCCGGGGATTGAGGGATCTTCTTTTCTCAAAGATTAACATGCATCATACTAGCTTGCTAAGCATATTTTGATTTCTTTGTTTATTTGTTTCAAGAACAATTCATGTCCCCCCTCTAGATTAGGAAGTCTTGATTATTTGATATATGAATAGACGATTTTTCCTAGGTTTATTTGTGTGATCTTTCACTTTACATTGTATGATATTTGACTTAGATCTTATGAATGATATTTTATCTTTAGATCTTCCATTTTCAAGTTTCTTATGTAATGTAATATACTATCATAGTATTAATTGCCGAACCATACATAGTATAAGATGATTATTTGGATGCTAATTGAGGCCCGTCGAGAGACGGGGCGAGTTGAGGGTGTTTTAGTCGCGACAAAGGCTCCTTCCTCTCTCGTACCAAAACCCCGAGCCAAGTTCTTTGGTTATGAAGGACCGGTGCCCTTTATCCATTTGGGTGAGTCAAATTAAGGTTTCTTGGTTCCTTAAAGACCAAGTGCCGACTCTGTATCTGTTTTCAACAGACCTTTTCTCTTTCCTTGATTCAAAATCAAACGAGTTTCAAAACATATGAAGCGGTGGAAGCCCGGTATCCACATTTATTAGGGCAATTAGTGAGCCGGCCTGAATCTATTCGGCCACTGCAAAAGAAGAAAAGGTGAAAACCAATTAGGCTAAGATGAAGTCAAGAGAATAAAGTATCAAAATAAACCTAGGTCTAGAACTGGGGCCAGCAATGTTGAGCCTCCAGTACATCGCTCTAGGTCCTTCAGGAATTCTATATAGTAGCCTATGGAACTAGGCTTAAGTGAGGCATCGAAACTAAGGTAAGTAACTATTATGGAATCCTTATAAACTTTGGCTAAAGCAAATGGGACCATTGGTAATGGGGGAATCCTTTTTGGGTAGGGTTTAATGAAGTCTTTTACTTCGGACTCTAGCACTAGGCGAAATTCTTCTATGTACTTTTATCAGGCCCTGATCCCTTTTACTTCTTACTAAAGATCAATTTTGGCCAAATGGTTGGACGTGTCTATATGCATTATGGTTGGCCGAAGAGGGTTGTACTTGGTTTCATCAACAATTTTAAAGACAATGATGAATTGGATAGGGGACATACTTTCTTCAGTTATCTTCATCTTTTTCTTGTTGGCAAGTTGAGGAGTAGCGGGCTTGATAGAGGCTTTATCCTGGACAGCCAAAGTTGTTGGCCCAGTTAAGAGTCTTGCAAGCACCCTGGCCATGGTCTCTTGGAATATGTGGATAGCTCTTTTAGCCCACCAAAAAAGGAAGGCCATAGTGGTCGATAATGGTCGGTGGCGCCTTGATGTACAGATGAAAAGAGAAGTTCTTCTTCGCCTGCTTTGTCTATTTTCTCACCTTTTTCACGTGGCTGGGAGTGGTAAGAAGGCTTCTCTGGACCCAGACCAGGTTGAGAGTCTGGTACGGAGGGATGGGGATCATTTGGCAACTAAGCCAAAATTATCAGGCTAGGAGCATGGGATGGTAACATTCCACCCCATACTTGTTGCTGCTGTAGACACCCCATTTTGTCGGCTATCAGATTTAGGAGACCCATAGCTTGGTGGTTCACAATGATTGAAAAATACTCATAAGGACTCCTGGAAGTTAGCAATATTTCTCAAAATGCTCAGAATGACCAAAATGCCCTTGGAAGCCCGAAAACTTCCAGATTTGGTCCAAAAGTTCTGGAAACATGCTATGTTGTAAGAAAAGTAAAAAAAAAAAGAGTTTTTAAGTAAAATCAGATGAAATCGTCAACTCCCAGAGACCCCCAGAAGTTCCCGGAAAGTCCCTGTTGACCGGTTTGACCAAGTTTGACCAAGGTTTGACCAAGTTTGACCGAAAACGTCCAAATTCTTCGGAATCATTCTGAATCATGTGGAAAGTATTAAAATGAGTTTTAAAAGAAAATCGAGCGAAAACGTCAGCTCCTTGGGGCTCCCAGAGGTTTCCAAAACTTCCCGGGAATCCCAGGTTTGACCGGTCTTACCAAAATTTGACTTTAGAACCGCAGCACCGTAACAATTTTCAAATATTTTTCATGGATACTAGAGGTCAATAGCTTTCCAACGGTATATCGCACATAATTTCAGGATTTAAAACGGATTTATTATGAATTTTTGAAGGAGAAAAAGGCGATTAAATTGACTTTTATCGTGAATACTGCAAATATTTTCAAGGTGACCTATCCCTAAACTATGTTTATGTAAATTAGACTCTATTACCTTTCCAACGGTATATCACAACCTCAATTTGGAGTTCAAATGCATTTTCTGTGAATTTCGGACGAAATAGGGCCTTTTCGCGAATACCGGAACCTCTGGGGGCCAAAACAGCATTATCTGGACGAAGGAGGAGCAGTGCCGCCGCGGCACTGGTCCACTTCCGCCGCGGCACTCTTCCCCAGAATAGTCCACTTTTGTAATTTATTTTGGGGGTTGATCTTGTCAGAATCAAGATATAAAAAGTGTTCTTTACTTTTCAAAGGATTTGCAGTGTGGAAGTAAAGGTCGAACCCACAGAGATTGATTAACTACCGTGTTTTAATCTTAAAACCTAAATCTAATTAATTATAAAAACGTATTTTGATTTGAATTTAATTAAACTAATAACAATAAAATTAAATCTAAACTATGAAAGCAATTAAAAGTGTTTTAAATAATGTTAAGTGAACCTAGGATTGCAAATCCACCACTAGCTTCATAATAGGAATATTTATGAATTACTTTAGCTTATTACATTGGATGATAATGGGGAATTGTAGCTACAAGCCCAATTCCTCCGACAAGAAGATATTCATGGTTCAAGCACCAACATAATCCATCTTCGGTTAGCACGAATTATCCCACACTAAACTAGGGTTGTGATCTAATCCGTCTAACCTAGGCATGGACTATTCGGATACTTGATAGCACAAATCAATAAAGCACCATCACATGTAAACAATCTAAACAAGCACAGCAAGCATAGATCGTTGAGCACATCACAGTCAAAATAGATCTAAGACAAGAATAAATTCTGAAAGTAATGATTTAATCACTAGAAGTACGATTTATTTATAAAAATCCTCTAAACATGTGACTGTCATCCATACATAATAAAACTAAAATAAAAACATAAATAAAACCCTATTACTCGTCTAGGGCTTCATTGAAACCCTAGATCTATGATCTAGCCGTCCATGGAAGAGATGGATGGCAAGTAGTTGATGGAGGAGGCCATGGAAACCCTTGGTCTTCTTCTTCTTCTTCTTGCTTCCCTCCCTTCAATGGCTAGAAGTATGGTTGTAGAATGTGTATAATAATTGCTAACAATGTCTAACCCTTTAATTGTAATAAAATAGGGTATATATAGATTTACAACAAGTTTTGGAAGCCTTCCTAACCCGAAACGAACTGAAACTGATGTAATTTACAGTCTAGACGTCGTTCAGCAGTTTCGTTTGCACAGGAGTCTTCAGTATACTGAAATACGCAACTTTGGTTTTTACACATATCGCGCTAGCGGGTCGCACGATCGCGACATTTGGGACCTCGCGCGTGCGGATCGCGCGAGCGATTCTGGGACTCTCGCGCGAGCGATATCTGGATTTCCGCGCCCGCGGGTCGCGCGCACGAACTGGCTTTTTTAGCTTCTTTTCTTCTGCTTTTTCACCCTGTTTAGCCTGATATACTTGATTTCTTCCAAAACCTGTCACAAAATAGAAAACGAAGTAAAAATATACAAAAACAGGATAAAAAGGAACTAACAAATGTGAATTAAGGCGTATAATTAGGATTAGTTCTCTCCCGATCACACCACCAAACCTACATTTTGCTAGTCCTCGAGCAAAACTAAAATAAAAACTAACTACTAATAAAATACTACTCCATTTTCGCATGGATTACGATTGCATTTAGC
Organism: Hydrangea macrophylla; assembly: GCA_033977485.1. NCBI lineage: Eukaryota > Viridiplantae > Streptophyta > Magnoliopsida > Cornales > Hydrangeaceae > Hydrangea > Hydrangea macrophylla. The sequence continues at coordinate 16,699,489 of CM066984.1, forward strand.
ATATGCAACAAGCCTTTTAAACCTCTAGGTGTCCCTAGTCGGACGAGTGAAGTCTCGTGAGGGTTCTCATCAACAAGTCTCCCACAACCATCTTTATTAACTTAGAAATTTAAAAAGTTTTATTTAGAAAGAAAAACATAACATTCAATACTCCTTATTATAAAACAATGATTCGAAATAGAATAATGAACAAGAAGAAACAGAATCAAACGTTCACTTACATCATGAAAAACAATCATAAGCACATGCATCGTATAAATCCATAGAGTTTCTCATAAAATTGCACGTGTGTGATGTGGTAGTCAAATGAACACGCGCATGTCATCAACATGGAATATAACTCGGATAACCATCCAACTATGCTTCGACTACAAATCTCACAATTAATTACACTCTCAAATGAAACACTCAGAAACATGTGTAATTTATCTAATATATGCGAGCAAAGGAAATATATTTTCAAAACGAGAAATGCTCACATATGACTCGAAAAAGACGCATGACATGAAAGAACAGTAGTCTCATGGATAGGATGCCAATAATCAAGAAAAATTAATCATTACCATGTTTTAATCTCCCTCCCATCGTTTTCATATCCGAACCATGTTTCCTAAGATCAAATAGGACTTTTTAAAGGTTGTAATGTGGCTCAGGTAATGAAAAAGGATAGAAAGGATTTATTAGGTAGGTAATCTCAGAATGGCATTGTAAGGCATGTTTGATTTCTTTCATTCTTCTTCTCTACCAACTTTCTCTTTTCATTCCCTTCATTCCTTTTCAACCTTCTTCTTTTTATTTTGTTTTCTTTTCCTTTTTCTTTTCTTGCTTCTCAAATGATTATTCATTGAATACCAAGCAACTACCCCAATAGCATCTTATTTTCTTCTTCTTCTCAATCAACACATCGCCTTAATACTACTAAAAGTTGATCACTCTTCCAGTGGTATACTCCAAGTTGATCAAGTTGGAGCTTTTAAAGAGGATAATGGTGAACAAAGAAAAAGAGGCATTGTAACGGCTCAAAGGGCAAACTAAGGAAATTTTATAATTTATCGGTCGGTAGTAAACAAAGAGGGCCTAAAATCATTTCCTAGGGTAATACGATTCTTCAATATTTACAATGGAAGATTATTTAGCATGGTAACAAATATTTTAACTTGACTATTAACCAAAACAAGAATAATGAGACTAAACAACAAGTAGATGTGCTATTTCAATTAAATTCGACAAACACAATGTATTTATAACCCTCTAAAAAGAAAAGATAGGCTCAAAAGCTCACTGGGTCTAGTCTCCACCATGTGTTATCTAGAAATCCGAATCATATTATAGTTCACAACCAACATGTATTCCAATGACTACGTGCAGTGCATAGATTTATGTGCAAATCTATGATATAAAACTACGATTCAAACAATACATAACTTAAAACGTTACATCATAACTTCAGCAAATGTTTAATCACATCTTCTCTTATTTATCATTCTATAACAATTCAAAGTTATTTAACAAGAAGTATCAAATTAAGATTGTAAAAACGTCGGTAACATCGTTTATTTAAACACACTTATTGAAAAATTTTAAAAATTTTGCATAAAATAATGTGCATGTGTGTATACCCCCAAACCTAAACCTTTCATTGTCCCTAATGAAATAATAAAATGAAAGAAAGGAGAGTAGGTAATAAAGGAACGATAGTACCTCGATCTTGACAAGCATAGAACAGGTGAACACAAAGGAATATGGCTATAAAATTCAATTTTACATGTTACTTCTTAACAAAAGAAAATTAAACAAACAAAATAATAAAGACAGCTAAAAGAATTATAACTAAGCTAAATGAAACTAAATAAACTATAAGAAGAAACAAAACTATGAAGACAACACGAAAATAAGCTATAAAAGGAAATAAAACATAACCAGAATTATGAAAACAATCAAAGACTCGATCTAAAAGTACCTAAGAAACAAAAACAGAAAAGTAAAAACTGTGTGACAGGTGTGGGAGGAAGATATAAGAAAACAAAAGAAGAAAATGCAGAAATGGGGTATCGCGCGAGCGGTCCGCGCGAGCAGCCGTCGGGCGCGCGAATCCCAAATTTTTTTTTTTATTTTTTTTATTTTTTAAATCAATATCTCGCGCGAGCGAGCTACCTCGCGCCCGCGAGGCTAGGCGCGAGAAGAAGCAGAGGCATCATATAAGAAAAAACAAGGAAAAACCACTAGGGGGCAAACTCGCGCCAGCGGGCCGCGCGAGCGACGTCTCATGCGAGCGGGCCGCGCGCGCGATTTGGGTTATTTCCATTTTTTAGCTAAAATTATGTATGTAATATTAAAATAAATTAATTCCAACTCCCAAACCTATCCAGAATGTCCAAAACAGACTCAAACAGACTCAAAAACGACCAAAAATAAGAGAAACGAACGAAATAAAGCTTGGGTTGCCTCCCAAGAAGCGCTAACTTTTACGTCTTCAGCTAGACCGTTCTAGCTCAAGACTCACGGAGGCTGTAACTCGGATTTTGTACCCTTTAGGGCATTAGGGAGATTCCGGTGAAACATCGAAACAAGGTCGCTATGTGTTGATTCATTTGACGATTCACCTTTATCGTTATTACACCGATTCTTTACCTTTCGAGTAAATTCTTCATTAGGGGCCGAGGTATTAGGATTCATCCATTCATCATTCACTATATTATTCCCCTCATTCATATTTATTACGTTCTTAGGTTCAATATTCCCTCTCACATCACATTCCGCCTCACATAGGTTATCGTCGTCTTTAGGAGGTTGATCAGCAGCATTAAAAACATTTAATTTTAATTTTATATTCCCGAACGACACTTTCATCACCCCTGTTCTACAATTAACACGTGCGTTGGCCGTGGCTAAGAATGGACGACCAAGAATAACAGGAGTGTATTTTCTAGCATCTAGCACCGGTTCGGTGTCAAGGACCATAAAATCAACGGGATAGAAACATTGATCAACTTTTACTAGGACGTCTTCGACGACTCCCCTAGGTACTTTAACAGAACGATCTGCTAATTGAATAGTAGCGGCCGTAGGTTTAAGTTCACCTAGACCTAGTTGTTTATAAACATGATAAGGTAAGAGGTTAACACTAGCACCTAAGTCAAGGAGAGCCCGATGAATGATAGTGTCACCTATGACACATGAAATCATAGGTGTACCGGGATCCTTATACTTCGGAGGAGCGTGTTAAAAAATTGAACTTACTTTTTCCGTGAGGAAGACCTTTTTAGGAGTATGACTGCATATTTTGCGCTTTTGTGTACAAAGGTCTTTTAGACATTTAGCATAAGCGGGAATTTGTTTAATAGCATCGAGGAATGGAATATTGATTTTTACTTGTTTAAATACCTCGAGTATATCCTCAGTTTTCGACTTTTTCTTTGTAAGATTTGATGGTTCCTCAACATTAGGTGGAAAAGGTAACTTTGGAATGTAATTAGCTGGGACCGGTTCTTTATCTTTTTGAATTCTACTCTCCTCACCCTCCTTATTCAAGTTAATGTCATTTTGATCCGGAATCTTAACAACTTCGTCTTCCCGAATAGTCGTCCTAGTCGATACGGCGTTTACTTGTTCACTTGACCCCTTAATCTCATATTGTCCCTTAGGATTTTGTATAGTTTGCGCAGGCAACTTCCCCTTGTTTCTACGACTCACCGCAGTAGCTATTTGTCCCATTTGGGATTCAAGCTTCGCAATGAATTGTGTATGAGAGTGCACTATTTGTGCTTGTGCTTGGACTTGAGTTTCAATATTCTTAAGGGAAGCCAACACCGTCTCCTCAAAAGCGTTAGTCCTTGGGGGGTTAGGATTAGGAGGAGGGTGTTGGTATTGATTTTGTTGAAATTGGGGTCGATAAGTGTTAGGAAAATTATTTGACCTAGGCGTATAATTATTTTGTGGGAATTGTTGCATAGCATTTACGTGTTGCTCCACAAATTCGGGAAACTGAGATGCCGATGGGCATGCAAAGATATTATGTGACGGTGCAGAACACAATTCACATACTTCGTGAGGAGGTGCGGTTGTCGCTTGATTCATTATCATAAGGCGATCAAGTTTTTTAGATAATTCTTGAAATTCAATTGAATGACTCGACTCAAACTTCACCTCTCGTTTGGGTGGAGAAAGATATCCTTCTGAACGTACCGACACAGCCTGATGCATCGAGTTCTCGCTTAAAGTTTCAAAAATTTTCCAGGCCTCGTCGGCGCTTTTGTGTAGGAAAGTTCCCGCACAAACGGCATCGACGGTATTACAGACAGAGGGAATTAGTCCCTCGTAGAAGACCTGAACAAGTTGCCACTTAGGAACCTGATGATGTGGGCAAGAGCATAATAATTCTTTAAATTTCTCCCACGTATCATAAAGTGATTCCCCATCTTGCATAACAAATTTTGTTATGGATTTCCTTATCTGATTCGTACGCATAATAGGAAAAAACTTTTGTAAAAATGCGGTGTGTAAGGCTTCCCATGTTTTAATTGTGTTTGGTTCAAGTGATTGAAGCCAATACTTAGCTTTGTCTCTTAAAGAAAATGGAAAGAGCCGCAATTTTAATTCATCATCATTTAAGTTTTGGATTTTCAAAGTAGAGCATATGTCCTGAAAATCCCCTAAGTGTTTATATGGATCTTCATTTAGACGGCCATGGAAAGAAGGTAGTAGCGAGATCGTAGACGACTTTATCTCAAAGTGAGATGCTGTCGCCTCAGGTAATTCGATACCGGCTTGTGGCGTGTAAGTAGTAGGAATAAAATAATCTTTAAGTGGAGGAGGTGGTGGTATATTAGGATTATTCAAATTATTTCCGTTGTTATTTTGGTTGTTATCATTATTATTTCCAATGTCGGCCATTTTAATCGGTTCTATGTTATGAAAGTGTGGTTTCTTTAATCTTGTAAGAGTACTACGTATTTCAGATTCAAATAAAGACGTTGGTTTTGGTGTCAAATCGTCGTCTATTAAAAACCTTGTTCTAGAAGTTAAGTTGGAAGACTTGTTAAGTCTTAATGTACGTTCAAGTTCAGAGTTAAAAGGTTTTAATTCCGGTTTATTTGAACGTGTACCTAACATAAACTAAAAGAAAGTAAACTAAAAACAAAAACTGACTCAACTAAAAAAAAAACAAATAGCAATCATGCAACTACGATAACAAGCACTCAACTACTGTGATGCATGAATATTATCCTGTAATGCAATGACTGCGTCAAGCCCAGCGCCCCGGGTTTCCTAGCTAATGCAGTGCAATTAACCCTAAACTAATGCAAATAGTGCGTCACAGCGCCCTGACTTACAGTGGTTTAAAGCGAGTTTCACAAGAAGCAAGTTATTTTATTTTATTTATATTTTTATTTGTGTAAGCTCCTTTGATGTAATTAGCTGCTCCACTCGGAAACGTTGACTAGAAAATAAAAGAACAAATTAGTAACTAAAAACAAAACGGAAAATAAGAAAAATAATAAAGACTAACCTAATATTTACGAATTAACTAAACTAAGATTATAAAACTAAAGGTAGTAATGCAATCCCCGGCAACGGCGCCAAAAATTGATCTTGTCAGAATCAAGATATAAAAAGTGTTCTTTACTTTTCAAAGGATTTGCAGTGTGGAAGTAAAGGTCGAACCCACAGAGATTGATTAGCTACCGTGTTTTAATCTTAAAACCTAAATCTAATTAATTATAAAAACGGATTTTGATTTGAATTTAATTAAACTAATAACAATAAAAATAAATCTAAACTATGAAAGCAATTAAAAGTGTTTTAAATAATGTTAAGTGAACCTAGGATTGCAAATCCACCACTAGCTTCATAATAGGAATATTTATGAATTACTTTAGCTTATTACATTGGATGATAATGGGGAATTGTAGCTACAAGCCCAATTCCTCCGACAAGAAGATATTCATGGTTCAAGCACCAACATAATCCATCTTCGGTTAGCACGAATTATCCCACACTAAACTAGGGTTGTGATCTAATCCGTCTAACCTAGGCATGGACTATTCGGATACTTGATAGCACAAATCAATAAAACACTATCACATGTAAACAATCTAAACAAGCACAGCAAGCATAGATCGTTGAGCACATCACAGTCAAAATAGATCTAAGACAAGAATAAATTCTGAAAGTAATGATTTAATCACTAGAAGTACGATTTATTTATAAAAATCCTCTAAACATGTGACTGTCATCCATACATAATAAAACTAAAATAAAAACATAAATAAAACCCTATTACTCGTCTAGGGCTTCATTGAAACCCTAGATCTATGATCTAGCCGTCCATGGAAGTGATGGATGGCAAGTAGTTGATGGAGGAGGCCATGGAAACCCTTGGTCTTCTTCTTCTTCTTCTTGCTTCCCTCCCTTCAATGGCTGGAAGTATGGTTGTAGAATGTGTATAATAATTGGTAACAATGTCTAACCCTTTAATTGTAATAAAATAGGGTATATATAGATTTACAACAAGTTTTGGAAGCCTTCCTAACTCGAAACGAACTGAAACTGATGTAATTTACAGTCTAGACGTCGTTCAGCAGTTTCGTTTGCACAGGAGTCTTCAGTATACTGAAATACGCAACTTTGGTTTTTACACATATCGCGCGAGCGGGTCACGCGAGCGCGACATTTGGGACCTCGCGCGCGCGGATCGCGCGAGCGATTCTGGGACTCTCGCGCGAGCGGATCGCGCGAGCGATATCTGGATTTCCGCGCCCACGGGTCGCGCGCGCGAACTGGCTTTTTCAGCTTCTTTTCTTCTGCTTTTTCACCCTGTTTAGCCTGATATACTTGATTTCTTCCAAAACCTGTCAGAAAATAGAAAACGAAGTAAAAATATACAAAAACAGGATAAAAAGGAACTAACAAATGTGAATTAAGGCGTATAATTAGCATTAGTTCTCTCCCGATCAGGGGTCCAATTTGATATATTAGAAATCAAAACGACGTAGTTTTGGTTCCCAGCTTATTTGGACCAATGGGAGTCTATTTTAAACTTTTTAAAACTCCATTTACCACCCCTCCTTTGCCTATAAAAGAATCCATTTACTTCCATTTAGAGAGAGACATGGAAGCTTAGAGAGAGCTTAGGAAGAAATTCTAGAGAAATATAGAGAGAGAAAGAGAAGAAGTAGTCTTCTTCTTCTATTTTCATCCATCAAAGTGAGTTTTCTTTTTACTTGAGTTTGCTATCAAAACTTCAATCATCCAAGCATTTCTTTCAACCACCATTCTTGAGCATCCATGAGATAGGAAGCTACTTCCATGTCCAAATGTCTCCATATATGAGTGAAACACCAAGCTACAAGTCCAATATCTCAATGATTATCAACTATTGATTGCTATTTGAATGCTTGTTTACTTTGATGTTCATCTCTCTCTTAACCTCATTTCTTTTTTACTTTTCTTTGATTATTTAGTTGTTCATCATCATCTAGATGACATGTTATTTGAGGAAAGTGAATCCTTATGGATATTAGCTCTTGACCTCAAAGACATGTTTGATGGATGATGATTCTACCTTCAATACATTCATATGTATTCTTGAAGTCATATTCTCAAACAAAACTATGTTTGTGCAAATAATATTGGGAGTTCTTTGATGATTCAAGGTTGGATAAGGTTCTAAGTGGTCACATGGTCATCTCAAGAGTTTAATTTCATGCTTTGAACATCTATTTCAAAACCCCCAATCAAGAACTCAAACTCTATTTCAAAACTCAAATCCATTTTCTTCAAGAATGATCCAAAACAGTGAGCTGTTCAGATTCAAAGATTTGTTTTGAATTAAATACCTGAGTTATGATGATGAAACCACTTGAAAAATCTTCCTAAGACATCATAGTTTGTCTCCAATATTTCCCATCAATTATAGAGGTGTGAAAATATTATTTTCGAATTTAAGAAGTTCATATTCATAATCTGCCTCTGTTCTCACAGAATGTTTACCTGAATTTTTGCACTTATTCTGGATGTTTTCGTCACTGTACATATATCTTTTCTATTTTTTTTTTATGAAACTTGGGTGTCTTAGGAAACTTTTGGTATATAATGGGTCATCATAAACCCTTTCTTTGATTTATGAAAAATCATACAAAATCAGTCAACAGTGCAGCTTTTGTTTCTGAGTCATGTGTACATTCTGATTTATTTCTTTTAATCTATGATAGCTATTGAGGTTTGGCTTTTTGGGTTATTTTCTAGACACAATAAGGATGATCTCTGATTTTTTCCACATTTTCCTAGGTATTTTTTTCCTCCCATTATAATGTTACAAAGTAATGCATACAGTCTGTCCACTATTCACAGCATTTCACTTTTTGACTTTCACACTTTGATGCAACACTCTCTTGTATCTAGATGAACCACTATCCCATGCACATGTTCTTTACCACTTTTATCATGCTATATCATATCATGTATCATCTATCCTCTCATCTATCATACTCCCATAGATTCTTGAGTTTGGTTTCCAAATATAACCATGTTTTGCAAATACTTGGGAAGTTCTTGAAATGAGTTAGGTATTGATATTCCAAGTGGTTAGAATATCCATCCAAGTTGTGGAAGTATACTTTCAAAACCCCCATTTCAAAACCCCCCTCTTAAACCCCTCATTTTGATTTCAAGAAATAAACCTTGTTTTTCTCAAAACCCTCAAAACAGTGAGTCATTTAACTTCAAGGAATTATTTTGAGTTCAATACTCAATGTATGAATGCAAGACCATTTGGAAAGTCTTTCTAACTCATTATAGAACATCCATAATTTTTGGCTTGACTTGGAAGCACTTGAAAGTGGTCCATTTGGACCCAAACATTCCTTCCAGACATTCTGCCTCTGCTGTCACAGCAGCTCTGTTGACTTCCACCTTATTTTTCAGAAAATATTTCCAAAAGGGGTGGTCCTAACTTATATTTCCCTTAAACTTCAATGTCTTAGGGAACTGTCTGTATAAAATGGGCCTCTAGATCATTTGTTTTCATTTTCTAAAATTTTTCAATATTTCAGTCGACAGTACGGACTCTATTTCTGAGTGACCTCTATTGTTTATATGATTTCTCTCAATCTGTGATAGTTATTAAGGATTGGCTTTTTAGGTTGTGTTCTAGACACAATAAGGAAGATCTCCACAAAACATCATGCATTGAAAACATTTCCAACCCCTCTTTTCAATTTCCAAAAGATCATGTTACTGTTCTGTATGCATCATGGTTGGCCAAAGAGGGTACTTGGTTTCATCAACAATTTTAAAGACAATGATGAATTGGATAGTGGACATACTTTCTTCAGTTGTCTTCATCTTTTTCTTGTTGGCAAGTTGAGGAGTAGCGGGCTTGATCGAGGCTTTATCCTGGACAGCCAAAGTTGTTGGCCCAGTTAAGAGTCTTGTAAGCACCCCGGCCATGGTCTCTTGGAATATGTGGATAGCTCTTTTAGCCCACCAAGAAAGGAAGGCCATAGTGGTCGATAATGGTCGGTGGCGCCTTGATGTACAGATGAAAAGAGAAGTTCTTCTTCGCCTGCTTTGTCTATTTTCTCACCTTTTTCACGTGGCTGGGAGTGGTAAGAAGGCTTCTCTGGACCCAGACCAGGTTGAGAGTCTGGTACGGAGGGATGGGGATCATTTGGCAACTAAGCCAAAATTATCAGGCTAGGAGCATGGGATGGTAACATTCCACCCCCATACTTGTTGCTGCTGTAGACACCCCATTTTGTCGGCTATCATATTTAGGAGACACATAGCTTGGTGGTTCACAATGATCGAAAAAAGACTCAAAAGGACTCCTGGAAGTTAGCTATATTTCTCAAAATGCTCATAATGACCAAAATGCCCCTGAAAGCCCGAAAACTCCCAGATTTGGTCCAAAAGTTCTGGAAACATGCTATGTTGTAAGAAAAGTAAAAAAATGAGTTTTTAAGTAAAATCAGATGAAATTGTCAGCTCCCAGAGACCCCCGGAAGTTCCCGGAAAGTCCCCGTTGACCGGTTTGACCAGGTTTGACCAAGGTTTGACCAAGTTTGACCAAGTTTGACCAAAAAATTCCAAATTCTCCGGAATCATTCTGAATCATGTGGAAAGTATTAAAATGAGTTTTAAAAGAAAATCGAGCGAAAAAGTCAGCTCCTGGGGGATCCCAGAGGTTTCCAGAACTTCCCGGGAATCCCAGGTTTGACCGGTCTTACCAAAATTTGACTTTACAACCGCAGCACCGTAACAATTTTCGAATATTTTTCATGGATACTAGAGGTCAATAGCTTTCCAACGGTATATCGCACATAATTTCAGGATTTAAAACGGATTTATTATGAATTTTTGAAGGAGAAAAAGGCGATTAAATCGACTTTTATCGCGAATACCGCAAAACTTTTCAAGGTGACCTATCCCTAAACTATTTTTATGTAAATTAGACTCTATTACCTTTCCAACGGTATATCACAACCTCAATTTGGAGTTCAAATGCATTTTCTGTGAATTTCGGACGAAATAGGGCCTTTTCGCGAATACCGGAACCTCTGGGGGCCAAAACAGCATTATCTGGACGAAGGAGGAGCAGTGCCGCCGCGGCACTGGCCCACTTCCGCCGCGGCATAGGCCCAGTACCACCGCGGTACTCTTCCCCAGAACAGTCCACTTTTGTAATTTATTTTGGGGGTCCAATTTGATATATTAGAAATCAAAACGACGTAGTTTTGGTTCCCAGCTTATTTTGGACCAATGGGAGTCCATTTTAAACTTTTTGAAACTCCATTTACCACTCCTCCTTTGCCTATAAAAGAAGCCATTTACTTCCATTTAGAGAGAGATATGGAAGCTCAGAGAGAGCTTAGGAAGAAATTCTAGAGAAATATAGAGAGAGAAAGAGAAGAAGTAGTCTTCTTCTTCTATTTTCATCCATCAAAGTGAGTTTTCTTTTTACTTGAGTTTGCTATCAAAACTTCAATCATCCAAGCATTTCTTTCAACCACCATTCTTGAGCATCCATGAGATAGGAAGCTACTTCCATGTCCAAATGTCTCCATATATGAGTGAAACACCAAGCTACAAGTCCAATATCTCAATGATTATCAACTATTGATTGCTATTTGAATGCTTGTTTACTTTGATGTTCATCTCTCTCTTAACCTCATTTCTTTTTTACTTTTCTTTGATTATTTAGTTGTTCATCATCATCTAGATGACATGTTGTTTGAGGAGAGTGAATCCTTATGGATAGTAGCTCTTGACCTCAAAGACATGTTTGATGGATGATGATTCTACCTTCAATACATTCATATGTTTTCTTGAAGTCATATTCTCAAACAAAACTATGTTTATGCAAATAATATTGGGAGTTCTTTGATGATTCAAGGTTGGATGAGGTTCTAAGTGGTCACATGGTCATCTCAAGAGTTTAATTTCATGCTTTGAACATCTATTTCAAAACCCCCAATCAAGAACTCAAACTCTATTTCAAAACCCAAATCCATTTTCTTCAAGAATGATCCAAAACAGTGAGCTGTTCAGATTCAAAGATTTGTTTTGAATTAAAAACCTGAGTTATGATGATGAAACCACTTGAAAAATCTTCCTAAGATATCATAGTTTGTCTCCAATATTTCCCATCAATTATAGAGGTGTGAAAGTATTATTTTCGGATTTAAGAAGTTCATATTCATAATCTGCCTCTATTCTCACAGAATGTTTGCCTGACTTTTTGCACTTATTCTGGATATTTTCGTCACTGTACATATATCTTTTCTATTTTTTTTTTATGAAACTTGGGTGTCTTAGGAAACTTTTGGTATATAATGGGTCATCATAAACCCTTTCTTTGATTTATGAAAAATCATACAAAATCAGTCAACAGTGCAGCTTTTGTTTCTGAGTCATGTGTACATTCTGATTTATTTCTTTTAATCTGTGATAGTTATTGAGGTTTGGCTTTTTGGGTTATTTTCTAGACACAATAAGGATGATCTCTGATTTTTCCCACATTTTCCTAGGCATTTTGGACCTTCCATTATAAGGTTACAAAGTAATGCATACAGTCTGTCCACTATTCACAGCATTTCACTTTTTGACATTCACACTTTGATGCAACACTCTCTTGTATCTAGATGAACCCATATCCCATGCACATGTTCTTTACCACTTTTAGTATGCTATATCATATCATGTATCATCTATCCTCTCATCTATCATACTCCCATAGATTCTTGAGTTTGGTTTCCAAATATAACCATGTTTTGTAAATACTTGGGAAGTTCTTGAAATGAGTTAGGAATTGATATTCCAAGTGGTTAGAATATCCATCCAAGTTCTGGAAGTATACTTTCAAAACCCCCATTTCAAAACCCCCCTGTTAAACCCCTCATTTTGATTTCAAGAAATAAACCTTGTTTTTCTCAAAACCCTCAAAAAACTGTGAGTCATTTAACTTCAAGGAATTATTTTGAGTTCAATACTTAATGTATGAATGCAAGACCATTTGGAAAGTCTTTCTAACACATTATAGAACATCTATGATTTTTGGCTTGACTTGGAAGCACTTGAAAGTGGTCCATTTGGACCCAAACATTCCTTCCAGACATTCTGCCTCTGTTGTCACAGCAGCTTGGTTGACTTCCAACTTCTTTTTTAGAAACTATTTCCAAACGGGGTGATCCTAACATATTTTTTACTTAAACCTCAATGTCTTAGGGAACTGTCTGTATAAAATGGGTCTCTAGATCATTCGTTTTCAGTTTCTAAGATTTTCTAACATTTCAGTCGACAGTACGGACTCTGTTTCTGAGTGACCTCTATTGTTTATATGATTTCTCTCAATCTGTAATAGTTATTAAGGATTGGCTTTTTGGGTTGTGTTCTAGACACAATAAGAAAGATCTCCATAAAAAATCATGCATTGAAAACATTTCTAACCCCTCCTTTCAATTTCCAAAAGATCATGTTACTGTTCTGTCCACTATTCACAGCAAGCACATTTTAACTTTCATCCTTTGATTTGATGCTTATATGCATTCCAAATTAGCTCATGTCTTAGGAAGTAGTTCATACTACATTTGTAAATTTCTCATAATGATTCCATTCATTCATTCATACATATATTAGACTTCTAAGTCATTATAGAAATCCATGAGCACAAAGCACACTACAACCTTTACACATTATAGATACATACATTGCATTCATGCAAAGATTTGGGGCTTTTATGAGTCCTAATCTAAGAAGATTATAAGGAATGATCATGATCACACATTCATGCTTCCCCTCGATCTAATCATCCTTTCTCATCCGTCCCGGGGATTGAGAGATATTCTTTTCTCAAAAAAATAACATGCATCATTCTAGCTTGCTAAGCATCTTTGTTTTATTTGATTTATTTGTTTCAAGAACAATTCATGCCCCCTTTAGATTAGGAAACTTGATTAATTGATATATGATTAGACAATTTTTCCTAGGTTTATTTGTGTGATCTTTCACTTTTGCATTGTATGATATTTGGCTAAGATCTTATGAATGATATCTTATCTTTTGATCTTCCATTTCAAGATTCTTATGTAATGTAATATACTATCATAATAGTAATTGCCGAACCACACATAGTACAAGATGATTATTTGGATGCTAATTGAGGCCCGTCGAGAGACGGGGCGAGTTGAGGGTGTTTTAGTCGTGACAAAGGCTCCTTCCTCTCTCGTACCAAAACCCCGAGCCAAGTTCTTTGGTTATGAAGGGCCGGTGCCCTTTATCCGTTTGGGTGAGTCAAAATTAGGTTTCTTGGTTCCTTAAAGACCAAGTGGCGACTCTGTATCTGTTTTCAACAGACCTTCCTTTTCTCTCTCTTTTTCAAATCAATTTCAAAACGATTTCAAAAACAAGCAAGTGGTGGAAGCCTGCGTGTCCACAGCTGCTCCTCAAGATCAGGCTACATATAATGTCCCTAGGAGCAAGGTAGCTAGCATACACCTCATTAAAGAGGGATGCAGCATCCGGGCTTACTTTATGAGCATTGGTTGTGATTTGAAGGAAGGGAGGAGAGTTTGGAGCAGTTGAGAAGGGAAGGTACTGCTCACAAAGAAAAATGGTTTGTTCGTAAAAATAAATAAAAAAAATGCTCATCAAATGAGTGGGATTTACGAAGGAGATTGGTGTAACAGAAGGCACTGATGGGAGGAACAAAGTTAGAAGCTAGCTCTGGCCAGAAGGTTAGGAAGTATGCCTAGAGCCAAAGTTATAGAATCCAACTCGGGCTTCCGCCACTCTTGCAGCCCGAGTAGATAAATCCTTTGATGCCTCATACTAGATTAGACAAGACCAAGATGGCCAATGCTAGTGGCCGACTAGCTGAGAGAGTGAGGGCAATGGAGGTATAATCTTTGGTAATGCCTGGAAGGCCGAACAGTAAAGGTACTTGTTGAGCTAGTTGAGCAAAAAGGGTGATATGTTTGTAGTCGATCACATTAGTGCCCTCCGCACCCATGCAGACTGCAAGGAATGGCCTGTGGGCATTGATGGGCTTGGTGGAGACTGAACCTTCCTTGACGGACTCGGAGACAGGGAAGGCGAAGAACAACTTGTCCGTGTTCAGGCCAGGGATGATTTCTTCACCTTAGGGGTGAAGACCGAGTAGGAAAATAATGTCTTGGATGATTGGTACCATTGGTCCATAGCAAAACATGAAGGTGTTGAAGGCTTGAGATCAAAAGAGTAAATTTGAGAAGAAGAGAGGCTTGTCTAGAACGATGAGATGTTGGTTGAGCATGATGGCATGGTAAATTCCATCATTCTTCTAGAGATTATCTTTGATAGTAGCAACTCTATTAACCCATTTGGGCCAATTTGCTCTAGGGGTAGGCCACCCTCGAATTAGCTGGGATTGAGTTCAGACTTTTGCCCAGTCACTTGGTTCTTAGAAAAACTGCTCTGAGGAAAGAAGGGGATGGTAGGCATCGAAGTAAGAGGGAAAGGACTCAGCAAAGAAAGGACCAAGTTCTGTAGCAGAGCGGGAGATTTCTATAGAGGGAAGATCTATAAAGTTTTGACCTCTGTATAAAGCAGAGTGAGTGGAAAGAATGTTTCTTACAGATTTAGTAAAGGTTTATGAGGATTTCTTTGTCTTAGAGGCTGAAGGGGCACCAGAATTTTCTAGTAATGGTTTTCTTTAGAGCCATTAGAGTGCAGAGATGATGGTTGTAGGGAAGAATAAAGCTCTAAAAATGAAGGATGCTAGAAAAAAAAGAAGGAGAAGTTGGAAGACTTGTAGATAGAAAGGTAAGCGTAAAGGGGAAGCTAACTATTGCCTTGCCCTTCGATAGGTTACAGTAAGGGATTGAGGCCTCGATTTGTGCATGGCACTTTAGGAGGTGACACTTGGCTAAGTTAAAATTCAAAACGTCACATCTTTGCTAGCTTTATCTTCTTATGCGACATTTTGGGGGGCATTATTTGCACCTTATAGACACCCAATTTTGACTACACTCTCAGGATTTAGGGAGAACAACCTCTTGAAGATCTCGATGATGAAAAATACCTCGAAGAAGGTATCTCGGTTACTCACTACAAAAGTTCAAACTCTGGAAAGTTTTATGGGAGCCTAAAGTACGCCTTTTGAGTTTAGATTTGTGTCTTTCTCAAAATTGATTTCAAAATATGCATATGACTTGGGGGAAAATGATCATTAAGGTCTTAGATGTGAATTTCAAGAGTCCGGTAGCTCAATTTTTGAAAATGTTTCAAAACCAGCAAGCGTATGAAGCTAACTATGAAAAAGAGCACAAGAATTCCAAGAGACTTTCGAATCAAAATTGATGATAAATTCGTATGAAAATTACTCCCAGGATATTTTCATAATAAAATTCAATCTTATAGCTTTCCAACGGCATGAAAACATGCAATTTCAGAGGCCAAAAATCACTTTTAAGAAAATCTGGAAGGGCTATGAACTTGAAATTTGATAGAGGAGCTGAGGGGACCCAAAGGGACCTAAAAAACAAGTGGCTACTGCCACCTACCACTAGTGGGCCCCACTAGGGCCGCCACCTCCATAATGCCTCTGCCACTTCTCTCTCTTGCTGTACATACACATATGCTGTAAAGTTTGAGGGTAATGAACCTTCATTTGCTCTCGAATTGACCAATTTACCCCTTTTTGAATGCATTAAAGATACCCAAATCCTTCAATCTTTGCCTATAAATTGGGCCTTTGAGTTTACACTAAGATGCTAGAAAATACATGAAGAAGTGCTAGAGAAAGTACTTGAGAATTGACATAATCTCTTTGTTTTCTTGTAAATTAAAAAGTAGTAGTATTTTAGAAGATCTAAGCTAGATCATGAGTTGACATCTTTGCATCCTTTGCTTTGGAGCTTGAAGAACACTTGAAGGAGAGAGAACTTCCCTCCAACTTTTTGCATTTTTGAGAGATCTTCAAGAGGTAAACTGCAAACTACCTCTTTAATCTACTAGTTTTGTATATATGTACTTCTAGAACTTGGATCTTTTTCTTCTTCTTTTTGTTTTCATTACACCTTTGCCTTGATTCTTCACACAACTTGCACAAAGATCTAAGTTCTAGGATTTTGTTGAAAAAATATGGATTAGAGGTGCTATGTTCATATTTTTCCTTCACTTTGAAGATGATTGGTGTTCTTGAGTTTTTTTTCCTCTTTTAATAAAAAAACGCATATGCATACACTTGAACTTGTATCATTCTTTGCCTTTTGCTTTGAGTCCATGATGAAGATGTATATTTCCTTCTATGACTCTATATAAGTACATGTACTTCTATTTCCTCATTTGGTCATACCAAGATGATAATTGTAAGTCCTGCAATGAACTAGTTTGGTGTTATTTGCCAAGGCATATTTGATCGAAAGTCATCTTGAACTTCTTCATTCTTGATTTTGATCGATTTTCACCTCATTAAAAGTGTTTTTGCCACAAGATAAAAAAAAATGAACTAAGAATTGTTCATCAAAGCAAATTTGACTTTATCCATGGGTTTAGGACTCATGATTACCCTTGAGGCTTGACTTCAAAATTCATGGATGAATAAGGATGAAACCATCTTTATCTGATTTGCCTTAATGAACCTCACTTATTTCCAAAAGATTACCGGAAAGACAGGTGATATATTTGGATATGACTTATTTATGATTGAAATTTGAAAAATGACTAGATGATGCGACCTACATTCTTTTGGGAATTTATCCTTAGCTTGATAACATTACACTGGCATAAAGTCAAGATGATCAAAGCTAAGATTATCTTTCAAAAGAATGAAGAAAGTAAGACTATCCTAGAATCCTCCAAATCTCTATTGTAAATTAATCATGTGTAAAAGATGATCATACTTTGTTTTCTCGGTAATAAATCTAAAATATGGCTTAGAAACCATTTTAGGATAATGAAAATAAAGATCAAAAGCTTGAAAGAATATGTTTGAGTGATTTAACTTGTCTACTTTGCATATTGTTCATTTGTCACATGATATCAAAATTTCATAATAGCAGAGTCTGATTCAACACAATTTTCAGAGAACTTAAGCTCAATCTGGGTTTACGGAGGTAATTTTTCCCCATGAACTTCAATGAAATAGCTTTCTTTTGACATAAAATAGACCGTCATAGGTGTTTTGTGAATTTAGTTATAACTTTTGCAAGATCAGTCGACAAGTTTGGGTAGAAATCATTTATATTAAACTTCCAGAATAGTGAAGTTTGCTTCAACTTAGTTTTCAAAAAGTTTAAGGCCAATCTGGGTTTATTAAAGTACTGTTCCTATAAACTTCAATGAAATAGCTTTCTTTTGACGTAAAATAGACCTTTATAGGTGTTTTATGAATTTAGTTATGATTTTTGCAAGATCAATCAACGAGCTTGGGCAGAGACTATTAAAATGAATAGAACTCACAACCATTTATGCAAATGAGATCACACTTTTTAGAAAAGCTTCTAACTCATCGAACTCATGATCTGGAAAAGGAATTGAATTAATTCATTGTTTAGGACTACTTTTGGAGTGATTTTTGTAAGGTCTTCAAATCTAGAATTTCAATTGATGACTATTTCTCTCATCTTTCTTGCATTTTGCTTGTATGCTTGGATTTCTTTTGTTCTTTTGCAATGTTTGGCTTATTTTGTGGCATTTTTTGATGCAGAGATTCGAATGACTCGGATTCAACTCCTCAAATTGATTTTGCCTCTTCCATATGTGACATAGTGTCCATGTGTCATGTACATTCTGTTGGATTTGTGCCCTCAAACCATTACTTTATATATGAGACATTGACATTTTAATATATGGATATCAGCTTTACATTTAGTTATGTATGTTTCTTTCATGAGATGATTGTTATCCTTAAGTATCATAGTAAGTAATTCGTCTATGTATGAGATACATACAAGTAAGATACGAATTACTATTCTTCGTCACTTAGAACTTGTCACAGTGGATGATGAGACTGGATATCTCATCAGGTTTACACTGTAGCATGATTAACTACAATTGGATGGAGTGATTAATCTCAATCACTAGAGTGTAACTCTTAGTTAATATGCTAGTGCTTATAGTGCATTGACGGACCTGAGCTTTCCTATTGACACTCAAGACTGTCAATCAGTCGACAGGAACTCATAACTTATATAAGGTACGTGTTCTTAATCTTGAGACGATTATGAACACAGACTGTGGATATAGCTGCTTTGACTTACCAATCAGTGAGGGCTATAGAAGATCAACACCTGGGTATCTTGGGTTTGTCATGTTCATAGGGTTGTAAACATATATTGTCAAGATAGAATCTACTCTCTAATTCAGAGTAAGCATTCCCTTGAGAATGTCACCAAGTTGATTACTGAGAACTGTAGTCTTGTTGATAAGTAGTTATCAACATGTTTGGTAATCATGAGAGGTAAATGGGAATCAAGGAATATAAGAAGTAATCATGATTCAGGTTGACAATAACAGTTATCCAACTACCTGAATATGATTGTGAATGCTGGAGGTAGAGGGACATTAGTACAACATACAAGTCTAGTTATCACTTCGGATATGTTCTTTTGCGTTGGAGTTCAGTTATCGTTTTATAGTGGAGTAAACGTTAACTAATCAGTCAATTAATTTGCTGATCAAAGAGTTTGGTCATGGGAATTAATCAACTGGTTTGAGCCAACAATAAAGAGCCTAGGAGGTCCTACTCTTAGCTCTGCCAGGATACTTGGAAAGACACTTAAGGAATCTGTCAAGACAGGTTCGATCGATTGAAGCTAGTTCGATCGATTGAAGTCATGGAAGGTTCGATCGATCGAGAGTGGTTCGATCGATCGAATGTTCAATCGATCGAAGTCCTTCGATCGATTGAAGGTTAGGTCGATTCTGGGAATCTATAAATAGGGCAGCAGTGTTGTGGAGTTGTTGTTCGTCATTTTTATTAACCAGACGCTGCAGAAACTGTTTTAAAGCACCAAACCTTCTCCTTCTTCTCTATTAGAGATCCCACCATCTCTAGTCTCTCCGGGAAGCATCCGCAGAAGACATAAGGGTGAAGACAACCTAGTGGAGGCTACTGCATCACAAAGGAAGAAGAAAATCGAAATTGGGTTCAAGACACTAAGATATAACTCTTGTCCCCTCTTGTACGCATCTAAGGAATTGACAAGTAGTAGACCCTGGGCTACCAATAAGTTTTTGAAACTTAATCTTTCTGCTGCGCGTTTAAAACTTCAATTTAAACCTATTTTTTCCTTCAATTGGTATCAGAGCCACGCTTGTTTGGATCTATAGATGTGTTTTGGAACACTATTTTTTATTTGCATGTTATTTTAGAACTGGTTTTTCAAAATTGCATCGTCACAGATTTGTTTCTACATTGTTATTGTAGTAGAATACAAATCTGTGATTGCATTGGATGCATGATGGATTCGATTGATTGAAGTATTCTCGATCGATCAAACATCTTCTGTTCTCAAGCGATCGAACAAGTTTCGATCAATCGAACTTTGGTTTTGTTCGATCGATTGAATAGGGTTCGATCGATCGAGATCGATTTTCAGTCCAGGAGTTATGTTCACAGTTTTAAAGGTTTTTAAATTATATACTTTAATTTTAAATTATTCTATAAATATTTTCAAATCAGTCTATGAAACAGAATGTTCAAGCGATTGAACAGTGTTCAACCGATCGAAGGTTCGAGTGATCAAACGGTCTTCGATCGATCGAACTATGACAGAGAACTAAGATGCTGTTTTAATGTTCTAATTGAGTACCTAAAGAGTGTATGTACTATGCAAATCAATCATGGGTTCCAATAGGTACATATATTTTATATATATGCGTGGATATACGTTCAACTAACCATTTTGCAGCAAGTTAGTCCCGATCTCCCGTGGCACCAAGAGCATTTATTTTTTTGTGTTTGAATGTTTTGAGATTGGTGTATTTTATTGGTTTGGTTTAAGGCATGTGTAAAGAGCGCTGCGACTTCAATCCTATTAAAAGGAAAGTCGCACCGGTTTCCCTAGCCTTCTTTATATTCTTGTTGTTGATTTTATTTCTAGATGAATTGTAAGCTTCCAAACAAGCATAGGACCAATGTAATAGAATTAGAATATACATGAAGATGGAGGAGCAAGCCGTTGTCCATGAAGATGGAGCTGGAGGCGATCAAACCAAGAAGAAAGTTCTATGGAGATAGAGCCATGGGAGATAGAGGCATCATTTAGATGCTTTTATTTCAATTTTTAGTTTTTTTGTTTTTATATGCTTGTCTGTGATTGGAGTATTAAATATGTTGTTACTGCATGCATTATAAAAACAAGTTATCTAAAATAAAATTCAAAAACTGCTTTCAACACATTAGTAAACATTGGATATTTATGGGAAATGTGTAGAAACAAATTTTTCCTAAAAAGCAAAATCCTTATATACTAAATCTAGTAAGAGATGGTCTTATTATAACACCCACGATCTTCTATTAACGGTTCATTATAAGATGAGCAGTGCATTCTGTGTCACCTCGCCAAGGGTGATCATTCCATACGGGGGTACGCTACTCATTGTTTACTAGATGTGAACTTCATATGGATAGGATCAATCAGACGTGTTAGAGGGTGACCACCACACGGAGGTGCTACTTGAGGCAGTTGTGATTGGATCCTAGTTAATGGTACACACTAGCTAAGCTATGGATAAGGGATCCCACACGGGACATTATTCAGAAACATAGAGATCAAAAAGGGATCAGGAGTCATAACATGTTTTGCAAGAGTTGCATAGCGGACAAGTTGTGATTAATCGAAAAATCGAACATTGACCACCACACGGAGGCTTTATTCTTTTGTTTCGATATTCCGGCGACTTTGTTTTTAAAATAAGAGCTTTAAGGATTCTTTTATTTTAAACTATCAAATTCTGATATCCATATTTATTGTCTTTTGATTTTTACAGTAAATCATAATGTCTGGATCTACATTTAGTCCACTTGCCGCCATACTCACTTAAAATAAGTTAACTAGAAATAATTACACAGAATGGAAATGAAACATTGACATCGCATTAACTGTGGAGGATCACATATATGTCCTCACCACCCCATGCCCTGAAGAACCCACGATAAATGCTTCGGCAGCTGCCAGACGCGAGTTTGACAGATGAAAGAAGTCAAATGGAATGGCACATTGCTACATTTTGGCCTCAATGGCCAGTGTGCTGCAAGACCAATTCCAATTGAACGATTCAACCAGTGACCTTATCACATCCCTCAAAAAGATGTTTGGGGAGCATGGCAGGCTTTCCAGATAGGTAGCTATGCAGAAGATAATGAGTGCTAAGATGTCGGAAGGGACTCCAGTCAAAGAACATGTTTTAAAAATGATTGGTTATTTGAACGAGCTGGAGACCCTAGGTGCCAACATTGACGCACAGACCCAAGTTGATATGATCCTCAACACGCTATCGCCATCATTCGCTCAATTTAAACTAAACTATAATATGAATAAAATGGATTTTTCAATGAGCGAATTAATGAGTTCTTTACTAACAGCGGAAGGGGTGATCAAACCTGGGGTCAACATTTTGAACGTTGAGAAAAGCGCTTCCTCTTCCCGATCTATGCCGAAAGGAAAGAAAGGGAAGAAAAAAGTTGGCACTGGTGGTTCAAGTGTTAGACCAATCCCTAAGATTGCAAAATCTAAGGGAAAAGGTAAGGGCAAAGGGAAGGTGGGTGGCCAAGGCAAAGGAAAGTGTTTCCAATGCGGTGAGAAGGGCCACTAGAAGAGGAACTGTCCAGAATTCTTAGCTACAAGAGTTCAAGGTATGATTGAGTCACATGTGATTGAAGTAAGTTTTATTACAGATACTTCAAACACTTGGTGCATTGATTCTGGTATGACTAACCATATCTGTAATTCGTTGTAGGGGTTCAGATCAACCAAGAAATGCAGTGATGGGGAAATCGTGCTGACTCTGGGTTCTAGCGCAGCTGTTTCTGCGGTTGCTATAGGAGTAGTAGTTTTAGAGTTTTTGGACAATAAGACAATAGTTTTATCAGATGTACTTTATGCCCCTTTGATGAGACGTAATTTAATTTCAGTTTCAAATTTATCGAATAATGGTTATTCTTTTCATTTTAGAACAGAAGTTGTTATTAAAAGAAATAGTTCTTTTATATGTTCTGGTGTTAAAACTAATGGCTTATATGTGATTACTCCCAACATCTCTAAAGACTCTTGTATGGAACTTAATAACTCAATGGTAACAGTACCATCAAAAAGAAAGAACCTTCTACTAATCCAACAAGGCTTTGGCATATGAGGCTTGGGCATATCAATCTAAATAGGATTGGCAGACTAGTCAAAGAAGGGGTCTTAGGCGATTTGGTTCTCGAACCAATGGAAGTCTGCGAGTCTTGTTTAGAGGGTAAGATGACCAAAAGGCCCTTTCCCGCAAAGGGCAATAGGACCAATGCATTGTTGGAATTAGTTCATATTGATGTGTGTGGACCAATAAATATTATAGCAAGGGGTGGTTCTAAGTATTTCATTACATTTACTGATGATCACTCTATGTATGGATATGTGTACCTAATACAGCACAAGTCTGAAGCCTTTGAAAAGTTCAAAGAGTTTAGGGCTGATGTGGAGAAGCAATTAGGAACACATATTAAGGCCATTCGATCTGATCGAGGTGGCGAGTACCTCTCTAATGAGTTTATTGATCACCTCGTACAGAATGTGATTCTGTCACAGTTGACTACACCTGGTACGCCTCAGCAGAACGGTGTAGCGGAGAGAAGGAACCGAACTCTTTTAGACATGACTAGGTCGATGATAAGTTATTCAGAGTTGCCTTTATTCCTTTGGGGTTATGCTTTGGAAACTGCTGCATACATACTAAATCTAGTACCAAGCAAATCTGTTCCCAGGACACCACGGGAGATGTGCATTGGGCGCAAGCCTTCTTTGCAATATGGAGATATTGTTCAACGTGGAGATGTGACTATCACTAATATTGCCACCACTGACAATCTTGCTAATCCATTTACAAAGGCCTTGCCACAGAAGTTCTTTGATCGTCATATGGATAGTCTAGGTCTCAGATGTAATCCTATATGGTTGTGAGTGCAAGTGAGAGTTTGTTGGGTTTGTGCCCTCAAACCATTACTTCATATATGAGACATTGACATTTTAATATATGGATATGAGCTTTACATTTAGTTATGTATGTTTCTTTCATGAGATGATTGTTATCCTTAAGTATCATAGTAAGTAATTCGTGTATGTATGAGATACATACAAGTAAGATACGAATTACTATTCTTCGTTACTTAGAACTTGTCATAGTGGATGATGAGACTGGATATCTCATCAGGTTTACACTATAGCATGATTAACTACCATTGGATAGAGTGATTAATCTCAATCACTAGAGTGTAACTCTTAGTTAATATGCTAGTGCTTATAGTGCATTGACGGACCTGAGCTTTCCTATTGACACTCAAGACTATCAATCAGTCGACAGGAACTCATAACTTGTATAAGGTACGTGTTCTTAATCTTGAGATGATTATGAACATAGACTGTGGATATGGCTACTTTGACTTACCAATCAGTGAGGTCTATAGAAGATCAACACCTGGGTATCTTGGGTATGTCATGGTCATAGGGTTGTAAACATATATTGTCAATATAGAATCTATCCTCTGATTCAGAGTAAGCATTCCCTTTAGAATGTCACCAAGTTGATTACTGAGAACTGCAGTCTTGTTGATAAGTAGTTATCAACATATTTGGTAATCATGAGAGGTGAATGGGACTCAAGGAATACAAGAAGTAATCAAGATTCAGGTTGACAGTATCAGTTATCTGACTACCTGAATATGATTGCGAATGCTGAAGGTAGAGGGACATTAGTACAACATACAAGTCTAGTTATTGCTTCGGATATGTTCTTTTGCGTTGGAGTTCAGTTATCGTTTTATAGTGGAGTAAAAGTTAACTGATCAGTCAATTAATTTTGCTGATCAAAGAGTTTGGTCATGGGAATTAATCAACTGTCTGAGCCAACAATAAAGAGCCTAGGAGGTCCCACTCTTAGCTCCGCCAGGATACATGGAAAGACACTTGAGGAAGCTGTCAAGACAGGTTCAATCTATTGAAGCTAGTTTGATCGATTGAAGTCATGGCAGGATCGATCGATCGAGAGTGGTTCGATCGATCGAATGTTCGATCGATCGAAGTCCTTCGATCGATTGAAGGTTAGATCGGTTCTAGGAATCGATAAATAGGGCAGCAGCGTTCTGGAGTTGTTGTTCGTCATTTTTATTAACCAGACACTGCAGAAACTATTTTAGAGCACCAAACCTTATCCTTCCTCTCTATTTGAGATCCCACCATCTCTAGTCTCTCCGGGAAGCATGCGCAGGAGACATATGGGTGAAGACAACCTAGTGGAGGCTGCTGCATCACCAAGGAAGAAGAAAATCATAATTGGGTTCAAGACACTAAGGTATAACTCTTGTCCCCTCTTGTACGCATCTAAGGAATTGACAAGTAGTAGACCCTGGGCTACCAATAAGTTTTTGAAACTTAATCTTTCCGCTGAGCGTTTAAAACTTCAATTTAAACCTATTTTTTCCTTCACATTCCTTTATCCTTGTTTGTAGAGATTTTGCTAGTTTTACAACATTTTGCATCAACGACACAAATCCTTTTGGATAATCTCCGTTATGTGCTTATCTGTTAGAGACAAACTATCTAGGATTGTTGTATGTTACATAGCACGTTTACCTTTGATTGCCATTGTGACTCTGCTTAAGTCACCCCAATGTAAGTCCTCTCGTTCTCTTTGCATTTTATGCATATTTCCTATCTTTGCATTTTGATTCCGAGCAGGATCGTCCCACTGTGAGTATTTTTATCTTCTCTAGCATCGCATGTACATCCGCTTACTACTTGAACTTAAGCACTTGATTGATTTTGCCTAAATGCTCTTTATGCCATGTATATATTATGTAGTATGATTGAGAAAAGATTGCTAGTTATGAATTAAGAACAAAGATATTAGCAAGGCCTATCATAAGGTAGGGCGAGGAGAGGGTGCTTTAGCCCAAGCGTATGGCTCCTTCCCCTTTCGTACCAAAATCGTCGAGCCCATTTTCTAGCAATGAAGGCTAGGGTGAGTACCCTTCCATTTTGAGCAAGTCAGCTCGCAGTTTCTTGATTCCATAAAAATCAGGTGGCGACTCTAGTCAAGTGGATTAAAAGTAGTAAGGCCGAGGTCTCTATATATAGCCTTAGATCTATCCTGGGACATAATTGAGACCGACAGGACCTTTGCAACTTGTGATATCCACACACCCAAAAACTGTCAGTTTCTACTTGGCCCGAAGTGATGAAGATCGAGCTAAGTCTTGGTGTTAGGCAGGTTTCTGGGCTAGGGCGGATCAGGCCAATGGTGATGAAGGAGGAGTACCAGGGAATTAGTCATCGGTCTAAGGTATGTTACGGTATGCGGATGGGAGCTTTAAAGAGTTTAGTCCGATTAGGTGAGATGGCATTCTGGCTGACATGTTTTGCAAGGTGACAAAAAATGCTAAGGCATTGGATGTAAGCCTATGGTATAGAGTTGACTTATTGGCTGGGATATGGGCAGACCGATGAGGACAGGGCCTTTGTCTAAGCAGTCGGATGTGATGGTAGCGAGAGTGGTGTCAGCCTGACAATGGAAAATCAATTCAGTCTAAGGAAGAAGCGTTTGCGTGAAGAATCAACAACCACTACACCAAAAGCTCCAATTTCTAACGGATGTTTTTTTAACATTTCTAACGGATATTTCCGTTACAAATTTTTAACGGAAATATCTATCACAAATGTCAAAAATCCGTTAGAAATAGCAAAAATCCGTTAGAAAGAGTTAAAAGATTTTAAAAAATAAAATGCAGTGGCATTTTTAAAAATAAAAACTCAAAACTTAAAAAAAATGGTGGTAATTTCGTAAATAAACACTACACAATTTTTTTGCCCAAAACATTCCCCCAAACATTTTCCCCCCTCATTTAACAGATTTCCCCCAAAATTCTTTTCCACTCTTTAGTCCTAGGTCGAAAAGGAGGATAGAAGAGTGAGGGAAAGAAAAAAGAAGAGAGGTGGAGAGGACTCCATCCACCACCGCTCGTGCTCGCCGTCCCCCATTTCCGTCACCACCGTCATCTGCTCATCATCACTGCCGCTTGGTCGACGCTGCTGGTCACAGGTACTCCTCTCTCTCTCTCTATGTCTCTCTCTCTCTCTCGCTCTCTCTCAATTTTCTTGTGAAATCACTCAAGTAAAGTGATATAACCAAGTCGATCTGTGTTTGGTACCCCATAGCTCATATGTTTTTAAATTCATTAATTCAATGAGTATTCTGTTACTAAAGCTTTGCTTTATGGGTTGGTCCTGTTATTTTCATGCGTCTTATGATTTAAAGCTTTGCTTTTCTCTTCTTCTTTTTTTCCCCTCTTTGAGTGGGTGATTTAATCTTAAAATTTAGTGAATACCAAATATGGGTCACCGTTAAACGTTTAACAACTTTTTGAATCGGATTTTTTTTTTTAAAAAGCAAAATGGCATGTTATGTATTGGTTTACACACACAAGCTCACACATATTGGGTTTTTGCCACTGAAATTTAAAACACTTTGTTTGGTTGTTGAGAAAATTGGTGGAAAAATAAGCTATATTAGTGTCTAATGAGTAAGTGAAAAAAGAAAGGACTTCAGAGAATCATACAAGACTGAATTGAGATGATTTTGTTCATGTTGGGTTTATGGATATACACTTGGTCAATAATTAAAATAGACCTTAGATATGTATATATATATATATATATATTAGTTTTGTAATCAATTCTCTCTTTTGGCTGATTTGCTAGTATGACATGTATGTAGCCGTAGAGAATATGAATAAATAGTAATGCTATGCTTCCCAAAATTTTTTTCCAAAAGTGTTTTCCAACACATGTGGCAGTGGGCCCAGTTGATTTTGATCGGTTGATGTTGAAGTGTTCCTACCATTAATGAAGAGGAGCCCACTGCTATATATGTTGGAAAACACTTTTTGGGAAAAAAATTTTGGGAAGCATAGCATTACTCATAGAATATAGATAACAAATCAAAAGTGAACTGCATCAATGCTTATAAACATAAGGTGTAACACCAAGATTGGTCCACTGCTACGAGTCATCTTGGTGGCATGATTTTGGATCAGTAGTTGAAACTCTCTCTATTCAATTGGGTAAAGTATATTTACTACATTTTTTGTATCAAAATAACATATGTATTTGTGGTATGCTTTCATATTGAAGGCATTATCTCAACATCGAAAATCAAGGTAATAGAAAATGAAAGCCCATTTAAATGTGCACAACCAAGAAAGGTGATTGATCGTCCTAGATAACTATTAATGTCTAGTCTTGAATTGTAGATGTTGCCTTTAGCACCTGGCTCATAAGGATCCCATGCAAAGGAGAAACAGACTATGGGACCTTCAAACTAAATTCAGAATATCTTGAGTTTTAAATTTTAAAAAATTGGAAAAGCTTCCATCAAGCTTGAATTTTACACTTTGGGTTTTCATTCTTTGTAGCTAAAAATTGTTGTTACACTTCTGGGGTCGAATTTGAGTTAGATAAATTTTGAATAATGCTTTGTCGTGGCAAAAGTAACAAAATACGATTTTGCATCAACTACTATAGCAACACAGTTTGTGTTACACAGACACTTCGATGTACTAGAATCTCTGCATTTACCTATGTGATAAACCCAGTCAATGAATTTCAGCTTCCAAAGATAGTTGGGTTATTAATGACCGTTTTAAGTTTGAGATGTGAGCTCTTTCAAGCAGCAAGCATTTCCATATAAAAGAAATATGAGAGTCTGATATATTGTCACGCCCCGACGTAGCATAAATATGGAAAGCGTTTAATTTCCTTTATGGACCCGTAGGTCGCGACAGTTTGAAGGATCGATTCCGTCCCAAAAACTTCTAACAACATAAAACTATTAATCAGAGTAGGGTAAACAGGGCTCATAAAAATTTTTCTAACTTATTACAACTTATGGTACGGGGTTAACTAAGGCACAGACCGCCTTAAAATAAAACAATAACTTAAAGTCTATTACAGTCATCCTTATTACAAAACCAAATCATATCTTAAAGCACATAAACATAAAGCATATAAAAGTAAATTCTCTTCTCAGCAGTTGATCTCAATTAGCATAGTCATATGGTTCATCCTGATTATAACCTGCAAAGCCTGAACACGAATGTCCAGGACGCATCAACGCCGTCAGCTTCAAGAAGCTGGTGAGTATTAAAAACATAACTCTGAATGTAAAACATACTCATTTACCTTTTTCCCATTTCCATTTAAATACCACAAGTTTATATTTATGATAAAAAAAACTCGTTTTAGAAAACAACCACAACATTATTTAAAAGATAATTTCACACATATGTGACCGTGTATGAGAACAATGCACCATCTCATCTATCCGACTCTTTTCTCTCGACAACACCCAACAACCCTCTATCCTACTCCTGGTATCTTTGAAATACTAAGATAGCCACACTTTAGCAACGGGGCGCCAGGGAGTGTCCAGTTTGCCTCACACTTTGGTCCGGGGTACCAGGGAGTGTCCAATGCCTCACACTTTGAATACCCTAACCGCCATGCAAATACCGGGGCAACCCCCACACAGGTATCCAGACTCGAGTCATTCAGGGAGTGTCTATAGGCCACACTTTAGCACTTCCATGGGTGCCAGTGAGTGTCCAAGTTCGGCTTCACACACTTTAACGCTTCCATGGGCGTCAGGGAGTGTCCATTTTTGCCACCTTCGCATTTCAAAGACACCCTCATCCTCTTTTTCAACTCCAACCACAATCACATCCACAACCACAACCATAACCACAGCCACAATTACAACCACAACCACAAACACAACCACAACTCAAACTCATACTCTTTCCACACAATCATTACTCTTTTCCACACTATCATTACTCTTTTACACACTACCAACACTCACCATGCATGTACAACTGACTCCACATGAATGTCATCAAACTTTAAACATAAAGGAATTCACAGAATTAAAGAAATAATACGCGTACGGGGATTGAAAATTCGTAATTCATTGCCTTAATCATTTTAAACATAACTAATAGCATTCTAAAAACTGCTACTGAAATCCTCATTTTCTGTCCAAACGGTGCAGAATCTGAGAAAATTGCATTTGACGAAAAGTGTGCAAAATCGAGTTTTGCTTGGGACAACGCGGGCAGAACCTTAAATTTCATTCGTTTTCCTAACAAAAATCTGAAAACAAAATTCTGCTACTGTTAAAATTAAAAGAGAAAATATTAGATTGAATTTCTAATATACTTTTTCTGCTACTGTAATCCTCATTTTCTGCCCAAACGGTGCAAAATCTGAGAAAATTGCATTAGACGAAAAGTGTGCAGAATCGAGTTTTACTTGGGACAACGCGGGCAGAACCTTAAATTTCATTCGTTTTCCTAACAAAAATCTGAAAACAAAATTCTGCTACTGTTAAAATTAACTACCTAAATCAGTAAATAAGGAATGAGTTACATTTGGAGTGAGTTAGTAATACTCACTGTGATATAGATTTGAAGAAATTGTTGAGAAAGAAATATAATTACGAAATTCCCAAAATCCAAGCTTTGGCTATGGAGGATTGAGCTCTTCTCTCTCTCTACGAAATTGAAGAACTTCTCTGCACTCTCTAAACTCTCTGTGTATACTGAATTATGCTGTGATGAATGTGCAGAAAGTGTAGTGTGGTTGGGTGTATAAATAACCAAATTCCTACCAAGAAAACATTGGCCTAACTTCCCACTCAATCTCCATTAACCCCCATATAATACCATGAATGTGCAGCAATGAGGTGTATGCACTGCCCTTTATTCTCCACTACTGAAAGTAAGAGGTAGGTGGAGATGAGGTGGGTCAATGTGTGTTTGGGTAATCTAGCTTATGGCATAAGGACAATACACATACAACAACATTTGCCAAACAAGACCTAAGGAAAAGCATCAGCATAATAATTTGGGTATAAATATATTTGTTCAATCATTTACTTCCAAAATTCTGTGGAAGTTTAACACTGCGCGGACAGTTTTAAACTTACACTGGTATTTTCGTGATACGGTGTTTATCACAAAAATACAGAGAATTCATTTTAACGTTAGAAATAGTTTTCTGATTTTATAAAAATACAGTTTGAGTTTAAAAGAAATAATTCCACCGTCTTGAAATACAGTTTTGAAATTTAACACAGGTATTGCAAGTTTTTATGAAAATTGCATTTTGACCCCAAAAGAAATTTCAATTATGAAATTAGTCAAGAATTAAACTTTTCACATAAGAATTAACATATAAACAGACAATATATATTAAATTTTAAATATGATAATGCAAATGATAATGAAAATTTTAAATATAATAATGCATGAAAATGCAGGTTATTACACCCTTCCCCCCTTAAACAGGATTTCGTCCCCGAAATCAAGACTAACTAGTCATGAAACAACTCCGGGTACTTCTTCCTCATATCAGCTTCAACTTCCCACGAGGCTTCATTCTCGTCATGGTGATTCCACTGAACCTTCACCAACGGGATATCCTTATTCCTCAGCTTCTTGATACTCTGATCCAAAATCTTCACAGGTCTCTCCTTGTAAGAAACGTTATGACTCGTCTCAATGTCGTCATAACTAACCACGTGCGAGGGATCTCGTATGTATTTCCTCAACATACTCACGTGAAACACGTTGTGAACCCCAGACATCTTCGGTGGTAGCGCCAGCTGATAGGCCACTTTCCCGATACGTTCCAAAATCTCAAACGGTCCAATAAAACGCGGAGCTAATTTCCCTCTCTTGAGACCAAAGCGTACTACTCCTCGTGTTGGTGAAACCTTAAGAAGTACGTGATCTCCAACACTAAACTCCAGATCTTTCCGGCGCCGATCAGCATAACTCTTATACCTGCTCTGAGCGGTTCTCATCCTTTCCTTGACCGAGGAAATCTTCTCGTTGGTTTCTCTAACCAAATCCGGTCCCAACAACTCTGTATCACCAACTTCTGCCCAACACAATGGAGAACGACACGGTCGTCCGTACAGTGCCTCGAACGGAGCCATACCGATACTCGCGTGATAACTATTGTTATAGGCAAATTCAACCAAAGGCAAGTGTGTCTCCCAAGATTCTTCAAAATCGATCACACAAGCCCTAAGCATATCCTCCATGATCTGATTAACACGCTCAGTTTGCCCATCTGTCTGAGGGTGAAAAGCAGTACTCATCTTTAGTGAAGTTCCCATAGCTTCTTGCAGACTTTCCCAAAATCCAGAAGTAAAACGTGCGTCACGGTCTGACACAATCGATACAGGTGCACCGTGAAGTCGCACAACTTGTTGTATGTACATCCGGCTCATCTTTTCCACCGGGTATGTCATACTGTAAGCAATAAAATGAGCTGACTTCGTCAATCGATCCACAATTACCCAAATAGCGTCATGATTCTGTTGCGACCGGGGCAATCCTACTACAAAATCCATCGTAATGTGCTCCCACTTCCAACCAGGAATAGGTAGCGGTTGCAACAATCCTGACGGTCTCTGATGTTCGGCCTTGACTTGCTGACACGTCAAACACTTGGATACAAACTCGGCCACATCCTTCTTCATGCCTTCCCACCAGAAATTTCTCTTCAAATCTTTATACATCTTAGTTCCTCCCGGGTGAACTGTATACCTTGATTTATGTGCTTCTTCCAGAATATCTTTTCTCAAATTCCCACAATCTGGTACACATAATCTGTCTCTGCATCGATACCCTCCGTCACTCCCCACCTTCCATTCGGTCGGGTCTTTTTCTGACATTTTTACAAACCATGTCTGAAACTTCTCACCTTCTTTCTGAGCTTCAATAACGCGGTCGATAAGAACAGGCTGTAGGATAAGACATCCAAAAAGTTGTCCTTCTCCTCTTTCAGCACTCTGTACATCGAACTCCACCAACGTCTCCAAAGCTCGCCACTCTCTAACCATTAAGGAGGCGATCGTCTCCCGAGTCTGCCTACTCAAAGCATCAGCGACCACATTAGCTTTACCAGGGTGGTATTCCAACGTGAAGTCGTAATCTTTGATCAACTCCATCCATCTGCGCTGCCTCATGTTCAACTCTTTCTGTGTGAACAAATACTTCAGACTCTTGTGATCGGAGAACAAATCAAACTTCTCACCGTAGAGATAATGTCTCCAAATCTTGAGTGCAAAAACCACTGCTGCCAACTCCAAATCATGAATAGGATAGTTCAACTCATTCGGCTTCAGCTGCCTGGATCCATAGGCTATAACTCTGTCATCTTGCATAAGTACACACCCTAGTCCTTGATATGATGCGTCACTAAAGATAGTGAACTTCTCACCAGGCTTGGGTATTGCTAGTACTGGTGCGGTAGTGAGTCTCTCTTTCAACTCTAGAAAGGCTCGCTCATGCTTCTCTGTCCATTCGAATTTCAAATTCTTCTTTGTCAACCCAGTCAATGGTGCAGCTATCTTGGAGAATCCCTCAACAAATCTCCTGTAATAGCCTGCGAGTCCAAGAAAACTCCGAACTTCTGTAGGGTTGCTTGGCCTAACCCAGTTGGATACAGCATCGGTCTTGGACGAATCCACAGAAATTCCTTGAGATGACACCTTGTGTCCCAAAAATTTCACTTCTTGCAACAAGAACTCACACTTACTGAACTTGGCATACAAGTGGTGGTCCTTAAGCGTCTGCATCGTAATCCGAAGATGTTGCTCGTGTTCTTCTCTTGACTTAGAATAGATCAAAATATCATCAATAAAGACGATGACAAACTGATCTAAATAAGGCTTGAATACTCTGTTCATCAGATCCATAAACACTGCCGGGGCGTTCGTTAATCCAAACGGCATCACCAGAAATTCATAATGACCATATCGGGTTCTGAAAGCAGTCTTAGGTATGTCTTCCTTCCGTACCCTCAACTGATGATACCCCGACCTTAGGTCTATCTTGGAAAATATCGTAGCTCCTTGTAGTTGATCAAATAAATCGTCGATCCGAGGCAAAGGATACTTGTTCTTGATTGTCACTCGATTCAATTCTCTGTAGTCGATACACAGCCTGAGCGTCCCGTCCTTCTTCTTCACAAATAACACCGGTGCTCCCCAAGGCGATGTACTTGGACGTACAAAACCTAGGTTCTCGAGCTCTTGTACTTGTCCCTTTAATTCTAGCAGTTCTGTGGGGGCCATTCTGTAGGGAACCTTGGTAATTGGTACGGTACCCGGTATAAGCTCAATACAGAACTCTATACTTCTCTCGGGCGGTAATCCAGAAATGTCTTGAAATACTTCTTCGAAGTCCTTGACTACAGGTATAGATGATGCTGTCACCTCTGTACTGACGACTTCGATGTTGGCTAAACATCTTGTGAGGAACATATCTCCCGAAGGGTTACATTGAAAATCAAAGGGTTGATTCTCATTGTCGGAGAATGTAATTCTCTTCCTCGCGCAATCCAACTTCACTTGATTCTGAGACAGCCAATCCATTCCTAGGATTATGTCGAACTCCTTCATCGATAGGACGATCAACCTTGCAGGGATTTCTCGGTCTCCAATCCGTAGAGGACAATCCTTGCATACATGTCCTAAACTGACCGCAGCTCCTATTGGTGATGTAGCCTTCAAAGCTTTCTCTAAGCGATGAGGTAAGATACCCAATCTCCGAATTGTATTAATGGATATGAATGAAAGAGCAGCACCCGTATCAAATAATACTCTAACATGGGAGTTAAATAGAGTCAATGTACCTTCCACTGCTTGCTGATCAGGTTGAACTTCTCCAAGATCTCCATCTTCATATGCAGCTCCATCATCACCCGCGGCATCAGGAATAACAGCATTCAAGCGGGTCTGACCCTGTTGTCCATAAGTCGCTTGCTTAGGAGCAGTGCAGAACCTGCTGATGTGACCTGGTTCACCACAGTTGAAGCAGACTATTCCTGGCTGAGCAGCACGCCTTGGTGCCCTGCAGTCCCGAGCCACATGTCCAGGATTGCCACAGTTGAAGCACTTTACTCCACTACTTCCTTCTCCTACTCGGGGTTGAGTCGGATGGGTAATAGCTTGTGCCTTCTTGCTCCCATCAAAGTTCCTCTTCTGCCCTTGGGTACGATTCATTGGTGGTCTATTCCCAAAATTACCCCTCTGAGGCGGTCGGAATTCGAATTGTTTACGGTATACTCTTGCATCTTCTTCCAGGTCGGTAGCCAGGCCGACTAGTCCTTCAAACGATTTGTCTAGGTGGCCGAGAGTCAGGCGACGAATCTGCGGTGCCAACCCTTGGTTATACTTCCGGATCTTCTTCTCCTCAGTATCAACCATGTGCGGGGCAAACCGTGACAGCCTCTCGAACTGTGTGGTATACTCTTGCACCGTCTTGGTTCCTTGCGTCAGATCCATAAACTCCTTCTCTCTTCTGTGCCTCTCCGTAGCCGGAAAGTACTTCTCCAGGAATCTCCCTTTGAACGCCGTCCATGTCATCCCCATAGCAGCGGTGTTTCCGATAGTGGCTATGACCGAGTCCCACCAATCTGCAGCGGCGTCGGTTAGTTGAAAAGTAGCCAATCTCCTTTTGTCCATCTCGTTGCATTGGACAGCTTCAAACATGCGGTCCATCTGTCTTAACCATTGTTCTGCCTTCCAGGGATCCGTGGTACCCGCAAATTGCTCGGGTCTGAGCGCACGGAATCTCTCCAGCAGCTTATCTCCCGTCTGGCGGTCTCGTTGGTTTTCATTCGCATTACTAACCCTCTCGAGACGTCTGATAAAAGCTTCAAATATTCCCGTGGGGTCGGCAGCCTCGGGCGCTCCTTCAATCAGATTTCTGTTCCTCCTTGGTCTTCCAGCCATTCTATGCATGATAGGGGTAGTAGAATGAGAAACATGCATGCAACAGTACTATGACGAAAATTTTCAAAGGAGTATTTATCACTATATCACATACTCGTATTATCACATAAGCATACAATAAAATATATATTAAGTACATATAATACTCGTATTCGAACTAGGGCTGTCTAATAGCAAAGAGGTCGTATTCTTATCCTCTAGACTCTGGGTTGTGGGCCATACTGACTGTTCCGAGATTTGACTCAGGAAGTTGGTCAGTGCCTAAGCTATTAATGAGGGCTATGGTATGCTTTAACTCCTTAGAAACTCGGCTACTATATGTCTGTAGGGGCATCGTAAAATATGGCTATCTCGGCTAATCCTAAATGGATATGTCTGAAGGTATATGGAAATTGCTATCATTCTTGTCGATGTGACAAGACAAACGGGTAATCATTTCTATGATAAAACCAACTTAGAATTTTAGTTTCTGAACTAAGGGTAATCCGTACTAAACTAAAACTAGAACTTGGTTATATAGCTTAGTAAAACTTAAGGGTAACCTATGTCACTAATCTATGGCGTGAAAAACTGAGCCTGGTCAATCTAGAAAACCTATGGCTCTGATACCACCAAATCCTGTCACGCCCCGACGTAGCATAAATATGGAAAGCGTTTAATTTCCTTTATGGACCCGTAGGTCGCGACAGTTTGAAGGATCGATTCCGTCCCAAAAACTTCTAACAACATAAAACTATTAATCAGAGTAGGGTAAACAGGGCTCATAAAAATTTTTCTAACTTATTACAACTTATGGTACGGGGTTAACTAAGGCACAGACCGCCTTAAAATAAAACAATAACTTAAAGTCTATTACAGTCATCCTTATTACAAAACCAAATCATATCTTAAAGCACATAAACATAAAGCATATAAAAGTAAATTCTCTTCTCAGCAGTTGATCTCAATTAGCATAGTCATATGGTTCATCCTGATTATAACCTGCAAAGCCTGAACACGAATGTCCAGGACGCATCAACGCCGTCAGCTTCAAGAAGCTGGTGAGTATTAAAAACATAACTCTGAATGTAAAACATACTCATTTACCTTTTTCCCATTTCCATTTAAATACCACAAGTTTATATTTATGATAAAAAAAACTCGTTTTAGAAAACAACCACAACATTATTTAAAAGATAATTTCACACATATGTGACCGTGTATGAGAACAATGCACCATCTCATCTATCCGACTCTTTTCTCTCGACAACACCCAACAACCCTCTATCCTACTCCTGGTATCTTTGAAATACTAAGATAGCCACACTTTAGCAACGGGGCGCCAGGGAGTGTCCAGTTTGCCTCACACTTTGGTCCGGGGTACCAGGGAGTGTCCAATGCCTCACACTTTGAATACCCTAACCGCCATGCAAATACCGGGGCAACCCCCACACAGGTATCCAGACTCGAGTCATTCAGGGAGTGTCTATAGGCCACACTTTAGCACTTCCATGGGTGCCAGTGAGTGTCCAAGTTCGGCTTCACACACTTTAACGCTTCCATGGGCGTCAGGGAGTGTCCATTTTTGCCACCTTCGCATTTCAAAGACACCCTCATCCTCTTTTTCAACTCCAACCACAATCACATCCACAACCACAACCATAACCACAGCCACAATTACAACCACAACCACAAACACAACCACAACTCAAACTCATACTCTTTCCACACAATCATTACTCTTTTCCACACTATCATTACTCTTTTACACACTACCAACACTCACCATGCATGTACAACTGACTCCACATGAATGTCATCAAACTTTAAACATAAAGGAATTCACAGAATTAAAGAAATAATACGCGTACGGGGATTGAAAATTCGTAATTCATTGCCTTAATCATTTTAAACATAACTAATAGCATTCTAAAAACTGCTACTGAAATCCTCGTTTTCTGTCCAAACGGTGCAGAATCTGAGAAAATTGCATTTGACGAAAAGTGTGCAAAATCGAGTTTTGCTTGGGACAACGCGGGCAGAATCTTAAATTTCATTCGTTTTCCTAACAAAAATCTGAAAACAAAATTCTGCTACTGTTAAAATTAAAAGAGAAAATATTAGATTGAATTTCTAATATACTTTTTCTGCTACTGTAATCCTCATTTTCTGCCCAAACGGTGCAAAATCTGAGAAAATTGCATTAGACGAAAAGTGTGCAGAATCGAGTTTTACTTGGGACAACGCGGGCAGAACCTTAAATTTCATTCGTTTTCCTAACAAAAATCTGAAAACAAAATTCTGCTACTGTTAAAATTAACTACCTAAATCAGTAAATAAGGAATGAGTTACATTTGGAGTGAGTTAGTAATACTCACTGTGATATAGATTTGAAGAAATTGTTGAGAAAGAAATATAATTACGAAATTCCCAAAATCCAAGCTTTGGCTATGGAGGATTGAGCTCTTCTCTCTCTCTACGAAATTGAAGAACTTCTCTGCACTCTCTAAACTCTCTGTGTATACTGAATTATGCTGTGATGAATGTGCAGAAAGTGTAGTGTGGTTGGGTGTATAAATAACCAAATTCCTACCAAGAAAACATTGGCCTAACTTCCCACTCAATCTCCATTAACCCCCATATAATACCATGAATGTGCAGCAATGAGGTGTATGCACTGCCCTTTATTCTCCACTACTGAAAGTAAGAGGTAGGTGGAGATGAGGTGGGTCAATGTGTGTTTGGGTAATCTAGCTTATGGCATAAGGACAATACACATACAACAACATTTGCCAAACAAGACCTAAGGAAAAGCATCAGCATAATAATTTGGGTATAAATATATTTGTTCAATCATTTACTTCCAAAATTCTGTGGAAGTTTAACACTGCGCGGACAGTTTTAAACTTACACTGGTATTTTCGTGATACGGTGTTTATCACAAAAATACAGAGAATTCATTTTAACGTTAGAAATAGTTTTCTGATTTTATAAAAATACAGTTTGAGTTTAAAAGAAATAATTCCACCGTCTTGAAATACAGTTTTGAAATTTAACACAGGTATTGCAAGTTTTTATGAAAATTGCATTTTGACCCCAAAAGAAATTTCAATTATGAAATTAGTCAAGAATTAAACTTTTCACATAAGAATTAACATATAAACAGACAATATATATTAAATTTTAAATATGATAATGCAAATGATAATGAAAATTTTAAATATAATAATGCATGAAAATGCAGGTTATTACATATATAATGGTTCTTTTTCTTTTTTTTTGTTTGTTTGTACTTTTTATACTAATTCTCAGGTCTTGGTTTTGTGACCTCTATTACTTTCATCTTTTTGGTGGGTGTGTTCATGTCCTCATGTTTGGGAGCTTCTGTTCTTGATTCGGGAGAATGGTTTATCAAGAAAATGCCTCTTATGAGCTACATATATTCTGCGTCAAAATAGATAAGTGCAGCAATATCTCTAGGTGAATTTCTTCAATTTTACTCACGTTTGGTTTACGGAGCTCTATTAGAATCTTTACAACATGCTAATATGAATCAACAATGATACTTGTCAGCCCTCTCTCCGAATTGAGGGTACGGTCCTTTTTTCTCTTATGCGGTTTACACACACAGCCTTGAAATTCTGCTAATGAGTTGTTCCTTTTACATATAAATCCCACCTATGTGAGATGGACTCAAAGGTCCCCTTAATTAGTAATTGCGTCTTGTATATTTCAGCACTTAATTGATCATCACTGCCGTAGGCTGTGGTGGTGCTAAACTTATCCTCTGTGGCTGATGAACAATCTTGTGAAAATTCTGTGTGATGTTCATCAAATTTTTGTGTCTGAATTTTTCTGGTTTGTACAGTTATTGGCTATACGCCATCAGTTAAAAGTTTCGCAGCACTGTGGATACCGGGATTCCACCGCTTTGTTTGCTTTTGAAACTTGTTTGATTTTGATCAAAGAAAGAGAAAAGGGTCTGTTGAAAACAGATACAGAGTCGCCACTTGGTCTTTAAGGAACCAAGAAACCTAATTTTGACTCACCTAAACGGATAAAGGGCACCGGCCCTTCATAACCAAAGAACTTGGCTTAAGGTTTTGGTACGAGAGAGGAAGGAGCCTTTGTCACGACTAAAACACCATCAACTCGCCCCGTCTCTCGACGGGCCTCAATTAGCATCCAAATAATCATCTTATACTATTTTTGGTTCGACAAATAATACTATGATAGTATATTACATCACATAAGAAAATTTGAAAATGGAAGATCTAAAGATAAGATATCATTCATAAGATCTAAGCCAAATATCACACAATGCAAAGTGAAAGATCACACAAATAAACCTAGGAAAAATCGTCTAATCATGTATCAAATAATCCAGACTTCCTAATCTAAAGGGGGACATGAATTGTTATTGAAACAAATAAACAAAGAAATCAAAATATGCTTAGCAAGCTAGTATGATGCATGTTAATCTTTGAGAAAAGAAGACCTCTCAATCCCCGGGATGGATGAGAAATGATGATTAGATCGGGGGAAGCATGAACGTGTGATCAAGTTCATTCCTTATAATCTTCTTAGATTAGGAGCCATGAAGGCCCCAAATCTTGCATGGATACAATGTATGTATCTAGAATGTGCCAAGGTTGTGGTGTGCTTTGTGTTCATGGATTCCTAGAATGACTTATAAGTCTATAATGTGTATGAATGAATGAATGAAATTATCATGGGATATGTACAAATGTAGTATAAACTACTTCCTAAGATATGAGCTAATTTGGAAGGCACATAAGCATCAAATCAAAGAATGAAAGTTAAAATGTGCTTGCTATGAATAGTGGACAGAACAGTAACTAGATCTTTGGAAAATTGAAAAGAGGGGTTAGGAATGTTTTCAATGCATGATTTTTTATGGAGATGTTCCTTATTGTGTATAGAACACAACCCAAAAAACCACTCTTTAATAACTATCACAGATTGAGAGAAATCATATGAACAACAGAGGTCACTCAGAAACAGAGTCCGTATTGTCGACTGAAATGTTGAAAAATATTAGAAAATGATAACGAGTGATCTAGAGGCCCATTTTATAAAGAAAGTTCCCTACGACACTGAAGTTTAAGGAAAAAATAAGTTGGGACCACCCCTTGTGTAAAATATTTCTGAAAAAGAAGTTGGAAGTTAGTCAAGCTGCTGTGACAGCAGAGGCAGAATGTTTGGAAGGAATGTTTGGGTCCAAATGGACCATTTTCAAGTACTTCCAAGTCAAACCAAAAATCATGGGTGTTCTCCAATGAGTTAGGAAGACTTTCCAAGTGGACTTGCATCTATATGTTGAGTATTGAGTTCTAGAGAAATCTTTGAACTCAGCTCACTCACTGTTTTGACTCACTGTTTTGAAAGTTTTGGGAAAAACTAGAGTTTTCTTTCTTGAGATTAAAATGAGGGGTTTTAAGAGGGGTTTTGAAGTAGATGTTTTGAAAGCATATTTTCAATACTCAATGAAGATTATAGCCACTTGAACTTTCAACATCAAACTCATCATCAAGAACCTCCAAGATTGTTGGAAAGATTTATTTTTATTAGAACATAACTTCAATACACTTCAAGAATACCTTGGAGGTATTGAAGTTATGATCATCATCTATCAAACATGTTTTTGAGGTCAAGAGCTACTATCCATAAGGATTCACTCACCCCAAACTTCATGTCATCATTTAGATGATGAAGAACTACTAAGTAAATAAAGAAAATAAAAAAAGAAATGATGTAAGAAGAGATGAACATAATATGAACAAGTAAGTAAATAACAATCAATAGATGATAATCAATGTGATTTTGGACTTGTAGCTTGGTGTTTCATTCATAGATTTTGACATTTAGACATGGAAGTAACTTCCTAACTCAAGAATGCTCAAGAATGGTGATTGGGGGTGTTTGGGATGTGAAGTATAAGAGAGGTAATGGAAGAACACAAGATTAGAACTCACTTTCTATAGCAAAATAGTAGGAGGAAGCTCCTTTTCTCTCTTCTAAACCTATCTCTATCTCACTTCTTCTCTACAACTTTTCAAGCTTTTACACTTGCCCCCCCCCCCCCCCCCCAAAATGAAGAGCAATGGGGGGTTTATATAGGCCAATTTGGGGGTGGTTTTGGGATTTTAGAAGTGTTCCCATTGGTCCCAAACATCTGTGAACATAAAACTACGTCGTTTTGGTTTTCAATTAATCAAATTGGACCCCCAAAAAAATAACAAAAATGGACTCTGCGAGGGTTGAGTGTCGCGGCGGCACTGGGCCTGTGCCGCGGCGGCAGTGGGCCAGTGCCCAAGCGGCACTGCTCCTCAGACGCCCAGAAATTTATGTTTAGGCCCCCAGAGGTTCCGGTATTCGCGAAAAGGCCCTATTTTGTCCAAAATTCACAGAAAATGCATAGGAACTCCAAATTGAGGTTGTGATATACCGTTGGAAAGATATTGACCTCTAGTATCCATGAAAAATATTTGAAAATTATTTCGGTGCCCCGATTCCAAAGTCAAATCTTGGTCAAATTGGTCAAACTTGGGATTCCCGGGAAGTTCTGGGAACCTCCGGGAGCTCCCAAGAGCCGACGTTTTTGCTCGATTCTCTTTTAAAACTCATTTTAATCCTTTTCTAATGATTCCGGTGAATTCGGACGATTTCGGTCAAAGTTGGTCAAACTTTGGTTAAACCTGGTCAAACCGGTCAACGGGGACTTTCGGGGAACTTCCGGGACTTCCGGGGGTCTCTGGGAGCTGACGATTTCATCCGTTTTTACTTAAAAAATCATTTTATCATTTTTCTTATGACATAGAATGTTTTCAGAACTTCAGGACCAAATCTGGGAGTTTTCGGGCTTTTAGGGGCATTTTGGTCACTCTGAGCATTCTGAGAGATAGAGCTGACTTCCAGGAGTCCTTTTGAGTCTTTTACGATCATTGTGAACCACCAAGCTATGGGTCTCCTAAATCTGATAGCCGACAAAATGGGGTGTCTACAAGCACAATTGTGCACTGAGGTCATTAGTTTTTGTCCAACTCTTTATGATTATTAATTATGTTTTTTCGTATGCCCAATTGATGACATTTGATAGTGTCCTCTCTTTACCAAGGTGTGAAGCCTCTCTTTCTAAAATTTCCAACTCAGTATCTGAGAAACAGAGAAAACTAGAGATCTTCAATTGACCGAAAATTTGTTTAGTTACCCAAGAAATTGCATGGTAGATAAGTAAAGACTAACATTTGGATTCTTCCTCTAATTACTTTACTCTTGTTCTTTTCTCCCTTTTCTTTTTAATTCACACAAATGAATGTGTCAACATAGCAAAATGGTTGGGACCTTCATATGCATAATGATAAAGTGCAGCTAGCCTAAATTTCAAAAAAAAAAATTGGGGTTCTTGTATATAGTTTGTTATTCAGTTCACTCTATGATTCTGGTAAAGAGAATGGTTTAAACCTTTTTTACCAGTCCCCAATCAGCACCTAACAGCCCCCAAACACACCTTAGATCAACCCCTATAATCAGCCCAGACAGCCCTTAAATAGCACCCAAATCAGCCCCACTTTCTCACACAGTCTCTTTTAGAAAATTAGTGCTTTATTTGGTTCATGGATAGTGCTGTAAAATATAAGACTCTTAGTAGAAAATTTAAGCGAAGAAAAAATCATTCCCTTAGTAGAAAATTTAAGAATTTTCATTTAGTAACCAAGCAACGAAAAGCGTACTTTCAAGTATTCTCTTTCTTTTCCTTCATTGTTTTATTTTTCTTTTGTGGCTTCAATCTTCTGAGAAATCATGTGAGCAAGGCCTTTCTTTGGTTGTTTTTGTTGACAGCAAATATTGCTTTTCCATCCATCGTACCAAATTTTTGAATATTGAATATGACTAACTAAAAAGATGAGTATTTTAAGAAGAATTTCTTATAACCATTGAAGTTATATTTTGTTGCAGACATACTCTGATGCTTTGGAAGGCATTAGTCCAGTTGCTCTCAGTAGCACAGCACACACGCACAACCCACGTGCACAGCAGCCCACGTGCATAGCGCAGGAGCCCACGTGCACAGCATAGCACACACATACAGCCCACATGATGTTCATTTCATGTGCTTTGTTATAAAAGTACTGACAACACACAAAAATTTACTCTATTCCTCTTTTTGATGCTTATATTTGGAAGTGATGTTGATCACGCTAGATATTTAAGTTTGTAACCTCCTTACATAAATATTTCTGAACAATCTGTTAAATCTGCTTGTTAATCAACTAATGCATGATTGCTGCTTAATCTGGATAGTCAGCAGTGAGGATTACATTTACGAGTTTAGCCTATATCACTCATTGCATTGCTTATCATCATCATGGTTAGTACTATACATGAAAGACAGCTAAAAACTCTTACATATTCCATCAAATGACAGGTTCTAAACTTTTCTTTTCTTTTCTTTTCTTTGTTCCCTGCTTTTTATTTTCTATAACATATTTACCTTTTGCAAAAAAGTGACTGTGTGTTCGCCACATGTGTAAGTGCATTTAAAGCCCCCCTTGATCCAAGCACTGCACTGGATGTTTCTCTGGAAATAATTATTCTGAGGTAATTCTTTGTTTTGTTGTGAGTTGCAATTATGAGTAACTATATAGTAAGATATTTTGATGTTTCCAAGACAGCCTTCTACATTTAATGCAATTGATAAAGAAGGCAATGATACTACGAAGGTGGTGACTTGGGAGGCTGGGAAAAGGCCTTCATTCAGTTAGTAAGGGTAATCTTTCTATTTGACTTTTTTTTTCTTTTTTTTATTTATGGCATTGCTTGTTCAAGCATCCTGCATTTAAAGGAGCTTTTCGGATATTACCCAACTTTCTGGTTATGATGCTACTATAAGATACTTTGTTAATAATTTGATGAACTATCAAAAAATAGTTAGTTAACATAGATGTGGAACTTTAGACTCACTACAGGTAAGTAGTGCGAAACCAAGGAAGCAAGCTATGCATTTTGATACATTTGGCTTTACAGCTGCTGAACATGCTCGGAAGCAAGCTGAGAAAGAATAGAAACATAGGTATTTTCAAGTGCTTATCGCTCATATTTCTGTACGAGCATAATTTAATGGCA
The DNA here is from genome assembly GCA_033977485.1 of Hydrangea macrophylla. Taxonomy (NCBI): domain Eukaryota; kingdom Viridiplantae; phylum Streptophyta; class Magnoliopsida; order Cornales; family Hydrangeaceae; genus Hydrangea; species Hydrangea macrophylla. The sequence continues at coordinate 16,744,159 of CM066984.1, forward strand.
GTTAGTAAAGAAGCAAGTTATGTTTTAATAGCTTTTCCATTTTTTAGAATGTCTTTATTTTCTGAAATTGTTTTTTGGAACTTTCATCCAAACTCTCTGAGCTAAACTTAGAGATTTCATTCTAGCCTTGCATTTTCATTATAAATACCCATCATTGTCTCTCATATTTTTTTAAGGCTGCACAAAATATACACATACATATTATACTTCTATGTGAGAAATTCGAGATAAGTGGGTATGTTCTTAGGGCTGTTTGGTAGGAAGGAAAATCTTAGAAATTAAGTGAGGGAAAGTTTTAAGGAAAGTAGCGCGCAGCAGTAGCATGGTGGGCAACAGTGTATTTCTGGAAGAGTCTTTAGGCGTGGTATCAGAAAAGTATCACAAGACCATATGATCTTCTTCTTTTTCACTCATGGGACACTTCCTTGATCTTCTTTTTCTTTTCTTCCTTCTCCTTCTTTTCATCAACATCCTCTACCTTTCCATCTTCGTCCTCTTCTCTTCCTCATCCTCATCCTCATCATCGAAAAATTTCTTTTCTATTGCTCTTATCTGTCAAGCTCTCAAAACGAATCTTTTCCAGAGCCTAAAAGTTCCACAAATTTAGTTACAAATTAGTTTCAGCTTAAAAGTTCCACAAATAGGAAAGAAAAGTAGGGATATACCCATTACAACTACAACCAAGCAAAAAATTAGAAACCCAAAAGAACCTCTTATTAAAAAAAGAAACCCAAAAGAACCCACAGAAATCTTCTTTTACCTCGTTGTTTTGCTCTTTGGGTTTAAAAGGTTGCTACTCTGCTAATGAAGAGCTGCACTCCTCTGGAACTCCTTACATGCTCCTACATGCCATTCAATACTCGAATCAATACACACTCCTGTGCATGGCCTTATTTTGGACAATGATCCGACGGTTTAAAATATATAACTCTCTCTCAAGGGCTGAGATTAAAAGTTGGTAAAATGGGAGGGACCCACACCGCCCTCCCTTATTATATAGATTTTTATCTACCAGTCCATTTCCAATGTACTTTGCAATCTCTTAGGCTCTATTCATGAATATAAATGATTAATGATTTCATATGGCTACTTTCTATCCCTTATCTCTTGCACAACACACAGCACATGTTCATAGTAGCCCACGTTCAAAGCACACAGCACACATGCACAGCAGCGCACACACAGGCACAACAGTGCACAACATGCGCACATGTAGTGCACGTGAAGTTTTTTAGGTTTTCTTCCACTTGACTTTGGGTTTCCACCTACCTTGTTTGCAACTAGAGTGGGATACACACTAAGCACGTAGTCTCCCTTTATGGTTCAATTGATAACCTTCATTGTACATGTCCCAACAGAAACCAATGGTTTATCTTATTTCATGGGATACGGGTGATACTTGTGGCGCAGGGAATATTTGGAAAGTTGCTTCTTGTGGAGAAACATCCCTTGCACTGTAAGCGAGGAGTTGTAATTGCTATAGCTCCATTGGATGGGTTGAGTGTAAGCTCTTCAACTCGAATACATTTTTTTTTCTATGGGGTTGAAGTGTTGCTATTAGCTCTACTTGATTCATGGATTTTGTTATCTGCCTTCTTTCTTGCCATTGAAAGATTGTGTTTACTTTTATCTATGCAGGATATATGATACAAGAAATCGGAATTTCATAATCATGTGAACCTTGGTTTTAATTTGCTACATCAAAGGGATATATGGAGTGTAGTCGGAGGGCAGGAGTGTAAAGTACATGATTGTTATTTATATGTTGATGTTTTATTTAATAGGATTCATAGAGAATTATTATAAAGTATATGTTTGTAATTGACATATAGTGATGTTTTATTTATGGGTTCACAGAGAATATTCCCAATGATATTGTAGGTTATCTATGACTGGACTTCTTATGATTTTTATATATGGATTATTCTTGTTGTATTGGGTGCAGATTGAGCTTGTTATTTTTGTATTTGATATGGATTATTATGCTTGTTAATTATAGGTGAAAATAAAAATTGGTATGCATATAAATAATTTTTTTAATTTATACATATTTCTAACGGATATGCCCATTAGGAAATCCGTTAGTATTTTTATTTGGAAATTACTAACGGATATATATGTTAGAAATTGTTGACAAAACCGTTAGTATTCAACATAAATCTTCTAAAACAGTTGGAAAATTAGCTGTTAGTAACTCAATTTCTAACTGATATATCCGTTAGAAAAAGTTTGATTTACTAACAGATTTTCTAACGGATATATCCGTTAGTAAATTTTTACTAACGGATATATCTGTTAGTAAATCCGTTAGTAAAATTACTAACGCTAAAATTCTAACGGATATATCCGTTAGAAACATTTTTTCCAACGGAAATATCCATTAATAATGAGGTCATATGGTGTAGTGAACGTGTGGAATTCTTTCCAAGTATGAACATGTCAAATCCCTAATTATCTTAAATAGGTCCCCATAATTTTAGGGATAAGACCAACGTTATCATGTCAATACACAAATCAAGTGGAAGATTAAATTGGGATAAGGAAGGATTTGAAGTTTCCTTATCATGATTATGATACTCTTTCCTTATCCCAATAAGGTAATTTCCTTATCTCTTAACTTAGGCCGCTATAAATACAAAGGCTAGCCTTCAAGCTAGGGAACTGTGTCACATTCTCGATCAGTACTCCATCAAAGCATATTCAAAACAGCATTCACAGCTTTCATAGCTTAAGTTTCTATTTTTCACATTTTTAGATTAGGAGCAATTTCTTTTTCTTAGTTTAAGTTCTCCTTTTGGAGGTTGTTATTTAGCTCTAAGCATTCAATAAAGTTTTACTTTCCCAAGTTGCTTTCATTATTCTGTGCTTGTATTTTATTTACTTTGCTTAGTAAACTCTGTACTAGTATTGGTTTGTGTGTGTCAACAGTGTCATTGAACATTTTCGGTGATGGTACTTCCCTACTCACTATTACTTTCGTTTAATTAGAAGTTAGATTTATTTTTAAGCCTTTTGCAGCACTAGCATTAGCGTAGTTAGGAAACCTATTTTTGCACTTTTGAACCACTTTTGGTTCTGGCACGCCCGAAGACAAAATATAACAAACACATGTGTGCATACACTAATATATATTGTACATAATATAGCTAGGAGGAATGATTTTGATGACTATGACACTTTGAATCTTTAGTGTGTGTCATCATCTACGGTTCAAAATTGATCCCACTCTTCACTACTTTTTTAAATTTGGAAAATGCTAGACCCACACAGTGAATCACACACTATTTTCGCACAGCTTTAAATGCTTGTACTTTGTGTTGTTTGAATTTTTTATACTTTTTTGTGCCCCACTTATACAGCACAGGGTACATGCATTTAAAACTGTGTGAAAAAATAATGTGGTTCACTGTGGGTCTAGTATTACTCTTTAAATTTTGATACTCGGCCACTCATCAAACATTTTGCATTTTCCTCCCCTCTATATATACGTCTTTCTTTTAAAATTATGATATGTTCCTAAATACATCATACGGAGTAATATCTTTTTATACAAATATGATTAGAATATGTTTAAACTATTTTCTTTTGTTTATTGTTTCATAAAATTCCGAACATTGAGGGAATATATGTCACCAATCCTCCCCTTTTGGCCCAGTTTTCCCTTAAATTGAAGAAAGTGCGACGTGCATAACCAAATAAAAATTGAGGAGATAACATTTTAATGGTGCCTATTGCAGTCAAAAGTTTGGATTCTCAAGTTGAATAATAAGCATGGAATGGTCATAGCACAACACATTCACTTTTAGACTCAGGGGCAGATCTAAGGGGGGTTTGAGTACGGGAACGGGGTTCCGGGAGCACCTCTGAAAAAATATTTTTAAATTTATTTATACATATTTTGGACTTTTATGTATATTTTGGACATATTATATATTTTTTGTATATATTTTGGACCAATTTATACATATTTTGGACTTATTTATACATTTTTTTAAATATATTTTAGACATATTTATACATATATTCTATATATATTTTATAATTAACACAAAATCATAAAAGAGGGGGATATTTTTATAATATTAGGGGGGGCTTTTATAATTTTATGAGGATTTAACTGTAAAAACTTTTTTTTAAATATAAATCTATAATTTTTCAAAAATTAGAAGGAGCTTGAGCCCCTTTTACTCTCTTTAGGTCCGCCCCTGTTTAGACTCATACTTAGTTCCACTTTAATCATTTAGGCATCACCTGACATAAACTTGGCCAGTTAATAAAAGCAATAAATAACAAAATAATGGCATTAACAATTATAAACTCCCTTGCTTGGTTGCCAAGAAAGTGGATCCATAATCAAAGAGTAATGATATGGTTCCAAACTTTTAAATCTCAAATTTGGTGCTTAAACAATGTGGCTGTACGACCATCTAGCACAATATTCAAGAAAAGAAAATTCAGATATTATTCACTTAGCACTACAATTAAATATTGTTGAAACACCATTTTATTTAGAAACTAAACTTAGTTACTCCCTACGTCCCATAGTAAGAATCTCTTTTGAGAATTCCAACTTATTAAGGGGACAACCTTGATTTTGGTGAGATTTTCAACTTTTCAATATTATCCTTTTTGAAATTCAAAATTATAGCGTCACATCAAAAAAAAAAAAAAAAAGAGTTGGATATAATAAAGGGTGAATTTGAAAAGTGTGTATTAAAGTACTTTGACTTTTTAAAGAGAACTTTTAAAATGAAACATCAAAAAATGGCATCAAAGACTCTTAACATGGGACAAAAGGAGTACAAATTTAAGAACAATGGCATATTCTAGTTCTTTTGTACCAAAAAAATAAAATAAAATAATTTATTCATTTTGCACATCCCTAGAATGTGCTAAAATTGCAGTCTTGGCAATGTTTTTTTTTTATTTTTTTTCTTGGGAATTTCTTGAGATTCTAGAAAGTGAGAGACCAAATTAGAATTAAAGATAACAATTCACTGGAAGGAAAAGAAAAAAAGAGAGAAGAAGAAGAAGAAGAAAGAAGAAGAAGAAGAAAAGGACCTGCTAAAAAGGCTTTATATTTTGCATCTATTCTTTACAATTTTGTGGTAAAAAACACAAAAGGAAAAGATCACACTAGAAAGTCAAATAAAAAGTTACAGTGCATCTTAGCCAAAATAGCAAGCTTGGTTTAACAAAAACAAACTCTAAAAGACCGATTCTTAGAACCTCAAATGGCATGATAAATCTCTCTCCAAATCTCAACCATTAGATCTTCTTGAAATTAGTACCAACTGGCCTTCACAAAAAACAGGGAATAGCACTGCTGGAATTGACTCTCAATAATGACTAAATAAAATGGAGAAGTTCTTTAGCTAAAAAAAAAGTAAAATGGATCGAGAAGTAGAGTTTTTAGCGAGCACCATTAATTAAGATCAGTTGCTCTAACAAATGAAATGACCACTCAGCAAGATTTGAAGGACAAACTAGTAGAAAGGTGGTGATGATGATGATGGTGGTGGGAGTGCTGGTGGTGGTTACTCGTCTCTTTCTCAACCCTCCACCGGAGATGAAGAAAATCGTCGACTGAACAAGGTAGCTTGAGTGGTCCGGTGGTGTGGTACCCGTAAACCTCGTGAGCTTTATCGAGAAGATGATGGAAGAGAGGATGGTATAGGTAAGATATAGGTATGACAAATCGTCGAAAACCATCTTCATCTTCTAATCCTACTTCTACTGCAAGATATCCTTTCTTCACCTTCATCTTCATCTTCTTCTCCTCTTGCATGTTGTTCTATGGAGTTTTTACAACAAAAATATATATATATATATATATAGTATCAAGAGAAAAATAAGAAGAACGGTTAATTTTTGGGGAAGTGGTTGGAATTGAAGAAAGTACTGTGGTAGAGAATTACATTTATTGCTCTATGTCTTTAAGTGTTTGTGTGTGTATGTATATATATACAGAGAGAGAGAGAGGAGGCGAGGTCTATTGGTGGCTTGGGTGGACGTGGAGAAATTTTTGGGTACCCTCAAGATACCACGTAGCATGTTACTTGATACTTCATACCTAATAAATGCGCGCCACGCGAATAATGAAATTCATCACAAAAAATTTAAATGGCCCAACAATTCTGTGTGGCGCTATTTTATTGAATGTGAGATACCACATAAACACTACCTTTAAGATACACAAAAACTTCTTAGTGGACGTGTGTCAATTCGTACACCTATGGAATCCTATAGCTTTCTTTTTGTAATCTTTTTTCCCACTTTTTATTCTATGGTCTTGATTCATTTAATTGTGGTCCACTTTTCTATTTAAGTTCTCTTAATCTATTTGGTTTTTTTATTTTTTATTTAATAAAGTTGCACACTCCGAAAAATATACCAAAATGTACAATCTTGTTTTAAAAAGTTAGACCTTCTGCTGAAAAGACTGCACACACAAAACACCCACTTTTGTGTGTGCAAACTTTTCAACACAAGATCCAATATTTTAAAACAAAGTTGTGCATTTTAATGTGCTTTTCAGAGTGTGTAGCGTTAATCTTTTCTATTTGAGATAAACAATAATATAAATTCCACCAGGCTCGAAGCCTGACACGAATTCGACGAAGGGCTAGCCCGACCTTAGCCTGTGCAGCTCGGGTAGGGTATGGGTCATGTCTCCTGCCCATTCCTAAATCCAACTACTATGTTTTTTGTTTTCTCCTTTTTGTTGTTCTAAAAACATTGCTAATTGACTTGTGTTTACTATTCCTTATAACATTTGCATTTTCATATATTTCAAATTAATATGTGTACATTATTATCTACACAAAATATATACTCCAACAAAAAAAAAGCCGAACTTGGCCCGTGAAAGGAGTCTAAGGGTGTGTTTGATAACCCAATTAAGTGGTGAAAATGAAAATATTCAGCACTTATTTCTTTTCAGTGCGTTTGATAATGTACCACTTAATTGAAAAATCAGTTAAAAATTCACTGAAAACTTTAAGTGAAAATTTTCTGCTGAAAGTGTTCATTGAATGCATTCTATTTCAGTACTTAAAACACTGTTTTCAGTTTTGCAAATTCAATCGCTTAAAATTTTCAGTACTTAAAATTCAGCACTTAATTTTCAGTACTTAATTTTCAGTTTTATCAAACACACTCTAAGCCTTGGTACCTCATCAAAACCTACCCTTATCCACAGTAGGCTTGTCAATGGATCGGGTCTAAACCCGAATCTGGTCCAGATCCGGCTTTGTTAGACGGATTTGAGCATTTTTTAAGATCCATATCTAGATCCGGATCCGAATCCGTATTTTATGCTAAAAAAAATGGACCGAAAATGATTTTGTAATATTCGGTCCGCTTAAGACCCGGATCCGAATAATACTTATATATATACATATTATATATAATATAATAATGTGTATATATAATATATATACATACTATAATATAATTATGTATATATAATAATGTGTATATATAATGTATATACATACTATAATATAATTATGTATATATATAATGCATATACATACTGTATTATATCTAATATATTAGTCATGTATATACAAATATATTTATATATATACATATTATATATATACAAAAATAGTATAGATATGCACATTATATATTATTTCGGATTGAATCCGGATCCAGATCCGGATTCGGTATATTCTAGATTCGGATTCGGTATATTTTGGGGGATTCGGATATGAACTGACTTATAACAGATCCGTCAGATCCGAATCCGAATCCAAATTCATATATAGTTTAGCGGATCTGGATCTGGATGCATTAGATCTGACCCGTTTACAAGCCTAATCCACATGGATGGATTTAAGTGGGACAAGCAGGGACAATGCTCTCCCTTATATTCGAAAAAAGAAATGTTTATTTACAATAGGATTATTTAGAAAGCATGCTTAAGTATATTACCTTGCCCTCGGTCCGTGTACATATATATAGATATTTCATTTTTATTTTTAAATTTAGTATGCTTGCCTCCTCTCCCAAAGCTAGATTTTTTAATCTGTTCCTGCTTACCCAATCAAACCTGGTCTAAATGTGCCTAAAACAACAACGGAGCATGGACTTGAATAATTTATATTTATTTGGAAGATATGTAAAATTCTGTACAAAAAAATAATAATAATAAAATAGAAGAAATGTAAAATTCATTAATGCTACAATCCAGATGTTGAAGAAAGGTCATATATATAGATATTAGAAAAGGGCCTGCTAAGATTGTGGGATAGCATTATAGACCAGTTTTTAATAAGCAACAAAAATATTTTTAGTGACAAAAAAAAAACGTTTAGCGACAAATCTTTTTAAAAAAATTTGTCCCTAAAGGTGAAAAACAAAATGTCGCTTAATGTTAAAAATTTTGTCTCTAAAAGAGTTTTTTTCATCGCTAAAAGAACTCCGTGTTGTAAATTAGCATTCTCCATTAGAAAATGAGTCATCTAATCCAATACCTCATGATATAAATAAGGGCCTTTTTTTTTGCTATTACCACCAATTTTTCCTTGTTTTAATTTAATAGTTTTTAATCATTAATATCATTTACTTCCCTAAAAACCATACTCTTTTGAATATACCCAAAATACCCTTTAAAAGCAAATCAATGTCTTTTGCTTTAAAAGCAATTAGTGATTTGGGGCATATCAATTTCATTTAGGGCACAAGTTAAGACATAAAAATTAAGAACAAGCAATCGCAAATTAACCCAAAAGATCTAATTATTGGTTGGGTCATTAATCAGATCTTTTGGGTTAATTTGATGTTGTTTGTTCATAATTTTTCTTAATTTTTATGTCCTAAGTGAAATTGATATGCCTTAAACCTCTAATTGATTTTAAGGTAAATTATATTTTATGCCGCTATAGTTTGGGTGTGATGTCACTTTGGTCCCTGTAGTTTCAATTTTATCATTTTGGTCCTTTTAGCTTCAGTGTAGGTTTAAAATAGTCTATTCATGATTTTTTTTTTACAATTTTTGACAAAAATAGGTCATGTGATGCACGCGTGAGGTATCATTAGCGGCATGATGATAAATTAACTTAGAAAAATTATACTTTATACACTTACATTGATTCTAAATCTGTTAAAAAAATTCATGGATGGAGTACATTGAACCTAAACTGAAACTGGTTCGACCAAAAGGGTGCAAAACGTAATTTACCCTTGATTTTAAAGCAACAAACATTGATTGGCTTTCAAAGGGTATTTTGGGTATATCCAAGAGAGTATGATTTTCTAGAAAATAGTGTTTTTAATGATTAAAAACTATTAAAACAAAGAAAAATTGGGAATAGCCCCACCCTATAAATAATTATTAATTTTTTTTGAGATTCCAATAAACCATTCAATTCCACTTGGTATATCAGTGATTGGTATATCCGAGGTCTCAAGCGAGCTTTCAAAGAGGCCTAAAAAATAAGGCCTCTACATTAAGTTTCATAGAAATTAGGAATAAATTTTTAAAAAATAGGCCTAAAAATGATAAGTTTCATAGAAATTAAGAAGAAATTAGAAGACAGTAGGCCTAAAAATGAGAGATTTCATAGAAATTAGGAAGAAATTAGAAGAAAATAGACCTAAAAATAATGCCTAAAACTAAGGCCTTGTAATAACCTGCATTTTCATTTAATTACTTGTAATTGCATTTGACATATTTAAATTCAATTTGAATTTCCATGATTAATCTGTATTGTTAATCTCATTTTTTTTATTATTTATTTATAATTCTTATATGTTAAAACTGATTTCTTGTTCTATTTCATAATTAAAATTCTTTTGGGGTCAAATTGTAAATTTTACAAAGTTAGTAATACCTGTGTGGATTTCAAAATCTGTATTTCAAAATGGTGGAAATATTTTCCTTTTGACTCAATCAGTATTTTATGAAACCAGGAAATCACTTCTTACACTAAAATGAAATTTCAGTATTTTTGTGACGAACATCGCGCCACGAAAAATATCAGTTTATGTTCAAAACTGTCCGTGCTACAATGATCTCCCACAATTTGGGATACTCCACCAATTATGAAGTGACTATACATTACTTTCCATTTATGGCAACTAATGATTGCCTTGGGCCTTGTTTGGCAATGCTAGTAGTGTGTGTGTATTCCTTAGGCCATAAGCCAAATTCCCAAACAACCTTAGTTGCCCCCTACTAACCTATAATGCCCCTTCAGCACTTGAGAATGTATACATACGTATGTATTATCTGTGTATTAATCCATTTATATGAGTTGTGTGTGTTTAGGATTGGAGTTAATCCTCCTAATTGTAGTGTATAGAAGGTTTTTCTTGGTGGCCAAGTTCCCAAAATTGTTCATCTATATAACTCACATTCACTCCTGCACACACTCACATTTTGTATCCTTGCAACTGAGAGTTTCAAAGAGAGAGCAGAGAGTTCATAGTTCAGAACTAGAAAGTGAAGAGCTCAATCCTCCATAGCCTAAGCTTTTATTTGGTTGCAAAATTCTTATATCTTTCTCAACAACTTCTTCAATCTATATCACAGTGAGTATTCTAAACTCACTCTAGAATGTAAATTCATGCTTAGTTACTGAGTTTGTGTATGTATTAATGATCCTCCATTGCTAAATTCGTCCATGGAAGCTTGAAGCTTCAAAATCAAGATTTTTCCCCCTCAACCAAAATCCATTTTCTCAGATAATAATGAAGGTTTATGGTACATATAGTCTATAGTTGAAGTTTTAGATCTTAATTTAACCCCATGAGAAAGTATATAAAGAAATTAGTTTTGACATGTTTTGATTTTTCATGAAATTGGAAAGCTATAGTTTAAATCATGTTTAATTGATAATGGATTCTTAATCCTTGTGGAAAAATGAAGAAAACCATATACTATATGATTTATATACTTACAGATTTGAAATGGGTCAAATTAGACCCTGTTTTGCTAAAACAGAGTAGTTTCTATGGGGAAGAAGAAGCCTCAGCAAAAACTCGCGCCACGATCGCGCGCGCGAAAATCGCGCGAGCAGACCGTGCGAGCGACCCCTCGCGCGAGCTGTAGTAACCCGTGTTTTCATGTTTAAATTGACGATTTAGACTTCGTGTGCGATTTTAGCGAAAATTGGTCACAGGGGTATTTTGGTCATTTTTTCAATTTTATAAGTCATGAACTAAAAATATATTTTTTGGGAAAAGTTGTGTGAGATTAAATGATTTGGTATTCGTGTTGGAAGTTAAGATTTTTCGAGTCATATTTAAAATTAAATCTAATATTTTCTCTTTTAATTTTAACAGTAGCAGAATTTTGTTTTCAGATTTTTGTTAAGAAAACGAAGGAAATTTAAGATTCTGCCCGCGTTGTCCCAAGTAAAACTCGATTCTCCACACTTTTCGTCTAATGCAATTTTCTCAGATTCTGCACCGTTTGGGCAGAAAATGAGGATTACAGTAGCAGTTTTAGTGTATCAGAAATTTAATCTAATATTTTCTCTTTTAATAATTAGGTTGTTAGGCCATTATGTTTGGTTATTTATACACTAATATTAGTGGAGTTATAGGTGCATTAGTGTATGTTTACATCATCTTGCATATTCCTTATAAACTACCAATTAATTAGAAGTTAGTGGATTGTTAGGCCAATGTCTCTAAGTGGAGTTATAGGTGCATTAGTGTATGTTTACATCATCTTGCATATTCCTTATGAACTACCCATTAATTAGAAGTTAGTGGATTGTTAGGCCAATGTCTCTAAGTGGAGTTATAGGTGCATTAGTGTATGTTTACATCATCTTGCATATTCCTTATAAACTACCCATTAATTAGAAGTTAGTGGTTAATAAGTGGATTGTTAGGCCATTGTCTCCAAGTGGAAGCTTGGCTATTTATACACTCACATACTCTCTCAAACACACACATTCTACACTTCTAGCATAGAGAGCTTGAGAGAGTCACATAGAGAGAGATTTATATATATACACAATTATAGATATACATACACCTCGAGTTAGAAGAAGAAGAAGAAGAAGAAGAGAAGTGTTTGGGAGTTGCTCAACATCATTTATAGGTACCGGGTTGTGTACAATATGCTTTCTAAATTCTCCGGAGTATTTCTTTGTTATCTCTACTTGTACTCTTTTTGCAGTTATGTTGTGTTTTCATTTGGAATCAATGAGTATGTGTTTATTGCTAAGTGCTATGGGACTAAAGGGTCATGAGCAAGGAGCACCTACCAACAGTCCAACAGGCCTCAGGGACCGACGTACTGGAGACGGGTGAGGTGAGGTGAGGTGTCTCTTGCTATGTGATCAAGAGGAACCTGGTATGATGCTATTGGTATGAGCGTTTGGCTAGTGTGAGCAGTTGGGTTGTGAGACTGGTCAATTGATTTGATGTCGTTCTATGTATTTGATTGTCATTATCCTTTTGAGCCTTTATTATTCATGTCATATTGTATACTTCCCGGTATGGTTTTTAGATGCAGGCAGTGCCGGTAACCGAAGCCTAGAAGGGAGATAAGGTTAAGGATGATATAGGAGATCCGTGGAGAATATGGACCTGCTGGGAGTTTTAAAGAAATTTTGTATTTTTATTTTAAAGAATCAAGTGTGATTTATTTAATTTTTCAATGGAAATACGCTTATTTTTGCGGGGCGTCACAAATGGTATCAGAGCATGTCCCCAGCCGGAAATGTAGGACTAAGTCAAGGTTAGATAGTCTACATCGCCTGGGAGGAGTCAGAGAAGGTTGAAAAAAAAAAAAAAAAAAATTTTTTTTGTTATTTTATAAAACAAAATATGCTATATTTGTTTTAAACATTGTTTTAAGAAATTTATGAAGTTATTTACCAAATGCTTTTATCTCTAGATTTCGGGACGAAATCTCTATTAAGGAGGGTAGATTGTAGTAACCCGTGTTTTCATGTTTAAATTGACGATTTAGACTTCGTGTGCGATTTTAGCGAAAATTGGTCACAGGGGTATTTTGGTCATTTTTTCAATTTTATAAGTCATGAACTAAAAATATATTTTTTGGGAAAAGTTGCGTGAGATTAAATGATTTGGTATTCGTGTTGGAAGTTAAGATTTTTCGAGTCATATTTAAAATTAAATCTAATATTTTCTCTTTTAATTTTAACAGTAGCAGAATTTTGTTTTCAGATTTTTGTTAAGAAAACGAAGGAAATTTAAGATTCTGCCCGCGTTGTCCCAAGTAAAACTCGATTCTCCACACTTTTCGTCTAATGCAATTTTCTCAGATTCTGCACCGTTTGGGCAGAAAACGAGGATTACAGTAGCAGTTTTAGTGTATCTGAAATTTAATCTAATATTTTCTCTTTTAATAATTAGGTTGTTAGGCCATTATGTTTGGTTATTTATACACTAATATTAGTGGAGTTATAGGTGCATTAGTGTATGTTTACATCATCTTGCATATTCCTTATAAACTACCAATTAATTAGAAGTTAGTGGATTGTTAGGCCAATGTCTCTAAGTGGAGTTATAGGTGCATTAGTGTATGTTTACATCATCTTGCATATTCCTTATGAACTACCCATTAATTAGAAGTTAGTGGATTGTTAGGCCAATGTCTCTAAGTGGAGTTATAGGTGCATTAGTGTATGTTTACATTATCTTGCATATTCCTTATAAACTACCCATTAATTAGAAGTTAGTGGTTAATAAGTGGATTGTTAGGCCATTGTCTCCAAGTGGAAGCTTGGCTATTTATACACTCACATACTCTCTCAAACACACACATTCTACACTTCTAGCATAGAGAGCTTGAGAGAGTCACATAGAGAGAGATTTATATATATACACAATTATAGATATACATACACCTCGAGTTAGAAGAAGAAGAAGAAGAAGAAGAGAAGTGTTTGGGAGTTGCTCAACATCATTTATAGGTACCGGGTTGTGTACAATATGCTTTCTAAATTCTCCGGAGTATTTCTTTGTTATCTCTACTTGTACTCTTTTTGCAGTTATGTTGTGTTTTCATTTGGAATCAATGAGTATGTGTTTATTGCTAAGTGCTATGGGACTAAAGGGTCATGAGCAAGGAGCACCTACCAACAGTCCAACAGGCCTCAGGGACCGACGTACTGGAGACGGGTGAGGTGAGGTGAGGTGTCTCTTGCTATGTGATCAAGAGGAACCTGGTATGATGCTATTGGTATGAGCGTTTGGCTAGTGTGAGCAGTTGGGTTGTGAGACTGGTCAATTGATTTGATGTCGTTCTATGTATTTGATTGTCATTATCCTTTTGAGCCTTTATTATTCATGTCATATTGTATACTTCCCGGTATGGTTTTTAGATGCAGGCAGTTTAATTTTAAATATGACTCGAAAAATCTTAACTTCCAACACGAATACCAAATCATTTAATCTCACGCAACTTTTCCCAAAAAATATATTTTTAGTTCATGACTTATAAAATTGAAAAAATGACCAAAATACCCCTGTGACCAATTTTCGCTAAAATCGCACACGAAGTCTAAATCGTCAATTTAAACATGAAAACACGGGTTACTACAATCTACCCTCCTTAATAGAGATTTCGTCCCGAAATCTAGAGATAAAAGCATTTGGTAAATAACTTCATAAATTTCTTAAAACAATGTTTAAAACAAATATAGCATATTTTGTTTTATAAAATAACAAAAAAAATTTTTTTTTTTTTTTTTTTCAACCTTCTCTGACTCCTCCCAGGCGATGTAGACTATCTAACCTTGACTTAGTCCTACATTTCCGGCTGGGGACAGGCTCTGATACCATTTGTGACGCCCCGCAAAAATAAGCGTATTTCCATTGAAAAATTAAATAAATCACACTTGATTCTTTAAAATAAAAATACAAAATTTCTTTAAAACTCCCAGCAGGTCCATATTCTCCACGGATCTCCTATATCATCCTTAACCTTATCTCCCTTCTAGGCTTCGGTTACCGGCACTGCCTGCATCTAAAAACCATACCGGGAAGTATACAATATGACATGAATAATAAAGGCTCAAAAGGATAATGACAATCAAATACATAGAACGACATCAAATCAATTGACCAGTCTCACAACCCAACTGCTCACACTAGCCAAACGCTCATACCAATAGCATCATACCAGGTTCCTCTTGATCACATAGCAAGAGACACCTCACCTCACCTCACCCGTCTCCAGTACGTCGGTCCCTGAGGCCTGTTGGACTGTTGGTAGGTGCTCCTTGCTCATGACCCTTTAGTCCCATAGCACTTAGCAATAAACACATACTCATTGATTCCAAATGAAAACACAACATAACTGCAAAAAGAGTACAAGTAGAGATAACAAAGAAATACTCCGGAGAATTTAGAAAGCATATTGTACACAACCCGGTACCTATAAATGATGTTGAGCAACTCCCAAACACTTCTCTTCTTCTTCTTCTTCTTCTTCTAACTCGAGGTGTATGTATATCTATAATTGTGTATATATATAAATCTCTCTCTATGTGACTCTCTCAAGCTCTCTATGCTAGAAGTGTAGAATGTGTGTGTTTGAGAGAGTATGTGAGTGTATAAATAGCCAAGCTTCCACTTGGAGACAATGGCCTAACAATCCACTTATTAACCACTAACTTCTAATTAATGGGTAGTTTATAAGGAATATGCAAGATGATGTAAACATACACTAATGCACCTATAACTCCACTTAGAGACATTGGCCTAACAATCCACTAACTTCTAATTAATGGGTAGTTCATAAGGAATATGCAAGATGATGTAAACATACACTAATGCACCTATAACTCCACTTAGAGACATTGGCCTAACAATCCACTAACTTCTAATTAATTGGTAGTTTATAAGGAATATGCAAGATGATGTAAACATACACTAATGCACCTATAACTCCACTAATATTAGTGTATAAATAACCAAACATAATGGCCTAACAACCTAATTATTAAAAGAGAAAATATTAGATTAAATTTCTGATACACTAAAACTGCTACTGTAATCCTCGTTTTCTGCCCAAACGGTGCAGAATCTGAGAAAATTGCATTAGACGAAAAGTGTGGAGAATCGAGTTTTACTTGGGACAACGCGGGCAGAATCTTAAATTTCCTTCGTTTTCTTAACAAAAATTTGAAAACAAAATTCTGCTACTGTTAAAATTAAAAGAGAAAATATTAGATTTAATTTTAAATATGACTCGAAAAATCTTAACTTCCAACACGAATACCAAATCATTTAATCTCACGCAACTTTTCCCAAAAAATATATTTTTAGTTCATGACTTATAAAATTGAAAAAATGACCAAAATACCCCTGTGACCAATTTTCGCTAAAATCGCACACGAAGTCTAAATCGTCAATTTAAACATGAAAACACGGGTTACTACACGAGCGATCCGCGCGCGCGAGCGATCCGCGCGCGCGATCCTCGTTTCCCCAGGCAGACAGAAGAGTTTATTTATATAATGGAATTTAGGCAGGTCGCGCGAGTGAGGGTCGTGCGAAGGACCTCTCGCGCGAGCGATCCGCGCGCGCGACCTTGGCTTTTTCAGGCAGACAGAAAAGTTTATATTGGAAAAGGATAAGAGGCAGATCGCGCGAGCGGCCCGCGCGAGCGGCCCGCGCGTGCAATCTGGCAGATTCTGGTTTTTGTCTGTTTTGTATTTAAGGACAATTTGGTTTAACTTTTAAGGACTGTTAAGGTTCTGTTTGGGAAAATTATTAAAGCAGAATCCTTTTTGGTTATGTTTAAATAATTAAAACATTGTATTATAACTTATCAATCCCCGTACGTACATTATTCCCTTAATGCAGCGTTTTGCTTTGTGTTTAAGTTCATGACATTCATATGGGGTCAGTGGTACATGCATGTGGGTGTCAGTCAGTGTGGAAAAGAGTAATGGTCAGTGTGAAAAGAGTATGAGATTGAGATTGAGATTGCGGTTGTGGTTGTGGTTGTGGTTGAGATTGCGGTTGTGGTTGTGGTTGAGATTGCGGTGAGGGTATCTTTGAAATGCGACGGTGGCAAATTTGGACACTCCCTGACGCCCATGGAAGCGTTAAAGTGTGTGACGCCGAACTTGGACATTCCCTGGCACTCATGGTAGTGCTAAAGTGTGGCCTACGGACACTCCCTGATACCCGAGTCTGGATACTGCGTGAGGTTGCTCCGGTATTTGCATGGCGGTTTAGGTATTCAAAGTGTGAGGCAATGGACACTCCCTGGTACCCTGGACCAAAGTGTGAGGTAAACTGGACACTCCCTGGCGCCCCGTTGCTAAAGTGTGGCTATCTTAGTGTTTCAAAGATACCAGGAGTAAGATAGTGGGTTGTTGTGTCTGTCGAGAGAAAAGAGTCGGCAAGATGAGTGTGGTGCATTGTCTCATACACAATTATACGTTTCATGAATGATCGACTTTTAATGTATTCCTTGTTGTTTTTATAAAATGAATTCTTTCTGTGGTCAAAAGATTGATTTTACAAAATTGAAAATGGAAAAAGGTAAATGGGTATGTTTTACATTCAAAGCTATGTTTTTAATACTCACCAGCTTCTTGAAGCTGACGACGTTGATGCGTCCTGGACATTCGTGTTCAGGCTTTTCAGGTTATGAACAGGCTCCCCAGTATGATTATGCTAATTGAGAACGGCGGCTTGAAGAGAATCTGTCATTGTCATTGCATATTTTAAGTTATATGTTTAAGTTTTTAACTATTTGTATTAAGGATGACTGTAATAGACTTTAAGTTATTGTTTTGTTTCAAGGCGGTCTGTGCCTTAGTTGACCCCGTATCATAAGATGTAATAAGTTAGAAAATTTTTTATAAGCCTTGATTGCTCTGCTCTGATTATTGTTTATTGTTGTTCGACGTTTGGGACGAAATCGATCCTTCAAACTGTCGCGACCTACGGGTCCATAAAGGAAATTAAACGCTTTCCTTATTTATGCTACATCGGGGCGTGACAGGCCTCATGCGGTCACCTCAAGGCATGGCCTCAAGGCCGGCCCCTTGAGATCAGAAGTTAGGGAGGAATAAGAAAGAGAGATTGAGACTCATCGGATATCATTTGATCGAATAACATGCATAGTCCTCGTTTAGAAAGCAAAACAAACAAAATCTAAACTTCTTAAGTATATAACTTGTGGGAGGTGCCCTTAAAATAAGAAGCAAAAAAAAAAAATTTAACCTATAATACATAGATGCCCAAATTTAAAAAACTAACATGCCCTTACCAGCAGTCCTTTTGTATACCACTTTATACTTTATTATCCTTGGTGTCAAGGAGTCTTTATAGATTCAAGGGTCCTTGGTCATAAGTTCAAAATTTAGAACTTGTTTGGTTGGAGGTCCCTATGGAAATGATTCTATTAAAAAGTCCTCCTTTATTTTCTTAGGTCCAATTTACCTCTCATATTAAAAAGAGATATCAAGAAGCATTTCTCTAAAAAATTTCCTGATTAAATGCAATAACTAAGGGTGTGTTTGATAACCCAATTAAGTGCTGAAAATGAAAACTTGCAGCACTTATTTTGTTTCAGTGTGTTTGATAACATATCACTAAATTGAAAAAGCAGCTAAAAAACCACTGAAAACTTTAAGTGAAAATTTTCTACTGAAAATAATCACAGAATGCAATATATTTCAATACTTGAAAAACTGTTTTTAGTACTGTAAATTCAATCACTTAAAATTTTCAGTACTTCAAATTCAGCACTTAATTTTCAGTACTTAATTTTCAATTTTATCAAACGTACCCTAAGAATGGATATTTGTCATGGATTTAACACCAAATTTAATACTTGCCACTCAATCTTTGTCCTTATTTTCCAAATTTTTAACCCTCCATTCCTATTTCATATTTATTCTAGAGAAAAATAATACATTATCTGAGTGAACATTGTTAATGAAAAACTGTGTTCAACATGCTCATTTTTCCATAACACAGTTTGAGAAAATTCACGAAGTGTTCAAAATGGTTGAGGAATTCCACAAAATGTAAAAACGTTTGAGAAATTTCACGAAGTTTTTAAAAATATTGCGTTTTTCAAAAAACTGTTTGAGAAAATTCACAATGTGTTCAAAATGTTGATTTTTCCCGAAAAGTGGTTGAAGAATTTCACAGAATGTTCAAAATGTTGATTTTTCTAGAAAAAATGTTGTATTTTCAAGAAAATTGTTTGAGAAACTTCACAAAATGTTCAAAATGCTAAATTTTCTATAAATCTATTTGAGAAATTTTACAAGTTGTGCAAAATGCTTTGGGTTTTAAAATTTCTTTCCAGAAAACTGTTTGAGAAATTTCACAAAATCCGTTCTGAGATTTTTAAAAAAAAAATTTGAAGAAAATTAACAAACTAATACCTTGAGAAATTTTAAAAATTGACCAAACATGGCCAAACAAAACTCAGAAAAGAAAAAAGAAAAAAAGAAAAAGAAATAACACACGTCTTTGTGTGTGTGGGTATATATACGCGTATATATAGTATAAAAATAAACACATAGTAAATATGAGAAAAGATAGAAGGGTAAACAGATAAAATAATCAAACATACATACACAATGAGAATGACTGAAAATTTATCAATAGTGATTGAGCTTTCGAGATCTAAGTCTCGATTCTACATACACCACATTCTATATTATACATATATACATATATACGGCCAGACTCTTAAGTGAATAGGGTTGAGTGGACATACTCAGTGAACATGCTCGTGAGTTCTTTTAGTTTAAAAACGTGTTCACTGAGAATGCTCACTCAACTCTGTTCACTAAAGAGCCTCACCGTGTGTATATATATATATATTTGTGTGTGTACATATGTGTATTATATAGAGAAAAATATTCTAGAGAAGAAAGTAGTTATATATATATCAAAGTCTTTTAAATTAATAATAAATTCAAATTAGGATTCGATTACCATATAAAATGAGTGATTGAAGTTATAGATGTCTTCTTAACTTATTTAACCAATCAAAGGTGTGTATTAATCAGGAAACAATCATAAAAATTTAAGGGAAAATTGGCTAAAAGATCATTAAGAAGGGCTTTATTGGGATTAAGGACAACTTAAAATACACATTGGGTATGAGTCCTCCCAATGTCCATAGACAAAAATACCCTCACCTTCAACCTCTAACCTTAAACAAACCCTAGCCACCATTACCACTACTCCACACCACCTCCAACCACCACCCCTGCCACCTCCGGTCACCACCCTCGCCATCTCCGGCGACCACCACCCTCATCTCCGGTGACCACCACATGGCCATCTCCGGCGACCACCTCCATTGCACTTTTTGACCACGACAACGCCACTCCTAACCACTAGTGACCACTCCCACCACTCGATTGACCTCCAGCCACCATCCTCGCCATCTCCGGCGACCACCACCTTCTCAATCTCCGACGACCACTCAGTAAGTCAAATTTGACTTAGGATATATCCTAAGTGAAATTTGTCTTACAAATTTCTCTATTCAAATGGGACGGTGGTGATGGTGGTGGTGGTGGCGGTGGAGACTGGTGGTGGTGGTGGATTAGGGACGGTGGCGGTAGAGACTGGTAGTGGTGGTGGTGGAGGTGGAAGTGTCAGTGGTGGAGGTGGACTGAGATCAGTCATCGTAAGAGAAATTTCTCTTAGGATGACTGAGATCAGTTTGGCCATGATTTTTGTGTGGTCGGCGGTGGTGGTGGCCGGCAGTGGTGGTGGCAATGGAGGGGGAAGACAGAGAGATGGTGGTGGTGGTGGTGGCTATGGAGGGGGAGGAGAGAGAAAGTTAGAGAGAGAAGAGAGTTGGGGTAGTGGTGATGGCTCCGGCGACGACGAGGACTGCTCCGGTAGTGGCTCCGGTGGTGGTGGCTGTGTCGGTGGTGGCTATGGAGGGAGGAGGAGAGAAAGTTAGAGAGAGAAGAGAGATGGTGGTGGTGGTGGCTATGGAGGGTGAGGAGAGAGAAAGTTAGAGAGAGAAGAGAGTTGGTGGTAGTGGCGACGGCGACGGCGACGACGGCGACAGCTTCAGTGGTGGCTCCGGTGGTGGTGGTTGTGATGGTGGTGGCTATGGAGGGAGGATGAGAGAAGGTGGTGGTGGTGGCTATGGTGGGGGAGGAGAGAGAAGATGGTGGAGGGAGGAGGAGAGAAGATGGTGGCTATGGTGGTGGTGGTTGTGATGGTGGTGGCTATGGAGAGGGAGGAGAGAGAGATGTTGGTGGTGGTGGCTATGGAGGAGAGAGAAAGTTAGAGAGAGAAGAGAGATGGTGGTGGTGGTCTCTTAGGATTCTATGGGCATTTTTGCCATTTAGAATGAAATTTAAAATTTTAGAGGACTAAGATGGATAGTTTAAATTTTAGAAGACTTTATGAGGGAAATTTTTTTTAGAGTGTGTCCTTGTATGGGTGTTTGATTATGACTTGTCCTTTAGTCCAA
Source organism: Hydrangea macrophylla (assembly GCA_033977485.1). Taxonomy (NCBI): domain Eukaryota; kingdom Viridiplantae; phylum Streptophyta; class Magnoliopsida; order Cornales; family Hydrangeaceae; genus Hydrangea; species Hydrangea macrophylla. The sequence continues at coordinate 16,765,580 of CM066984.1, forward strand.
CTTAGCCCAACCTTAGGGGCCTTACACCAAGTCTCCCAAAATTTAAATGAGAGACCTCTTACTTCTTAAAGTATTTTGCAAGGGTTTTTACCAGTAAAGATGATTACTGAAGAATTTTTTGATAAAAATCTCTAGATTCAAGAACAACATGATGGGATAATAAAGTTCAAGCTAATACCATTTAGGGCCATCCAGCCATAAGTCTACAAAAGCAACATTTGGGACATAAAGTTCACTTGTTTAAACAATAACCCAATATGTCATTTGCTCACCTTTTGGACAACAATACCCTTTGATAACGAGAAAATTCAAAATGCAATAACTTTAAATCTAAAAGTCCGCCTTTTGTGAATTTGAATGGTTTTGAATTAGAAAAATGAGATTGCGCATTGATCAAACTAGATCTATGTTGACTACGAAATTCTAAAAAATAAAATAAATAAATAAATAAACTCAAAAAAAAAAATTTTAAGAAAAAAAAAATAAATTAAAATAAATTAAGGTTTTTTTTTCTTTTTTTTTTTAGGTTTTTTTTCTTCAGAATTTCTTATTCAAATTTTTTTTTTCCTCTTCAGAATTTCGTTGTCAATATAGATCTTGTTTGATAAATCTCATTTTTCTAATTCAAAACCATTTGAATTCACAAAAGGCGGACTTTTAGATTTAAAGTTATTGCATTTTGAGTTTTCTCAGTTATCAAAGGGTATTATTGTCCAAAAAGTGAGCAAATGTGTCACACCCCAACCCGCCTCGTGCGGATTAGGACACGTGTAACAGTGCTACAAGCGCCTAATTACATTAATTAGCGAAGAAACACGCAAATTACTAAGAAACACACGTGTTTAATAAAAAATTAAATTAAATTAAAAAAAGGACTCCATTGTGACAAAATAGCCTCAAAGGAAAAATAGTCGTTAATAAAGTATAGTAAATTTTATACCAAAAGATAGGTCTTTGAGTCTCGGCTCCAATGCAAAAAAACGGGGCGCAAATCCGAATTTTCTAGAGAGAGTTATGTTCGTTTCTATAAAAGTTGTCTGGCTGAAACTAGACCTACGGATCGATTCGCCCCAAAACCGGATCGATCCAGTTTTGGCAGAATGTCATTTCTGATTCCTCCAGGTGCTACGGATCGATCCGCCCATGACCTGGATCGATCCAGATTCTGTAGAACTTAGTTTTTAGCAGATTTTCCCTCTTATACAAGTTCTAAACTTCACCAATACCAAATCAAATCTCATGGACACTTCCAAAACCATTTCAAAACATCTCTAGATGCCTTCCAACATCAAATAAACATGTGAAACACCATCGCAACTATAACAAACACAAACTCAACCCCATTTGAGACAAATTAAGTCATGAAATTGTACTCTTGATAAAACCAACATAAGTATCAAAGACTATTGGAAGAAAAACATTCAAGAATCTTGCAACCAACCGATTTTAAACTAAAACATGTACGAAGTAGTTACGGCACGTTTCCGAACTTGCCGGAAAGCCCAAATCCAACAACTTACCCAATACTAAACATTAACCTAGAAAATTACATAAGTTCCTTCAAATTTACATTAAACACATGAGTCATAGAATCCTATACAAATTCTCAATCTCTCCAACTCTACAACCACAAGTCAAGGCTTAAAGCCACAAGTTAAGGATTCCAAGCCACAAGTTATACCATATTACAAGTTAAAAATATAACTACAAGTCCCAAATCTCTTCCCCGTTTTTGAGCATGTTACTTTCTCTCCGGATATTGCTCCGTACCTGCAGTGATTGTTATTTACTACAACAGAAAAGGAAAATGGTTTTCTTAAGAATTTTGCTTGTTGATAAATCTAAACATGATTGAATGTTTAACATGTACAATGCTACAATTAACGCATAATTCATATCTGCAATCGTCGAGTCACCAGTTTAATGATTCATTCAGACCATAAGACCCTCATTGGTCCCGTGGTCACTTCTATTCCTTGGACTTCCGTATTTATCGGATTCTTCCTCTTCACCACCCTTATTACTCCCAACAATGAATCATTTCCTGATGCTCATTGATTACCACATAAGCATATAAGCATATAATTACATAAACATGGCAACTTTTCACATATTTGACATGAAATTATAAATCCAACAATTTCATATCTTCTAATTTAGATAAGAAACATTGAACAACTTAGACCACAACCATTCTTAGGATAGAAAACTCACCTTAGCTAGATTATGCCCAAATTAAGCTAGAAAATGCTGAATTGTATCAAACCCAAGCTCAATTTCTTCTCCAAAGTGAATCCTAAAATAATTCGGCAACCACGTGTCATTGAGTAACGTGAGCTACTAAAATACAATGATTGAAGCATAAATTAAAGGTATAGAAATGATTGTCTTAGCACCACGAGTCCGAATACGGCTTCGGTTCGTGAATTGGATGAACGGCGGCGACAGAACGGCAGAAAAACGACGTCGGCGTCTCGTATTCTCGTTTCTCTTTCCGAGCTCTCTTTGTTTTTCATTGAATTTCTGTAATTTGGAGAGTCTTTCACTCTCTCTTGACACATACACACATGCAAACACATGAGGTGTCAAAGCCTCAGTTTTTCCACTTTTCATTTGTACCCCCAGAATTTCTTAAGTTCCTATTATGAAACCCCCCAAATATTTCATTAACTACCTAATCATCTAATGAGTATTTGTCTAAGTTCCATATGGGTCCCAACGTGGGTCCCAAATATTTTGTGAAGTTGCTATCGCACCTACTAATTATAAGTCTTTTTTAGTTATACCTTATTTGGGTGTCCAAACTAATGCTAACACATAATAGTATAATATCAAATCAACTTAGCAAATATCCATGTAATAATATAAAATGCATTTAATCATTTAAATTCCAAGTTACTAATTAGCCCTTTATTGGGTCCTATAGACACCCCATTTTGTCGGCTATCAGATCAAAAAAGACTTAAAAAGGACTCATGGAAGTTAGTTCAATTTCATAAAATGCCAGAATGACCAAAATGCCCTTGAAATCCCAAAAACTCCCTGATTTGGAACAAACGTTCTGGAAACATGCTACATCGTAAGAAAAGTGATAAAATGAGTTTTGAAGCAAAATAAGATGAAGTCGTCAGCTCCCAGAGATTCCCGGAAAAGTCTCGGAAGTTCCCTGAAAGTCCCCATTGACCGGTTTGACCCAGGTTTGACCGGGGTTTGACCAAAATCATCCAAATTCTCCGAAAAAATTTGAGATCATTCTAGATCATGTGAAAAGTACTAAAATGAGTTTTAAAAGAAAATCGGACAAAAACGTCAACTCTTGGGAGCTCCTAGAGGTTCCCAGAACTTCTTGGAGATCCCAAGTTTTACCGATTTGACCTAAAAGTAGACTTTGAAACCGTAGTGCTGTGTCATTTTTCAAACATTTTTCATGTATACTAGAGGTCAATAGCTTTCCAACGGTATATCGCACATAATTTCTGAATTCAAAACAAATTTATTATGGATTTCTGAAGGTGAAAAAGACGATCAAATCGGCTTTTATCGCAAATACCGCAAAACGTTTAAAAGTGACCTAACTCCGAACTATGTTTTATGAAAATTAGACTCCATTGCCTTTCCAACGGTATATTACAAGCTCAATTTGGAGCTCGAATATATTTTTTGTGAATTTTGGACAAAATAGGGCCTTTTCGCGAATACCGGAACCTCTGGGGGCCTAACATATTTTTTTGGGCATCTGAGGAGCAGTACCGTGGCGGCACTCAAGCTTCGCCGAAGCCATTTTTGTAATTTATTTTGGGGGTCCAAATTGAATAATTGAAAGCCAAAACGACGTAGATTCTTGTTCAGAGATGTTTTGGACCAATGGGAGCACTTTCTAAATCCCAAAACCTCCCCAAATTGGCCTATATAAACCCTCCTTTGCTCTTCATATTGGGGGGGGGCCAAGTGAAAAGCTAAAAAAAAGTTGTAGAGAGGAAGGGAGATAGAGATAGATTTAGAAGAGAGAAAGGGAGCTTCTCCTGCTAATTTTCTATAAGAAAGTGAGTTCTATTCTTGTTTCCTTTCATTACTTCTCTTATACTTCACATTCAAATCCTCCCTAACCACCATTCTTGAGCAATCTTGAGTTAGGAAGCTACTTCCATGTCCAAATGTCAATATCTATGAATGAAACACCAAGCTACAAGTGCAAAATCACATTGATTATCATCTATTGATTGTTATTATTTGCTTGTTTATATAAATGTTCATCTCTCCTTACCTCAATTCTTTTTTATTTTTCTTTGATTACTTACTAGTTCATCATCATCTCAATGATGACATGGTGTTTGAGGTGAGTCAATCCTTATTGATAGTAGCTCTTGACCTCAAAAAAACATGTTTGATAGATGATGATTCCTACTTCAATACTTCCAAAGTATTCTTGAAGTTATGCTCAAATAAAAACAAATCTCTCCAACAATCTTGGAAGTTATTGACTTGGGTTTGATGTTGATATTCCAAGAGGTTATAATCTCCATTTAATGCTGAAAATGCACTCTCAAAACCTCTATTTCAAAACCCCTCATAAACCCCCTTTTTTTATTTCAAGAAATAAAACCCTATCCTTCTCAAAAATCTTCAAAATAGTGAGTGACATGAGTTCAAAGATTTCCTTAGAATCCAATACTCATAGAATTAACATAAGACTACTTGGAAAGTCTTCCTAGCCCATTAGACAACACCCATGATTTTTGGTTTGACTTGGAAACACTTAGAAGGCCATTTTGACCCAAACATTCCTTCCATACATTCTGCTTTTGCTGTCACAGCAGCTAGGTTGACTTTCAACTTGTCTTTCAGAAAACTTTTCCAAAAGGAGTGGTCCCAACTCATTTTTCCCTCGAACTTCAGTGTCTTAGGGAACTCTTTGTATAATATGGGCCTCTAGATGTTTTGTTTTCATTTTCTAAGATGTTTCAACATTTCAGTCAATAGTACGGACTCTATTTTCGAGTAATCTCTATTGTTTATATGATTTCTCTCAATATGTAATAGTCATTGAAGATTAGATTTTTGATATGTGTTCTAGACACAATAAGGATGATCTCCATAAAAAATCATGAACTAAGAACATTCTAACCACACTTTTCCATTTTCACAAGATCAACTCACTATTCTGTCCACTATTCACAGCAAGCATACTTTTACTTTCATTCTTTGATTTGATGCTCACATGCATCCCAAATTAGTTCATATCTAAGGAAGTAATCCATACTACATTTGTACATATCTTATGATGATTTTTTTTTATACATTCATGCATACTCTAGACTTCTAAGTCACTTTAGAAAGTCCATATACACAAACACACTACAACCTTTCCACATTCTAAGATCATACATTACATCCATGCAAGATATGGGGTTTTTGTGACCCTTAATCTAAGAAGATTATAAGGAATCAACTTGATCACACGTTCATGCTTCCCCTCGATCTAATCTTCATTTCTCATCCGCCCCGGGGATTGAGAGGTCTTCTTTTCTCAAAGATTAACATGCATCATACTAGCTTGCTAAGCATACTTTGTTTTCTTTGTTTATTTGTTCCAAGAACAATCCATGTCCCCTCTTAGATTAGGAAAACTTGATTACCTGATTTGTGATTACATGATTTTTCCTAGGTTTGTTTGTGTGATCTTTTACTTTACATTGTGTGATACTTGGCTTAGATCTTATGAATGATATCTTATCTTTTGATCTTTCATTTCAAGATTCTTATGTGATATAATATACTATCATAGTATTAATTGCCGAACCAAACATAGTATAAGATGATTATTTGGATGCTAATTGAGGCCTGTCAAAAGACGGGGCGAGTTGAGGGTGTTTTAGTCGTGATAAAGGCTCCTTCCTCTCTCGTACCAAAACCCCGAGCCAAGTTCTTTGGTTACGAAGGGCCGATGCCCTTTATCTATTTGGGTGAGTCAAAATTAGGTTTCTTGGTTCCTTAAAGACTAAGTGGCGACTCTGTATCTCTTTTCAACAGACTTTCCTTTTCTTTCTTTCTTTCAAAACGGCCATGGTTGGATAGCTTGGGTGCCATACCGTCCATCATTCACCAAAAGGTAAAATGCGTTTGGAAGAGCAAAGTCTGTGACATTCTCGGGGACAACTGGGTTCGTTCATCCGAAGCATCATCGAGTGCACCGGTTCTAGAATTACAGTTACAAGAAGAAGGAGCAAATATGGGAGGGTTCGAGTTCGTCGGCATGATTAAAGAGGAAAAGCCAAAAGAATTCCTGCCACTATACTTTGATCAGTATGCCAGTTCATCGGTCACAGGGATAATGAAAAATATGGGATTCTTTCTAGGCATGGGATTGGGAAAGAATCATCAAGGCATGCCTGAATTCTCGCACATTCCAACTCAGACTCACACTCATGGTTTGGGTTACCAACCGACAAAGAAGGAACTGAGGGCAAAGAAGAAGACAGCTGGCGCGCCAATGGACCCCAATCAAAAAACGCTCAATGGTTACGTCGCGAAGGAATGAGAAGATTTCCCCTTTTGTGGCTTCCCAGAGCCATGGATGGACCAGAAAGACAAATGTCTAAAGCCGGGGTTTGAGATCTTTTTCTCTCATGAATTCTCTGAGTACAAAGACCCGTTTTTGCAAATGCCTGAAAAGTCTGCTACCGTCAACGATTGGATTGGTGTACTGGACGGACCAGTCATGCAGAACCTGTTGGGCAAAGGAGGGGTAAAAGCCGGAAGAAAAGGGAAAGAAGACAAGGGTCTGGAAGTCGAGGTTGAGGAGGGGAATGTTGAGGATGTGCTGGAAGAAGATCCGAAACCAGAAAAGGAAGAGAAGACGGAAACCGGGAGACTACCGGGTTGTAACACTATGGAGCTCAAGCAGGGGGCCAATAAGGAGTGGGTCTTTGAGTCTAGTGATAAATATCCGCCTCACCCAGAGTCTATAATGGCCCAAATGAGGCGTCTTACTATCGCTATGTCTGTTGTAATCACTCCTGATAAGATCAATGAAAGAATGACTGATTCTGCTTACTCGAATGCGCTTAATGAATGTGATGAATGTGAAATACCTGATGAAGTGCAAAAATTAATTGAAAAAGAAAATGAATCTGCATGCAAAATCATAGAGAACACCCAAACAATTAATCTAGGAAATGAAAATAATCCTCAAAATGTCTTTATCGGCTCTACACTTAGCAATGAAGAAAGCAAAGAACTAATCAATCTATTGAATGAATTCAAAGATGTTTTTGCATGGTCTTATAATGATATGCCAGGTATTGATCCGGAGATAGTCCAACACCACATCCCCATTTTCCCAAATTCTAAACCAGTAAAACAAAAGTTGAGGCGAATGAGGCCTGAATGGGCACTCAAAGTTAAAGAGGAGGTTGAAAAGCAGTTAAGAGCTGGATTCTTGATGGTCACCGAGTACCCAGAATGGATCGCCAACATAGTGCCCGTCCCCAAAAAGGATGGTCGTGTTAGGGTTTGCGTTGATTTTCGAGACCTAAACAAAGCAAGCCCTAAAGACGATTTCCCTTTACCGCATATCGACGTCCTCGTTGATAACACCGCTGGGCATGAGCTTCTGTCCTTTATGGATGGATTCTCTGGCTATAACTAGATCCTAATGGCACCAGAAGATAGAGAGAAAACCACTTTTATCACGCCATGGGGGACATACTGCTATAGGGTGATGCTAATTGGGCTCAAGAATGCAGGAGCAACATATCAGCGGGCCGCTACCACGTTATTGTACGACATGATCCATAAAGAGGTGGAAGTATATGTGGACGATATGATTGTGAAATCTAAGGAGAGGGGAGGTCACTTGGAGGTTCTGAGGAAATTCTTCGGGAGGTTAAGGGAGTTCAGGATGAGATTGAACCCACAGAAATGTACCTTCGGAGTCACCACAGGAAAATTGTTAGGGTTCCTTATTACTCAGAGGGGGATCGAAGTAGACCCGACCAAGATAAAAGCCATAGTCAAGATGCAGCCACCCAAAAATGAAAAAGAGCTGAGGGGGTTCCTGGGTAGAATACAATTCATAAGCCATTTTATCTCAAAGCTCACCATGACCTGCGATCCGCTATTTAAATTGCTCAAAAAAGGAGAGAAGTTCGAGTTGGATACCTTGTGCCAAAAAGCCTTCGATAAGATCAAAACTTACCTCCAAAACCCACCTGTCCTGTCACCACCTTCACTCGGGAAGCCTTTGCTGCTGTACATTTCTGTGACCGAAGATTCAATGGGGTGCATGTTGGCCCAAGAAGGAGAAGAAGGACATGTAGAAAATGCCATTTATTATTTGAGTAAAAGGATGACCGGATACGAGTTGAAGTACTCACCCTTAGAGAGCGCATGTTGGGCCTTAGTTTGGTGTACCCGTCGCCTTAAGGATTATATGTTAGCCTTCCCCGTGATCTTAATCTCCCAAATGGATCCGCTCAAATACCTGTTTGAAAAACCTGCCTTGACCAGTAGGATTTTCTGATGGACCATGATGCTAGCCGAGTTTAATATCAGATATGTCACCTCCAAATCTGTTAAGGAGAGAGCCATCGCTGAGTACCTAGCCGACTTCGCCGTGGAAACTGGGGAGAAAGGAGAATTCAAGTTCCCTGATGAAGAAGTGATGGAGGTAAGGGAGGATTTGTGGAAAATGTATTTCGATGGGGTAGCCAATCAATTAGGCTATGGAGTCGGAGTTATCCTTGTAGCACCTGATGGAACCCCTACCCCATTGGCCGTCAAGCTTAAGTACAACTCAACCAATAACACCGCAGAGTACGAAGCGTGCACAATAGGAATAGAGGCGGCGCTGGCCTTAAAGGTCAAAAAAGTTGATGTGTTCGGAGATTCCAATTTGATCATATCCCAAGTGCGGGGAGATTGGAGGGTGAAACACAAAAAGCTGAGGCCATACCATGACTATTTGGAGAGTTTGAAAGAACAATTCAAGAAGATATCATTCTACTACCTTCCCCGAGAGGAAAACCAATTGGCTGATTCCCTAGCAATCCTGGCATCAATGATACAAATCCCCTCGGGGGTCACAATGGTACCATTATCCATAGAAATCAGAAATCAGCCCTCATTTGAGACAGTCGCGGCCATAGAAGACGAAGAGAAAATACCGTGGTATGTGGATGTGTGGAAGTTTATTAAAGAAGGAGAATATCCCGAAAGAGCCTCAGAAAAGGACAGGAAGGCGATTCGACGATTCGCCGCTCAATTTGTGATTTATGCGGATAAGCTATGGAAGAAATCCTACACCGGGTATAATCTGGAGTGCCTATATGGGAAAGAAGCTAAGAGAATGATGGAGGAAATACATGAGGGAGTATGTGGGCCCCACATAAATGGGCACATGCTGGCAAAGAAGATCATCCGACAGGGGTATTATTGGACGACCTTGGATAAAGACTGTTGTGAATATGTTAGAAGGTGTCACAAGTGCCAGATTCATGCAAATCTAATGCACACCCCACCATCACAGCTCTATAGCATGACCACCCCTTGGCCATTTTCCGTATGGGGGATTGATATCATTGGTGAAATAATCCTGAAGGCTTCCAATGGGCACTGATACATAATCGTGGCAATCGATTACTTTACCAAATGGGTAGAGGGAGCCTCGTACGCGACTTTGAAAGCCAAAGACGTGGTGAGTTTCATCGAGAAAAACACAATCTGCAGGTATGGGGTCCCGAATGAATTTATCTCCGATCATGGAAGTCATTTCCAAGGAGAGGTTATCCCGCTCTTAGAAAAGTATAAGATCACTCGCCATTAGTCATCCCCGTATAGGCCTCAGACGAATGGAGCGGTAGAAGCAACGAATAAGAATGTTAAAGCAATCTTGGGAAAAACAACGGATACCTACAAGGATTGGCATGAGAAGCTGCCATTTACACTGTGGGGGTACCGGACCTCTATAAGGACTTCTACAGGAGCTACACCTTATTCACTGGTTTACGGTATGGAGGTCGTTCTCCCAGTCGAAGTAGAAATACCCTATCTCAGGGTCTTGGCAGAATGCGAAGTAACTGAGCTAGAATGGATGAGGGGGAGGTATGAAGAGTTGATGTTGCTCAATGAGAAGAGATTGGCCGCAATAAACCATACTCATGGATATCAGAAGAGAATAGCTCATGCTTTCAACAAAAAGGTCCGCCCAAGGAAGCTTGCTAAGGGTGACCTAGTCCTCAAAGAACTGAAAGTGCCCGTTTATGACCCCAGAGGAAAATTCAAACCCAACTGGGTCGGGCCATACATCATAAAGACTCTCCTCTCTGGAGGGGCGACCTATCTCATGGACCTGGACGAGGTTGAATTTAAGCAACCAATTAACCTCGATCGCCTCAAGAAATACTTTGCTTGAAACCGTTTCTTTCAAAGCCTCCTACCTCGATGAACTATGCTTGACCTGATTCCCGTTAGGGGATACGTAGGCAACCTACTCGGTTTGGTCAGTAAATAATTGCCTGATTGGGGCTTTTCGTTGCAGGCTTAAGCCGAACTACTTGGGACTTGATACCCATTTAGGGATAAGTAGGCGGGCTCTCCAAAGCCTTCGGTCCATAAAAAAAAAATATAAAAAAAAACCCTTTCTAAACTAGGGGCAAACTGGCGTTTGCCCAGAACCACTTTGAAGCCCTAAAACCAGGGGCAAACTCCGTTTGCTATCTGAAGAACCAAGATATTTACCTAAAACCCATCTCGGGACCTCCTGGCTATCAAAATGAGTACTATAAAGAAACAAACAAGAATTCATGGTATAGAAGGAGTAAAGCTTTAAGCAAAAAAAAAAAAAAGGCCAAAGTAAAGAGCCAAGAAAAGACATTGAAAGGAGAATTTTTCATAAAAGATTAATCGAAGGGGTGAACACTTTGATTAAACATGTTAGAACTTTCCTAAAGATAATAACACTTCTTGAAGAAAAAAAAAAGGAAAATCACATTCAAAAGCGTAAAAGGATAGGCAGGATTTGTCAGAAATTTTTAAGAACTTCATCCTGTTTTGTCTTACTTTCATCAATACAAGCCTGTCTCTAGATTAGTGTTTGAATCTGAAGAAGGTATTCAGCTGTGGGCACAGTAGGAGCCGGGATTCTCCAGAAAGGAGCTGAAACCCTGTCGTGCCAAGCCTCGACGAAAGCCTTCACAATAGAAGGGCGCAAAGTGGACCCCCTGGTGAAATTAGCAGTCACAGATTCAGTAGTATCCTATAAAAGTCCAAACTGGCGGACCACCCGATCGGGAATATAGAAAGTAGTAGCAGGCAATCCCGGTAGCCAGATGCCAGGTCGCCCAGGAAGACGTACAGCAATAGAGCGATGAATCCACTGCGGACAGACCCAGCAGATATCACTGGAAGAGAGACCCTGGAGCCAACCGAGCCATGCATCGGCAGAGTGAAATAAACTGTGAATCTCCATACGATCATAAGGAAGTGACCCGCGAAGATGGAAAGGGTGTATAAAGAGGTCCAAACGTTCCATGAGCCAAATCTGCAGAACGAAAGGTGCCCCGATATATAATTTAGCCCCGGTAGCATGAGCATGGCCCAGTCCTATCAGAGTCTCGCCGAGAAATAGCATGACTGCACTCTTCATCTCTCTCGAACCGCAGGCAATAGGTATGAAAATGTCAGAGGACGACTGAAAGAGAAAGTAAGAAAGCATAGCAATCGATAGAGCGCTACGCCGTATAACTTGATACCCGCTATCGTAAGGATCCCCAATGAGAGCATAAACCGAGGAGAGGCACTCGAAGTCAACTTGTCTGTCATGAATGAAAGAGCCCGCGGCACTGCGGGAAATATGGAGAAGAGCCGCCAAGTCTTGAACATACCCGGCTTGTACCGGAGGAACAGTCAGATCCGCGAAAGGGTCAGTATGAAGGATATCACTGAACTCTTCAAACAAAGGACAAATCTCTTGATGACTGAAATGGAAGACGTGGAGCGAAGGATCCCAACTTCGGACAGCGGCTTGAAGCAAACTTTCGTTCATAATCATTCGCCGGAAGGAGAAAAGGTCGTTTAGCTTAAAATACTCGAAGTTGAGCTTATCGATACCAGAGAGGGTATCCATCCACGGGAAAAGGATTTGAGAACTAACGGGGGCCATTTGAGAGAGGGGAGAATGAAAGAAGATAGTGTTTTGCGGAGTTTTGAAGAAAAGAGGGTACAGATGGAGGTAGATCTGCCTGGAGTCAGGGCGGCATTCGGTAAAGTAGAATGGCACTCGATGAAGTGCCGCGCGGTAGTCCGTGAGTGCCGTTGCGGCATTCGCTGACTGCCGCTGCGGCACTCACCAAGTGCCGTTGAGACCTAACCGAGTGCCGTTCTGAGTTTTTTGTTGGCCAGGGACCATTTGTAACAGTTTCAGCCCACCTGCAAACAGAAAACTAAATAAAGAACGATAAAACGTGCGCATCATGCAACACGTACAACAAAACCAGGCCGTGGCCGCATACATTCACCCATTCATTCATTCATTTGTTCATTTCAAAATAAATAAAAGAGATGGAAGCATTCAAAACTCAAATGAAAGGGGGACCAAGCTATGGTCCCACATACGGCAGGTAAGAGAAAATGAAAAAGAGGTTTCAGCATAATAAAAGGACCAAGCTATGGTCACGCATACAGTGAATGAGCATAATGAAAAGCAGAAAATGTAAAAGACATCCAAGTGCCTATCCTACCAGCTATCCTAAAGCCGCCATCAAAATAAAGTGTATGTGTATATAAAATCATCTGAATAAAATATATATGTCCTCCCGGAACACTCAAAAGTAAAATTGTAAAGAAGAAGGCAAGATCAGCCTCGACCCCGGCCCCGAGCCTGACGGGTCACGCGCCTGAGGGGCTCCTCCTCTGATCTGTCCCGCTCCCGCCGCCCCTACCTCTACCTCCGCCGCTGCCTCCAGCGCTACCGCCGCCTCGCCCCACGCTTCGTCCGGCACCGCCGTTTCCAGGAGTGTCGCTGAGAGGAATGCCGAACTGCTGGAGCCGCTGCTGAAGCTGCCCTACCTGCTGGGACAGGACTCTGATCTCCTCCGTCTGAAATGAGAGAGGATAAATCCAAAAAGTGTTGAGAGGACAAATGAAACACCGAAAATAAAAGGTGAAGATAATACCTGAGCCCTCAGCTAAGCCGCGGTAGTCGCTCGAGCTCCCTCAGCCTAAAACCAACAACCAGGAAACAAGAATAAGAGTTGATAAAAATAACCCAAGTTGAAGCTAAAAGCTAAAATAAGTTTCTTACCATCCACTCTCGTCCAAGGACCCACTGCCGCACGCTGTGGGCATACGTCAACCCCTCCTCCGTATAAGCACGTGGGACGACATCATAATGAAGAAGAATAGTAGGGGCGCCCTGTGAGAACCGGGGGATCGTCGTCAAGAAAGGCTCGCCAAATGAGACAGTCGACATAGTCCAATCCCACTCGGGTAAGGCGGGAGGACGAGTAGTGGCAGGGACGGGCTGTAAACAAGATATAAGCATAAATAAAGATTAAAAAGGAAATTCATGAAAGATTGAAGGAAGGAATCTTGTGCTCACCTGAGTCACTTCCATCAGAGGGAAGTTCGGCATCAGCTTAGTAGCACGGAAAGCTGCGTATCCTGTGGGAGGCTCCAAGAAGCCATGAATACCCGAGCCAGCCAGAGCAGCCGTGAGCTCGCTACCCTGAAGTGTATCTGTGGCTCTCATAGAAACTGGAGGAGGGTGTGGCACGAAAAATCCCGGAGCCGCCAGTGACTGCCTAGTCACCCTCTCTCCCAAATACCACGCCTGGGCCTCCGGCCCATCCATAAGCCGCCTCACCGGATCCCATCCGCCCGATGCCTGAATCCCCGCAGAAGTCTCAGGAAGCACTCTGAGCCACGGCTGCCAGCGAACGTGCTGCTCCCTCAGGTTCGTCAGGAAATTCCTGAACGAAATAAAGTCATGTGCCCCAGTCTTCCGCCCGACCCTGTCCTTCGCCCATTTCAGCCCTTGGGGCATGATGAGGGCGTTGACATTGCGTGTCTTGGGGGACATCATGCGGAAATACTCGTGGGACCAAATCTGCAATAAATAAAAAGAGAAGGAGGTCATGAGTCTCACAGTTTAAATAAACATCCAAAAGCATAATAAATTTTGAAATGGAAATAAAAAGGAAAGGACGTACCTCCCACGCCCTCCAAAAACCGCAAGTAGAAGCCGGCCTATCTCGGGAAATCTCTCCCATGTGCTTGTATAGGATGGCTAATCCTGCACCAGCCCAGTATTACTCATGAATCTGGTCCATGCGCTCCAAAGAGGATACCACGGTGACGGAGAACCGATTGACCTTGGTGCTCAGCAGGGAGCACCCCAGCATATACATCATAAAGCCCCGAGCCATCTGCTCATCGGTAAAGCCCGAGGGCTCCTCCGGAACCGCTCCAAGCAACGACTCCACCTGGTCCCAGTCTTTGGTCGCATCCAAATACCGTAAGGGCTCTCCCCCAAATGGAATCCCTGTAATCATGCTAAAATCAAGGGGAGTCATCATCATCTCCCCAAAATCGAAGTGGAAGGTATTGGTGGTATCCCACCACCTCTCCGCCAGTGCATGGATCTGTCGTAGATCGTTGGAGCTCTTCGTCAAAAGTTTGACGAAGTACCCAAAACCGGCAGCCCCAATAAATCCCTGCACGGTCTCACTAAGCTCCCCATACCACTCATAGCCATGAGCGAGACTGCCATGCCCCTTTAGCACCTTGGGCTGCAGCTGCAAGAAAGAACCACAAGTTTTAGTGTTAGTAACTGGAGAAAGGAGAACAATAAAATATATATATGTATATATAAATTATAAGCGGGTGATAATAAGGAGACAGAGGAAAAGCAACATGAGAGTGAATAAAAAGAGAGGGAGAGAGAAAGAAAAGGAAAATCCGAAAATATTCATAGAAAATTTCACAAGCATGGAACTCATTCATATAAAGCCTAGATCGTTCACAGAATAATAAAAGAAGTGAGAATGTTCAAAAATGCTGGAGAGATTTCAAGAAAGAGAAAAAGAGGGAGAGGAGTTTGTTTATATTTTTGAAATATATGTGTATAAAAACTTATGAAAGTTCAAAAGAAATTTAGTTTCAAAAGAAGCATAGTTTCAAAGAGAAGTATATGATCACAAGCGTTCAGAATCAATTTGGAATAATAAAAGGGCGTTCGGAACGCTCGAGAAAATTCACAAGTTTAATAAACACAGGGGAATGTTTAGGATTTCAATTAAAACGCATCGCATTCATAAATCTTGAGAAAAATGGGAAGGAAAATTCGCAAGCATTAGGTTCTTTATTCACAAGAGGTGTTTGAAATTTTGGTTAAACACAAACGGCATTCAAAAGTCCTTGAGAAAAGTCGAAAGAAAAATAAGGGAATTGATACAGGTGGAACGCCCGAAAGTTCAACAAACATGGGAAAAATAATAAATTATGATTCGTCAGGCATAATATTCATGAAGTTCATGAAATGCAAAATCTTGAATAAAGTACGCATGAAAATGCTACAAGCATGGCATTTGCATTTGAAATGAGACATTCAAAGTTATGATACATTCCATTTATAAAGTTCTAAAAGAAGAAAATTGAAAAGAAAAGGGAGAGCGTTTACCTCGCGCTTGAACGCGCAGGCAGATAGATACGCGTCCGGGTCCCGGAGCAAGAGTGTGGCGTCGGGATGATGAGTGGCCGTATACTTGGCCTTCTTTTTTCTCCCCAAACCGCTCGCCATAATCTGTCAAAGAGAGAGAGAGAGATCCGCGCGTTAAATTCATGAAAAATTCAGAAAAACAATGAAATAAAATAGATAAACTGAGTTCTGATCGTGAGAAACTAACCTGATAGCCCTGGTAGATCGATCTAAGCAAGAAAAGGAAAAAAGAAAATTTTTTCTCCAGAGGAATCCGCGGGAAAAGAAATGAAAGAATGAAATGGAAGGAATTGAAACCACCGGATTTTAGCCACTGCCGCTCAAACGCGGCACTCGATTTTTGTGCGCGGCATTCAGTGAACTGCCGCGTGGCACTCTCTGAGTGCCGAGACGGTACTCCGTGAGTGCTGCACGGCAGTCACGGACTGCCGCGAAAAGCCGCGTGTGCCGCGGTTAAGTCAGTTCAAAACCCCTTCATTTTCTCCCCAAAAAATTCAAATCAGGTCCTGAAAATTGAACTCGAGCCCCCCAAAATTTGCCCTCATTGCACTTTTGGCCCTCGGGGTCGGTTTTAGGTTTAAATCAACTACAAATTTCAAAAATTTGTAATAAATTTGAGCCCGCGGGCTCCAAATTTTGAAAATTAGGATAAATTTGAGCCTGTGGGTTATAGATTTTTAAAATAAAAGATAAAATTAAGCCCGCGGGTTCTAAATTTCAAAAAAAAAAAAATTAGAATAGATTTGAGTCGGTGGGCTCCGAAGTTTTGATCACCTCGTTCTGGGAATATAAAAAATTTATATCCTCGATCCCCGTAACAAATTTACGTCGATCCTTTGTCTTGAGAATGTAACGAATTTACATTCTCAGTTCTCGCAACGAACTTGCGTTAACCCCCGTTCTGAGAATATAACAAATTTATATCCTCGATCCTCATAATAAATTTACGTCGATCCTTCATCTTGAGAATGTAATGAATTTGCATTCTCGGTTCTCGCAACGAACTTGCGTTAACCCCCGTTATGAGAATATAACAAATTTATATCCTCGATCCTCGTAATAAATTTACGACGATCCTTTGTCTTGAGAATGTAACGAATTTATATTCTCGGTTCTCGCAACTAATTTGTGTTAACTCCCGTTCTGAGAATATAACAAATTTATATCCTCGATCCTCGTAACAAATTTACGTCGATCCTTTGTCTTGAGAATGTAACGAATTTACATTCTCGGTTCTCGCAACAAACTTGCGTTAACCCCCGTGCTGAGAATATAATAAATTTATATCCTCAATCCTCGTAACAAATTTACGTCGATCCTTCGTCTTGAGAATGTAACGAATTTACATTCTCGGTTCTCGCAACGAACTGGCGTTAACCCCCGTTCTGAGAACATAACAAATTGATATCCTCGATCCTCGTAATAAATTTACGACTATCTTTTGTCTTGAGAATGTAACGAATTTACATTCTCCGTTCTCGCTACGAACTTACGTTAACCCCCGTACTGAGAATATAACAAATTTATATCCTCGATCCTCGTAACAAATTTACGACGATCCTTTAGCTTGAGAATGTAACGAATTTACATTCTCGATTCTCACAACAAATTTGCGTTAACCCCAAAATTGAATCAAAAGCATCTTCATGACCCCCATAACAGATTTTGCATCAGTCAAGAATCAGGGAATCTTCTCTAACTAACACGTCACGTAATGCGCGACATACGTAGAGAAGACATGACAAGCATGACGCTTGCATAACCAGGTCTATTCAAGAATCACCATTACATGGTATGCGCATCACGATAGGATTGGTACATCCATCCGTGTGACTACCTGCGTTTGTATGTGTTTGATCACGTACCCGAACTACGCTTTGGTCTGATTCCTGATGGGATACATAGGCAGCTCATCATGGAGCACGACCAATTAGAATTCCTCTGTGCGCTCGCTTTCTTTTGCAACGCGTTTTGTTTTTCCCTTTAATCCGACAGTTTGGTCAAAGGCCTGTCTTCACACAGGCTTCGACGTTCGCTTGCGGTTCGCGTTGCCCCACAAGCTCCGTCGAAGAGGGACAAACTGTAGACACCCCAATTTTGACCAAACGTCGAATTAAGGAGAGTGTCACCTCCATATCCGATGATGACAAGGACCGAAAGATTCGAAGTGTTCCAAGCTCTTCAGAAAGTCCTCCAAACGCGGTAAAATTTTCACAGAATGAAATACTAGGTGTTTGGGAGAATTCAGGTATAAAACATCACTTTTGGAAAAGATCTTCGAAAATAAGTTTTTTTAAGAAAAAGGAGAAAAGAAAAGACCTAAAAAGGGGAAGTTCAACAGAAATCGGCACAAGGCAGTTGTTTGCGGCATTCAGTGAGTGCCGAACGACACTCAGTGAGTGCCGAACGGCAGTCACAGAATGCCGGACCGGCATTTACTAAGTGCCGTCGACAATTTCTGACTGCCGTTTGCTTTAACAGTCCGTATTTTGTGGTACAATACGTATATGTATGCGGATAAAAACAAAAACCTGATAAAGTAAAGTTGACGAAAACGCGGCAATCAATAATTTGGCGCGACACTTACTGAGAGCCGCGCGGCAGTCACGGAATGCCGCCGCGGCTTTCACGGAGTGCCGCAACAGCATACACTGACTGCCGCAAAGAATTTTTGACTGCCGCCTTCTGCAGCAGTCTGTCTATTTTCAGGAAGTACGTATTATACCACCAAATGAGACATTTACACCTGTCTTTTACTCCGAATTCACTGAGAATACTTGGTATTTTTTTGTCTATAAAAGAAGGAGGATCTTCCTTGGGAGGATATACAAAAAAAATACAAGGAGTAGCTACCATTACACTCACACATATTTGAGAGAGAAAAGAGAGAGTTTTAAAAAACTAGAGAGAAGAGCTTGGAAGATCTTGAAAGTAGAGAAGCTTTGAAGATAGTTGGAGGTGATCCTCTAAATTTTAGTTATGTTTTCATTCTTGTGTTTCTTTCTTTCTTATGTTTTCATTCTTGTGTTTTCTTCTTTTTTATACATTTCTTTTGGGATTCTTGGAGTTCTTCAATGTCTCTCTTGAAATCTCTTGAGTTTGATCTTTTGAATCTCATGTAAGCTTATGCTTCACATGGGAGTCAAAGTTTGATCATCACTTCATTTTATAAGCAAATAGATGGATCCAAGTCCATACTTATGACTTAGGTCCTCTACCTTAATGTTTCATGGAATTCCCTTCCATATTCCTTACAAACCTATGAGTATTAGCTATGTTTGTTTGTACTTCTCTCTTAAGATTCTTGAAGGCTCATGAGTATTAGTCATTGTCTTCATCTCCAATGACCATCAAGTAGTAGGAGAAAGTGGTTTGAGTCTAAGCCCATCTCCATGGTTTAGATACATTATCTTGAGATTTTGTGAAGTCTATTCATAGTTCATTTGAATCTACAAATATAAAGGTCTTTAGCCTCTAATGACCATCAAATGGTAGGATAAAAAGGTTTAGTTTAAGTCCAACTTCATGGTTTAATAGTTGGGGTTAACAAATAAAAGTTGAACTTGACAATGAAATAGTGGATTCATAAACCGATTTTGATCAAAGATTTTTGATTCGAAATCTAACCGTTAGAATCAAGTGAAACCAAAGGGAAAGTGTCAATAACACAATGTTTTACCACTGTAATTTTTGTTTTAAGGAGATTTCATGTTTAAAGTGGTTTGGTCATGAGTTTTGTAAAGTCACTACAATCTGTCCAGAGTTTCAGAACAGTAACACTCTTTTGAAATAAGTAAATCAGAACCTCAATAAAGTATTTGTGATCCAAACTAATTTTTTCTAAGTAGATTAATGTGTTAGGAAGCCACCCTAAAAAGAACAAAGCATTTCGGATCTTTTTGCTATTTTTAGAAAATCGTGCAAGAACTCTGGACAGAAGGTTGTAGAATGCTAAAAGATGTCTGGTTTTTGCCCAATTCCTGGAGATCCAACCGTTGAAACTTTGATTTCTTTTTTGGGTTAAAAACTAAACACACAGAGGCATCTTGTGTCCAAATTTCATCAAGATCAAGCCACGGAAACCATGCTTTTTATTTCTTTAAATTTATGATCTGCTCTCAGCAATTTTCAGAATTCTGCAAGTTTTAACCAATCTTATGAGTAGTGGCTTAGATGATATTTTCATGAGTTAAGGTCCAAACCATGTTTCAATAATGATTAGTTAAGCTTGAATTCAAAGTTTAAGTGATCTAAATCATTGAGTATTCCAATAATTTATTCTTTTCATGTACATATTCATCCATATGGCTTAACACTTATAATTAGGACTTGGTTGCTTTAGATTTAATTACATTTGATAAATTTAAGCTAGAAATTCAGGATTGTTATTTCTAACTTCGTATCTTGTATAGTATGTGGACTAACCCTTTATTTTGCAGCGCTATTAAGGTATGATTTCTTGAACTCCTCTTAATTTATTTTAATTTCTTGATTTTATCAATTTTCTTGACCTTTATGCGTGACACATTAGAATTAAGATTTTGCCTTAAATGTGTATATGTGGATTAGAGACTCTTTTCCTAGGTTTTTATTTAATCGCATGCATTGCACGTTTCATATTCGCGGCTGGATCCCGGGTAAGTTCTCTCGTTCTCTATTGCATATCATATTGCTTGCTACTTGAATTACGTGGCTTTTTGAATGATATTTTATAAATTGGTAATTTTACACCATTTTGACATGTTTGTGTAATGTATACGTATACCTATGTATTAGTTGAGGGCACACTTAGATTAGTAATTCAATTAAAAGGATGTTACGTAGAGGCCTATCGCGAGATAGGATGAGAATGGGTGTTTTAGTCCGATGGGCTCCTTCCCTTCTCATTCCATAATCCCTGGACCTAGTTAATCTTTGGTTTCGCAAGAGATCAGTTGCTTTAAAAATGGTTTCTTAATTTTCCTTTTAAAAGAAAAAACTGTGGGTAACAAAAATTGCGATATCCACAGAGACCTATAGCTTGGTGGTTCACAATGATCGAAAAAGACTCAAAAAGGACTCCTGGAAGTAAGTTCTATCTCTTAAAGTGCTCCGAATGACCAAAATACCCTTGAAAGCCCAAAAACTCCCAAATTTGGACCAAAGCTCTGGAAACATACTACATCATAAGAAAAATGGTAAAATGAGTTTTGAAGTAAAATCAGGTGAAATTGTCAGCTCCCAGAGACCCCCCCGAATGTCTCGAAAGCTCCCGGAAAGTCCCCGTTGACTGGTTTGAACAGGTTTGACCAAAATCATTCGAATTCACCCAAAAGTTTTGAGATCATTCTAGATCATGTGAAAAGTACTAAAACGAGTTTTAAAATAAAATCTGACGAAAACGTCAGCTCCTGGGATCTTCCAGAGGTTTGACCAATTTGACCTAAAAGTGGACTTTGAAACCGGAGTGTCGTATCATTTTTCAAACATTTCTCATGGATACTAGAGGTCAATAGCTTCTCAACGGTATATCGCACATAATTTCTGGATTTAAAATGAATTTATTATGAATTTCTGAAGTTGAAAAAGGCGATTAAATCGACTTTTATCACGAATATCGCAAAACTTTTCAAAGTGACCCATCTACAAAATATTTTATATGGAAATTAGAGTCCATTACCTTTCCAACGGTATATCACAAGCTCAATTTGGAGTTCCTACGTATTTTCTGTGAATTTCAGACAAAATTGGGCCTTTTCGTGAATACCAGAACCTCTGGGGGCCTAAACGTAATTTTTTGGGCATCTGAGGAGCAGTGCCGCGAAGGCACTAGGCCACTGCCATGGTGTCACATGGTCGGTGCTATGGCAGCACTCAACCCCCGTAGAATCCATTTTTGTAATTTATTTTGGGGGTCCAAATTGAATAATTGAAAGCCAAAACGACATAGTTTCTTGTTCACAGATGTTTGGGACCAATGGGAACACTTTCTAAATCCCAAAATCACCCCAAATTGGCCTATATAAAACTCCCTTTGTATAACACCCGCATTTGTGTTATTGCATTTGTATCATATTGTCATGCATGATAATGTGATATGGCGTGTCCTATGACACATGGTTGAGTGAGTTTTGACTCACGAGTTGATTTGGGTGTCTGTACTAGAGAACCCTTTGAGACTGTTGTGATTGAAGAGTTATTGTTTGTGAAGTCTCTCCGAGTATGAGACGGTCACTGTGGAACATTTTAAATGTTTATCTGAAAATAAATGTTTACCTGTGTATTTCAATATCTGTATTATTTTCTGGCTTAGAATATATTTCTGTTGTTAGATTTAGTAACCTGGTGAGAACGAATGAACACGCTATTAATTTGGTAGGCTAATTAGCAACTTCGGAAACGTCATATAGAAATTCACGTTTTAGCAACCAAACGAAACTTAGTCAGAAACTTGTATAATTTGGAGGTTTCACTCGTAAAGCTGTGAATAAGTTGTATAGAAAGTTTCAGAGACTGTTTTAGGAGTTCGGAAACTCGTGGGGAGGTAAACGTAATTCCCGAGAGTTTTGCCTATAAATAGGAAGTGATGACTTCCATATTTTTATAAGTTTAACCTAAAGTTCAAGAAAGGAGGCCTTAGGGAGATTTTGGGAGCTTAGAGCTTTGCGACGCCAAACGACGACTTTCCGTCAGTTTGTTTTCTCATAGATTTCATATTCGAGCTCCTCGAGGTAAGAGCTTCGTTTTGATATATGTTAGGACTTGTTTGGCTAAGTTTTTCAAAAAGTTGTTTTCTAGAATTTTTCATAAAAGTTGGTAAATGGAATTCTGATCCATAGGAATTGTACTAGACGGACTTCTGCACGTTCTTTGTGCACGGGTTTTCTTTGGATCGTATTATAAGCGCGTAAATCGGAGGTGAGTGATTCAACTATGTTTTTGGAATGGTTTCTTGATATGTATTCATGTTATGTTTGAATAGCATGTATTAATTCCTAGAGATATATTGTGTAGTTCATATTGGGCATTTATATTGATAAGTAGGCTCAATAGCACGGTGATATGTTTTAATTACCGCGAGCATGGTGATATGTATTTGAGCATGTTAAGTTGCTTATTTGGGTCAGAAGGAGCACGTGGTCACCGTACCATTTTGTGGAGCCGATAGAGTGGCATTAAGGTCGCACGATTGTTTGTAGAATCGTGGGTCTTACCCTTTCGCGTGGACTTATTGGCGAGGAGTCGCGGATTGGGAATATGGACGGGCACGTGAGTCTCCGGCGACTAGTATGAAATGTAGAGATGTGAATGCGGACATGTTTATCATTCATGTACATATGTTGATTTATTCACTAAGCATTAGCTTAAACAAATCGAAATATGTGTGGTTATTCAAATAACCATTTCAGGTGTTAATGCTGGCGAGGAATCGAAGATATGAGCACGTGGGTTTTGGGAGTTCGCTTAGAAGGCAACTCAATGCTTTAATCTCGTGATTTTGTAATCGTATAGTCTATTTCATTTGAGTTGTTAAGGGACTTGTAATAGAATGGAGAGTCGCCTTGTAAACGTTTTATATTAGTTCCAAATCCTGTAAGGAATTACTACGTTTTGTTTTGACTTTGAAAGCATGGTTGGGGTTGTTTAAGTTATCATGTACTTGAACCTAGAGTTCACGGTTTGAAATGTTTTACTTGTCGACTTTATGTCTTGTATTAATGTTGAGATAGTTTGCGGTCGCAAGAGTCGTTTGACCTTAGGCAATTTCCTTGTGCAAGAAGGATTGCTGTCAGAGGGTCATTCGACCGGTCGAAAGGGACAGCTCGACCGGTCGAAGTACCCTCTGTTGTGAAGGATTATTGCCGAGGGTCATCCGACCGGTCGAAAGGGTCATCTCGACCGGTCGAAATGACCCCTGCATGAAAACTTTTTATACCCCTTTTGCAACTTATTTAAATGTTTTGATTGGTTGTTAGGGCACCTTTGGGATCCCTTTGAATATAAATTCATTCGTTTCAAAATATAATTACGTTTTCAAATTTATATGAATATTAACAACTTCGGGTATATTGTTTCAAAAGAGCGACTACTATTTGTTATATTTTAAGTTTATTTTCCGCTGCTACAACTTTGATTTGAGTAGGAAGAGCCTCGGTGGCGTGCCACGGGCTCCGGTTCCGCTATGGTGGGACCGGGCTGTGACACTTTGCTCTTCATTTGAGGGAGGCCAAGTGCAAAGTTCGTAGAAGTTGTAGAGAGAAAGAGAGATAGAGATAGGTTTAGAAGAAGGAAAGGGAGCTTCTCCCACTGATTTTCCATAAGAAAATGAGTTTCAATCTTTTTTTCTTCCATTACCCGTCTTATATTTCACATTCAAGTCTTTCCCAATCACCATTTTTGAGCAATCTTGACTTAGGAAGCTACTTCCATGTCCAAATGTCAATATCTATGAGTGAAACACCAAGCTATAAGTCCAAAATCACATTGATTATCATTTATTGATTACTATTACTTGCTTGTTTACATTAATGTTCATCTCTTCTTACCTCATTTCTTTTTTATTTTTCTTTGATTACTTACATGCTTATCATCATCTAGATGACATGTTGTTTGAGGAGAGTGAATCCTTATGGATAGTAGCTCTTGACCTCAAGGACATGTTTAATGGATGATGATTCTAACTTCAATACATTCATATGTATTCTTGAAGTCATATTCTCGAACAAAACTATGTTTGTGCAAGTAATATTGGGAGTTCTTGATATGAGTTTGATGATGATGTTCCGAATGGTCTTAATCCCCTATTTGTTCTAGAAATGTGCTTTAAAAACCCCTTTAAACCCCCCCAACATTTGGATTCCAAGAAATAAGCTTTGTTTTACAAAAAATCTTTAAAACAGTGAATGATCTGAGTTCAATTTTTTATTTTTTTTGTTCTAAAACTTATGGAGGAAAATAATCCATTGGAAGGAAACCTTGCAATAACTGAAGATGTGAAGGGTTAGTCCTATGTGAGTTAAATGTCTCCTTAATGTTATATATTACAACTTATCCAAAAGAATGTGTATTGCATAATCTCAAAAAAAAAAATTTCTTATCTTTAAATTTTGTAGGGTGAAGAATCTAAGGATGACTTTTGGACAAAATGGATGTGTAATGTGTTGGCTAAAGTTGTTGGAATTGAGACATTGGAAGTTTTATTTATTGTGTTTTTGGACTTGTGAAATTTTAAGTTTATTTGATGTTTGGTGTTTAGTGTTTGTTAAACTTGGAAGTTTTAAGTTTTTGTTTTTTGAATGGGTGGTGTTGAAGTTTAAGATTTTTAGTTGTTAGCCCTTGTTTGGTGTTTATTGTGTTTTTAATTAAGACTAAGTTTGTTAAAGTTTAAATGTGTTAGATATTTGAAGTTTTATTTATGTTAATTGTTTTTTAGAAGGATTTATTTGTTGGGTTGTATAGTGTATAAATTGTTCAATTTATGTTTTAATGCTTGTTTGATGTTATAGGCCCAAAATATGGATGTTATAGGCTCAATTGGCCCAAAAAGTTATATATCAAAAAAAAAAGAAGGGAAAATTGGCCCAAAACAACCAAAAATTAGCTTGACAAATGGCCCAAAAATAGGCCCATCAAATTAGCCCAAAACCGACAGCTCCCATCGAAAACCGACAGTTTCTATACCAGTCGGAGAAAATCGATTGCTTCGAAAGCAAAATGAAAACAATGCTTGACTTTGCAAAACTGAATGACTCAGTTCGGTGAGGTTTGTAGCCAAAAAAAGCCGACCAAAACGAACGTTTACACCCCTAATTACCACCACCCCTGTCACCTCTGACCACTACCTTTGCCACCCCGTAGTCTCCGACTGCCACCCTCGTCACTTCTAACCTCCAGCAACCACCACAACCGCCACCTCTCACCATCATCTCTGCTACATTGGCCACCAGCCTCGCGACATCCGGCCACTACCCCCAACACTCCTGACCTCTGGCGACCACAACCTACTACTCACCTGAGCCAATCTCTGACGACCACCCCACACCCTCCCCTAAAACCGTACAACTTCACCATTATAAAAGTTAAGTGAAATTTTACTAAAAAAAAAGTTAAGTGAAATTTCACTTGTTATAAATCAAAGTTAATCACTTAACTTAACTAATAATAAGTAAAATTTCACTTAAGAGCTTCCGAGATGGCCGGATATGGTTCACACTTGTCAGAGATGACTAGATTTTGTTTGTGTTGGTCGGAGATGGCCGGATCTGGAACTTACAGTGATGGTGGTGGTAGTATTCATGGTTGGCGGTAATGGTGGTGGCGATTGGTGATGGTGGTGGTGGTGTTCGCAGTGGCTCGCGAAGGTGGTGGCAGCGACAGACACCATTGAAGGGAGTACAGAGAAAGTTGTATAGAGAGAAGACAGCTAGTGGTGGTGGTGGGCTTGCTAGGGTTGCAGGGGCAATTTGCCTCTTAAAATGAAATTCAAAATCTTAGGGTCTCTAAGAGATAATTTTTTTAGAGTGTGTCTTTGTGGAGTTTTTGTTTATGGAATGTCCTTTAAGCCTTATTGACTCAATCTTAGGGACTTTAGACCATGCCTTCCATTGAATGTCACAACCTATCTCAATCACTTATTTTTTTACCACGACACACTCACGCACCCCACACACGCGCACACCCAATACCCAAGGGGTGGAAACCCCAACACATTACATCATATTGAGAACGTTACATCATATTGAGATACTAAGGGCCATTCTACAATAAAGGGGAATAAACCCTACATACATTGTATATAGCAAGTATTGAACCTTGCTCTCCCCAAAGAAAGAGAGCAAGTGATACCACCCTACCACATGGGTCGGTGATCTATCACAGTCACTTTTAATTATAATCTATTATGGTAAAAGTTATTACAATCAAAACTTTTTTTTATGCTAACTACTATATATAGATATGCTGAATAATCCAAAAATTTCCGCAAGTTTTCCAAATTTCTAAAGTATTGTTATTATTTTCTGAAAATTGGGATGTTTTGATCTACGAGCAGTGTTATATACACACACTTTTTGACACACAGCTTTAAATGCATGTACTTTGTGCTATATAAGTGGTGTACAAAAAAGTGTAAAAAATTCAAACAATACAAAATACATGTGTTTAAAGCATAATATATTAAAAAGTGTGTCAAAAAATATGTATACTAAACATTTCCCTTTGATCTACTAATCAATCATGATGGTCGGTCACAAATAACAAGGAATGGCTCCGAAGCCTCCAATACTTTTGGCCGTCCAATGATGTCAATTTCTTGGTATAGAAATCAAATCAAGAAATCCCAAATGTAATCAAATTAGAATCAAACACATGGTTTTTGCTGTGCCAAACATACTTATCCTCTTGTTTCAAAAAAAGAAAAAACATTCTTATCCTCTTGACCTTTGATTTCTTTCCACTCTAGCAACCTTGAAAGTACATTGACAGACACGTGCAAGATTCTGTGCTACAATATACCCGGGGCCGGACTTACAGTCGGGGCAAGCGGGACAGCCGCCTCCACTGAACTTGCGAAAAAAAACAGGTTATATATGATAGTTTTAAAAAAAATGTAAATTTTTATTAAGATTTTTTGTTAATTTAGGGGCTTTTTGTAAAGAGTTGATATGCTTCCTAAATTTTTATCCCAAAAGTATTTTTAAAAGAATGTGGCAATGGGGTTAGGTCAAATACAATGGGGTCAGTTAAATTTTGATTGAAAGTTGTTTACCTCGCCCCACTACTAGGTCATCTGGTAAGCACTTTTGAAATAGAAAATTGGGAAGCATATAGCATTACTCTTGTAAATTTTAAAACTTTAAAGAACTTTGACACGGTTTTAATTGACAACTTGTTCCCACTCTTAATTCTATTGTATTATAATCAGTGGTGGACTCAAAACTTTAAATCAGTGGGGCAAAGTTTTTACGAGGGTTCGGGGGCGTGCCCCCGATCGAAATTTTTTTTGTTAGGATTAATATAATTTTAAGTGATTTTTTTGTAGGAATAGTATAATTTTAAGTAATTTTTTCCATAAGTTTTGTGTATATATGGGAGTTGAAAATTTTGTGTGTTTTTTTTTTCTATCTCACGGAAAATGAGCAAGAAGAGGGTTATTTATTTATTTATTTATTTATTTTCGCTAAATAGGAGCAAGATGAGGTTAATGGTGTATATGGGCTCTTTCGAATGCTTCTGCGAAACTTCAACCTTCATCTGCGTGGGAATATTTTTTATTTTTATTTTTTAAAAAATGCCGTGTGGGACACTAGGAGATACTAGGTGGTATTTGTTTTGCTTTTGGGTCTTTTATTATGTATCATATACATATATACATACACTATAATTATAATACAATATAATTAAGAGTGGGAACAAGTTATCAATTAAAACCGTGTCAAAGTTCTTCAAAGTTTTAAAATTTATAAAAGAGTAATGCTATATGCTTTCCAAATTTCTATTTCAAAAGTACTTGGATGACCTAGCAGTGGGGCGAGGTAAACAACTTTCAATCAAAATTTAACCGACCCCACTGTATTTGACCTAACCCCATTGCCACATTATTTGAAAAATACTTTTGGGATAAAAATTTAGGAAGCATATCAACTCTTTACAAAAAGCCCCTGAATTAACGAAAAATCTTAATAAAAATTCACATTTTTTTAAAACTATCATATATTACCTGTTTTTTTTTTCTTCGAAAGTTCAGTGGGGGCGGCTGCCCCCGCTCGCCCCCACTGTAGGACTGCCCCTGATTATAATTATATTGTGTGTATTTATGTATATGATACATAACAAAAGACTCAAAAGCAAAACAACTACCACCTAGGATCCCCTTGTGTCCCACACGGAATTTTTTAAAAAATAAAAATAAAAAATGTTCCCACGCAGATGAAGGTTGAAGTTTCACAGAAGCCTTCGAAAGACCCCATATCCACCATTAACCTCATCTTGCTCCTGTTTAGCGAAAAAATAAAAATAAAAATAATCCTCTTCTTGCTCCTTTTCCGTGAGATAGACAAAAAAACACACAAAATTTTCAACTTCCATACACAAAACTTATGGAAAAAATAAGTTAAAATTATACTATTCCTACTAAAAAAAAATTCGGTCGGGGGCATATGTCACGCCCCGGAGCAGCATAAATAGAGAAAAATAAATTTCCTTTATGGGTCCATAGGGAATGACGGGTGAATAACCGCATTGTCATCTACTCAAACCAATAAACACCACGATAGGGAGGATGTTATTCATAGAACATAACTTATTAACATAATCAGAGGCTACAGCGGAAACTATAAAAGGTTTGGAAGCAACAGATGCCCAAGTACCAATTATAAAAGTCTACTGAAACTATTACAACAACTGGCTTATAGTCTCAGGCCTATAACAATAATAACAACAGATATACAAACTAACTATTACAAGCAGCACGTCTTCTTCTCCAAGCCTTCAGCTCCAAGACCGGCAGAACATCAGTCTCTCGTCCTCAAGTCCTGCGAAGCTCTAGACATTGGAATGTCCAGGGCATAAACGCCATCAGCTTTGGATACAAAGCTGAGTGAGTACATTAAACAACACTCCTCACCGCTATTGTTTAGCATCTTAAAATGCGGTTAATCTCTTATCAATGACGTCACTCACGGACATAGCAGAGGTCTCATTAAACTATACATGAATCAATAATAACAGAAATCATATTAAGTAATGACAAGGATAAACATCATGGTATAAATATCTCATCACGTATTCACCAAATCCATGCATGTACCCCATGCATCCATCCCATGCATATACCTTTACGTCGGGACGCTGAATCCACGACTGAACCTTTATCTCATCATATCCGTACTCATATTCATATCTCTATCCATCTCTGTATCCATACATCAATCTCATATTTCCAATCTGAAAACCATTAGTCGATACAGTAATGCCAATCGGAATCACCCGACTAGGCAGCAGGTCCCACAATCCCTTGATAGGGTTACCGGTCGTCTACACGGTACCACCTATCTGTAAACGATAGAACGGCACATCGGACGTCTTCAACGATGCGTATACCCTCACTGGTCGTCTACACAGCTGAGAATACATTAGAGCACTAGCCGGACGTCTTCAACGGTACACTGGACGTCTTCAACAGTGCATACGCATCACTGGACGTCTTCAACAGCGAGAGGCGCACTAGGAACTCTAACCATCCCACGTCCACCCGGCTCGTCAACCGTTGATCCCACGGATCCCAAAGTACACATATCTCATTATTTCATATAAATCACAGTTCCCTTTTCTCATCATATCTTCTCATCTCTTCATATCAATATCCCATTCCTCATCAGATTCTCTTATCTCTTCACATCACTATCCCATGCATGCTGACACATGTTGTGAAATGCTCATCTACTAAGTACAGGAAATACCACATGCTCTGTATTCAACATATCTACTCATTTCTGATTATTAACATGCTGTCGTATTCCATTCTACTATTCAGTTCAGCAATATTATCATGTAACAGTTAAACAGTTCATCTCATAACAGTGTTGCACTATCTCTTAGATTAACAATATCGCATAATAAAAGCATGGATCAACATTTAATCAACTAAACTGTTCATATTATAATCAACAGGAATTAATCATGTTCTGCAAGCTTCGATCGATTGAGGTCCTCTCGATCGATTGAAGTCAAACTAAGTTCGATTGATCGAAGTCATTTCGATCGCTCGAGGAAAAGTCGTTTCGATCGATCGAAGTTCCTTCGATCGATTGAGGAAGCGGTAAGTTCGATCGATCGAGAATAGTTCGATCGCTCGAACATCATCTTCTACCCAGAAATTTGGCAGCGACGAACAAAGGTTTCGGGGTCACAATATAAATGTTCTAAACAGCATATAACACCCTAGAATCATTCTTCGAGTGAGTTAATGAACTCACCTCTCTCCGGTGGTCCGGTGGCGGCGTTCGAAGCTCCGCGGTGGCGGCTATGGTGAGTTCTCTTTCCTCTCTCTTTCTTCTCTGCTCTCTCTTTCTCTGTCCGTCTCTGTCTCTATTCTCCTCTTCTTCTGCTCCTCTTCTTGTTCTCTTCTTCTTCTTCTCCTTCTGCCCAAGCACATATATATATATATATATATATCACACACACACATACGGTTACATATATATATATGGAACACACATACACACACAAGCTCTCTCTAACTCTCTAAACTGCCAAACACCACACACACACAAAACACACGTATATATATAGGGAAACAAGAAGGGCAGGTGGCAACCACGTAAACTGAAAATACAACCTTCGATCGATCGAAGTGAGTTCGATCGATTGAGAACAGGTCGGTTAAGGTTCGATCGATTGAAAGAAGTTCAATCGCTCGGGAAAGGGTACACATCATAGAATCAGGTCGGCAGAGATTCGATCGCTCGAAGTATGTTCGATCGATTGAAAAAGCACAATGTTCGATCGATCGAAGTGAGTTCGATCGCTCGAGAAAGATTCTTCCCCAAGGTTTCACACAAGCATACAGGGTCTTATTTATATAACCATGCATCCGAAAATACAGGGTATTACAGCATACCCCCGAATCCTCATAAAAACTTCGCCCCCACTGATTTAAAATTCTAGGTCCGCCACTGAATATACCCAATTCTCAATTTTAGAGAGAGAAACGGTGGATTCCCAACCCGTCATGCATGGACCCATCTAAATAAAGATAACAAAGATTTAAATTTTATTATATATATATATATATATATATGAGGTTTGCATTCCTAAACCATTGTGTTTGTCGCCTTATTAAAATTAAGGTATTAATTTGATATAAGATGATTTACTTAAGACATTTGATAAGATTCCTTTTCTTTTTTTTCGGGAATACAAGAGTATTAAATTAGTTCCTAGTGTATTAGTAGAGATTGGAAAAAGTTTGGATCACATATTCACACCCCTGATGAGGAGTTGAGCCAGCATTGAAATTCCTGCCCTTTATTACACAGATTCAACCACTTTTCTGTATAAAATTATGGCGTGTTTGGTTGTTCCTTTAAATTGAATGGTTCCATTGGTTCCATTCAAATTTTATATAGAAGTTAAAGGCAAAATTCATCACTATGAATGAATCCATTTACAAATATGGGAGATTTCACAATATTTCTTCTTATGAGACAATTTGTTCATTTTTCTAGAATGCCAAAATTTATGATTGCAAGCATCATTTTTGAGACGAGCATCCGTTTTCTAAATGAAACCATTCATACTTTTCATATTTTTATATAAAATTGTCTACGAAAACATGAATAGAACTATTTCATTCAAGGACAACCAAACAGGCCCTTAGTTAATGTCATCATTTTAATGGGTTGAGATGCACCTTTTTGTTCATTTAAAATTGTAGACGCATAAGTTGGTATAGTTTAAGTGGTTAAGAGTTTGACATATTTAAATTCCCTCTAATGCATAGACTTTTAGGCAGGGCAGATCCAAGTGATGACCATGCCCCCCCACCCCCCCAAATTTTTTGATATATATATATATATATAATTGTAACAATTGAAATTTAATTTAGAAATTTACCCTCCCAAATTTTTAACATTTACAATACAAACCATCCATAAAAAGTCACAAGTCCATAGTTTGTTTTGCAAGACTAATCTAAAGACACAAGAAATCAGACTAGTGATTATTTTTTATTTAATAGTTTGTTGTTTGGTAGGCCAAATAGTGCAAGCTTAATTGTCAATATTAACTTAATAGTTCCCATATGGAGGACTATTTATACCAGGAGTGTGATATTAAATGTCCCCCATGCATAATAGTAAAGAGAAAGAATAATACCCAATTACCTAGCTCATAAGACAAAAATGAACTAAATTTTGTTGGATCAAAATTTATGTTCAAGTTTAGATGGTTAGGAAAATTACCACATGAAAGTTGTTAATTATATAAGGGTAAATTATGCTCATCTCCCCTGAGGTATGACCTAATTACACGCACCTCTCCTATATTTTGATAAATTACAATGACCTCCCTAGTCTCCGTGTTATTTAAATATATATCACTATTAGGCATCGAAGAATGATACATGGGCATAATATTTTTATTTAAATATTGATTGTAAGTGCAATGGGTGAGGTTCTAATTTCGGATCTATGCAATGAAAGAGCATATTATTCAACTTTGAGCCAAACCAACAATTAGGGCTGGTCATCCCAATCCGAGACCCGACCAACCTGACCAATCCGAAGGGATTTGAGTGGTTTTGGCGGATGGCCGGATGAGTCATGATTTTCCCAAGCTACACGTGATTGCTTATGGTTTGGTTGTCGGTTTTTATAATCCAAACCCGACACCATCCGACCCGACTCGACCACCTATTAAAAACTTAGAAAACACAATATATGTGGTGGAACTATGGAAGTCATTTTCAATTCTGTTTTTTGTATGTTGTATGAATCTGATAGTAGATTGTATAATTGTTTTTCATTTTTCTTTGCTTGTTAAGTTTACGTAGGATTTTTATTTATTAGTCAGTTAAATTGAATGCCTTCCTAACATGTTTGCAAGAAGGTGAAATGGTGAATAACTAGGTCATGCTTTGTAGTTGGGTACAATAAACTCAGCACTATCAAGGTGTAAAATTTATGAAAATTGGATATATTCTTTTTGTCGGGTTTCACCCGAAACAACTCGAAACCGACGGATCGATTTCACCTGACTGAATGGATGGATGATGGATTCTAAACTCATAACCCGATGGGATTCGGATGAATGATCGGGTGGGGGTCAAACCCGACTCACCCGAACCATGGCCACCCCTACCAACAATACTCTTGTAACTATTTATCCTTTTTTTTTAGTGTAATTTTTATACATAAAGACTAGATACCATGGACGGCCTTGGGCAGAAAAATGCAAGCCCGAATTCAATTCGGGCCGGGC
Organism: Hydrangea macrophylla; assembly: GCA_033977485.1. Lineage (NCBI taxonomy): Eukaryota > Viridiplantae > Streptophyta > Magnoliopsida > Cornales > Hydrangeaceae > Hydrangea > Hydrangea macrophylla. The sequence continues at coordinate 16,799,253 of CM066984.1, forward strand.
TTGGGCAAAATTTTGCTAACCCGTGGAACCCGAGCCCGAGCCCGAATTCTATATATGTATTATTTTTTATATTAGATATTATTCTAGCATTAAATTAATATATGAATGTTTTTTCTCAAATCTAAACAAAAAAAATAGATTTGATACTCTACATATTGTTGTTTACATACTAAAAATCAATTTGCACCAAACAAAAAAAAAATTGTAATTCGGGCTCAATTCGGGCTCGGGCTCGGGCTCGGGCTCGGGTTGGAGAACTAATTCACAAACCGGGCTCGGGTTAGTAGGTTCGGGTTAATGTCGGGCTCGGGCTCGGGCTTGGGCAGACTGCTTGAATTCGGGCTCGGGCCTGGGCAGAGCCAAAATCCTTTGGATCCCGCCCGAGTTGCACCCCTAGATACAGCTAAATGCATATGTACATATATGGATGAGCAATCCTCTAACCGGACCAACCATGTGCTTGAAAGAGTGACAGATAATCAAAGATGATCCTGAGCATGTATATACTTTGATGATTTATAGACAGTCAACTACTCCACTAGACCACCAAATGAGAGAGAGATTTGGCGAGAGAGAGAATTGTTTGTGGAGAGGGGCCATGTTTGAGAGATGGTAGGTGCTCCACTACCGGCCAATGGCTGGTATAGTGAGACCTAGGTATAAGGACAGCCAAGTTGGGAGATGGGCATGTCACTAGCTAGTTCAATGCACACTTCAACTCTTTAAAAAGTGACTTAAAAGTTCATTCCTATGTATTCCTTTGGAAATCTATCAAATCTTTGGATTGACAAAGACTTATCACAACCATGCAAATTAGACAATTGTTCTAGTTGGTTGGAGTACTCTTGACTTTTTTAAAAGAGGTTAAGGGTTCAAAATTTCAAAGGATTAATAGTGAGTTAGAAGTATAAGCATCAAGTAGTTGCACAAACTTAAAGTAGAGCTTGTCGCAGATTTAAATTTTACTATGCACTTATTTCCCTGACATACGGGAAGTATGTATTTTGGTATGGTTGCATGTGTTTACTGTTTGCTCTCTGTCATACTTCAATAAACTAATGTCGTCGACCCAATATATATTTTTATATATATATATATATATATTACTTTAAATCCGGAAGCAAGCACATAGGTGAAAAAATTTGTCATCGTCTAAAAAAGCAGTGACTGGCTAGCACACCACAAATTCTGCTTTTGGTTGTTTTGGCGTTGGCTGATGAGTTCTTAACCCCACTTTTTTCTTCCTCCAATAAAATTGGTACTTTTGACTTTACCTCCATTTGACCGTTTGACAATCACTTGATTGAGTGACACTTCCTTGTGATTTGTATTTGAGTGGATATGGAAAACGAGATGGGAAATATTTGAACTAAAGTCATGGAAAAAAAAAAAGTAACTTAGACCATCTTGGATTCATATATTAAATTTGATTTTATACAGAACTAATTACATTGAGATATATGAGTTCTCCAATGCACACAGCAAACCTATACGTCAAATTTGTCTCCCCATTTTTTCGGGAAAAAAAAAAATTTGACTCCCCTTTTGCCTGGAGAATTCTTGCATTGAAATGATGCAACAAATTAATCTTAGTTCTTCTTTCTTTTTTATGAGTAATGCTAGGTGTACACAAATTTGCACACACTTTTGCACACAAATACTTTAAATGCATGTACCCTATGCTGTGTAAGTGGTGCACAGAAAAGTGTGAAAAAATCAAACAGCACAAGGTACATGCATTTAAAGCATTTGTGTGTAAAAGTGTGTACAAAATTTGTGTACACCTAGCATTACTCCTTTTTTATTTATTTATTTTTAAAACTCTAGTGACCCGTCCCAAAGATACAAAATAATTAAGTATTCAATATTTGATGGATAACTCTTGGGGCACATAAGAATCTCACATAAACAAGATACATAAACCACAATGTGTCTATCTCTCTCCTGGTGGGGTCCACTGACACTGTGGGGTCCACAGTGTTTGTGGGATCCACAGAGGAGAGAGATAGACACATAAAGTTTATGTATCTTGTTTATGTGAGATTCTTATGTGCCCCAAGAGTTATCCATATTTGATACATGTGGTGGAGAACCACACTCTGATGCGACATATTTTATGTGACAAATGAAAATTTTTTAGGATTAATTATATTCTATCCCATTGTGGTTTGGTTTGATGTTACTTTACTCCTCTGTGGTTTAAAAGTGACCACTTAACCTCTCTGTGTTTTCGGGTAAAGTGTCACTGCTAAAATTAGTGACCACTTTACCCCCTGTAGTTTGGTCCAATGACACTTTACCCCCTTATGGTTTAGCCCGATGACACTTTAACCCCCCGTACTTTCGGAGTAAAGTGTCAGATTAACACTTTATGTAACGGTGACACTTTACTCGAAAGCACATGAGGTTAAGTGGTCACTTTTAAACCACAAAAAAAAAATAATATCGAGTCAAACTAAAGGGGATAAAGTGTAATTAACCCAATTTTTTATATGAATTGGAGATCATCTTAACACATGACTGAATTTAAAGTCTGAAAACTGAATATTAATTTATTTTTGATTGCAGTATTGTATATACCTCATTGATAATAAAGTTGTTATCCCTTTATTTTTATTTAGTTTATAATGACCTTCTGGCTATGACAACCTTTGCGAGAAGCCTAGACATTGTTACTCGGCAAGCACCCACTTTTAAGAAACTTGAAAAAGAATTGGAAAATTTAAGTTGTATTTCCTAGTTCTAATATTTTTAAAAGAAGGAATGAAATTTATTCCCCCTCCTAATACAGTAATACTCGTCCATTCCCTTGGGCAGAAGGCCATACTCTGGTTTACTTCTAACGATTAACCATTAAATTAATCCTGTCAGATTTGGAACTTTATTTGTACAAACATGTGTATGTGTCGTGTGCGTGTGCGTGTGCGTGTGCGTGTGCGTGTGCGTATGCGTGGGTGTGTCTATGTATACATAAGTACGTATAACATATAGGTAAGCTTAGCAAACATTTTTGTTAACTCGTGAATTTATAACACCAAAAGTCCCCAACTCTTTTAATTTAACAAAAATACCCGGCAATCTATCTACCATTTTATGTTCGAAAATTAATTCAATTCTGATCGTAAACTAAAAATCCCGATAGATCAAACAAAATTCATAGAAAACATGAATTTTGAAAAGAATTCACGAATTTTAACCTTATTCGACAAAGAAATTTGTCCGTTGGGCTGACAGATAAAATTAAAGGGTTGAAATTTAAGGCCCTTTTTGCAAACTTGGCATGCCCAATTAATTGTTAGATCTTAAAAAGTTATCCAAAATTGCTTGAAATTTATTCAAACAATGTTAAACCACATTTTGAGTATTGTTGCCAATTTTATCTATTAAAATCTGCTAACGGATAATATTATCTATTAAAATTAAAGGGCCGTAACTTTTTTTATATCTTGGCTTTTTTGGGTATTTTTTAAATTTTATTTCATGAGTATTTACACATGAATGCATGCCAATCTGAAGAAAAAAAAACTTTTTTATAGTTTTTTTTTTAGTTTATATATATATATATATATATATAGATTTGTGTGTGTACATATGTGTATCATATAGAGAAAAATATTCTAGAGAATAAAGTGGTTATTTATATATATATCAAAGTCTTTTAAATTAATAATAAATTCAAATTAGGATTAGATTACCATATAAAACGAGTGATTGAAGTGATAGATTCTTAACTTATTTAACCAATTAAAGGGTATATTAATCACGAAACAATCATAAAAATGTTGGTTTTCTATATATTGTGGTAAATAACAACCACTGCAGGTACGGAGCAATATCCGGAGAGAAAGTAACGTGCTCGGAAACGGGGGAGAGATTTGGAACTTGTAGTTATGTTTTTAACTTGTAATATGGTGTAACTTATGGCTTAGGATCCTTAACTTGTGGCTTGAAGCCTTGACTTGTGATCGTAGAGTTGGTGAGATTGGGAATTTGTTTGGGATTGTATGACTCATGTGTTTAATGTAAATTTGAAGAAACTTATGTAATTTTCTACGTTAATGTTTAGTATTGGGTAAGTTGTTGGATTTGGGCTTTCTGGCAAGTTCGGAAACGTGCCGCAACTACTTCATACATGTTTTACTTTAAAATCGGTTGGTTGCAAGATTCTTGAATATTTTTCTTCCAATAGCCTTTGATACTTATGTTGGTTTTATCAAGAGTACAATTTCATGACTTAATTTGTCTCAAATGGGGTTGAGATTGTGTTTGTTGTAGTTGTGATGGTGTTTCACGTGTTTATTTGATGTTGGAAGGCATCTAGAGATGTTTTGAAATGATTTTGGAAGTGTCCATGAGGTTTGATTTGGTATTGGTGAAGTTTAGAACTTGTATAACATGGGAAATCTACTAAAAACTGAGTTCTGCAGAATCCGGATCGATCCGGGTCATGGGTGAATCGATCCAAAGCACCTGGAGGAACCAGAAATGACATTCTGCCAAAACCGGATCGATCTGGTTTTGGGGCAGATCGATCCGCAGGTCTAGTTTAAGCCAGATGGCTTTTACGAAAACAGACATAACTCTCTTTAGAAAATTCATATTCACGCGCCATTTTTTGCGTTGGAACCGGGACTCAAAGTCATATCTTTTGGTATAAAATTTGATATACTTTATTAATGATCATTTTGCCCTTGAGGCTATTTTGTCACAATTGAGTTCTTTTTTGTTGATTAAACACGTGTGTTTCTTAGTAATTCATGTGTTTCTTCGCTAGTTAATGTAATTGGCCGCTTGTAGCATTGTTACACGTGTCCTAATCCACACGAGGAGGGTTGGGATGTGACAATTTTTGGTATCAAAGCAGTAGGCTAGAGCCTTTGAGGACGAGAGACGTATACGATGTAGAGTGTGCACACAGTGACACATAGTTACATGATCATGCATGCACGTTTACTTAGCATGCTTTTGTTGTTGATTATCATTCCATATGTTTATTTAAAGTAACCTGTGTATGTATGTGTAATAATGTGGGAGCCAGGCATTATGTCTGGAGGTGACACCTCAAACCGAATGGAACGAGTAGAAAGAGCAATTGAAGGGTTGGTACGAGTAGCAGAAACACATGTGGGTGAGGAGAGACCGGTACAACCAAATCCAAATCCAAATATGAGGGAAGAAGTTGTTATCATCTCGAAATGTCATAAAAAAAAGCCGACCATATTCCGAGGGGAAGCCAATCCGATGAAAGCAAATTTTTATATCTCAGATATGGAGAAAATCTTTAGGGTGCTACCATGTACAGAGGAACAAAAGGTGTTGTTTGCAGCCGACACACTAAAGGATGAAGCACAATATTGGTGGCGTACTAAGTTGGGACCCGGTCAACTAACTACTTGGGATCAATTCCTTGAAATTTTCAATGAACAATATTATCCAGAATCATTTGGGCATCAGAAAGCTCAGGAATTTATGGAATTGATACAAGGGGGAAAGACAGTTTGAGAGTACTCGGCGCAATTTACCAGTTTAGCAAGGGTTTGCTGGGGATATTGTGACGACTGAGAATGTAAAGGCAAGGAAGTTTGTAACAGAACTCTAGGGAGATATCCGGGGGCGAGTGACTATATTCCGGCCAGAGACCTATGCGAAGGCACTAGATATAGCCTCTATTGCTGAAAGAGATCTCGGGTACACTTCAAACTTACCACCACCTCCATGTCAACAAAACTAAAGGGTTGGGTCGTGTCAGTTCAGTAGTCAAGGGAGTGCATAAAGGTAGAGTTCAAGAGGATCATAGGCTAGTATTGGTAGTGGTTCTGGTGGAAATAAACCGAGGTGTCAGACTTGTCAGAAATTTCAATGGGGCCGATGCAATCAACTTCTAAACCCAATCATTTGCAATGTTTGTCAACAACCAGGACACATCGCCAAAAATTATCCAAATCAGAATGTAGATATGAAGGGTCGTTGCTTCACTTGTAAGGAATTGGGACATCAAGCTAAGGATTGTCCTACCAAGCGTCAGGGAGCTTCTAGTTCCGGTTCATACGCCGCTAGTGCCATTATATCGAGGACTATTCAACCTCCGAGGAGAGAGCAGCGAGAAGCACGGTCATATCAGCTCAGGCTAGGGGAGACCGCTTCAGCTGACACTGTGGTTTCAGGTATGGTTCCCATTTGCTCACACCTAGCAAATGTACTTATAGATTCAGGATCCACACACTCATTCGTATCACATCACTTTGCTAAGTATCTAGATAAACTAGTAGAGTTTCTGGATTATGATTTATCTGTTGCAATACCATTAGGGGATTCCGATGATTAGCTCAAGGGTGTTTAGAAAATGTGACATAAATATAGGTGGTAAAAGTTTAATAGTTGATTTAGTACCGTTAATCGTTCAGCACTTTGATGTTATATTGCGTATGGACTAGTTACCGGCTAATCATGCAAATGTCAATTGTAATAACAAAAGGGTAGTATTCCGTATTCTGAATCAAGATATGTTCTATTTTCAAGACAAGGGTGTTGTGTCACCGCTATATATAGTGTCAGCTATTGAAGCATGTCGTTTGTTGAAGAAAGGTTGCCGAGTGTTTTTGTATAGTGTTCTGGATACTAGGAATAATGATTTTAAACTTGGGGATATTCCAATAGTAAGAGAATTTTTGGATGTGTTCCCAGAAGAATTACCTAGTGTGTTAATTGATCGAGAAATTGAGTTTGGTATTAATGTTATGCCGGGAACTCAACCAATTTCACGAGCACCATATCGAATGGCACCAGTTGAGTTGAAAGAGTTAAAGATTCAGTTGCAAGAGTTATTAGACCAGGGTTTTATTCGGCCTAGTGTGTCCCCGTGGGGTGCATCGGTATTATTTGTGAAAAAGAAGGACGTTACAATGAGGATGTGTATTGACTACCGGGAGATCACCAAGGTAACAATCAAGGACAAATACCCGTTGCCATGTATTGACGACTTATTCGATCAACTTCATGGGGCTCAAGTATTTTCGAAGATAGACTTGAGATCGGGATATCGCTAATTGAAAGTCAAAGCAAATCATGTAGAGAAGATGACCTTTAGGACTTGCTATGAGCACTATGAATTTCTAGTGATGCCGTTTGGGGTTACTAATGCGCCTGCCGCCTTCGTGGATTTGATGAACCGTGTGTTCAAATTATACTTGGACGAGTTCGTAATAGTATTCATTGATGACATTCTCATTTACTCGAAGAGTTCGGAGGAGCATGAACAACACTTGAGACTAGTTTTATAGCGACTTCGACAGAAACAGTTATTTGGAAAATTGAAAAAGAGCGAATTTTGGTTGACAAGTGTCACTTTTCTAGGGCACGTGATTTCTAAAGAAGGTATTTCTGTGCACCCATAGAAGATTGAGGCAATTATGAATTGGTCAAGGTCGACTAACGTGTCTGAGATTCGAAGTTTCTTAGGGTTAGTCGTATACTATAGAAGATTCGTCAAAAATTTATCTAGAATTGCGACTCCGATGACGAGATTAATGAGGAAAGACGTACCATTTGAGTGGAATAAGGAGTGTAAAGATTGCTTCTTAGTGTTGAAGGAAAAATTAACAACGGCACTGATACTTACAATTCCAACAAGTACCAAAAATTTCAGAATTTATAGTAATGCTTCTCGTCAAAACCTGGGAGGTGTGTTAACTCAAGGTGACAAAATAATAGCCTATGCTTCCAGATAACTGAGACCACACGAGAAAAATTACCCAACACACGATCTAGAATTAGTGGTGGTAATCTTCGCCCTGAAAATTTGGAGATATTATATATACGGGAAAACTTGTGAAATCTTCATCGATCACAAAATTCTGAAATATCTATTCACTTAGAAAGATCTTAATATGCGACAAAGAAGGTGGTTGGAACTCATTAAAGATTACGATTTAAAGATTCAATATCACCCGGGGAAAGCAAATGTAGTTGCTGATGCATTGAGCCGGAAGTCGTCAGAAAACTTAGCTTATGCCTTGACCGGACAGGAAAGGTTGGTGAGAGAATTTGAACAACTAGAACTTGAAGTGGTTCCAAGAATTGAAGGTGGGTTTAAGGCTGCTATTATGGCACAGCCAAGTCTTATTGATGAGATAAAATCTAATCAACTACTAGACCCAGAGTTCAAGAAAATTTTACTTACTCGAGGGTAGAAGGCCGGAGTTTAGTTTTGAAGGTGGTGTTCTAAGATATATTAACCGGTTATGTGTACCTAAAGTTGGGAATCTGAGAGAAAAAGTTATGGAGGAAGCTCACAATACCAGGTATTCAGTACATCCAGGTAGTATCAAAATGTATAGAGATTTACGATATATTTTGGTTTGAAATTGATTTAAAGAAAAGGAAGAGTTCTATTGAAAACAGATACAGAGTCGCCACTCGGTCTTTAGGGAACCAAGAAACCCAATTTTGACTCACCCAAATGGATAAAGGGCACCGGTCCTTCATAACCAAAGAACTTGGCTCGGGGTTTTGGTACGAGAGAGGAAGGAGCCTTTGTCATGACTAAAACACCCTCAACTTGCCCCGTCTCTCGACGGGCTTCAATTAGCATCCAAATAATCATCTTATACTTTGTATGGTTCGACAATTAATACTATGATAGTATATTACATTACATAAGAATCTTGAAATGGAAGATCAAAAGATAAGATATCATTTATAAGATCTAAGCCAAATATCACACAATGCAAAGGTAAAGGGTCACACAAACAAACCTAGAAAAAATCGTCTAATCACATATCAAGGAATAAATTTTTTCTAGTCTAGAAGGGGGGACATGAATTGTTCCCGAAACAAATAATCAAAGATATCAAAAATATGCTTAGCAAACTAGAATGATGCATATCAATCTTTGAGAAAAGAAGACCTCTCAATCCCCGGGATGGATGAGAATGAAAGATTAAATCTAAGGGAAGCATGAGCGTATGATCAAGTTCATTCATTATAATCTTATTAGATTAAGAGTCACAAAAACTCCAAATCTTGCATGGATGCAATGTATGACCCTAGAATGTGCAAAGATTGTAGTGTGTTTGTGTCATGGGCTTTCTAAAGTGACTTAGAAGTCTAAAGTATGCATGAATGCATGAAGGAAATCATCATGGGATATGTACAAATGTATTATGAACTACTTCCTAAGAGATGAACTAATTTGGAGTGCATGTGAGCATCAAATCAAAGAATGAAAGTAAAAATATGCTTGCTGTGAATAGTGGACAGAACAGTGAGTTGATATTGTAGAAATTGAAAAGTGGGGTTAGAAATATTTTTAGTTCATGATTTTTTATGGAGATCATCCTTATTGTGTCTAGAACACATATCAAAACTACAATTTTCAATAAATATTACATATTGAGAGAAATCATATAAACAATAGAGGTTACTCAGAAACAGAGTCCGTACCGTCGACTGAAATGTTGAAAAATCTTAGAAAATGAAAACAAAAGATATAGAGTCCCATATTCTATAGAAAGTTCCCTGAGACACTGAAGTTCAAGGTAAAAATGAGTTGGGAATACTCACTTTGGGAAAGTTTTCTGGAAAACAAGTTGAAAGTGGACCTAGTTGCTGTGGCAGCAAAAATAAAATGTCTGGATGGAATGTTTGGGTCAAAATGTAATCATTCCAAGTGTTTTCAAGCTAAGACAAAAATCATGGATGCTCTATAATGAGTTAAGAAGACTTTCCAAGTGGTCTCATGATCATACCTTGATTATTGAGTTCTAGAGAAATCATTTTTCAGCGATCACTAGATGTGGAATTTCTCAATCTCCCCACCCTCGCTTAAAGATGGTATGTTGTCTTCAACATCCTCCAACTCATATAGGTCAAGATATCTCTTAGTAATATAAATCTGGGAAAGTCATTCTCAATATCATGTGGCTCTATTTCTGTCATTCCTATACCTGTTTGTTCATTATACTTAACATAGGCTGTCGAGCTATTTGAATACCTTATAAAGGTATGCTTTCTAGCTCTCGAGCATAGTTTCTCGTACTTATACGATGTATAGTGAACATAACCTCCTGAGTTCTACGGGGGCAAATGCTCCAAAATGAGCTTTTTGCCTTTCCATAGCTCATAAGGGGGTAGAGGGAACTGACTAAGAAGAGGTACTTTAGTATGTAGGCAGCAAACGAGAGTACATCCCCCCAAAAAACATTAGGAGGTTGACTTGCGCCATCATAGTCTTAGCCATATCTAAAATGTCCTATTCCTTCTTTCTGCAACACCATATTGTTACGGAGTTTCCGGAATAGGAAATTGTCCGCGTTTTCCCTTTTTCCTCACACAGTTCCCTGAACTGATTAGATAAGTACTCGCGATCCTCATATCACGCAAAATTATCTATAAAAGTGAGAAAATAAGAGGCGTCATGACGTGCCTTTATAACCATAGGTCCACAGATATCTGAGTGAACTAGCTCTAATACTTGAGTAGCTCTAATAGCCTCTCTAAAAGGCTTTCGACATGCTTTGTCAACTAAGCGAGACTCACACATAGGCAGGTCAAACTCAGCGAGTGGGCCCAAAAGGGCTTCTTGAGCTAATCAAGTCATCCTATTACATCTTATGCGTTCAAGTCTAGCATGCCATGTCTCATAATAAATGAATAACAGATAAAACTAGAATTATTTAAAACAACTCTTAAGTAGTTATCCTCAGATAACTATGTCCTAGTAACACTACCACCCAAAAATATCCATCCTATTACCACCGAATTGAAAAACTACCTCGATTGCGCTCTTCCACCTTGTTAGCCTTGGGTGCAAACTTTCTAGCCCCACCCTGCCTCTAGGCGGGTTTACCCTTACCATTGCGTTTAGGCTCACTGGCCTTGCGCTTACTTCCACTTATGGAAATCGTGGTCAAGAGTGTAGCTATACGGTTCACCTTACCTTTTGGCGCTCCGTTTTCAGCTTAACATGTCGGAAAATGTCAAAAACAAAAAATTAACATTTCTGTTGTGGATTATGATTTATTTTCTATGGACCTGCAAATGAGGCAAAGAACTAATCATAGCCTGAAACTGCAGTTCACCAGTAAAGATGTTCCGAGTAATCTGAAATCACGAATCATACCTGTCATTAACCCTAGATGTCCAGTCATCGTGTACTTGGAATGTTTCCTTTACTTTCCCGAATTTCATAACTAGATGCTTAATCTAGTAGTGAATGTGCCATCAAAAACAAATTCGAGTTGATCTCATAATTCTTTGACTATTGGGTAGTACATATATTTCCCAACAAGATCATGGGGCATGCTGCTTATCACAAAGCGCGTGCTATGATCCTTCTTGAGCCAAGTATTATAGGCTATTAAGGTTATAATGATGTTGGACCAGAGGCCCATTATTCGGTTCAATAGGTTGAACCATAGAATAAGTTTAAAGCCTATAAGCTCTTGCTCATCCTATATGTGTGTTACTTTGCGGTACCATATTATAAAAATTAGTCACTTTTAAACTTGTTATCTTTGTAAAGATTAACAAAGTGTGGTTTGAAAAACATTTGAGAACATGGCAAGGGATTGACATTATTATTTGCACATTTCATAAAGTTTTTTTAAAATTCAATTACAAAGGAGTTTTCCCCTCTTTACAATTTAAGACAAAAAAATTTGCTATTGCTCATTAATCAAATTTTAATTTTGTAAATAAAGAAAAACCTTTTATAATTGATTTTTCTAAACAAACATAAATTAGATGGTACAATTACCTATCTAAGATCATCCACAATAATATAAAGTGCGCCATATAATAAAAGTGCACATAGACCCCCACGTGGGTCCGAATTGACAACTTATAGCTCATGCTAAGGTAATTTAAGTGTATGATGTATGAACAAAGAAAAACATCCCTTTACAAGTAGGCTTTTCCAATACAAGAAATGTAAACGCTCATCCTCACATTACATTTATAGTCCAAAAAAAAAAATAGGGATGCTTTGTTCATATACATACACATAAACAACCTTAAACATACATCGTGAGGACACAAGCTCCATAAATTGTCAATTAATTGTCCATTCATTTAATCTAGATTAGTGCATTAATCACATACACCAAGCACTCATGTGGTCTATTTAAAAATTGAATGGACTAACCATCAATCACTCCATTAAAGGAGGAGGATTAGAGGTCTCGGGTCATCCAATTACAAACAACAGTAATTTAAACGTGACCAACAATGCAATGAGCCTCTAAAATAATAAAATGTGCAATAAAATGAATATTGCACATCTCGGATAGCTCCCATAAGCTAAGATAAAATCAATGAAAAATCTTGGATTTTTCACTAATTTTAACACACTTTTCGATTTAAAAACATATTTTAAAACCAATTCATTAAGGGCTTTTAAATTAAAAAATTAATTTAAAATCTCATGAAAAAAATTAAATAACTGAAAAACTGATTTTTCATTATAAATAAGGAATTTTTCAGAATTTATCAAGGCCCAAAAATATTTTGCATCAATTTAACAAAATAAATTGATCTAGTTAAACAAAATAACTATGAGCAACTAAATTCCCAAAAATACAAAGATTTTAAGGAATTTGTTCTACTAGGATTTTCAGTGGTCTAATATGGTGTTCTAAACATCCTATATTAATTTAAAAAATTAATAATCTATTTTGGCTATTTTAAGCAATTAAATAAATGCCCATATGCATAAAATTTATGCTAAAAAATTACCAAAATAAAAATGAGATAATTCATAAAAATTTTCTCAAGTCTTCAATCAGTGTTCAAAAACACCTTAGTTTCAAGAAGTAATAACTTAATTGTTATATTTTAAGCAATTAATATTGCGTACTCAAACACAATATATGCTCTAAAATATATCCCGAAGAGTAAGAAAATTCACAAAAAAATTTCAAGCTGCCACTAGTGTTCTAAACACATTGTGTTGATTCCTTGAACTAATAATCAATAAAAATATTTTAAATAATTTAATACGTGTACAAAAACACATGGTTATATGCTCTAAAATATTAATATGATTCAGATAATTTACCAACAATTATCTATGGGTCCCACAAACTTTTATATGGTCTCTTAATAGTGTCCCTTATGTCCCTTATTAATTACAAAAATTAATAATGTATTATGGCTATTTTAACCAATTAAATAAATGCCCCAAAGCACAAATTATATGCTCTAAAATACCAAGAATACATGATAATTTATCCAAAAATTATCTAAGAGTCCAACAATAGTGCACAATACATTGGAAAAAAATGAGAATATTATTTTCTACTATTTTCAGAATTTTAAACCAATTAAAACACATTTTTACACCAATAAAAACTTAGTTTAAATAAAAACATAAACGTTTTTAAAATTTGCCAAACAATGCCTTAATACTCTCAACTGCACAAAAACAAAATGTGCTGTTGCACGTGGCCTTTCCCCATCAACGTTGATGGCCATGGCAATATGGCATGCCACAAAAGTAAAAAGCCTTGTTTGGTAGTGCAAAAAAGAACCTCCTATAAGCAAACCAAATTGTTTATGGGAAAATTGGTGAAGGGGTCATTAAGAGGAGCTTGATTGTGATTAAAAACAATTTAAAATACACATTGGAAGCAAGTCCTGCTAGAAAAAGACAAAAGAAATAAATTTGAAAAAACCACATTTACCCTCGCCACACGCGCCACATGCGCATGATTCCCGCCTGCCACACGCGCCACATGCGCATGATTCTCGCCTTCCCACGCGCCTCACGCGGATGTTTGCTTTCCAAACTGCTTGCACCATGTGAGTATTGCACCATATAATTTTCAATTTCGAAAAAATATTTTTAAACTTTAAACCTCCATAACTTTTGTTCTACAACTCCATTTTTTTGTAAATTTTATACCGTTGGAATCGTGTCGATGAGATCTACAAAACTAGTACCATTGTTGATATGTTTTGAGCAAAAAAAAAAAAAAATTCAAGTTTTTACATATATGAATAATAAGTGAAATTTCACTTATTAAGTGAAATTTAACTGAATATATAAAATGTTAAGTGAAATTTCATTTGACTGCATATATGAATAATAAGTGAAATTTCACTTATTAAGTGAAATTTAACTGAATATATAAAATGTTAAGTGAAATTTCACTTAATATTTCAACCTCCATAAATATTAAGTGATCATAGCATCTAATGGTCGAGTTCAAGTTTACTACATAAATATTAAGAGGATAACCAGTTCAACCTCCATAAATATTAAGTGAAATTTCACTTAATATTTCATGTACTCAGTGAAATTTCACTTATTATTCATTTATGTAAAAACTTGAATTTTTTTTACATATATGAATAATTTCACTTAATAAGTGAAATTTTACTTTTTATTTATATATATAAAAATTGAACTTAGGGCTTTTTGGAAAGAGCTTTTAAAACTCTAGAATGGAGCTTTTAAAAGCTCAAGGTTGCTTTTTGGTTTCATGATATTTTTTTGAAGAGTAATGTGCCACTTGTTCAAAATTATCAAACAACTTAATAATAAATTTCATTAGTTACTTTTAAAAACTGCGTGGGGGCCAAACTAAGCCCTAATCTATACTTAAAGCATTTGCGACCCCGCTTAATTTGCCCCTTTTTAAACTAAGAAATCTTACAATAGAGAAAATTTCAATCTTCATAAATATCAAGTGAAATTTTACTTAATATTTCATGTACTCAGTGAAATTTCACTTATTAAGTGAAATTTTACTTATTATTCATATATGTAAAAATTTGAATTTTTTTTTTGCTCAAAACATATCAACAATGGTACTAGTTTTGTAGATCTCGTCGACGCGATTTCAATGGTATAAAATTTGCGAAAAATGGAGTTGTAGATCAAAAGTTATGGAGGTTTAAAGTTTAAAAATACTTTTCGAAATTAAAAATTATACGGTACAATTCTCACACCATGTGAGCAGCAATTCGTGCGTGATGGCACGGTGGGAGACAAATTGCCCACGTGGGCGCGTCAGGGAAATGCTAAAGTGATGTTAACTAGCACGTTTGACTTGACGTTTGACTTGGCTATTTCCTTTAAGGGTAGTTTGGTCTTATGGAAAGAGTAAAATGGATTTGAAAAGTGATGTTTTAATATTGTGGATGTAGGTTAAAAATGGGCCTGGACTTTTGTCCTTAGTGAGTTTGTTGTTAATGGGCTGTCTTTTAATCCAATTATGCCCAACTTTAAGAACCTTAAGCCAAGCCTCCCATTGTTTATTACGTTACCAAACGGCCTATACACTGCTCGCTATATCTCATGTGGGATTGTGGCCCACATGCCACTTTTGTATGGTGACATGTTGGTGTGGGTCCATGCGCCAGCAGGCGCACCAGATCTCTGGATCTTCTTCTTCCTTTAAAACACATAAAACGCAGCAAAGCATGCCCGCGACAAGGACTATGCGGGCTTATATCTCTCTCACTATTGATCCAAAAATTTTGTATTTTATATCATTGGAAAGCTTATGGAACATACTTTCATTATATGTGTCAAAACAGATTCAAAATCATCAAGAATCGGTCCAAAAATCTGCATAAACTTTCTGAAATTTTATTAATATTATAGACCAAAAAAAAAAAAATTTTAGGATTTGATATATCTTATTCGTTTGAGATAATCAAGCCATGAGACTTTGTGGGGGGACTCTAAGGATCATATGGGACACAACCATATAAAAAAATTTTGGACCTCCATTGGAGTTTTATA